>CM062805.1:902262479-903462479 GCA_031772625.1 Pinus tabuliformis
ATTGGTTCACTTGATTTTGCTTTCGCACTATTTCTCCTGCTTTATGTTGGAGGACTTGACAGGTTCTACCTTGCTCACAAGGTGCATGTTCATCCTTTCGTCTGTCCGTGAGCACATCTTGCATGTTTCACTCGTATTGCAGTCATCTATGGACACATGTTTGCATGATCATCCATTCGAGAGCACATCTCATCACATGCTCATTATTTCATTCCATTGGTGGGCCTGTCCCTTCTAAATGTTCTCCCTTTGTTCATATTGTTTGTCGTCACACCACATTTGTTAGTATACCCGTACCTGTAGTCATTCATGACGAGATGACATAAATCCCAAAAACTCCTAGTCTACCATGACACGTGATCATTTCGGATGTAGGTGACTAGGAGAATGAGCAAGTTTGCGAGGTGGGATGATGGCTCTGGATACTACTGATAAAAAATTATGTAAGAGTCACTGGGTGATGAAGATGGGAAATTGGAGTCGATAGTGATGGGAAATTGCACAAATTTTGGGAGGGACAGTCCAGGTTGCAGGAAGGCTAGGAAGACATAATCTGTGCATTTTCTGGAATGAGCAGCTAGCCGGGCTTGACAACAAAATTTGTGCAATTTTATGGAGGAACAGGCCAGGTTGCATGGAGGATCAGCAGACATAAATTGTGCAGTTTTTTGGAGCAACTGGCATGGAGCCTGGTAGTAGAAACTACATAATTCCCAAGGGGAACTATCAGTCAGCTGGCTAGGTCACTGGTAGTAGAAACCATGAAATTCCAAAGGGAACTGGCAGTCAGCTGATTAGGTGCTTGGCATCAGAAACTACGTAATTCCTGGAGGCAACTGGAAGTCTGCTGCTGGGAGCTGTTAGCGAGAGAAACTGCACTAAGGCTGGGAGGCCGACCTGCTAATCATCTATACGAAATTTCTGAGTTGAGCGTGTAGGTTTTAACCCCATACAAAAATTACCTACATACAAATTCTAAAACACAAAAAATAAACAATGCAAGACATAACACATAAAACACATATACACAGAGATTTTCCCTTGGATCCAAAAATCGGGACTACCATCCTCATTTTTCATTATGTTCCTTTCAATGTTACAATACATATTTATACATGTCGAAGCATCAAAACATGGACCAAAACCATCGTGTCCAAAACCATGGACTGAAAACCATCACGTCCAAAACCATGTACGAAAATCATGCACAAAACCATAGGTAGGTCTGCCCAACCTAACATAGGGTCCAAAACGAAAATTTTCTGAGGCATTGCCCCGGACCCCATAGAGTGGGGTTACCTGCACCCCTCAAACCCCTATGATTCCCGCGCTATGTAATCAGTGCAACGAAGGGGGGGATCCGTCCCCCTTCTAACCCACCGATTAACTATGTGGGCTAGTCGTGGAAATATTATAACACAACCCAACATTCTACCACTTGTTTTTTTCTTTCCACTAGGGGCCAGAAGTGAGTTTAGTCATTTATCCAACCCTGCAATGCCCATTGTTTCTCTACACCAAGAGAATTTCTCAGAGCTCATAGATTTTGTCAATGCATCTGCAGTATTCTTCAAAGTGTCCACCTTTACCAGCAACACCTTTTTGTCTTCTATTATATCCATCACAAAGTGATATTGAACATTAATGTGCTTTGTCTTTGAATGGTAAGCAGGGTTTTTTGCCAAGAAAATTGCACTTTGGCTATCACAGTCTATCCTTATAGCTCCCTATACTAACACCATATTTGAACACAATCTCTACAACCAAACTACTTCCTTGCTTGCATGAGTGGCTGCCATGTATTCTGCCTCTGAAGTTTATAGTGTCACTACAGATTTTTTCTTACTCATCCAACTAACTGCACCTCCAAATAGGTTAAACACATACCCACTTGTAGATATTCTTTTTATCCAGATCTCCAGCCTAGTCCACATCAACAAAGCCATGGATATCCAAAACTCTATCCAATCCTGGTCTTCCTTGGTAGCACAAACCATAATCACTAGTGCCACGCAAATACCTAAAAACCCACTTCACTGTTGTCTAATGCTCCTTCCCTAGTTTTGACATAAACCTGCTCAATACTCCCACTGCATGTGCAATTTCTGGTCTAGTACAAACCATCGCATACATCAAGCTACCGACTACACTTGCATATGGAACACGGGACATATCCTCTTCCTCTTCTTGTGTCTTGGGACACTGTTCAGTAGATAACTTTACACCTACAGGAATAGGAACCTTCACTGATTTACTATCCTGCATATTAAACCTCTGCAATATTGTCTCGACATACTTCCTCTGGTTTAACCAGAGCTTCCTCTTTGCTTGTTCTCTTTTAATTTCCATGCCCAAAATATAGTTTGCAGCACCAAGATCTTTCATGTCGAATTCGGAGGACAATTGGGTCTTCAAATCCTGGATAATTTCTTTGTCATTTCCAACCAACAACATATCATCCACATACAAGACCAGATAAATAACACGGTCACCAATTAATTTAAAATATACACAGTGGTCTGCTTTGCTTCTGGTGAAGCCAAGGCCCCATATAAATCTATCAAATTTCTGATACCACATCCTTTGTGACTGTTTTAACCCATACAGAGACTTCTTTAACTTGCATAGCAGTTCTTTCTTACTCTTCACCGCAAAGCTTTCAGGTTGCTTCATGTAGATTTCCTCTTCCATATCCCCATGAAGAAATGTTGTCTTCACATCCATCTGTTCTACCTCAAAATCAAAAGCAGCAGCAACAGATAAAAGTAATCTAATAGAAGCTACCTTGGCAACAAGAGAAAAAATATCACCAAAATAAATTCCTGGCGCTTGCGAATAACCTTTTGCTACCAATCGAGCTTTGTATTTCTCCACCTTTCCTTCTACATTTGTCTTCTTCTTGAACACACCATTTGCTACCAATGGGTTTCCTTCCAGCTGGCAACTCCACTAGATCCCAAGCCTCATTTTTTGAAAACATGCCATTTCATCAACCATGGCCTCTTTCAAGAGTTTTTCATCCTCTGAATCTACCACTTCTTTCACAGTTCTGGGATCATCATCAGTAATAGATAAAGAAAAATTTGAATAGAAATCAGATGGACTATACTTTTCTGGCTACCTTCTTTCTCGAACTGATTTTCTCAAACCCAGAATTTGTGACTCTTCATCTTCTGATTCCTCCTCTGCTGTAGCGTCTGATTCTTCCTCCTTTAGCTCAAACTCTATCTTCGCAGGTTCCTTTGGTTGAACTTCATGTTTAATAACATATTTCACCTCTATGAACACCACATCTCGGCTATACATAACCTTCCTTATTACTGGGTTCCAAAGCTTATAACCCTTTAAACCATCCTTATACCTAATAAATATGCACTTTTCAGATTTACTATCCAACTTGGTACATTTGTCCTTTGGAACATGTACATATGCATCACATCCAAATACCCTCAGATGCGAAAGAGAGGGTTTCTTACCAGTGCATACCTCTTATGGAGTCTTATCCTCCAATGCTAATGAAGGTGATCTATTGACCAGGTAACATGCTGTCTCCACCGCCCTCTGCCCAGAATTCTTGTCCTAACCTGACACCACTAAGCATGCTTCTTGCCCTTTCGATCAACGTCTTATTCATTCTTTATGCAACTCCATTTTGCTGAGGTGTATATGGAGTATTCTTCTACCATGCTATACCACACTTCTTACAGAATTCTTCAAATTCCTTACTGCAAAACTCTCCATCGTTATCTGTCCTCAACACCTTTATCTTCATCTCTATTTGGTTTTCCACCAGAGTCTTAAATTCTTTAAACATGTCAAAGACTTCAAATTTCTTCTTAAGGATATATATCCATGTATTCTTTGAGAAGTAATCTATAAATGATACATAGTACACAGACTTTCCCAGTGATGGAACCTTCATAGGTCCAAATACATCACTGTGCACAAGCTCTAATATATGTTTTTCCCCTCTTACCACCAGAGGGGAAACTCACCCAATTCTGCTTCCCATATACACAATTTCACAGAAATCAAAATCCAGAGAGCTATTACTCATACCTTCTACCATACCTTTACCATGAAGTATTTGAAGGCCCTTCTCTCCAATATGTCCAAACCTTTGATGACACAACATGGTATTCTCTCCAGAGACCACTAGATATCCTGCTCCACTTTCAGGAACCACAGAACTATTGCACCCATCAACAATAGTGCTACCTTGTAGCTTGTACAGAGTTCCAATCTAAACTCCCCGCATCAATACGAGTGCTCCCCGAACCATTTTGCAGGTATCTTTCTCGAACACTATTTTTACACCTGCATCATCTAGCTTGTTTACAGAAATCAGATTTCTGGCCAATGTAGGAATATCCATAACACCCAGAAGTGTTCTAACCCTTCACCTTGCAACTTCAACTTTACTTTTCCACGACCAACGATTCTAGCCTCCTTATCATCCCCTAACAAGACATCACCACCATCGTATTTCTCATACTCGCAAAACCACTCTCTATTGGGAGTGAAGTGAAAGGATGCACCTGAGTTAATCAACCATGCCTCATGATCTACATGTGTACTTGAAGAAGCCAAGTACAAATCCCCATCTTCATCTGAGGTGGTTTTCGCCTCTACAGAAGGAGCATCATCAGATCCCTTCCTTTATCAAGAGCTTTAGATTTACAGTCCCTTTTGTAGTGCCCTTCCTTTCCGCATTTCCAACACACCACCTTTACAATTTTTCTTGGAGATTTATATCTCCCTCTAGATTTAGATCTCCCACTCGATGACTTATTTTTGTTTCTGTTCTTGGACCATCGTTGTATAGATAAGGAATCACCATTCTAGCTCTCCATATTTTTCCATCTCATCTCCTCCGTCAACAAGGATGAGACTATTTCATCAAACTACAAGGTAGTTGCATTGCTACCTATTGCAATAAACAAACTATCCCACAAATCTGGTAGAGAACACAACAAACGGATGCACTTATCTTCATCTGAAATTTTAATATCAACAGATGCTAACTAACTTACCACAGTATTAAATGCGTTCAGATGCTCTGTCACCAAGTTTCCATCTTTCATCCTCAGGTTATACAACTTTTTCCATAGGAACAGTTTATTCACCAGAGACTTAGATTGGTACAAAGTCCCTAACTTGTCCACAAAGCCTTCACCGTAGCTTCCCCTGATACATTCAACAATACTTAATCTGAGACACATAATCGTATTGTGCTCTTTGCCTTCCGATCTAACTTCTTCCATTCTTCATCAGACACTCCCGTTAGTTTAGTATCCAGAACTACCACGATCCACTGATCTTTATCCACCAACAGATCCTCCATATTGAGTTTCCACAACTCAAAACTCTGACCATTAAATTTCTCGATCTCTGTCTTTCCACTGCTCGCCATCCTCTTTCACCACCAGAATCGATCCCACAGATCTCCCATTGATCAGGGTCTACCACAGGCACGAGCAAAAATCCTCAGCAACAAAGGCATCCCCTTGAAGCCAAAACAGCTCTGATACCAAATGCAGGTTTAACCCCGTATAGAAATTACTTGCATATGTACTCTAAAAGATAGAAAATAAATAATGTGAGAGCATAACACATAAAACACATATACACAAAGATATTCCCCTGGATCCCAAAACTGGGACTACCAGCTTGATTTTTCATTATGTTCCTTTCAATGTTACAATACATATTTATACATGCCAAAGCATCCAATACCATGGACCGAAAACCATCGCGTCCAAAACCATGTGTGAAAATCATGCACAAAACCATAGGTAGGTCCGCCCAACCTAACATAGGGTCCAAAACCAAAATTTTGGGGCGCTGCCCCAAACCCCATAGAGTGGGGTTACCTACACCCCTCAAACCCCCTGTGACTTCCCCCGCTACATAATCGGTGCAACAAAGGGGGGGCTCTACCCCCCTTCTAACCCCCCAGTTAACTACATGGGCTAGTCATGGAAAGAATATAACACAACCCAATAGAGTAGACTGTTGGGCAGGAGAGGGCCTGCTCATGAAAACTACGCAACTTTCTAGATGAGCAGCTAGTTGACTGTTGGGAGGACTTGCTGGAAAAACTGCGCAATTTTCTGAGGGAGACAAGCACGGGCATTGGGTGTCTATCCGACCTGTCTACGCAATTTCCGAACTAGCGAAGCAAGCAAGGTCTACAGTTTCTGTGCAAATTTTGAGGGGAATGAGTCCTGGGGTGGCTACCAGGTAAAATCCTCTAATCGACCAGCTTGAAGGTTGATTGATATGCATGCGAGTAGCACAGCTTGAGATGACTAACTTGATGCTTTTGTGCTGTTTTGGATGACAGTCAATGGCAGGCTGATGGTCTGACTATCAGAGGGGAGTCTGGTTGTCGAAACTTCAAAAAAATGACTAAGTATGTGAATGAGTGAAATATGTACATGTGATCTTTCAAACACACACCAACATGACTTGACGACAAGACAACCCAAACCATCTAGACACACATGCTCAACATGACTGACCGATGGTGTGAGAGACAAGTGCGATGTGATTGATCGTCGATCAACCGTGAGAATGCTTGTGCAACAGTGAGTGTGACTTCATGTGTGAGTGCGACATATGATTTCATAGTGAACAAACATGTACACATGAAGCTAAGACCTTGAGCATGACCAGAGAATGGTCGCAAGCATGACTTCGATACCCACACACAAAAACTTGGATGAAATGAACAAGAAAGGCGGATGCAAAGACTCACACAGGCTCATGGAGTGAACTCGAGTGTGTGCAATCATCAAGTGAAACTCTCAAGGAGGCTCTGAAATTGGGTGCAAGCCAAAATTTTGGGGGATGGCTGTAGCCACTACAACACAACCTTTCACAACAGCATGTCTTGCCTTATCAAGTACACAAGCTTTAGTGATTTTTTTGCAGAATGACAGCCTGTCCATCAAAGCTTGCTGCATCCCCCTCATAGGCTGTTTCACCAGACTTGGTCTAGCTGCAGGATGAGAATCTCCCTCAAGAAACTGCACAATTTTGGAGGGCAACTGGACTTCCCTCCAGAAATGCGCAATTTTGTCTAGCAGCCTACTAGGCTCTAGAATTGCGCAAATCTCCCTGTCACTGTTCACTGGAAAAATTGCGCAATTCCTCCCAACAGGACTGCTCAACCCAGAAATTGTGCAATTCTGGGCAGCAGTTAGTTGCTCTACCCAGAAATTGTGCAATCCCTTTGGGTAGCCAACCCAACTCCCTCCCAGAAATGCACATTTTTTCCTCCCAGCTAAGCAAACTATTGCATGTGTAGTTGAGTTGACCGGTTCCCTCTGAGACCGAGAAAAATTGATTTGCATGCATGAGCTGCTTCTCCCAAGGCAACATACAAAGGAATCCCTTGATTCAAGGATCTAGTTTTAGCAGCTAGACATTGCATGCAAGGATCATTTTAGAAACCTCCCACCAAGTGTCACTCTTCCTAGATTTGTGGCATGCGCATCACATCTTTGATTTTATCAAAACTCATGAACCAGATGCTGCATAGCTCATTCCTCACATCGACTTTGCAGCTTTGACATCCCACATTGAATCTAGGAGTCATTGGCACATTCAGATCAACTATTTTGGTGTAAGCTCGCCTTCCATGTCTTGTGTTGCATTTCTCTCGCGCTTTTGTGTTTCACTTTGTGTGATTATTGTCTGCTTCATTTCAGTGAGCACTTGTTGTCATTTTGATGCATGTTAGCGTGTAGAAGCATCGTTTTAGTTTTATTTCACATCTCACTGTTGTCGCATGCATGACATTGTTTTACACGGATGGTCGTCATTGCAGCAAATCGCTTCACACACATGCATGCTTTCCTGTTTTCTGAATCCTGCACTTGTTGCTTACATGAATGATCATTCACTCTTGTTTGCACTCATCTAATCATGCATTCACACCTCTCATCTTTTCAGTCGCCCATCGGCCGACTGGGCTGCCTTGGCCCAGACCATGCCTTGCCGGTTAGCACTACGCATTTCTGGAAGCAAAGGCTCTGCCTTCCCTCTAGAAATTGTGCAATTCTATCCAAACACTGACCTCCAGGCATGCATTGTGTAATTCTTGGAGGCAGTGTCTTATTGGCCCTAGAAACTGCGTAATGCAGTTTGCTGGTTTCATGTCACTGCTGAGGACTGAAACTATGCATTGCGTAGTTTCAGTCTTCAGTAGGTCAGGCTGGACTGTGCATTGTGTAGTTCTAGAAGTCAATTAGCCTACTAATAGCTCGGACTGTGTCTTGCGCAGTTTTGGCATTCAATCTCCTGACCTCCCGACGGAAATTGTGCAACCTTCATGATCAGTTACACAGGTATGTTGCAAGTCAATTATCAAGTTTGTTTTGGTTTTCAATTGATATATTACTTGCCATGAGTGTTTCCATGTCTCCAGGTATCGCAGGTGTTCATCTTCCTCTCAACAACACAGGTACAATGGTTTCCAGGAGAGCAGTGAAGACACCATTCAGAGCACACTTGGGGATGCAGTCGATCAAGTGTCTATGAACTTGCCTACCCACGAAGACATCGAGTTGTTCGTAGACAAGGACATCAAGATATGATGACAAAAACATCATAGCAAGAAGCACCATCAACAACAGCTAAAGGAAATATACTGGATGCAATGAATGCAAGAGGAAGTTTGTTGACAACACAGAGGTGGAACAAAGTTGCAAGCTCAAGCATATCCACTTGTGATGAAAGAAACTTTGGAGACTCAGGCTATGAGGTGACGACGCGACATGAAGATCATGCGAAGGTAGAGAATAGAACAAAGAAGGAGTTTCATGTGCTGAAGCAGCAACTCAAGGAAGAACATGAGTTGCATAGATGAGAGAATGAGTTGCAACAGGAATAGGTACAGTAGGGGGCACAACATGCACTCACAGATGAAACTGCACCCGTACAAGTTATAGATCCATCCCAGTAGCTAGCATGGAGCAGACAAGGTGAGCAGTGTTGTTGATCACATGTAAGGGAATGTAGCAACATGCATGTCATTGTGTACATGCATGCGATCCCACCCATTTGGCACACTCACCGAGGCAAAGACAAGAAGCAAGTTTGACTGGAGATGAACATGTACCTCGACAATTTGATGTGCATGGCCACCAGCACATGCTTGGAGAGCAGCGTAGATACTATGCATCAACATGTTGTCAATCCGATCGTACCAGGATGAGCATGCGCATGCTATCAAACGAGTTGGACAAAGGAGCCATATCAATGCACTCGGATGCAACGAAGGAAATAGTTTTCTTCAGCAAGATGTCACCATTGAGTGCATGGATACCATCACAGACAACCAAGATTAGCATCAACTCATCACCTTCAACCATCAAAATCATGTCAAAGAGTTGGTCTCACCATAACGGTCTGAGTGTCAATGATGCCTTGCATGGATTTCTCAAGCCATTTTGTCTCACATGGGCACACGTGCATTGTAATGTAACGTATTGTCAAGTGGAAGTTCAAGTGTCGATAGTTGGATGTAACAGTCGTAGAGTAGATGAAGAGTCATGAGGGTAGATGAACTATCACAAAGGGGAATGTCAAGTTTCACCCCACCCTTTGCTATAAATAGAACCTCATAACTCGTTGTAAAGGCTATCCATAGGACTTTTTTAGAGAAATCTTGGACAGTATTGTAATGCGCCTTGGCTTCTCCATTGTGCAGAGCTAGTATATGTCTTTGGAGGAGCAGGCGGTTGTGGCTATAATGTTCCATTATTAGAACTAGTGGGTGTACATGGATGTATTATATGACTGGAACTTACACTTCTTAATACAACAGAGACAACACGTTTTCATGCATGTGTTGTTATTGTAGTTGGACTATTCTGGTTGTTGTAGTAATGTATGTTATTTAACTTATGCATTTATGTATGAACTATTTTGTATGAAATTGTATGAATCTTGATGCAGATGCGCTGTTGGTTTACACATCACTTTGGATTGCTCACTATCTTGCTTTCCAGCCGGTGATGCATCTTTTCTTGTGTGTTCCCTTCCAAGCCGAGTACTATTTCAGGTTTCCAAGGGATGCACTCACCTCACCCTAAGTATGTTAGAACCTCTCATGCACCTTCCTTGACTCACTGCAACTATCACACCCTTGCTACAATGAGGACATCGTACTTGCCTCTGTGTGAAATCGTGGTCAAGGCATTACTGTACAACCCACTGTTGGGACTCCTACACCAAACGATCTGAGGTCTAATTGGGACTTCTTACTAGGAAGATCCCTTGACATGTTGGCACATCCAGCACCGTCAACACCACCTCATAGTGAAGTGAATTTCTCTATTGAGTTGATACCAGGATCATCACTAACATCAAAGGCACCTTACATGATGAACACTCTAGAGTTAGTCGAATTGAAGTTGCAGATTAAGGAAATGATTGATAAGGGATACATAAGACCAAGTGTATCACCTTGGGGTATACTAGTATTGTTTGTGAAAAAGAATGATGATACTCTGAGATTGTGCATTAATTACAATTAGTTTAATAAAGTGACAATCAATAACATGTATCCATTGTTGAGGATTGATGACTTGTTTGATTAGTTAAAAGGAGCAACAATTTTCTTGAAGATTGATCTGAGATCAGGATACCATCAGGTGTGAAAAAAAGAAGAGGACATCTAGAATACTGCATTCTATACCAGGTATGGGCATTATGATTTTGTGGTGGTTTGCTTTGGTTTAACTAATGCTCCTACTACTTTTATGTGATTGATGAATAATGTGGTGTGTCCTTACTTGGACAAGTTTTTTATAGTGTTCATTGATGATATATTGATATTCTAAGAATGAGGAGGAGCATGCAGAGCACTTATAATTAGTGTTGATATTTCTAAGAGAGCATCAGTTGTATGCCAAACTTAGCAAGTGTAGTTTCTTTTAGACTGAAGTTCATTACTTGGGACATGTTGTTTCCAAGGAAGGCCTAACAGTGGATTTGGACAAGATCAGAGCTATCATGGAATGGGTAGCTCCTAGGAATTTGGATGAGGCTAGATCATTCATGGTATTAGTAGGTTATTATAGTAGTTTCATCAAGAACTTCTCATGAATTTCCTATCCTATTACATCATTGTAGAGAAAAGGAAAGAAGTTTGAATGGATAGAAGAATGTGCATCCAATTTTGACTAGTTGAAGTAGTTTCTTACAAATGCTTTGGTCTTGAATAGTGCAGATCCTGACAAATAATTTGTAGTCTCTACATATTCTTGCAAGAGAGGACTTGGTGGGGTCGTGATGCAAGAGGGACAGGTGGTATGCCATGAGTCGAGTAAATTGAATGAGCATGCGCAGAACTATGTGATTCATGATATTGTGATGGAAACTACTATTCATGCCTTGAAGATGTGGAGGAATTATTTTCTTGGAAGGAGGTTTATTTTGATGAGTAACCATAGTGGACTGAGGTATTTGTTTGACCAACCTAATCTGAATGCCAGTAAAGATAGATGGTTGGCTACCCTCAGTGAGTTTGACTTTGAGATCAGATACATCAAAGGCAATGAGAATAGGGTTGTAGATGCTCTTAGTAAAAAATTGCAAGTAAACCATATTATAGTTGTGAGTTCCTATGTGACATATTTGCAGGAGCTGATCTTGTGGTAAGGGTAGCAGGATGACAGATACCAACAGCGGAAGTAGAGGTTGCAACCAAAGGGTGGAGGTGATAGAGTTGAGGAGTATCACCTCACGACAAATGGTTTGGTCAGATTTAGGGACAAGATATATGTGTTAGATGAAAGTGAGCTCAAGAAGATTATATTGAGGTTAGTTGAAAGTGAGCTCAAGAAGATTATATTGATGGAATTTCATGTCAAACCATATCCAGGTCACCTAGGATATCAGAAGACATTGACAGTTGTAAAGAATCTCTACTATTGGCCAAATTTGAAGAAGGAAGTTGAAGAGTTTGTTGCTAGATGTTTGAAATGTCGGCAATTGAAAGCTAAGTTTAAGCACCCACCTAGTTTTCTACAGCCTATTCTAATTCTGGAGTGGAAATGGGAGGTCATTTCCATTGGCTTCATCAAATGTTTACCAAGGAATCGAAGCAACATGATTCCATCATGGTTGTGGTTTATAGGTTAAGAAAGGTAGCTCACTTCTTTCCAGTGAAGACTATGAATTCATCTAATAAGGTAGCTCAGACCTTCATCAGGGAGATAATACGACTGCATGGTGTTCCCAAGAAGATCATATCAGACAGAGATGCCAAGTTTATTTCCAAGTTTTGGAAGGATGCATTTATAGTCTTGGGTATAGAGTTAGCCTTTAGTATAAATTACCTTCCGCAGACAGATGAGAAAATAGAGAGGGTCAACAGATAATGGAGGATATGTTGAGGATGTATGTTATGCATCAACAAAGGAGTTGGGAGGAGTATCTTACACTAGTAAAGTTTTCATATAAAAATGGGTATCAAGAGTCCTTAAGGATGAGTCCATTTGAGGCTCTCTATGGGAGAAGTTGTAACACTCCTATCAATTGGCTTGATCTAGTGAACAGGGTGTTGATTGGTTCGAACATGTTCGCTAAGATGGAGCAAGAGATGTACGTTATCAAGAAGAATTTGAAGGCAACATAGGACAGGTAGAAGAGATATGTAGATCGGCACAGGGTAGTCAAGGAGTTTCAAATTGGGGAGTATGTGTACTTACACATCAAGCCCAAGAGGAGTTCCTTGAGGATCAGATCATGTACCAAGTTGGAACCTTAGTATTGTAGGCCTTTTGAGATCCTTGAGAGGATTGGACTAGTTCCCTACAAACTTGCACAGGCGCCAATAGTGAAAGTCCATGATGTTTTCCATGTTTCATTGCTTAAGAGATATGTGCAAGATATTGATCATGTGATTGATTGGTTTGTATTGTAGGTGGAACCAGAGGGAGAGTTTCATCTAGATATACAATGCATATTATAGTGGAAACAACTCATGCTCTGGAACCAAACAATCAAGCAACTTAAAGTGAAATGGAAACACTTTGGCCCCGATGAAGCTACATGAGACATGGCTGATCATATGTGGGCTATGTATCCTTCATTATTTGTTGGTCCAAGCAAATGAGTTTTGGTATATATACACATCTATGTATTATTTCTATTATAAATACCACAATGAGTTGGGTTATAAAGCTCCAATAAGTGATACGTTTTTTTGTTTTTCTTTTCAGAAGGTTGTCATTGTAAATATTGCATCGAGATATGTTATAACAATCAATAGGCAATATGTTTTGAGTTTCAGTGGTTTTTCTTGCCATAGGTATCATAGAACACTGAGGAAGGTGTTCCCCAAAGGGGGAGGGGTTTGTAACAACCCCAAGTTAAAGTTTCATGTACTAAAGGATAATAAAGGAAAAAAGAATAAGCCCGAGGTCACTAGACACACATTCCAAGCTGAATTTTGGGCAACCACTATAGTGGGCATCACTTGTTGTTTATTTTGGCTAAGGAAATAGGAAAAGGAAATGGAAAAGACAATAGAAAAGGAAAAGAGACAATAATTGGCATTTAATTATAAAAATAAAGGAAAATAGGAGAAAAGGGAGATGACGAGACGACACATATTTGCATGAGGAGGAAATCAGAGGAAAAATGAAGGAAAATGAAGAAAATAGAGGTATCAATGAAAAAAAGGCTTCTGAGGATCAATTAATGAGTTCTTGTCAGTTTTCATTTAGAATTAGTTTGAGAGAGAGAGAGAGATCAAGCAAAAAGGAAAGAAAAAGGAAGGAAAAGGACAAGCAAAGAAAAGCAGGGACAAGCAAGGAAGGTTGGATCATCAGCTTCAACAAGAGGATTTTGTAGGTAGCAAGTTGCATGTGTGATTTCCTAGCTGAGTTGTGAATGCATGGTGCATGAATTTGATCATTTTGTTCATTTGTTGTCATTGGCATTGGTTTTTCCTAGTTTGATAGTGGTTTCAACCTTTCTTTGCCATTTTCTAGATAACCATGGTGTGATGGGATTCATTTCTTGGTTGAGATTTTGATTGATGGAAGGTTTTTGAATCGAGTAAGGAAGTCTCAGGAAATTCCCAAGGGTTAGGGGTGAATATGGTTTTTCTCCGAGAATCCCTAGACAAATGGGTGGAGATATGAAAATTCTACAAGGTATGGTGAAGGAATTCCGAGGGATCCAAGCTTGTTTTGGTCTTGTGATCTCTTGACCAGATTTGGTGAGATCGCGATAGTTTGAGGGTGGATGTGGTTTCACCTCTAGATTACCTTGGTTGTTTAGGTTTTGGTTTATCCCATGAGATCCCACATTCATTCTTGGAATATGGCATGGGGGTGATTGGTTTAAACGAATATTTGGTTCAACCCAATATATGGTCGGGTGGTACGTGGAAGTCCTTGAATTGTTTGGATTTGCTATGGTATGATTAATGAGTACATGTATTTGTATTTATGATGATGTTATGTCATATTCTTCATGGTTCCTAATCTAGTTATATTCTGGTTATTACATCATTCTATGATGTGCTCTAACTATACCTCTTGTTCATGATTCTATAAGTATTTGATGGTTGAGGAATGCATGGGCTAAGAAGTGTTATTGAAGCTAGATTGATAAGGCATTGATAATTTTTGATGATTCTCTGGTGAGCTTATTGAATTAGTGAACACATATGTATTTATAGCCTATAGGTACTATGTACACAAAGTGTTTGTATAAATGAGCGATTTGGACCTCCAACTTCTTAGGGTCGTAACTTTGGCATACGATCTTTGTTTGACTATCATAATACATTGTTTAAAGATCTCCACGAGGAATCCAAGCATATATTCTATGACATAATTTTGACACTTTTTGATCTCTCTGTTTTCCTTGAAAATGTCATTTAGGCCCTAAAAACAATCTCAGAAGTTTAGAATCCAAAAAACATGCCAAAAATAGAAATTTGTGTTAAATTCAAGGAAACAAAAACTAAAAAGAAATAATTTTGGGTCAAGTTAGGCTAATAACAATGTGATCATGTGTTACTGGGTGTTTGTTGTCAGTTTTGGACATGTGGACCCCATTTTACATAAATGCATCTTGAAAATTGGCTCATGCATAGTAACTCTCATCTCATGTTTAGCGTGGTGAGTAGGTTAAAGTGGGTAAGTATGGGGTGGGGTGTTACATATTGGTATCAGAGCATGGTTAAAATACTTGGACTTGATGGGCTAGGTGCAGGTAGTTATGCATGAATTGTCAAATGAGTTTATTAAAAATATTTTATTTGTTATTGATATTTAAACTAAATTACTAAATGTGTTTTTAGTTGAGTAATATCAAAGACACGTTTATTATTATGCAGAGATATTGGTTTTCAAAATTAAGATTAATTTTTCAATATTAAATATTGTGAATATTGATTTCCAATGGTATTATTATTGATTTTCATTTTCCAAAATTACATTTTTCCGATTATTTAACCTGTACTGTTTTTCACATTCAATCATTTTTTTCATGTGATTTTTATTATTGGATTTAAGTGATGGTATACTTTTTAATATTTGCATTAAATAATGAAATGAAACAATTCAATCCATTCAAATGAATATATTAAAATATATTTTTTTATTTATTGATATTTTAATTATTTTTTAATATGTATTTTTATTTATTGAAATTTAAATTAAATTATTAAATGTTTTTATAGTCGAATGATATTCAAAGACATATTTATCATTGTTTTGAAATGCGTTTTAGGATTCAATATTCAAGAAATGTTGTAATGTCTTTTCTCGTCTTATAAATATTTTGATTGGATCAAATTACATAAAAATAAAATTAAAATTAAAGTTAAATAAAAAGATTAATGTAATGTAAACATTTTAACACGTCAAAATAAAATAAAAATAAAAAAATAAAAATAACAATATTGTTAATTTAATCAATGTTTTAATAAATTTATATATATAGTTATACTATTTCATTGGGCAATATGAATTGCTCTTTATCGTAGGTTTCACATAATTTTCAACCTTTCTTATTGGATATCTAAAGTTTCCAAAAGTTTCATATTTCTAACTCAATGTTAATTATACATTTTCATATCAAAAGTATTAGCTATACATTTTTGGACCTACCAAAATCAATTAGCAACCATAACCACATGCCTCACCACCTTATCATTTGTAACAATTTGCCTCACTACACCATTTAGTATTATGATTAGCATATGCATCTTGACGCACACTTGAACTGCACCACCTTGCCCCCATTGTTATCATTGTTATCATATGCATCTTGATGCAAACTCACTGTTACTATTAGCATATGCATATTGATGCAAACTCAAATTGGACTAACGATAGTTTTTTGGCTCGAATTACCACCTCACCCCATTGCTATCATTATTAGCATGTGCATCTTGATGCAAAGTCCAATTAGACTGACAATATTGTTTACAACTCGAATTGCACCACCTATCGCCCATGTGCATCTTGATGCAAACTCAAATTGGACTAACAATATTGTTTTCACTCAATTGTTCATACATATAATGTTTTATCTCAATTGTTCATACATATAAGTATCTTAGGCTTCAATCTTGGATAAGACCCATTATTAGTCCCTACCTTCGGCACTGCAGGGACTCTAGTGACCATTAGAGCATTGATCAACAATTAATCGACCTTTTGACCAAATATTTCTCTGCTCTACCAAAATTTAACCAAACTTTCAAGTTGCAATTTTTGTTCATCCAAATTGTATCCAAAATTTTTGATTTGGGACTCTTATTGGAACCTTCACATGCCCCGAGGTAACCTTAGATATCCTGCAATATTTTATCCAAAGTTTCAAAATACTCATGCACCTTTTAGAACTTTTTATCCAAAGTTTGAATGTAGTTTAAAACTACCATACATGCATTTTTATAACATTTTATCCAAGGTTCAAATTGAATACATCTAAACTCATCCACCTTTTAGAACTTTTTATCCAAAGTTTTAATGTAGTTTAAAACTGCCATACATGCATTTTTTATAACATTTTATCCAAGGTTTCAAAGTGCATACATCTTCCCAAAGTTTGAAATTGCATATATATAAGTTTTAGACTACTTATTTGTCCTTATGCAAAGTAATGCCCCATGTCAAGATGACACTTCTCCGGAAGCCAACTCTCCTCCACATGTCCTGTCACTATAGCTTTCCCCTTTAGTCATTCCTATTCACATAGATTCGTCAATAGATATTAGAATGTAATGTACATATGATATAATTCTCTCTTCCATAAACATTAGAATTGTAACATGGACATTACCCGTATTCTCTTTCTGAATTAGGAGCCATACTTAATGTCATGTCTGAAAGGAGAATTCACTCTTCCATAGATATTACAATGTTGACAGAGACATTACCTACATTAGAATTGTGACAGTAGACATTTCTTGTATTTTCTTTTCTTTTTGAATTTGGAGTTGCGCTTACTATCATATTTGACAGGAGTTGCTCTTGACATCATGTGTAATAGGGCTGGAGTTGCGCTTCATGTCATGTCTCGCATTACTTGTGTGAAATGTTAGAGATTTCAGGTATGCTACTCACGCCCACCCATCTGAGCTAGAGAAGTTGAAGCATCAAATTGAAAGAACCAACAAAATAAAACAAGATTAAAAGGAGAGGAATAAAAAACTACCTGATATCAATATGGAAACCGATATTTTTTTATAGTTGTTTTTAGGTATGAGGTTTCATAGGTTCTGTTATTGCAAAGAATGTTAAGGATATTATTCCCAAGAATAATTCCTTGTGATTTTGAATTTCTATTAGTTAGACTGAGGTTTGATACAAGAATATGTAAATTTTAGAGTCCATATTCTAGTATGGCATAGATTGATTCTAGTTTAACATAGACTATTTGTTATGGAAGACCCACCTAGTAGGATGTATTGGTCATAGCGATTGAAAATATTCAAATGCACATTATGAACATTTTTATAACTATCCACTGAGTGCACTTATATCAACCGTAAATGATAAAATTAAAAAGTCAACAAAATTAAAAACCCATTACTATAAATTATGCATGCCTTGAGATAATTTATCTATTAGGCATTGTACTGTTATTGTTTCAATGATCAAATCCCAAATCTAAGAAAAAAAACATGCAATATGGTGAACTTTATATATATATATATATATATATATATATATATCACAATTTTCTGTGTTTTCTGAAAAAACATGCAGTCAAGATTTATTGATGTGATTTTGTATGATTAGTTTTTTTGTGCTAATAACAATTACATATTTATAAATATGTGCATGCTTATTGCTCCTTGTGTTGAGGTTTCATTAGCTGTTTGTGCATACAATCAAGGAAATTTCCTTAAGTTTAATAAGACATTCATGAGAAAAATAGCTTTAGAAAAAAAATACTAAACACCAAACGTGTATAGTGCAACAAACCATCAAAGAGACACATTAACACAGTGTTTTGATGAAGGAGCACACCCCTCCTAGGCTACATCTCCTTGGTCCAACTTCCATGGCTTGGGCCTCCGTATTAGATCAATGTGGAAAAAATGATGTTCACAAAGCTCTATGGCTCCTGCATCAATGTGTTGAGAATGTCCAAATTAGCCAAAAATGACTATTAGATCTCTGAAAACTAATTATGGCTGATCTGGGCATGACCTCCTTCCTTGGTGGCCTTAAGCTTCCTTGAAGTTCCCTATGGAAAATCCACCTGTAGAAGTCTTCTATTGCCTTTTCAACCTATACCAATGAGTTTAGAAGGTCCAAAATAACCAATAAAACCTCTTTCTTAGCTCAGTTTGGTCGAAAAATGCTCAATATATGCTTCATTCAATTTTTCCCTAGGAAACCTCACTAAAACTAGAGAAGGCTCTAGTTAGAACTGCCAAAACTAGCAGTCCCGCCATATTTGGCGCACCTCAAAAACTGTTGCCATATTAATATTTAGATTAGTTAATGCTAAAATGGATTAGTGGCGCTAATCGTGCTTAACCATTTAGCGTTGGCCATTGGTTATATGGTGAGGTCGTATGATGAGGGGGTTGGCTCCCTCTGCTCCACTGTCCTCAATTATGGTAAGTATAAAACAAAGTGTTGGGGCCTCCATTTAAATGTGTATGCCAGTGGTTCAATGGTAACATATTGGAGTTGGGAGGGGGAGGTCATGGGTTCGACCCGCCCTCCACCCGTCCCTCATACATTTTGCCACCACGAATATATTCAGACTTTGGATAAATACATATGCAGATTTGTATTATAATGTTTGTTTATATACCGTCCCTCATACATTTTGCCACCATGAATATATTCAGACTTTGGATAAATACATATGCAGATTTGTATTATAATGTTTGTTTATATATATATATATATATATATATATATATATATATATTTGAAAAAAAAAAACAATTTCCACATAATATTCACCATGAACCAATACTTCCACCTTGGAGGACATTGAGAAATTTCACCTTCACACAACCAAACTGGCAAACCCTAAAGTGGCACTTGTCACAACCTCATTGGGAAAATAGTAAAGAAGATTCCCATCACGCTGACTATACTACCATGTCATTATTTTGACCCGTTCTGCAATTTTTTTAACTGTTTAGGAAAATGAACATCAGACCTTTTCTCCTTCATCCAGACTTGGGTTTCAGTGAAACGAATTGCGTTTTGATCGTCTTGACGAGATGGACCTAGTCGTACAGGTTTTAAGCCAATTTGAGAACTCTGACTTTTGAGCTAAATACAAAGCACCTGATCATTTATGTTGGCGTACTTACCATTTTCCAGAGCTAATGTTTGAGAGTTGTTTGGAAAAGGGAAGGAATTCACCTGTGCTTGGAAAATTAGCATACAATAAGAAAAACTATTTTCGAAAGAGTAGCTAAAGTACAAAGGATCAAATTGAATGATGTTATGGTCATACCCCTATAACTGTGGATGCTTCAGGTGAAGGGACTCTGCAACACAAAGAGAAACAAAAGCCCTCAAAGCATTGGTCACCAGACTCAATGTAGCCTCTGTGGTTCATAAGGAGTCTTAGAACCAACTTTGCAGAAAATGGGCAAATGCATGCTATAAGGCTATGTTAATGACAAAAAAATTACCAAACCATTTTAAGGTTCACACAATAGAACACACTCATCATTTTCCAAGGGAATGCACAATAAATTACGAAGTGCATTGCATCATTCTGAAAGTCTAATTCACCAGTATCTTAGTACCAGTAGAAGGCCATCTTACTTCAGGATAAATCACCACTCCATTGTTGAACCCCTGCAATAGGATTTACAAATATAATTCTAGGTTAATTGAAATTACTACTTTCATGGTTAACACTAGATTCAAAAATAGGGAATACCTTGTCTATTCCAGGATCATGCTAGTAAGTTCATTTTTAATGCTAGATTCACAAATATATATTACCTTTTCTAATGTCAGGATCATGTTGGATATCTTACCAGATGCATAAATTGGGATAACGATATTCAATTTATCAGTAAAACACTGCAGTAATTACCCCCTCTTACCGAGAAGATTGTAGAAATTTCTCTATAGATCAGCTAGCTCTGATACCATGTATAAATTCTCATTGTAGATCACCTGATAATGCAATGTAACTAAAGAAAAATACTTGATTTACTTCTACAAACAAACTTGTGGAAGCTTAATCAATTTGAGCAAGATCAACCAAAAAACATATGACTTAGAAGAAGAAAAAATCGCACATGAAACACAAAATAATACTCTAGGGAAAGCTTGAGCTAAAAACCCCGATCTCTGTATTATCATACAAGTGGAAAATTGTAGATCACCTGATAATGCAATGTAACTAAAGAAAAATACTTGATTTACTTCTACAAACAAACTTGTGGAAGCTTAATCGATTTGAGCAAGATCAACCAAAAAACATATGACTTAGAAGAAGAAACAATCGCACATGAAACACAAAAGAATACTCTAGGGAAAGCTTGAGCTAAAAACCCCGATCTCTGTATTATCATACAAGTGGAAATATCTCAGGATTACACAAAGCTTTATCTCACAAGCTATCCAGCTCTCAGTACAATCCCTCACTGCTGCTCATAGACAGAATAGACAACACATATACCTTCCTTCAGTCCTCCAAGCCTCCTATTTCCTTGTGCAGTTTCTCCGGGGTCCATCAACTGCCACCTGTGTGATTCTCACCTCACACACGACACTAACCTCTGAAATAACTGCGCAATCCTGAAGGAGTTAATTCCTTCTGCATGGATAAGTTTCCTTCATAGGAAAATTCATCTAACTGATAGTACAATGTCCTTGTCTTTAATCTCAACTGGGTCTTTCTCTGAATTGACATGCATTGGTTATTTACAAGAGAATATTCAGTTATCTGGAGAACACTAGTTGCATGCATGCATGCATTAACTGACTGAACTCACAATCAGTTCCTCCAACTATTCGAAACTAATTTAACTTGACTTAACTCAGTTAATTGAGCTAACTAATTACAACTCAAACACAAATCAACCTTATCACCTTAATTAAGGGATAACTTCCTCAATCAAAGGGATAATTGTTGCATGTCTTCACAATGACTTCATGTTTGAATTTCTCGAACTAATTAACTCAAGATGAATTAATTAATTATTTTTCAAACAGCTAGTGAGACTAAATTCAAATTTTAATTCTCAATTTTGATTCAAGGAAAAATCAAAATTGGAGTCTATCCTGAAATGCTATTTTTAGCATTTCTTGTTGCTATTTCCAACAATCCCTCTCAACAAGAAAGGCATTCAACTCGAACCCAATCTTGAACCTTTGGAATGTTCTGCATGAAACACTTCTCTCAAGTTTTGTTGCTCCAACAACTCTAGAAACACAAAAAATATCCAACCTGAATTAGAATGATGTATCTGTCATCAAAGTCTCTGACTGCTATTGCCTCTGTTGACTGAAAACTCTACACCTTTGTGCTCTTCAGTATCTGACTTCTCTAGCCTCTGTCACTTTGATCTCTGACTGCATCAATCCCACTTATTCCTCCTGCTACATCTATGCTGCTACTGGTCCTATCTCCCAACACTGCATCCCTATTGCACCTCCTCTCATCATGTTGCATCGTGCTGCCCAATGCTGCACTACAACTCAATTACTGAGAAGTAAGTAGCCAATCTCCCAACTGACCTCCCTGTTGGGTTAGAAACACCCTCTGATGCTAAAGCTCCCTCTGCCACTCCATCTGCATCTATCTCTACCCATTCAGCCAGTCCTGCTACTCCTCGTCGAGGCTCCCGTAGCAAGGTCTAATCAAAGAGGCTAGGTACCTCAAGGATCCTGCCCCTATTTCAGCCCTCTTGGGACTATCACTTCACATCACCCCACCTCACACCTAGAGGTATGGCATCATGTTATCCCTCTACCTACTTGGCTCGAAATTTCCCCCTACTGGAGGTCTCTACATAAGTGGATGCCTCCACTCAATCTCCTCTTGGCTTCTCCAGTTGTGGTTGCTCCACAACCTCCTAAAGCTGCTTCACCAATTGTGGCTCCTCCACAATTGTCTGAGACTTCTTCTGGCACTACATGTTGAGAGGTAATGTACTCTCCCTCTCAACCACCAAGTCTCTAACAGTTGCCTTGCTACTCAAGGGTTTGCATGCGTCTTGAACCTCAAGAGCATACAGTTTTTGTACCAGTGAACTGATCTGTTTCACCTGACCTGTGGTGATGTGTCTAAGGAAAACCTTTCCCTTATTTAAGACAACATCATAGCCTTTTTCCCCCAACATTGTGATCGATACCAAGTTATTCTTCAATCCTGACACATACTTCACATCTGTCAAGGTGATGCAAGCTCCATGCTCCCTCTGAAAAGCAATTGTGCCCACTCCTGGAACACTATACTTTTCATCATTATCCATCTGTATGTGGATCTGGATGTATTTCTCCTCCAATGTACTGAGAAAACTCTTATCGTCGATCATGTGGAATGAGGCTCCATTGTCAAGAAACCAACCACAACCCATCATCGGTGAAACCATGCATGCGATGAGGGTAAAATCCAATTCAAACTGGGAGGCTAGGCCCTCACCTTCAGATCCTTCCGAGGATCCCTTCTTGGCTTTATTCAATGGACAATTAGTTGCATAATGGCCCACCTCATGACAATTAAAGCATCTCACTTTAGATTTTTCAATCTTCTTCCCACCATGGGAAGAACTCGATTTGGAATGAGAATCATTCTCCTTCCCTTTCCTTGTCTTACTGGCTAAGGCTAGATTTTCTTCATCCTCCTTGGATGAAGAACCATCTATGGTGCTCCTCCCGATCTCCTCCTGCATAAGAGCTGACCACAGTTGTTCCCAATCTGGCAGTTTCTCTCTTCCATTCATTGAGTCCTAGTAGCTATGCCAGCTCTTAGGAAGACCGAGGAGAGCAAGACTCGCCATGTCATCATTGGCTGTCATCATTCCTACACTTCCAAGCTCATCTCTGTAGGTGGTGATCTTGTTCATATATATAGAGATCGTGTCGCCATTTTCACACTTGATTTTCCGAAGCTTGTCCTTCAGTGCAAACTTCCTCTGGTCGCTATTGTTCTGATATAGATCCTTCAATGTCTTCCACATTGAAAACAGAGTCTCCTTCCCATGGAGACTCGAGACAATATGGTCTCGAACTCCCTCCAAAGGAATCCTCCTCGCTCTTGCCACACATTTCTTCCATTTCGCCAATTCTTAGGCATTAGCTGTTGCTGGCTTGGGGACTTCTTGATCAATGAAGTCCTTCAAATCATTGTCCTCTAGTACCACTTCCATGCAATCCTTCCAGGCCATGTAATTCGAGCTACCATCCAGGGCATACTCGAGTCTCAAGCCATTGAACGCCATGGGTGAAATTTGAGATGTGATAAGAAATCAATTTTTTTTTTTGTACCTACAATCAAGAACTTCAAACTTCGAACTTCTCCCTTCTTTGTATATTGTTCTCTGCTTTGATCACCTTTGCTTTGATACCATGTAGAAATTTCTCTATAGATCAGCTAGCTCTGATACCATGTAGAAATTCTCACTGTAGATCACTTGATAATGCAATGTAACTAAAGCAAAATACTTGATCTACTTCTACAAACAAACTTGTGGAAGCTTAATCAATTTGAGCAAGATCAACCAGAACACATATAACTGAGAAGAAGAAACAATCACACATGAAACACAAAAGAATACTCTGGGGAAAGACTCAGCTAAAAACCCCGATCTTTGTATTATCATACAAGTGGAAATATCTCAAGATTATAGAAAGCTTTAGCTCACAAGCTATCCAGCTCTCAGTACAATCCCTCACTGCTGCTCATAGACAGAATAGACAACACATATGCCTTCCTTCAGTCCTCCAAGCCTCCTATTTCCTTGCACAGTTTCTACTGGGTCCTCTAGCTACCACCTATGTGATTCTCACCTCACACACAACACTGACCTCTGAAATAACTGCACAATCTTGAAGGAGTTAATTCCTTCTGCATGGATGAGTTTCCTTTATAGGAAAATTCCTCCAATTGATAGTACAATGTCCCTGTCTTTAATCTCAACTGGGTCTTTCTCTGAACTGACATGCATTGGTTATTTATGAGAGAATATTCAGTGATATGGAGAACGTTAGTTGCATGCATGCATACATTAACTGACTAAACTCACAATCAGTTCCTCCAACTGTTTGGAACTAATTTAATTGGACTTAACTCAGTTAACTAGGCTAACTAATTACAACTCAAATACAACTCATCCTTATCTTCTTAATTAAGGGATAACTTCCTCAATCAAAGGGATAACTGTTGCATGTCTTCACAAAGACTTCATGTTTGATTTTCTCCAACTAATTAACTCAAGATGAATTAATTAATTATTTTTCAAATAGCTAGTGAGACTAAATTCGAATTTTGATTCTCAATTTTGGTTCAAGGACAAACCAAAATTGGAATATATCCCGAAATGCTATTTTTAGCATTTCTTGTTGCTATTTCCGACAAATCTTCACAAGAAGAATCAATGCTACAATTGAAACTCTCGAAGAGTAGTAACAACATGGGGCGCCTAGATCCTCGCATTGTAGATTCATCACCAGATACAGATGTTTTTGACTTAGTCTCATAACTACCCCACCCCGATCGAAACCCATAAGCAAATGCATAGGAGGCAGAGTTACTATAGAATAAGAACCTGAGGTTGGTTGTTCAAGGACATCTAGATTTACCTAGAGCTTGTCCTAATAGATAGGAAAGTGTGCTGCATGCAATAACTTTCCTAAGACTGAGAGGGCGGGATGCTCCGTGTAGAAATAGTTGGGGCTCACAATAAAATACCTTTGCAGAATTTAGGGACTCTCAATCTCAAACGACCATGGATGAAACTTGTCCCACTACTTGTTCAATCAATAGAAATTTAAAAGGTTATTTTTCAAATTAGAAATGTAACATTAACGAGCCTCCAACTGAGCTAGATAGGTTGGTTTCAATGCCATAAATTCTTTTTAGAATGCCAAGGAAACATACACTATTACATTTAACTTTTCTATGAAAGGAACGTCATAAGTTTATTTAAAAATAATAATAAATAGAATCGATTTAAAAATTTAAAATTTACACGTCTTTCACATATTTAAGTGTTGTGGAATGTTAATTTTAAAGATATGATCACTTGTGGGGAGATGTATTAAATTCTACTGACAGATGAAACAACGTTGAAACACTAATATTAGAGGTAACAACTGGGAGGATAATGAACCTGGCAATGGGTAGTATGTTTTGGACTAAATATGAAAGATAGACCTGACTGTCAAAAGTTACATTCAAACAAAAATGAAGAGCTTGGCAGAGCTTTCAATCATAGTGGGAATTTGGAAGCAATCCGAGTTAGAAATTGTAAATAGTTTCAACCTCTTCATTTGACGGTTTTGGGATGATGCTGAGTGGACAATCAGGGAAATGCTTAAGTTGTATTTGACGATTGAAATATTTAGTGGCAGACAATTTGGCTAACCCATTCACTCACATTCCAGCATTGTAATCTTAATGGAGGCTACACTAACCCATCTTATAGTCCATCAATGTTTATTGGAAAACAACTACAAAAGATGAATCCAACAAGTTGTTTTACTTTGAGAAATAAAATAATCCTAACACTTTAGTGTCGTAGTATTTAAATCATTGGAATCAAATATTTCTATCAACACTGACGTGGTATTTAAGCAATACAAACACAGGGTAAAGTGTTAGCGAAGCTGTTTTCTTTTTTTGTTACACTGATTAGAATTGGTTTTCAAAGGGAAAACCCATAAGGCACAACATAAAACTAAGATATTTATCCACAAGTTGAACGCAATTAGGCATTGTTGCATTTTTTACTTTTAGTCATTGTGTTTACATATATATATATATATATATATATATATATATATATATATATATATATATATATATATATATATATATATATATATATATATATATATATATATATATATATAAGTTAATTTACGTTTAATGATGATTATGACTTTATAAAAAAGTTGGAAATTTTAACTGTTTAGTTTTCTACAAGCAGGATTTGGCTAAGGGACTACAACTTCCATCAATGAACTATTACTGATCCCCAATTTCTCCTTTGAGTTTCCTGGCAAGGACTACTACTGCCTCCACCACTTGTTTCTATTTGTGGTCCAAATTCAACAACTATCATTGACGAACACAAGGAAACAAGTAAAGTGGTTAATCAACATATTATAACTTCAACAAGACTCATGAAATCAATTTCAGGTGTATAGTTTATTTTTATGGGCATGCAATTTATAGTTTCTTACTTGAGGCTTATAACTTAAAATGAGAACATTTACTCTTAGAAAATACGATTAACCATTAAATTATTGTTGCTGACCCTTTTTTACGGACTCATTATACTTTTGACCAAATCAAAGACACTATGAGTCCTTAGCATTACATCTTTAATGAAAGGGTATTTTATTAATCATAAGCTTACACAGAAATCCTCCATTATATAGCAATGGAGGAGGCCCAGTTTCAATTAAGGATAACCACGTCAACTGGACAAATGCAAGTTCCTATGTAAGCTTACAACTCACCATACTTAGCACATAGGGAAATGAACCGTTGGAAAAGAAAAACTCCAACACCCCACCTTAAGAAAAAAATAGGGAGTAACTAAAGAAGAAAGAAAACAAAGAATGGGTCTTCACTTGATTAGGTACCCATGTGAAAACTCTCATAAGCAGAGAAAGAGGGAAAAACCCGTAGGAAAAATATCCCCCACAAAAGAGAAAAATATGATAGTGCTCAAATCATCATGGAGCTAAAATTGTAGATCCCATTATGATCCACTGAATGGCAAGAACATAGGCCTGCGCCAATGAAAAAGTACGAAATGATGAAGTACTAAAGATTTGAAGATGAGAGCCATGAAACCTTAATGAAGTTGGTCAATCTCTGAAGTAGGATTGTTGTAGAGGCAAAAGGGCGACAAACACTATCAACTTCTTCAAAAAATGCTTCAAAGAAACTAGGTGTCGGTAAAGAACCGAGACAAATACTTCAAACAGAAGCAACATCATCAACCAACAAACAATAATGAGGCCTATCAAGTATGACAATATCAAATTAACCACTATACAATAACACTCCTGAAGTTGTTTGAACACCAGAACCATCACACAAAACATGACAAAAATCAACAAAGAAATGGCAACAATATTTGTCACCATCTAATTCCCCCCCCCCCCCCCCCCCCCCCCCCCCCCCTGAAACACAACTACAGAAGGAGCGAGAATCAATAGTCTTCATTGTCAGCAAATTTCCCTCCCTAAAACAAAACTGAGGGAACACCAACAATCAATAATGAACAACAGATGCAACATGAAAATATGAATTCTTCAAGAATTGGTTTGAATGATGCCACGAACATTCATCGATCCATCCACAGTCGATCCTGATGGTCGACATTAGTCCACGATTCATTCTCTCACGTCTCTTCTTTAAGGATCTGAATGCAAGACTAGTAATTGACCAAGAATGTTGATGCTTGGGTAATTTCTTCTGATAAGGATGTGCAGATAGCTCATTTTTTATTTTTTGAAACTCAAATTTGGGTGCCACACCATTTTCATTTGGAATGGCATTAACAACCATGTCATAAAGATGTTGATCACAATTAACATGAGCATTCTCTTCAAGCACCTCATAGTTGGATGTAGGTGATGAGGCAGTAGTAGGATTGAATCCAAGACCTGCTCTAGATGTTTGCACTACTAGGTTAATAGGAGCAACAATTCCCTGTTCATTCTTCCCAAGTCATCCTACAACATATCCCATTTTTCTCAGCAATTGAGACCCAATACCAATAGTATGGTTTTCAAAACTAGGTGTGACAAAGGCATGTGATGAGTCAACATCAACCTTTTGACGTTCAACATCATCAAGTGTGGAAGAGGGAGACCTTGGCACCTTAACATCAATGTCTCCATCTCAAATTTCTGAAGACGACTAACTTCCAATTCAAGTTCCTACTTAGATTCTTGCAACTTTTGAATGACCTCATCTTTCTTAATTAGTTGTTGAGACAAGACATCATAATCTTGTTTCAAGAATGATATTACTCCATCATACTCAGAAAAAGACTGTGATCCAGGTGGATGTTGGTGGCCACCCACCTATCCCATTTGGACCTCCACAACTGTCTCTTTCAGTTTTTCTGTTTCCTTAATTCTAGCACAGTTTACTATTTTTAGCAGTTTTTCAGGTCCTAAACTTCCGGAGCCATTTTGAGGCCCTAAACGACGTTTTTTGGGAAATCCACCGCCAGCAATTTTTTTGATAAAAATTGTCTTTTCCGTTGTAGTCCTCGGAGAGATCTTTCCAACGGGCTATCATGCACGTCAAACGGAGATAGTACAACCAATTCGCGACCCCGGGAAGTTGATGTACCAACTTACCCAAAAACGGGGCCCACAATTTGGCGTTTCATCTTCTAGGGTTAGGTTTTGGAATGTGAATGGTTTTCCATTGTTTCTCAACAATAAATAGGCCCTCGAGCCTCATTATAACACAGTTTGAAATAGTTCAGAGGCATGTAGCCGACACATCTCTTCTCAGAGATAAGCTACCATCGCCCTAGCTGGTTTATTTCTATTTGTAAGCATATTTCAATATTCTCCATTAATGAAATGAAATATTATTTCCGCTGCATCTCTATTTTTATGGTTATCGCATCTCTATATTTATGGTTATCTCTGTAATCTATTGCATTCCTGCTTAAATCCGGATCAGTGGTATCAGAGCGGTCTGCTTTTTCTCTGTTTTTCTTTGCATGTCCCCAACGAAGTCGGGATATAAGGAGTTAGGGCTTGAATTGGTTGAACCTTTGCAAGACCAGCCTCGCAAATCTCGACGACCTCCCATGGCGGATGAGAAGAAAGACGAGGGGGCAGGAGATCCTATCAGAATATTGCTCGAAGAAGCCCTCGAGCGACAAAGGAACGCGATGATGGATAGCTTTGCCCAAATCCTTCAGCGGCTACCTAGAGGCGATGCATCGGCTTCCAACAGTTACTCTGGAAATGCCACACCATTTAAGGTACAAGTAAATTTTGAAATCCCCATCTTCAACGGTCAAATAGATGCAGATGCCGTAGATAAATGGTTAAATCTGCTCGATGGGTATTTTTCTGTTCATGAATTTTCAAGTCGGGAAAAGATTGTTTTTTCTCTTCTTAAAGCAGCCCCCCACGTTAAGGACTGGTGGGAAACCTACTGCGAACAGAAGGATGAAAGTACAGGCTCACTGTTTTCAGCCGCGCCCACTTGGAATGACTTCCGGGATGCCATCAAGGAGCAGTACTACCCTGTCAAAAGCTATGAGGACAAATACATCAAATGGACCACCCTACGACAGGTACGAGACCAAGATGTGCCAGAGTTCACAAACATTTTTCATACCCTTCACACACAATTGGGTATCAAAGATTCTGAGCTGCATCTGGTACTCAAATACCGCGACTGCCTACATAGATACATCCAGGAAGAGATGGAGTTCTTGAACATCTCCTCACTCGGCACAACATACCGATACGCTGTCAAAATCGAGCAAAAGTTCAAACAGAAGAAGCGAGACTTTGGATCTGCAAATCCAAAGCCAAGGCAGGGTGACCCAAGACAACCCGTCAGAAAAGAACAACACCACGAAGCCGAAGAAGGACACAGGAAAGTGGTGTGAGTTCCACAAGAGTCCCACTCATAACACAAGTGAGTGTCGGACCAAGCAGTCACTGGTGGCTGAGCTGAAGGCTTCCGAATCAGATGCATGTTTCGACTCTGAGTCAGAACCCGACAAGGGGAATGGCAAAGGGAAGCATATCATTGATGCGGATCCCAGCGCCACTGTTGCTACTGCCAAGATCCAGAAAAATGAGCCCGAAGATCCAGAGGAGGGGGAACGTCTTTTCCACTCACAAATGTGGGTGAAGGGTTCGCCGCTGCAATTCATTGTCGACAGTGGCAGCCAAAAGAACCTCATTTCAGCAGAGGTCGTGAAGCGGTTGGGCCTACCAACTACACCACACCCACAGCCGTACAATATCAGTTGGCTTCACGAAGGACGAGATCTCAAAGTTCGCCAACAGTGCCGCCTTCCCTACAGCATCAAGCCCTTCACAGACGAGGTATTGTGTGATGCTACACCTCTGGATGTTTGTGATGTACTATTAGGCCAGCCATACTTGTGGAGGTGACATGCTGTGTATGAGTCAAGGCCTCGCGCTGTCATCATTTCTTTGGATAATTCATTATACAGGATACCGGAGGCAGCCCCACCTACCACCACCTCTTTGATCGCTGCTAAGAAAGGCAGCAAGCTCATCTCACAGACTAGGAAATTTATTTTCTGTCTGGTTCGCTCCCAAAGTAAGGGGAAGATCATTGCTACATCCATGACTCCCGCGAAGGGTTCCTCCACACAGCAGCAGCAACAGAGGGATACAGTCGTGACAGAACACAGGAACAACTTCTCCTTACCCGGAGGGGTACCACACAAGTTTCAGGTGGGCGACAAAGTTTGGTTACATTTGCAGAGGGAGCGCCTTACCAGAACCCATCAGAAACTCAGACCACTTCGACATGGTCCTTACACCAGTAACAAGGCTACGGGAAACAATGCTTTGAAGCACAGCATTCCTCCATTCCTTCGCCTGCACCGAGTGTTCAATGTGGACCATCGCCGACCATGCTCCCCACCATTTCTGGACACATCAGAGATTGCAGAATAGCTCACCAGAGACCCAGCTCAGCAGAAGCTTCCTCATCTCAGGGAGGAACTCAACGCAATGGGGACCATTGCTTCCTAAGGGGGGAGGAATGATCCAGGTGGATGTTGGTGGCCACCCACCTATCCCATTTGGACCCCCACAACTGTCTCTTTCAGTTTTTCTATTTCCTTAATTATAGCACAGTTTACTATTTTTAGCAGTTTTTCGGGTCCTAAACTTCCGGAGCCATTTTGAGGCCCTAAACGACGTTTTTACCGCCAGCGATTATTTTGATAAAAATCGTCTTTTTCGTCGTAGTCCTCGGAGAGATCTTTCCAACGGGCTATCATGCACGTCAAACGGAGATAGTATGACCAATTCGCGACCCCGGGAAGTTGATGTACCAACTTACCCAAAAACGGGGCCCACAATTTGGCGTTTCATCTTCTAGGGTTAGGTTTTGGAATGTGAAGGGTTTTCCATTGTTTCTCAACAACAAATAGGCCCTCGAGCCTCATTGTAACACAGTTTGAAACAGTTCAGAGGCATGTAGCCGACACATCTCTTCTCAGAGATAAGCTACCATCGCCCTAGCTGGTTTATTTCTATTTGTAAGCATATTTCAATATTCTCCATTAATGAAATGAAGTATTATTTTTGCTGCATCTCTATTTTTATGGTTATCGCATCTCTATATATATGGTTATCTCTGTAATCTATTGCATTCCTGCTTAAATCCGGATCAGACTCAACTTCCTCCTACAAGTCATCAGGAGGTCAATCTTCTCTTGAAATTCATCTGCAAGCATCTGGAGGTATTTTCCCATGGTTCAATCCAGATGGCCATCCTTCTGGATTTTGTCAGCGATTAAGGTTTGCAACCTAGTTTTAAGAGTTTCATTCTCTACTTGCAATAAAGCTACAACTGACTGCAATTGAATGACCTCTTTATGAAGTTCATTTGTTGCCTTCTTCTCATGAAGCTCCTACAACCTTTTACCCATCTTGATAACACAAGTTGGCAAATGTGTTTTCACTAGCCACAAAAGCAACAAAAAGACTGATGATGATAATAACAATAGTTTATGGCTTCAATCGCATCACAATTAAGGTCAATCAACCTAGATTTGCATGATTAGGCATTTTATAAACACCAACCATGAAGAGGAAAAATACATCAACAAATAGACATATGGCCATTCTTCAAAGAGAATCATAGACAATTTATCTTAATACTTTTAAAGATTCTTGAAAATAAAAAATGCGTGCCCAATGACATTTTCCCAAAGTGAATAATTTTTGCCGAGATTCTCCTATTTTAAATATGTCTTTTTCTTCCTTAAAAAGGTTATGGTCAAGTTAAAAGAAATGGACAAATAAAAACAAGGATCCTTTCTAATACACTTTCCTCCTTTTTAAAAGGATTTATAAAATAAAAAATGGGCAGTTAAAAAATGCATAACCTAAATGGGAAAAGTAAAACATGTTGCACTCATATCTCTTGTCATTGTCAGCACCCAAGAATTACAGTGCATTCGACCACCATTTGAAAAACAATAGCATAAATCATCCATCAAATTTGCCGACTTCTCGCAAAAAAAAACAGATATGGGAACCCTTCTCAATGCTTTCGTTGAATGTTAATGCAAACTTCTCGATCAACAACCTTCTAACTTGATTGATGTCCTTCTTCATGCGGGCTACAATGATCGAAACAGGCTCATGAGTTATGGACTTTCTTTCTCTATTAGTGCATCCCCCATAAGCATTGACGTTTTTCATCAAGCGACTTCTTTTCATGAATATCGATGGAGGAAGAGCGAGATGGTGACGGGTGGGAAAAATTTTCAAAGGGAGGAAATCGATCAGTTGTTCCTGCATGCGGTTGATCTCAGCACCAACATGCAGATCAGACGCTACAGATTCAATCGAGCCATCCTTTGGAAGGAACGTAGGACTTGAATAGTCAAAAGGCAAGTCTTGTCGAAGAGGGAAATAAGTTGGTGGACGACATTGAAAATCTTATAAGAGGCCAACAAATACGACATCGGGTTCGTAGGCATTTCTTCTAGATCAACCATAGCTTTAAGAAGGTTTCACTTCCCATTGAATGGATGTGATATTGCATGGGAAGAAAGAGACGGAAAAAACAATCATTGCATAGCCATGCCAACCTTCTCTTACATAGTGGAAGATCCACACAATATTTGACCAGATCAGGCCCTTTCACACCCAAATTTTTCAACAATAAAAAACTATATAACAAATTTGGTCTCTTCACATGCAAATCTGTCAATAAAACTTCACTTAGCTTATCTGATTTCTTCACACACATATCCCATCTTTTACGTAGATCTCTTCATGTAAGATATAAACCATTATTACTCAGACAGATATGTAGATCTTGAAAGAAATTTGGATACCTCCCTAGAATAGAAATCCCATTCAGATCATAAAATTTTTACTAAACTCAAAGATAATTCAGTAGTCCAGGAATCACGTTCTCTAATACCATGAAAGAGTATTTTACTACCCACAAGCTTATGTAAAAGTACATAGAAAGCCTCCATTATATAGAAATGGAGGAGGACCAATGTTGGTTAAGGATAACTATGACAACTCGACAGATGCAAGTCTCTTTGTGAGCTTATAACTCACCATACTTAACTCATAGAGAAATGAAGCGTTGGAAAAGAAAAACTCCAATATTTAATTGGTTTTCTTCTAGGTTTCATTCATTCAATTTATCCAATTTGCTAATTTCAACATACATTAGTTTTAAGTTCTATATGTATAGCCATTTTCTATTTAGATATTAGAAGAAAAAAAAACAATGCAAGGAAGTATGCCTTACAAAAAAACTTTGATCAATGCCTTGGTAAAAAAATCACATAGATAAAAGAAGCTGCAAGATTGGCTAGCTACAACAAAAATACAAATCAAAATAATAGAGTGACATGATACTAAACATAAAAACCATGCATACAATTTACAAAATATTTACACTAGTGCTAAGAAAGAAGCTAGGGACATGTTGTAGCAGCTACAACCACCCTCCAAATTTTTTCCTTAGCTTTGTTTTGGAGCCTCCTTACCAACCTTTCATAGCAACTTGTCTTGCTTCATCAAGTACGCAAGATTTAGTGATTTTCTTGTAGAAAGACAGCTTGTCCATAAAAATCTTGTTGCATTCCCCTCACGAGTTGCCTCTCTGGACTTGGTCTAGCTGCATGTTGAGCAACTCCCTTAAGAAATTGTGCAATTCTAGAGGGCAACCAACGTTCCCTCCAGAAATTGTGCAATTTTGTCTGGCAGCCTGATGGGCTCTAGAATTGCACAAATCTGCCAGTCAAGCTTCATCCAGAAAATTACGTAACTCCTCTTAGCAGGGCTTCTCAGCCTAGGAATTGTGCAATCTTGGGCATCAATCATCTTCTCTACCGTGAAAATGCGCAAATCTCCTAGGCAGCCAGGCCAGCGCCCTCCCAGAAATGCGCATTTTCTCCCAGCAGTTGTGAAGGCTCTTGCATGTGCAGTCGGTTTGACTAGTTCCACCCGGGACCAAAGAAACTTGACTTGCATGCATGGGGTGTTTTTTACCAGAATAGAAAAAGTAACATGCAAAAAGCATCCTTAGATTTTAGGGAGCTATTTTTAATAGCTGGAGGTTACATGCAAAGATCGTTTCAGAATCTTTCCTCCAAGTGTTGCTTTTTCCTAAATTTGTGGCATGTGCGTCATGAGCATCAAACTTATTTATTCGACGCATCAGAGCTCATTTCTTCACAACGATCTTGGAGCTCTGACATCCCATAGACTCTTCGACACATCCAGCTCAACTATTCATATGTGAGTGGTCTCAACTTTTCTTTTGCAACATTTCTGTCGCTTTTTATGTTTTTTCTTGTGAGTGTTGTTTGCTTGATTTCTTTAAACACATGTTGTTGCTTACATGCATACTAGCTTTTACTAGTATCGTTTCATTTTTCGTTAGAATCTCACTATTGTCGCATGCATGAAGTTGTTTTGCGCGAACGATCATCGATTTGTTGACCTGCTTCACCCACATGCATGTTGTTCCATTTTCTGAATCTTTCATTCACTGTTTGCATGCACAATCATTTGCTTTTGCTTACACTCTATATCGCCATGCATTCACAATCACATTTTCTTTCAGTTGCCCATCAGTGAGTCTGGGAAGCCTTGGCCTGGACTCTGCCTCACCAAGATAGCATTACGCAATCCTGAGAAGGAAGGCTCTATTTTCCTCTTAGGAAACGTAGATTTCTTCCTAGGAGTTGTCCTCCAGGCTTGCATTGCGCAATTCTTAGGGACAGTCACTGTTGGCCCATAAAATTGCGCAATGTAGCCACTGAGCCTGCATCCATTGCCAGCTGAAATTGTGCATTGTGCAATTCCAGCATCCAGTCAGCCAACCTAGATTGCACATTGCGCAATTCCAACAGTCAATCAGCCTCCCCAGATAGCCCAGACTGCCTTTTGTGCAATTCTGGCAGCCAGTTAGTTAGCCTCCCAAAAGAAATTGTGCAATCCTTTCCTATCAATCCCTAGGTATGTTGCATGTCTTTCATCAGGTTTGCTTTGGTTTTCGCTGATAGATTTCTTGCCATGCATATCGCTTTGTCTCCAGATCTAGCAAGTGTTCATCCGCATATTTGCAGTTCAGGACCAATGGCCTCCAAGAGAGCAGGATCAAAGGACACTGACAAAAGTGCAACTCGAGCAGCAGTTGAGCGAGTGTCTACAAGTCTACCGATCTATGAAGATACGAAGTTGATTCTAGACAAGGACATCAAGCTGAAATGGAAAGATGTCAATGATGCATTCACAGGCACATTTGGGGAAGACCTTGAAGACCACCAAGTGTATGTGAACATCCACAAGTCCAGCTTGTACCAGATTGCATGCAAGTACCTCGCATTCCCATGTGTGAACATGATACATTGGATCATCTCGCACACTGATCCAAAGATGATGACATTGAGAAGTGTCAGCGGGACGGAGATTGCTACTTTAGGTCACAGGATTATGATAAGATGTATCAGATTGCAGAGCCTATGACCATCATGGAGACACCATTCAAATTACCCAACAACAATGCCAACTCCAGAGACATTTTCAAGAACTGGGTGAAGGAGATGGCTAAATTCAGGATGACACCCAACCAAGTCTACAATATGAAGATACTATGGAAGGCGTATCATTACTTGGCAATTTTTGCATGTCAACTGTATGGCCAAGAAAGCACAGAAGCCTTCCCACAGATTTGGGTGATCGCGTGAGACCAACTGGCCAGAAAGGGCAAAGTATGTAACTGGTCCAACATGTTGGCTCATCAGCTGAAGGAACAGGTAACAAGGGCTCGACAGCCACCCAAAGGTATGCAAGCATAGATACACATGTCCACCTACATCTTGGATGTAATCTATGCCTAACAAGAGTTTTTGAGCTTGAAGTGGGCATGGACACTAGCGGAAACTACTGTGAACACTTATTGTAAGACGTTGTTTGAATGCAGCTTCAAAGGAGTTATCACACAGATGTACGATCATTTTGTCAACCTGGTTTACAAGATGATATTTGAAAAAGATCCACCCTACATGTTGAAGGAAACAATGGAGGCACTAATAGACATTGCTGATTGGTATGCCTCACCGTCCAATGCCTTCATACAGATGTACAACACAGAGAAGCCTCAGCATGTTCTACCAAAGTTTTCCTTCAACATACTCGTCATGCAGGAAGTAGCATATCACATCTTGGGAGGATTGACATCTAGGCTGCATTGGAAGAAGAATGCACCTTGGCCCACTCTTCCATTGTGTATTGGGTTATACAAGATTTAGAATTTCAAGCATGCAGATGTCAAAGAAAAGAAGATGAAGAAGTATCCATTTGACCTACAAAGTTACAATCCATATGACCAACATTGTCTTGTGAAAGATCACTGTGCGAGAGTTCAATTCAACTAGATCCACAGGGCATGTCATTGGGCGGAGGAAGAGCCATGGAGATATTGTTACAACTCCTCCAGACTCAATGAACCGATGGGCTTCATTATGGAATGGTTAGTGAAGCAACGTGAAGAAACATGTCGGAGAGCACCAAAAGTAGCAGTAGCAGCAGAGGTGCACATACCAGTGCGCGACAAGGGAAAGAGGAAGATTTTCGATTGCATGGAGGAAGGGTAAAGTTGAAAGTTTCGAGCACATCCACTTGTGGAGAGAGAAACTATGGCTATAGAGGTGAAGTGGCAACAACGCGACAAGCGAAATGCGCAAAGGAAGAGAGAGAAACGGAGAATGGAGGTAACAGAGAAGGAGTTTAATGAGTTTAAGGAGAAACTCTGGAAGGAATAGGAGTTGCACAAACAGGAGAGGGAAGTGCAACAAGAACATGTACAATAAGGGGGGCACCTTGTGCAAACAGATAAAACGGTGCCCGTATAGGTAGTGGACTCATCAGAACAGTTGTCATTAGGAAAACAGGGTGAGCGATCGCAGGAGCAGGACTTCGCTTGGGAAATATAGCAAGCACTTGAACAAATGGATATGGATATGGAGTGACAGGAATTAGAGCAAGAGACTGACCTCATGCCTCTCCACCAAGAGGTTGACCCACCAACTACACCGCATCCAAAAGATGAGCAAGTACCAAGCGACCAAGGAGACACTGAGATCCTTGGAGATCAACTGGAAGGAGAGATGCACACCATATCATTCAACAAGTCTCAACATAGAGTTGTGTAATCTCACAGAGTGTCAACTCTGGAATATCATACATCTCATGCATAGTAAGAGGAACGAGTGATCGTTTTTTATGTGCGCAAACATCCAACAACATTGGCCAATGCTACCAGATCATATGCCGAAACCACTAGCTAGAGTTTTCACTTTCTGATAGTTGATAACGACCGAATGGAGAAGGAAATACAGATGTCCAAGTAGGGAGGAGAATTGGTTACAACATCTGCCCGAGCAGAATTGAAGAAGGCAATACTAGAAGAAGTGTTGTCCCTTGACACAGTCATGCAGATGTTGTATTCCAAGTTTGGTATCGTGCATAAGTCAGGCATCCATCTCAATGGATGGAAGCAACAATGTGCTAGAAGAGCATGCATCTTATCAAATGTGCATGATGTTGTTGATTACATGAAAAACATGGACGATGAGATATAAGGGAGCCCCGCTTCACTTTCCTAAGATGATGAAGCCCAGAGCGGTCGAGCTAAAAGCATGCATCCGAAGTCATATCCGAAACTATGAAGAGCTCTTATAGCTCATCACTAGTCTATAAGCTTCCCATGCACATGTATTCAAGAGTATGGATGTTGTGGTGCGTGCACATGCGATCCCATCTATTGGGACACTCACCCAAGAAAAGACAAAGGCACAGGTCTAACTAGAGCTTGACTCATACTTTTATGAGTTGATGTGCATATCCACTAGCCCAGACTTGCCAATCAGTGTAAACATCATGCACAAGTATGTTGTTGGTATGAATGCACTAAAGAAAATGATGTGCATGCTTTCAGACAAGTTGGATAGAGGAGCCCGAGTAATGTACCCAGATATTATGGAGGAAAGAGTTAGGTTCTAGAAAGATGTCACCTTGGAGTACACGGACACCATCGTGGACTACCGATCTTGGCATTAGTACGCTACTATTGATCATCGTGAGGATGTCAAAGAGTTGGACTTCCCACGGTTGTCTAAGTCATAGTAATGTCTTGCATGGCTTACTCAAGCCATTTTGTCTCACATGGGTACATGTGCATTGTAATGTAATTTCTTGTCAAGTGTAAGTTCAAGTGTCAATAGTTGGATGTAATAGTCATAGAGTAGATGAAGAGTCATGAGGGTAGATGAAATGTCACAAAGGGGAATGTCAAGGGCCACCCCACCCTTTGCTATAAATAGTCCCTCATAACTCATTGTAGAGGCTTTTGGTTAGCCAAGATTCGATAGGACTATCTTAGAGAATGCTTGGACAATATTGTAATGCGCTTTGGCTTCTCCACTACGTACAGATAGTATATCTCTTTGGAGGAGCAGGTGGTTGTGGTTGTAACATTCCACTATTGGAACTAGCGGGTGTACATGGATGTATTGTATGACTGGAACTTACACTTCTAAATATAATAGAGCCAACACGTTTTCATGCATATGTCATTATTGTAGTTGGACTATTCTGGTTGTTGTAGCATTGTATGTTATTTAACTTATGCATTTGTGTATGAACTATTTTGTATGTAATTGTATGAATCTTGTTGCAGATGTGTTGTTCGTTTAAACATCACTTTGGATTGCTCTCTATATTTCTTTCCAGCTGGTGATGCATCTTTGCTCGTGTGTTCCTTCCAAGCCAAGTACTATTATAGGTTTCCAGGGGGCGCAGTCACCTCACCCTTCATGTGTTAGAGCCTCTAATGCACCTTTCTTGACTTGCCGCAGCTGTCACACCCTTTCTACCAACAGGGAAATCTTACTTGCCTTTGTGTGAAATCACAATCAAGGCATTACTATACGACCCACTGATAGGACTCCTACACCAAACGATCTGAGGTCTAATTGGGATTTCTTACTGGGGAGACCCACCAACATGTTGGCGGGTCCAGTACCATCAAAATTTCTAGCGTTAGAAGGAGGGCCAGATGACAAGATGTGTCCTCTCATCCTATTTTGAACCTTTGCATATCTATCATGGAGTGCACTCTTCTCCCTCTGCGATGTTTTTCGCATGCCTAATCTCTTATCGTCATGAGGGAGCTTTTCGATCTCTTGTCCACATACATGTATGATGGTGAAGGCGAAGTGGCCTAGCTTGAGTTCTTACATGAATTTATTTCCATGCTTCATGAGGAAGATGGATGTTCTGACGAACAGGCCAGTCTACTGCTTGCATGCACACTTCGCGAATCTCCATATTGATGGTTGTGTAGCCTAACAATGTGCACTCACTTGAGCACTTTGGTGATCTCATTAAAGATACCTTCTATAATTGTATTGAGAACATCTTGACCAAAAACTCTTACAACAACAGAAGGCTTTGCATGAATCGCCTATGGATTTTTGGCAGCACTTCTGTGATTTGCAGTTTCAAGCTCCAAAGAGCCAGATGAAATTTTTCTATATTTGGGAATGATTCGAGTATCACCTTAAGAAATCTACTCGTCCCAAGAAGAAGTTTGAAATCAATCCTTGCTCGGTATTCTTCAGTGATGGAGCTGCACAATCGCAGACAAATGCGGTCATTGTCACTAGTGACTGTCTATTGTCCCCTCATCAAACAACTCCACCACTGCAGAGTGATATGGGAGATCATGCTCACACATCTGTTCAGCTTTCACATCCTCCCAACATCACTTCACTCAATTTTAGCACAGATTTGGTTGTGAGTCCATTGAGTTGTCATATGCATTTTGTACCACAACCTCTGTCTTTGTACTCGAGTTTTCCTCTGGATGATACTGTCTTGTGTTCTTCCATTCTGGACTCTACACTTTTTGTGAATGAGGATCAATCCATTGATAGAGTTGGTGTTGCACAACCAACATGCGCTATCATTCATGAAGAATATGACTGGGAGCTTGAGCATCAACACTCGTCTAAGGATGGCTCCCTTTCATCTGGGCCTGCTCCGTTCTCTCTTGACATATTTGATGAACCTACCATCCATCATTTCGCATGTGTATCTTCATCTACCAATGCACCCATTGTTGATCACTAGTAGGACACACCCGATGTCATTCTATCATTCGACAACAGAGAGGATGAATTATTCATTTAAAATCCATTTGATCTTTCATCTGCCTTTTCTGGAAACACAGAGGATGAATTTGTTCGCTTCTCATCTACCCCTCTATTTGATTCATCAGATTATGAGGATGCCGATGAAATCTTTGATTTTTTTTTATCATGGCTATCGTGATCCATTTACTCCCATATTCAATCACGATCATTATTATATCATAGTTTATTTTTTGAAGAAAGCGATTTATGATGATCTAGTTGACGATGAAGTCGAAACCCCCCAAACTGTCGAGGCACTTCAGCCCAAGATGATTGTTATGTTAGGCCCCTGTTGTCCCAAGGTTGGTTTCACTTCCGATCAGGAAATTGTTCAATCACCGAAGGCTCCTCATCACTCATCTATATGCATTGACGATCAATCACACACACAGATCATGCTTCCTCCACTCGAACTACACGATCCCATCACTCATGCATTGGAGGAATCTTACATTACAAGCACGCGTGCATGATGCAATTTGTCTTTACTTATTTCGTTTCTCTGCATGTCACAGTCAAGAGTATGTGTATGCTTTAAAAATGCACGTAGTGTCGTACATCATCGTGACAAGTCCACGACCACAATTCATGCACTTGCACTGACTTACATCCTGTGGACACCTATAAACATGAAGTGTGTTTGTATTCATTGTTATATCTTTCTTGTCTGTTGGTTTACACAACCGGGTTACTCGCAGACCAAGCCTTCACCAACATGGGTCAACCAATGTGGCGGCGGCTGCATTAGAGATATCACTTCATGTGATCAAGCCCATGCACTGTTAGCTTAGGAGTAGGAGTAATGTTTGTTTTCAATTTGTTTGCTTGCATGCTTGTGTGCTTGCTTTTCTTGTTTGTTTTCTTGCTTGCTTGCTTACTTTGATTTTGCATTTTCTTCTACTTTTGCTTTGCTTTGTTGTTTGTTTGCTTGTTTTCTTCATAGATTAGTTTCACATGAAACCATGTGTGACTCTCAAAGCAAGCTGGGTAAAATACAAGAGGCCTTGTGCAACTATCACTACTTGCTAATCTGTCATCCTGCCTCTGTATGAAGAACTTGTTACTTTTAGTCCATGCTATGTCGATGGAAAATACGTATTGTTCGAAGTGAACCTTGGTGAAAACACAACGCTTGCACGCTAACTAGTATCACTTACACTAGTCGGTTGTTTTTGGTTTAACCCTTGTCAGCTCAGTCAAGTAGAGTAAGGTGAGGGGGAAAACTTTAACAAGCACGTCAAAGGTATATAATAAAATAATTCTCTGAAGGAACAACCTCTTTTTCTCTCAATAAGTTGGGATCCCTCTTCCACCTCTGAAATGATTAAGTGTTATGCACAGTTAAAAAAATTAAAAAATGAAAAGTGAAAATGAAAAAATGAAAAATGAATAAGGTGAAAGAAGATAAAGGCTTTCTGCGCAGAGAGGTGATGCAAGCAACTCCGCTGGGATACTGACCAGGCTCACTGGCAGTGGAGAGATGCTTGTGTTCCTATGTGACTCCGCTAGGGTACTGTCGAGGCCTACTGGCAACAGAGCAACACTAGAGATGAAACTAAGACTCTAACAACTATACTTATTGTCCACCAATATACCCCTCAACCCCAATCAGAACAATTGTGTTTCCTTGGCTTGGAATGTGTGTCAATCGACCAAGAGCTTAGCAGATGCTACATCTTAAATCAAGCTAGTGTGAAACCAAGACGAACTGAGAACTGAACAATACTTTCAGAGGTGTTATACTTTCTTTTCACGAACAAGCTCCATTTAGAGAGCTGGAGTTCTACCATTGTGTCGCCAAGTGTTGTAGTGGCTACAACCACCCTCCAAAATTTTTCCTTAGCTTCACTTTGGAGCTCCCTACCAACCTTTCATAGCGGCTTGTCTTGGTTCATCACATACACAAGCTTCAGTGATTTTCTTGCAAAAATACAACTTGTCCATCAAATCTTGTTGCATTCCCCTCGTAGGTTGTTTCTTCGAACTTGGTACAGTTGCAGGCTGAGCAGCTCCCTAAAGAAATTGCGCAATTCTGGAGGGAAACCAGCCTTCCCTCCAGAAATTATGTAATTCTATCTGGCGGCCTATTGGGCTCCAGAATTGCTCAAATCTTTCAGTCAAGCTTCATCCAGAAAATTGCGTAATTCCTCCCAGCAGGGCTACTCAGCCCAGGAATTGTGAAATCTTGTGCAGCAGTTAGTTGCTCTACCCAGAAATTACACAAATCTCTTGGGTAGCTAGCCCAACTCCCTCCCAGAAATGCACCTTTTCTCCCAGTAGTTGAGAAGATGCTTGCATGTGCAGTGAGTTTTACCAGTTCCACCCAGGACCAAAGAGACTTGACTTGCATGCATGTGCTGCTTTTTCTTGGAATAGAAAAAGCAACATGCAAAAAACATCACTAGATTTTAGGGAGATATTTTTAGCAGTTGGATGTTACATGCAAAGATTGTTTTAGAATCTTTCCTCCAAGTGTCTATTTTTCCTAGATTTGTGGCATGCTGCCATGAGCTTCAAACTTATTTATTCGACACATCAGAGCTCATTTCTTCACATCATTCTTGGAGCTCTGAAATTGCACAGCAAATCCAGGACTCTTCGACACATCCATCTCATCTATTCAAGGGTAAGTGGCCTCAACTTTTCTTTTGCAACATTTCTGTCACTTTTTATGTTTTCGCTTGTGTGAGTTCTATTTGCTTGATTTCTTTGAACGCTTTTTGTCCTTTACATGCATACTAGCTTGTACTAGCACCATTTTAGTTTTCATTAGCATGTCATTGTTGTCGCATACATGAAGTTGTTCTGTGCGAATGGTCGCTGATTCGACGACCCGCTTAACCCACATGTATGTTGTTCAATTTTTTGAATCTTTCATTCAATGTTTTCATGCACGATCATTTTCTTTTACTTACACTCAGTATCTCCATGCATTGACAATCACATTTTCTTTCAATTGCCCATCGACGAGTCTGAGAAGCCTTGGCTTGGACTCTGCCTCACCAAGACATCATTGTGCAATCCTGAGAAGGAAGGCTTTGTCTTCCTCCTAGGAAATGCTCTTTTATTCCCAGGACCTATCCTCTAGGCTTGCATTGCACAATTATGAGGGATAGTGACTGCTATCCCAACAAATTGCGCAATGCAGTCACTGAGCCTACAACCATTGATAGCTAAAATTGCGCATTGTGAAATTCTAGCAGCGAGTCAGCTAGACTGGATTGTAAAATTCTAGTAGTCATTCAACCTCCCCAGATAGCCCAGACTTCCTTTTGCGTAGTTCTGGCAGCCAGTCAGCCATCCTCCCCAAAGAAATTGCGTAATCCTTTCCTATCAATCCCCTAGTATGTTGCATGTCTTTCCTCAGGTTTTCTTTGGTTTTAGCTGACAGATTTCCTGCCATGCATATTGCTTTGTCTCCAGATCTAGCAGGTGTTCATCCTCCTCTTTGCAGTTCAGTACCAATGGCCTCCAAGAGAGTAGGATCAAAGGACACAATGAAAGTGCAACTCGAGTAGCAGTTGAGCGAGTGTCCACAAGTCTACCGATCTATGAAGATACCAAGCTAATTCTAGACAAGGACATCAAGCTGAAATGGTAAGAGGTCAATGATGCATTCGCAGGAACATTTTTGGAAGACCTCGAATACTGGTAGGTGTATGTGAACATCCACAAGTCTGGATTGTACTGGATTGCCTGCAGGTACCCCACGTTCCCATGCATGGACATGATACATTGGATTGTCTCGCACACTAATCCAGAGACGATGACATTGAGAAGTGTCAACAGGACAGAGATTTTTGCCTTTAGGGCATGGGATTATGATAAGATGTATCAGATGATGAAGCCCATGACCATCATGGAGACACCCTTCAGCTTACCCAGCAGCAATGCCAACTCCAGACACATTTTGAAGAATTGGGTGAAGGAGCCAACCAAATTCAGGATGACACCCAACCAGGTCTACAAGATTATGATACTACAGAAGGTGTATCAATACTTGGTCGTTTTTGCATGTCGACTGTATGGCCAAGAAAGCACGGAAATATTCCCACAGAGTTGGGTGATCACGCTAGACCAACTGGCCAGAGAGGGCAAAGTATGTAGCTAGTCTAGCATGTTGGCTCGTCAGCTGAAGGAACAGGTAGCAAGGTCTTGACAACCACCTAAAGGTATGCAAATAGAGATCTACATGTTCACCTACATCTTGGATGAAATCTGTGCCCAACAAGAGTTCCTGAGCTTGAAGTGGGCATGGACACCAGTGGAAACTGCTGTGAACACTTATTGTAAGATGTTGTCTGAATGCAGCTTCAGAGGATTTATCACACGACTGTTTGATCATTTTGTCACCCTAGTTTACAAGATGACATTCAAACAGGATCCACCCTACATGTTGAAGGTAGCAGTGGAGGCATCGATAGACATTGTTGATTGGTATGCCTCACTAGACAACACCTTCATACAGATGTACAACGCGAAGAAGCCTCTGCATGTTCTACCGAAGTTTGCCTTGGACATACTCATCATGCAGGAAGTATCATATCACATCTTGGCAAGATTGACATCTAGGTTGCACCATAAGAAGAAGGAACCTTGTCCCACTCTTTTTTTGCGCATTGGGTTATACAAGATTCATAGTTTCAAGCATGTGGATGTTGAAGCAGAGTAGATGAAGAAGTATCCATTCGTCCTTCGAACTTACAATTTATATGATCTTCATTGTCTTGTGAAAGATCACTGGGTGAGATTTCAGATCAATTGGATCCACAGGGCATGTCATTGGGCGGAGTAGGAGCCATGGAGACATTGTTACAACTCCTCCAGACTCAATGAACCAGTCGGCTTCACTGTGAAATGGTTATCGAAGCAACGTGAAGCAACATCTTGGAGAGCACCAGAAGCAGTAGCAGCAGCAAAGGTGAACATACTAGTGTGCGGCAAGGGAAAGACGAAGATTGTCGATTGCATGGAGGAAGACAAAAGCTGCAAGTTCCGAGCAGATCCACTTGTGGAGAGAGAATCTATGGCTATAAAGGAGAAGAGGCAACAACTTGGCAAGCGAAATGCGTGTTGGAGTCGGTCTTTACATTTCTCAGTCAGAGATCATTTCTCTTTTTGCATTTCATTTTTAGGTGTCTCGCTCGATTCACTCAGTTGCATTCTGCTAGGAGCATGCCATAAATCTGACAGAAGGGTCTTGTCATTCATTACCCCTCATTGCCTTATCATTGCTGGGTCAGGCCTGTCCATTTAATTCAAGTTTTAAAATCACTTACAACCCTGTTTTAGTCTTTTTATTAGCATAGTCATTTCAGTCACTAGGTCTAGGGTTTCATAAATTGTGTCTTCAAAGTGTCCAATAATTCCAGCATGATTCATGAGGGAGGTCCTTAATAAGTTTTCAGTTTCACTATTTTCATCATCATATGCTCGACTATGAATTTTCTTCAAAACTTTGTTTTGAAGAAAATTCGTCATTTCATTTTTGTAGTAAATTTCCATGTAATTTTTAGAATTTTTTCGTTGTTGAAATATCCAGGTGCAGCCCTGGTCTTCCTTTATCAAAACATGCCATTATCCCTGCAAAAATTGCCAAAAGATTCATTATTCAAGTCAAAAATCAAAAGGACATTTGAAAAGACAGAAGTTTTATTAAATGCAAAAAGTGCCAAAGTTAAAAGCATTACAAAATGGGTTATTGAGAAGCAAAAATTCAATCCATCTCTATATAAGATATTTCTCAAGTTATTAATCCATTTGCATTCAAGAAAACGTCAGAGAAGTCAATTTCAATTGTGGGAGGGTGAAATTGTAGGTTAAAGCTAGAACCGTGTGCCGAAGACTATGCGCGGCGCACTGGGATAGGTAGCGGCGCACCCACAGAGCGGGGCGCATAGAGCCGAAATACACAGTATATTTTTCAAAGGGCGTGGCGCATCTAGTCCGCACGACACATTGGGTTTGTGCGCGGCGCACATAACCTCCAACACAAAAAATCGATGTGGCCTCAATGAAAATTAAACCTATTACTCCATTAGCCATGCTCGTTGTTTGAAAGATCACTTGCTGTGCAAAGAGGTCAAGGATTTTGATTTGAGGGTTTGAAGAGCAAACTTTGTGTTTGAAGGGCTATGCGGCGCATTGGAGGAGGTCGCGGTGCACCGGGCAAAATTCCGTAGTGTAAAATACATTGTCGCGACGCATCCAGGAGGCACGGCGCACTGGGTTTGTGTGCGGCACACTGGGTTTTTACGCGGCGCACTGGGTTTGTGCGCAGCACACAGAACCTACAGGCCAGTTTCTTGCCACTTCGGTCATCAAATTCACAATTTCCTCTGCTCCAAGTAAGTTCAAGAGCTCTTCTAGTGAATTTAACTTGTGTGGGGTGTTGTTTAGAGGGAAGAATATAAACCCTATATATTGAAATTTTCTCCTTTGGTGTTGAGAAATTGGTGTTTTCAGATCATAATTTTGGTGCCAAGTTTATTTTTCTATTTGTGATCCCTTCCCTTCTCATAACCCTATCATTGTAATTAATCCCTTATCCTCAAACCTCCCATCCCTGCTTCCCATTTTCCATATCCTAAGATCCTATCACTCCCAACCATTCTCACTTTCCCATATCACTTTCAAAATCCCTAAATTCCCTCATCCCTCAAAGTGAGTGTTTCATATTTTAAATTTTTCTTGGCAAGCTCCATCATTCACTTTTCCCATTGTCCCATATTCTTCCTCACACTCTCGTTTCCCTTTGGCATATTCAGAATTGAAAAACACATCACATATTTCTTTTTCCCAAACCAAACACCTACTAAACATACACATTGCAGCACTATGATAGAGACAAATTCATCATATGAGCAAGAGTATGAGCAAGGTAGTGACTCATCCACTGAGCTTAATGTGTTGAGAAGGCCGCAAAAAGGTGGCAGACATGTCAGAGAAGAGCCTACTTCCCTAGCTTAATTGCAGGCCAGCCCGCTTGCAATGACATGCTTTCAGCAAATGTCATGCTTTCAATATTGTAAGATGATTGCTCAGATCCAACATCATCAGGAGTTAGTTCGGTTGTTTGTTTTACATTTGCATGATAGTCATGTTACTCTTGTTGGAGTAAACTTTACCTTAACACCAGAAACCATTTCTCAGGCCACCGGGATACCAAATATAGGGGAAGAATGGAACAAAGTGCAGCAGCTGGATAGATCATATTATGAACCTTACATCAGGCCTAGCTATTTGAAGCAACTCAAGAGAGTATTACCATTTCAGTTTCTGAAGGAATCTTATGCGCCGTTGATGAGACTCATTATCCGATACTTCAGTTGTGAAGGTTGCTTCTCATGCCTCTATGCATACCATATCAGGCTATTGATGCATTTCACAAGAGTGAGATTCATGAACATTCCATATTTCATGTACCAAAACATCAAGAGGATGACCATTCTTGTGCGGAAGAAAACTCCGGAACAGTAGTACAACAACATTTACCACTATGCGCTCAACAAGATTATTGTTGTGCATCAGCTTGGTGTGCAGGGTATCACATGGGATGATTTCATTTCCCATGATTTTTCAGAGCTTCACAGAGGCATGAGATAAGTGTACCTTCTCATCAGTATGAGTGCCATGAGACTATTAGTGTGTCGGTATTCATAACATATCAGAGGGGCATAAGACATTTGTTTGCAGTAGCAAAGCGAGTGTTATCTCCACCCGGGGTGGAAGGGGCCTCGTTTCCTCCATCAAAACCACAGGTACAAGACAAAGGTAAGAGGCCAATCCAGGATGAGGGGCCTTCAGTTGAAAGAGAGACTGAATTCATTCTCATTCATGATGATGATACAGATACAGGCCCACAAAGTGCACATCTTAGAGAGATCATCCAGGAGCAGCAAACAGAGATCAAAGCCTTATCCCTTGACTTGAAGAGGGCTAAGTGGACTATGAAATACTTGGATCAAAGGAAAAAACAGCTTGAAGATCAACAAGCTATCATTGAGTTCGAAAAAATTCATGAGAATCGCCAAGCTGCACAAAGGAGAAGGGTTGACCTCACTTCGTTGGAGCAAGAGATTAATGAGGATCGGGAGTCTAATCTTGAGAGAGTTAACATCCACTTAGAAAGAATGTTGGACGAGACTGATAAGGACCTTGCATTTTTGAGACACATGGATTTCCACTACAGGGCACGACATATGAGTTCCAAGGCACAAATAAGGAATTTGAAGGCAAAATTGAAGAAGGCGACAAAGAAGCAAAAGAGGCAAAGAGAGCATTATCGTCTCCAGATCTTTGTCGAAGCTTCTTTGGCTGAGCATGGCAATTGATAAGGCACCTTCAACCCAAATTTCAAGGAATTTGGAAAAGAAATTGTCAATTTTGAATTTTTGGTTTTAAAAACAAGTTTTTCTGCCCTGTGCGCCGGCCACGTGGCGCACGCTTATAATTGGGAGATCTCCAGGAGGAAAACTTTACATTTTTGGATTTTTCATCAAACATTATGCATTCTCATGGATTACCTAAGGATTTCATCAAGATCTGGGTTGCCTAAAGGGTCAAAAATACCCTAAAAATGACCTCACTGACCCTATTTTGATACACAGGAAGCAGTCTTGGTAGAGTGAGGTTTTGGAGGGGCAAATGACATCCAAATTCAGAAATTCCACTTGGGTTGGAAAGTAGACAGGCAGGGATTTCCAAAAAGTACACTTGGAATCAATTTGGACTTTAGGAAGTGCCTCAAAATCAGCTCCAAAGTGGCATGACGCACAGAGAATTTTGGCCTGTTTTTCACTCAGCAGCTCAGAATTTCGCCCAGTTTTGACCAGTTTTACTTTTTGATGTAATTATTGATCTATCTTGATGTAACTTGATGACTATGATGTAATTTTGGCACATACTTACTTGTTCTAGATGATTCATTCAGTAAAAGGTGAAAAGTAAATGAATGAATCAGTTTCCTAGCATATAGGGGTAGGTTGTTTGACTACCTAAATTTTAGTTCCTTGTTTAGAATTAGTTAAAAAAGCTCCTAGAATGATGAGATAGACCCCTAGAGGCAATGGAAGGGGTTGGGATAGTCTATATCATGTATTTTCTGAGTCATTTTCAGGGTTGGACACTTGGAATTGCTTAGCACTTCATTGTACATTTCATTTCTGCAATTTTGGAAAAGGAAAGACCAGGGTTTTGCACCACTTATTGGGATCCATGTGGCTTTATGTTTTGATGGTGTGTTTCTCTATGTATTTGTCAGTTCGTTGATGTTATTGTGTATCATTTTCTCTTCTCTTATCTTCTGCAATTAAACAAATGAGTGATTAAGGTAGATTTCATGAATTGCTATGCTCTGCCTATAATTTTGTTTAATTATTCATGTTTTCATCTGTTTGAGGAGGACTCTTGAGATATTCTTGCCCTACTTGGCTCCTCACCAATCTGATCCACCCATTCATTCAATTCAAAGCGTCAAATTGATTCCCTTCCTTGCTCCAATCAGAACTCTGCAAAAATCTGGCCTCATCCCTGGACCCAAAATTTGCCTGTCCCTTTTTCCAACAAAACCCCCAAAAACTCAACTCAAATCCTTGCACTTAATACCTAGCCTAAAATTAGTTGCAAAATTAGTCATCTCAAGCCCCATTGATTATATTTCACTGACATTGACCGGGAGAGATCCCTCTCCTGTCCTCGTAGGGCTAGCCACGAGGCTGAGCGTGGTTTGATGTGGACCTAGAACCTTGTCTTTTCAGCCTGAGGAAAATCTAGGCTCTAACATAGTGGCGACCATGGTGGGTGTTAGACTCCGTCTTATGTCAGTATGAGATTGATTCTTCTTCAAAACCTTGTTTTGAAGAAGAAATCGTTAAATGTGTTGTTTTAGATTATGTAATTTATTCTTCAGCTCTCCAAAAGGCAGCAGTGACTTCAAGCTCCTATCTCTGCAAAAACATAAACAAAAGAAAACAAAATATCATCAGCAATCATGTCTATTTGTTTGATCTGGTCTAGAAGCTGTCTTGTTGTCATTTGGTTATACAACTCCTCATACATTTGGGTGCCCAGATTTGGTTACTTATACCTGGAACTTCTTGCTCGTTACTATGTATACAAAAGGCAACATGTGCTTGCAGCACATGTACTCTTAAGGCTGTCAGAAAGGAGGCAAGTGGAAGGTGGTGAAATGTTGACACTAGAGCAAAGATATCAGTATCTCAGTAATGTTGTATTGCAAGCGAGGAGTGCGTGCAGTACCCATGCCACAGTGAACTCTATGGTTGACCATTGTGACAATGGATTGCTGGAGATATTGGAAGGAAAACTTGCTGTACTCCGATTCCCAGATGAAAATTAAGGAAGAATTAGAGCGAATATCATTAAGGGTTGCGGGACTAGGTGACACCTCACCTTCAAATGACCTATTTCTTGCAAGGAACGTTGTAGCTAAAGATGCTCTTGCACAAAATGCAAAGGAAAAGGCTACAGAGATATCTCTAGAGCTAAAAAGTATTACACAGCTGTATAATGAGTATGCAGTCCCTTTTGAGCTTTCAAGGTTTGAACATTTCAGGTCTCGATAATTTCCGTTGCTGAAAGCTCCGAGTTTGAAACTTGGGTGGAATGGGTTCCATAGCTGGCCAGCAGTAGTTCCGGTACACTCAACCACCATCGAAGGTTCTGCACCTTAGAAAATTGCCATGGGAGTGCACAAAGGAAGAGCTTATTGAACTGGGGAAGCCGTTCGGGAAAATTGTCAACACCAAGGTCAATGTTGGATCGAATCGCAACCAGGCATTTGTGGAATTTGTGGATTTGAATCAAGCTATTGCAATGGTTTCATATTATGATTCATCGCGAGAACAGGCTCAGGTACGCGGCAAAAATGTGTACCTACAATACTCCAATAGGCATGAAATCGTCAACAGCAAGAATTCCGGGGATGAAGCAAGCAATGTATTGCTGGTGACAATTGAGGGTATAGAAGCCGGTGATGTCAGCATAGATGTTCTGCATTTGGTATTCTCAGGATTTGGTTTTGTACATAAAATTGCCACTTTGAAAAAAAAGTGTTGGTTTTCAGGCACTGGTGCAGTTTAGTGATTTAGATACAGTCGGTCTTCTTTCTGTTATACAAATCATGCACTGGATCAGTTCCTGGAATCGATTTATGCTGTAGAAAACAATATTGTTAGGCTTGGTGGAGGATCTAGGAATGAAATTTTGGTGAAGCGTAGCTTGAAAGAGCTGAAACGCAGTGTTAGTGTTTCTGGGCCACTCCGTTCCAGACATGGACAACTAATGGGTATGAAAAGGAATTTGGAAGAACAGATCAAATGCTGTTCACTCCGTTTCGAGAGCAAGGAGAGTCTCCCGGAGGATGCTTTTGGATATAGCTTCAGAACAGCATATTGAATCCCTATATAGCAGGTATTCAATTCATAATCAAATAATAGAAAATGTTGTGTTTAGACTGAGAGGTTGGATTTCACAATCTTAAAAGTATACGTGTTGCGTGACTGCTCTGTTTAGTGCCCGATTTTTGTGATGCATTCTCTTATCAATGAGAAATGCCAAGTCAAGATACGCCTAAAACAGAATGAAGATATCCATCATAGCAGGAAAACAGGAACCGATCTCCTATTTCAAGACTTCAGTTATTGATTTAAAGGTAGCTGTGCTCCAGCAGTTATTCCATGTGTCGGCCATCAGAAGATTTCAAGGAAACATTTTGTTTTTAGAACAGAAAAATAGTTTTTTTTTTTTTTTTTTTTTTTTTTTTTTTTTTTAGAAACAACTCCTCATTTTTGGATCGATCTATTTTCAAACAGCAGAGCTTATTTAATGTATTAAAAATCATTTGTAAGGAGAGGGAGTTAGTCAGGGGAGAGTTCTGAGTGCTGAGAGCTGATGAAGAACAAAGCTTTCAATGTACAGTTTTTGGCAGAGAATTTAATGAAATTACACAGCTCTGACTTCTGAGATTCCTGTGGTATGATAATTTAGCATAAGTTTTTCTTGTGTTTCATATGTGATCTGTTATGTTCCATTTCACTTCATGATCATTTCTAATTGAACAAATGAAGTGTTAAAGTAAGAATTCATGCCTGCCATGCTCTGCTTTTAAGTTTGTTCAATATTTAATGTTTTCTACTGTTTAAGGAGGATTCAAAGTTATTGTTTGCCCTCCTTAGCTCCTCACCAGTCTTGCCATCCCATTTAAATCTAGATTTGGTGTTAAATTTCTTGCCTACCTTGCCTCAGTCGACAATCTATGTTGTTCATTATATTTCTCTGTTCAAGCTGTGATTTTGCCCATGCAGCCCAGAAAAACCCCGTCATTTAATTAAAAATCCCAAATCAACCTTTTTGATCAGTTTACTAGCCTAATATCAGTGTTACCTTATTGGTCATCTCATCTATTGAAGATTTTACGAGATAGACTGGAGAGAGCCTTCTCCTGCCCCGTAGGGCTAGCTACGAGGCTAAATGGTTTGATGTTGCCTTGAGGTTTACCTTTCTCAGCCTGAGGTGAAATTTCAAGCGCTAACATACTGGCGACCATACTGGGGAGAACATTCGACTTGTTGTTTGTCTTATCCCAGTACATGTAATCAAGGTGCAGATTTGATGCTGATGGTGGACAACAGTCAGACACTTATGCAGGCTGAACCATTCACCTGGCGACTCCAACTCGATCGAGACAGTTCAGTGCTCGTTGATCCATTCATGCAATGGAAGGGTATGTGGCAAACCCTACCCTGTGTGAAGCTGTAGAAGAAATAAGAATGAAGTTAGCAGATACTGAATTTGATGAAGATGTTTTCAGTGCCTTGCTTCAATGCTTGAAATCTTTAAAGGTCTTCAAAACTAGTGGCTATGAGTTAGTTGTTGAAAGAATCGAAAAGGAGATTCAAGAATTAGATGAGAAAATTCAGTCATATGATTTCCAGGACCCTGAAAAGTTCTTGGAAATCCTTCCTCATTCGAAACAAGATATCATAGAATCGCCTATAGATGTTTACATTGACAATGTGTGGCTGGAAGTATGCATGGTAGAGTTGGGATAGCCAAAAGAGTCCGGCTTCCATGATCCTATTGCAGCATATATGGACATGTTTTTCACTTTGATTGATAGATCAGACTGTCTTGTACGTGACCAGGCTCAGTACGTGTATGAAAGGCTGCCAGCAACTGCATCTGTGACCTCGTGGCAGCATTCTCAAGTGGCATCATTTTTAGGTTTACTTGAGTGGTTAATATGGCATTTTAGTATTACCTGATCTATTGTTTGTACAGCAGATTAGAGTAGATTTTGTAAATAAATAAGCAGCCATAATGGCAGCGTCTTGTTTTAGTTTGCTTGAAGATTGTTTGAGTTTAGTTTCAGTTTGAAAATTAAGTCAAGAGTTGTGTCGATGATGACTCCATTGCCCAATGGGTGAAGGCACTGTCTGCTCTCCCAAAGTTCTGCGGTTCTTGGCACCTCCACGAAGCGGCAGCTGCCATCCCAAGTGGAGCCGATGTTAGACTCCGTCTCATGTCAGTATGAGATTGATTCTTCTTCAAAACCTTGTTTTGAAGAAGAAATCGTTAAATGTGTTGTTTTAGATTATGTAATTTATTCTTCAGCTCTCCAAAAGGCAGCAGCAACTTCAAGCTCCTATCTCTGCAAAAACATAAACAAAAGAAAACAAAATATCATCAGCAATCATGTCTATTTGTTTGATCTGGTCTAGAAGCTATCTTGTTGTCATTTGGTTATACAGCTCCTCATACATTTGGGAGCCCAGATTTGGTTACTTATACCTGGAACTTCTTGCTCGTTACTATGTATACAAAAGGCAACATGTGCTTGCAGCACATGTACCCTTAAGGCTGTCAGAAAGGAGGCAAGTGGAAGGTGGTGAAATGATGACACTAGAGCAAAGATATCAGTATCTCAGTAATGCTGTATTGCAAGCGAGGAGTGCGTGCAGTACCCATGCCACAATGAACTCTATGGTTAACCATTGTGACAATGGATTGCTGGAGATATTGGAAGGAAAACTTGCTGTACTCCGATTCCCAGATGAAAATTAAGGAAGAATTAGAGCGAATATCATTAAGGGTTGTGGGACTAGGTGACACCTCACCTTCAAATGACCTATTTCTTGCAAGGAACGTTGTAGCTAAAGATGCTCTTGCACAAAATGCAAAGGAAAAGGCTACAGAGATATCTCTAGAGCTAAAAAGTATTACACAGCTGTATAATGAGTATGCAGTCCCTTTTGAGCTTTCAAGGTTTGAACATTTCAGGTCTCGATAATTTCCGTTGCTGAAAGCTCCGAGTTTGAAACTTGGGTGGAATGGGTTCCATAGCTGGCCAGCCGCAGTTCCGGTACACTCAACCACCATCGAAGGTTCTGCACCTTAGAAAATTGCCGTGGGAGTGCACAAAGGAAGAGCTTATTGAACTGGGGAAGCCGTTCGGGAAAATTGTCAACACCAAGGTCAATGTTGGATCGAATCGCAACCAGGCATTTGTGGAATTTGCGGATTTGAATCAAGCTATTGCAATGGTTTCATATTATGCTTCATCGCCAGAACAGGCTCAGGTACGCGGCAAAACTGTGTACCTACAATACTCCAATAGGCATGAAATCGTCAACAGCAAGAATTCCGGGGATGAAGCAAGCAATGTATTGCTGGTGACAATTGAGGGTATAGAAGCCGGTGATGTCAGCATAGATGTTCTGCATTTGGTATTCTCAGCATTTGGTTTTGTACATAAAATTGCCACTTTGAAAAAAAAGTGTTGGTTTTCAGGCACTGGTGCAGTTTAGTGATTTAGATACAGTCGGTCTTCTTTCTGTTATACAAATCATGCACTGGATCAATTCCTGGAATCGATTTATGCTGTAGAAAACAATATTGTTAGGCTTGGTGGAGGATCTAGGAATGAAATTATGGTGAAGCGTAGCTTGAAAGAGCTAAAACGCGGTGTTAGTGTTTCTGGGCCACTCCGTTCCAGACATGGACAACTAATGGGTATGAAAAGGAATTTGGAAGAACAGATCAAACGCTGTTCACTCCGTTTCGAGAGCAAGGAGAGTCTCCTGGAGGATGCTTTTGGATATAGCTTCAGAACAACATATTGAATCCCTATATAGCAGGTATTCAATTCATAATCAAACAATAGAAAATGTTGTGTTTAGAATGAGAGGTGGGATTTCACAATCTTAAAAGTATACGTGTTGCGTGACTGCTCTGTTTAGTGCCCGATTTTCGTGATGCATTCTCTTATCAATGAGAAATGCCAAGTCAAGATACGCCTAAAACAGAACGAAGATATCCATCATAGCAGGAAAATAGGAACCGATCTCCTATTTCAAGACTTCAGTTAGTGATTTAAAGGTAGCTGCGCTCCAGCAGTTATTCCATGTGTCGGCCATCAGAAGATTTCAAGGAAACATTTTGTTTTTAGAACAGAAAAATAGTTTTTTTTTTATTTTATTTTTTATTTTAGAAACAACTCCTCATTTTTGGATCGATTTGTTTTCAAACAGCAGAGCTTATTTAATGTATTAAAAATCATTTGTAAGGAGAGGGAGTTAGTCAGGGGAGAGTTCTGAGTGCTGAGAGCTGGTGAAGAACAAAGCTTTCAATGTACAGTTTTTGGCAGAGAATTTAATGAAATTACACAGCTCTGACTTCTGAGATTCCTGTGGTATGATAATTTAGCATAAGTTTATCTTGTGTTTCATATGTGATCTGTTATGTTCCATTTCACTTCATGATCATTTCTAATTGAACAAATGAAGTGTTAAAGTAAGAATTCATGCCTGCCATGCTCTGCTTTTAAGTTTGTTCAATATTTAATGTTTTCTACTGTTTAAGGAGGATTCAAAGTTATTGTTTTCCCTCCTTAGCTCCTCGCCAGTCTTGCCATCCCATTTAAATCTAGATTTGGTGTTAAATTTCTTGCCTACGTTGCCTCAGTCGACAATCTGTGTTGTTCGTTATATTTCTCTGTTCAAGCTGTAATTTTGCCCATGCAGCCCAGAAAAACCCCGTCATTTAATTAAAAATCCCAAATCAACCTTTTTGATCAGTTTACTAGCCTAATATCGGTGTTACCTTATTGGTCATCTCATCTATTGAAGATTTTACGAGATAGACCGGAGAGAGCCTTCTCCTGCCCCGTAGGGCTAGCTACGAGGCTAAATGGTTTGATGTTGCCTTGAGGTTTACCTTTCTCAGCCTGAGGTGAAATTTCAAGCGCTAATAGTGGGGAAGAAAATGGTTTGCTTGTTGATGTCATTTGTGTTATAAGCTACAGACGGAGCCTGAAGTTATGCCAGGTAGCCTTCGAAACGCTTTTGCTTTGCATTAGCGCAAGTAGATAAACGCTGCTTCAGTCAATCTCCGGTCTAGCTTGTAATCGTGACACTTGACCTGTAAATCACCCCAGTACATTTGAGAATTCTAAGCTTTTGGATGATAAGTTTAGAATTTGAAAGGCTGAATAAGTTGTTTATGTCCCTTTGATTTCTTTAAAATAACACGCTGGCTTCAAAGAGATATACCAGAGCTAATCCAGATCCGGAATCCTAATTTCCATGGACAGCAGCAACCTCAATTCAGGATCAAACAACATGAGTAGCGAGCACAAGAAATGGCATCACAACAGCAGCAAGTAAAGAAACCTCTTTAGCAGAATTTTGTTGGTCCTGAATCTGATGATGAAGACCATGTAATAGGAGAAGAAAATCACTTCTTTACTCCTGATGATATGCCCACCTTTGTCACCGAAGATGATGAGTATGTAGAAAGTTTAACTGTACAGCAGGATGCAGATTTTATCTTGGCGAATGACACAGCTCTTGAAGAGGAGTTGGATGAGTATCAGAGAGGTTATATGCATGCCTTATCTACCCAACAACGTCAATATTCACTAAGAAACATAAATGTCCCCATCAATACAATCCAGAAGAGAAAGGAGGATCCAGCATCTAAGAATGAGCCACCTGTTGCACCAAATAAAGGGAAAGAATTTGCTGATCCTACTCCTAGAAAATCTCCATCAGCAAATGAACGAGTCAATCAGCCAATTGTATCAAAAGATAAAGCTGAGAAGAAAGAGGTTCCAGCCAAAGAGGTAGAAAAGACTTTTGCTTTTAGTTTAGAAAATGAAATTTCTAAATTGAAGGTATCCATTCCTTTGACTGAGCTGATGAGGAACAACAGTTATAGAGGTCAGGTTTCCAAAATTTTGAACTTTGATCCAACGTCTGATATGGTGAGTGTGGAAGATGATCAGCCTGAATTGATTTTTGGACCACATTGAATGGTGAGTCTCCGGACAATGATGTGCCTCCTTTTTATATCAGTTTGAGAGTGCATGAGTTTGTGTTTCATAATGCTATGTTTGATTTCGACGCCTCCCACAATCTTATGCCGAAGGCTATCATGGAGAAGTTAGGTTTGGACATCACTAGGAAATACCATGATATTTATTCATTTGATTCTAGCAGGGTGAGATGTATTGGGCTTATTAAGGACTTGGTGGTTTGTTTGGATCAGATTCCGGCAAAAAATGTTTTGATGGATGTGGTCTTGGTGGATATACCTCCTAGGTTTGGAATGCTTCTTTCCAGATCTTGGGGAGCAAAGATTAAAGGAACTTCAACTTGATTTCTCCTATGCAACAATTCCTGTGTTTGGCCAAATGAGAAAACTTTATCGGGAACAAAAAATGAAATACATGATTACAAGCAAGGAGAAACCAATTAATCATCCGATTAATTATGTACATACAGATTTAGAGTCTTTTGTTTTGTATTCAGATAGTTTCAATGAGATTGATAGTCATTTAGTTGCAGCAGATGATATTGTTAGAAAATTATATATTATGGAGCAATGCAACACATAAAATACTACAGAAATATAAACATAGAAAACGCACAAAACAATAGAGACACAGATATACGTGGTTCACCCAGTTTGGGCTACGTCCACCCCGAACAGCAGTCCTTCCTTTCTATTATCCAGCAAAATGAAGAGACACAACCTACAGCAAATCCGCTATAATATCCTCTGTTTTCTCTCACAGTCTCACCTCTCTGTTTCTCGCTCACAGAATACACATCTATTTCACAGCCTCAAATACAATACCTCATACAAAGAGAGGGGTTGCCTTCTAGGGCAAAAAACCCTAAACTAAACATAAGTTTTATCGTCAGATCATCCACCTAATGAACGGCCCAGATTGACTAGAAATTACTATACTTTTACAAGGCAATTTTACATTTGATTTTAGCTTCGGGGGCGTTGCCCCCGAGCCCCCACCGGGGGACTGCTGGCCCCCGGACCCCCTAACCGGGGAGTCCCCCTCACACCCCCCCACGTGGAGGGGTGTACAAGACTTCCTGGGGTATACATCCAGCTGAAACAAAGACCTTTGAACAATCATGCTCCACACATAACAAATATTCTAGAAATAGCAAAGAATTTAAAAGAAGTTTTGAAGAAAGAAAGTCAAGAATAGGACAATACCATTCAGCGGTCAGGAAAATATAATGGACAGCAAGCAGAAAAAATACAGCAAACAGAGTTTCAGCACTTAGAAGAAAAGGAAGATGACCAAGACAAAACAGCGTTCACCACTCTGTGTGGGACTTTTCATTACGCTAAAATGCCTTTCGGTTTGAAGAACGCAGGTGCCACATTTCAGCGGGCAATGGATATGGCTTTTGCAAATGAGAAGGATGTCTTCTTAGTTGTGTACCTTGATGAACTAACAATGTTTTCTAATTCAGATGAAGAGCACATGTATCATTTGAAAACTGTTTTTCAAAAGTGCAGAAAATATGGTGTGTCGTTGAATCCGAAGAAGAGCTTGTTCGCCATGGATGAGGGCAAACTTCTTGGACACATCATATCAAAATATGGCATTCGTATTGATCCAGCATGTTTAGAAGCGATTCAGCAAATTGATCTTCCCTGGAACAAGAAGGAAATTCAGTCTTTTAATGGTAAGATGAATTTTTTACGCCACTTTGTGCCTAATCTTGTTGAACATCTAAGAGAGATTACAAACATGCTTAAGAAGGACAGCCAAGTGAAATGGACCGAAGAGGCTATGAAATCTTTCAATCTAGTAAAATTGGCTCTTTCTTCAGCCCAGATTATACTCAGGATTTTATATTGTTTTCATTTGCTTCGGAGCATACTATGGCAGTTGTATTAATGCAGAAAAAAGATGAGCATGAAAGACCCATTGCTTTCTTCAGCCGGACCATAAGAGATGCTGCTTTGAAATACAACATTATTGAGAAGCAAGCCCTTGCACTTGTAAAAGCATTGAAAGATTTTCGCGTATATATTCTGCATTCCCATATTTTAGCTTATGTTCCTAACGCTGTTTTCAAAGATGTTTTGGTCCAAACAAATCCAGAAGGAAGACGTGGCAAGTGGATTGCAGCTTTGCTGGAGTATGATGTGGAGATAAGGCCCTCAAAGCTTGTTAAAGGACAGGGATTGGAAAAGTTAATGGCTGAATCAAATTTGCACGTCTTAGACATAAACCTGATTACTGCTATGTTCGATGAAAATGAGAAAGGTCCGTCAATTCAGGCAGCTGAAATCTTTGTTCTTTCTCCATGGTATTCAGAGATCATATATGTGCTTCAGAATTTGTCCTCACCACCTGGTATGGCTAGAAACAAAGCTAGAACTCTTAAGTTAAAGGTTGCTAAGTTTTGTATTTTGAATTCTGCACTTTATTGGAAAGACCCTGGTGGCATTTTGTTAAATTGTTTGGTGGAAGAAGAAGCGAAGCAGGTCATGGAGGATTTCCATAAAGGAGATTTTGGCAGTCACCTTTTTTGGAAAACAACGGCAAATAAAATTCCGAGAGCTGGATAATATTGGCCGACATTGTTTGCTGATGTGTTCAAGATTGTTAAGAGTTGTCATAACTGTCAGATTTTTGAAGGAAAGCATAAATTACAACCTTTGCCGCTTAAGCCCATTGAGGTGAGTGCCCCTTTTCAGCAGTGGGGGTTGGATTTCATTGGTGAAATTCATCCTGCTTCTTCAAGTCAGCATAGATGGATCCTCACAGCAACAGATTATTTCACGAAGTGGATCGAAGCAATTCCCACTAGGCAAGCTACAGATGCGGTAATAATTTCATTCCTTGAGAATAATATTTTGTCTCGTTTTGGTTGCCCGAATAAGCTAATCACTGATAACGCAACAGCTTTCAAGTAAAAAAGGATGATTGAATTTTGTAATAAATATCACATTACTTTGGGGCACTCAACTGCCTATCATCCACAAGGAAATGGATTGGCAGAGTCTTCCAACAAATCTTTGGTCAATATCATTAAGAAGATGCTGGAAATTAATAAGAAAAGTTGGCATAAGAAGTTGGTCCATGCACTTTGGGTAGATCGAGTGAGTCAGAAGAAATCCATTGGTATGTCCCCCTTTGAGCTAGTTTATGGAGTTGATACAGTGTTTCCTACCTCTCTTGCAGCTCCGGTAGTCAAACTTCTCCAAGAGGCTGGTAGTGAAGATGATCCGATGCAGAGAAGACTAAATCAAATGATCCATTTGCAGCAGACACGGGAAGATGTTTTTCAAAACACATTCAAGTTGCAGGAGAGAATTAAGAAGATTTATGACAGAAAAGAAAAGGTGGACAAATTTCAGCTGGATGATGTGGTGCTAAAGTGGGATGCAAGGAATGAGGAAAAGGGCAAGCATGGTAAGTTTGAAAATATCTGGAAAGGTCCTTTTAAAATTGCAGCATATCGAGGTCAGAATGCTTTTCTTCTGAAGGAGATGAACGAGGAAGATTGTCCAGGATGGCCGATCAATGGTCGGCTTCTCAAGCGGTATCATTTCTGAGTTATTTCTGTTGTTTACATTGTCATTGTAAATACCATTTTATTTCAGTATCATTGCAAGTGTGTGATGTGATCTTTTCTTCAGTCTGGGGCCCGAAGTGAAGGCTATAATTTTTAAGAAAGATTTCAGTTTTGAGTTCAGTTTGTCAAGTCAGCTTTTCAGTCATTTCAGTTTCACAATTGAGTCGGTTTGAGTCAGGTTTGAGTCAAGAAACGAGTCAAAGTCTTGTGTTGTTTGTCAAAATAATGACTCCATAGCCCAATGGATGAAGGCACTGTCTAGCTCCCCCAGAGATCTACCGTTCTTGGCACCTCCAAGGAGCTACCATCCCCATTGGAGCCAATGTTGGATTCGGTCTTTACATCCCTCCGTCAGAGATCATTTCTCTTTTTGCATTTCATTTTTAGGAGTCTCGCTCAATTCACTCAGTTGCATTCCACTAGGAGCATGCCATAAATCTGACGGAAGGGTCTTGTCATTCATTACCCCTCATTGCCTTATCATTGCTGGCTCAGGTCTGTCCATTTAAATCAAGTTTTAAAATCACTTACAGCCCTATTTTAGTCTTTTGATCAGCATAGTCATTTCAGTCACTAGGTCTAGGGTTTCATAAATTGTGTCTTCAAAGTGTCCAATAATGCCAGCATGACTCATGAGGGAGGTCCTTAATAAGTTTTCAGTTTCACTATTTTCATCATCATATGCTCGACTATGACTTTTCTTCAAAACTTCGTTTTGAAGAAAATTCGTCATTTCATTTTTGTAGTAAATTGCCATGTAATTTTCATAATTTTTCCATTGTTGAAATCTCTGGGCACAACCCTAGTATTCCTTTGTCAAAACATGCCATTATCCCTGCAAAAATCTCCAAAAGATTCATTATTCAAGTCAAAAATCAGAAGGACATTTGAAAAAACAGAAGTTGTATTAAATGCAAAAAGTGCCAAAGTTAAAAACATTACAAAATGGGTTATTGAGAAGCAAAAATTCAATCCATCTCTATATAAGATATTTCTCAAGTTCTTAATCCATTTGCATTCAAGCTAACATTAGAGAAGTCAATTGCAATTGTGGGAGGGTGAAATTGTAGGTTAAAGCTGGAACCGTGTGTTGAAGACTGTGCGCGGCGTACTAGGATAGGTCGCGGCACACCCACAGAGCGCAACGCATAGAGCCGGAATACACAGTGTATTTCTCAGAGGGCGCGGCGCATCCAAGCCGCGCGGCACACTGGGTTTGTGCGCAGCGCACAAAACCTCCAACACAAAAAATCGATGTGGCCTCAATGAAAATTAAATCTATTACTCCATTAGCCATGTTCATTGTTTGAAACATCACTTGCTATGTAAAGAGGTCAAGGATTCTGATTTGAGGGTTTGAAGACCAAACTTTGTGTTTGAAGGGCTGCACGGCACATTTGAGGAGGTTGCGGCGCACACAAGGCACGCAATGCACCGGGAAAAATTCTGCAGTGTAAAATTACACTGTCGCGGCGCATCCAGGAGGCACGACGCACTGGTTTTGTGCGCAGCGCACAGAACCTACAGGCCAATTTATTGCCACTTCAGTCATCAAATTCACAATTTCTTCTACTCCAAGTGTAGGTTTTAACCCTGTACAGAAATTACCTGCATACAAATTCTTAAACAAAGAAAATAAACAATGCGAGAGCATAACCCATAAAACACATATGCATAGAGATTTTTCCCTGGATCCCAAAACCGAGACTACCAGCTTGATTTTTCATTATGTTCCTTTCAATGTTACAATACATATTTATACATGCCGAAGCATCCAATACCATGGATCGAAAACCATCGTGTCCAATACCATGGACCGAAAACCATTGCGTCCAAAAAACATGTGCGAAAATCATGCACAAAACCATAGGTGGGTCCGCCCAACCTAACATATGGTCCAAAACCAAAATTTTCCGGAGCGCTGCCCCGGACCCCATAAAGTGGGGTTACGGGTGTCCTTCAAACCCCCTATTAACTACGTGGAAAGAATATAACACAACCCAACAATCTCCCACTTGTTGTTTTCTTTCCACAGGGGGCCACAGGAGAGCTTAGTCATTTTTGCAGCCCTGAGATTCCCATTGCTTCTCTACACCAAGAGAACTTCTCAAAGCTCACAAATTTTGTCAATGCATCTACAATATTCTTCAAAGTGTCCACCTTTACCAGCAACACCTTTCTGTCTTCTATCATATCCCTCACAAAGTGATACTGAACATCAATGTGCTTTGTCTTTGAATGATAAGCAGGGTTCTTTGCCAAGAAAATTGCACTTTGGCTGTCACAGTCTATTCTTATAGCTCCCTGTACTAACCCCATACTTGAACACAATCTCTGCAACCAAACTGCTTCCTTGCTTGCATGAGTGGCTGCCATGTATTCTGCCTCTGTAGTTGATAGTGCCACTACAGATTGTTTCTTACTCATCCAACTGACTGCACCTCCAAATAGGTTAAACACATACCCACTTGTAGATCTTCTCTGATCCAGATCTCCAGCCCAGTCTGCATCAACAAAGCCATGAATATCCAACACTCTATCCAATCTTGGTCTTCCTTGGTAGCACAAACTATAATCACTAGTGCCACGCAAATACCTGAAAACCCGCTTCACTGTTGTCCAGTGCTCCTTCCCAGGTTTGGACATAAACCTGCTCAATACTCCCACTGCATGTGCAATGTCTGGTCTAATACAGACCATTGCATACATCAGGCTACCCACTGCACTTGCATATGGAACACGAGACATGTCCTCTTCCTCTTCTTGTGTCTTGGGACACTGTTCAACAGATAACCTCACACCTACAGGAATAGGAACCTTCACCGGTTTACTATCATGCATATTAAACCTCTGGAGTATTGTCTCAACATACTTCCTCTGGTTTAACCAGAGCTTCCTCTTTGACCGATCTCTTTTAATTTCCATGCCCAAAATAAAGTTTTCAGCACCAAGATCTTTCATGTCGAATTTGGAGGACAATTGGGTCTTCAAATCCTGGATAATTTCTTTATCATTTCCAACCAACAACATATCATCCACATACAAGACCAGATAAATAATACGGTCACCAATTAATTTAAAATACACACAATGATCTGCTTTTCTTCTGGTGAAGCCAAGTCCCCGTATAAATGTATCAAATTTCTGATACCACACCCTTGGTGACTGTTTTAACCCATACAGAGACTTCTTTAACTTGCATACCAGTTCTTTCTTACCCTTCACCGCAAAGCCTTCAGGTTGCTTCATGTAGATTTCCTCTTCCAAATCCCCATGAAGAAATGTTGTCTTCACATCCATCTGTTCTACCTCAAAATCAAAAGCAGCAGCAACAGAGAAAAGTAATCTAATAGAAGTTACCTTGGCAACAGGAGAAAAAATATCACCAAAATCAATTCCCGGCACTTGGGAATAACCTTTTGCTACCAACCGAGCTTTGTATTTCTCCACCTTTCCTTCTACATTTATCTTCTTCTTGAACACCCATTTGCTGCCAATGGGTTTCCTTCCAGCCGGCAACTCCACCAGATCCCAAGCCTCATTTTTGTGCAAAGATGCCATTTCATGACCATGTCCTCTTTCCAGAGTTTTCCATCCTCTGAATCCACTGCTTCCTTCACAGTTCTGGGATCATTATCAGTAACAGACAAAGCAAAATTTGAACTGAAAGCAGATGGACTATACCTTTCTAGCTTCCTTCTTTCTCGAACTGATCTTCTCACACCGGAGTTTGTGGCTCTTCATCTTCTGATTCCTCCTCTGCTGCAGAGTCTGATTCTTCCTCCTTTGGCTCAAACTCTATCTTCTCAGGTTCCTTTGGTTGGACTTCATGTTGAATAACATCTTTTACCTCTCTGAACAACACATCTCGGTTGTACACAACCTTCTGTGTGACTGGGTTCCAAAGCTTATAACCCTTTAAACCATCCTTATACCCAATAAAGATACACTTTTCAGATTTACTATCCAACTTGGTTCGTTTCTCCTTTGGAACATGTACATATGCATCACATCCAAATACCCTTAGATGTGAAAGAGAGGGTTTCTTACCAGTCCATACTTCTTGTGGAGTCTTATCCTCCAACGCTGATGAAGGTGATTTGTTGACCAGGTAACATGCAGTATCCACCGCCTCTTCCCAGTATTCCTGTCCTAACCCAGCACCACTGAGCATGCTTCTTGCCCTTTCCATCAACATCTTGTTCATTCTTTCTGCGACTCCATTTTGCTGAGGTGTATATGGAGTAGTCTTCTGCCGTGCTATACCACACTTCTTATAGAATTCTTCAAATTCCTTGCTGCAAAATTCTCCACCATTATCTGTCCTCAACACCTTTATCTTCTTCTCTGTCTGATTTTCCACCAGAGCCTTAAATTCTTTAAACCTGTCAAAGACTTCAGATTTCTTCTTAAGGAAATATATCCATGTATTCCTTGAGAAGTCATCTATAAATGATACATAGTACACAGACTTACCCAGTGATGGAATCTTCACAGGTCCAAACACATCACTGTGCACAAGCTCTAATATTTGTTGTGTCCTCTTACCACCAGAGGGGAAACTCACCTGATTTTTCTTCCCATACACACAATTTTCACAGAAATCAAAATCCAGAGAGCTATCATTCATACCTTCTACCATACCTTTACCATGAAGTATTCGAAGGCCCTTCTCTCCAATATGTCCAAGCCTTTGATGCCACAGCATGGTCTTCTCTCCAGAGACCACTAGATTTTCTACTCCATTTTCAGGAACCATAGAACTATTGCACCCATCAACAACAGTGCTACCTTGTAGCTTGTACAGAGTTCCAATCCGAACTCCCCGCATCAATATTAGTGCTCCTCGAACCATCTTGCAGGTATCTTTCTTGAACATCGTCTTTACACCTGCATCATCCAACTTGCTTACAGAAATCAGATTTCTGGCCAATGCAGGAATATGTAGAACACCCGGAAGTGTTCTAACCCTTCCACCTTGCAACTTCAACTTTACTTTTCCCCGACCAATGATTCTAGCCTTCCTATCATCTCCTAAGAAGACATCACCACCATCGTATTTCTCATACTCGCAAAACCACTCTCTATGGGGAGTGAAGTGAAAGGATGCACCTGAGTCAATCAACCATGCCTCATGATCTACATGTGTACTTGAAGAAGCCAGGTACACATCCCCACCTTCATCTGAGGTGGTTTTCGCCTCTGCAGAAGGAGCATCATCAGATCCCTTTCCTTTATCAGGAGCTTTAGATTTACAATCCCTTTTGAAGTGCCCTTCCTTTCCGCATTTCCAGCACACCACCTTTGTAGGTTTTCCTGGAGATTTAGATCTCCCTCTAGATTTAGATCTCCCACTCGATGACTTATTTTTGTTTCTGTTCTGGGACCGTCCTCGTACAGACAAGGAATCACCATTCTGGTTGTCCATATTTTTCCATCTCATCTCCTTCGTCAGCAAGGCTGAGACTATTTCATCAAACTGCGAAGCAGTTGCATTACTACCTATTGCAATAACCAGACTATCCCACGAATCTCGTAGAGAACACAATAGACTGATGCACTTATCTTCATCTGAAATTTTAATATCAACAGATAATAACTGACTTACCACAGTATTAAAAGAATTCAGATGCTCTGTCACTGAGTCTCCATCTTTCATCCTCAGGTTATACAGCTTTTTCCGTAGGAACAGTTTATTCACCAGAGACTTAGATTGGTACAAAGTCCCTAACTTGACCCACAAAGCCTTTGCCGTAGCTTCGCCTGATACATTCAGCAATACTGAATCCGAGACACACAATCGTATTGTGCTCTTTGCCTTCCGATCCAACTTCTTCCATTATTCATCGGTCACTCTCGATGGTTTAGTACCCGGATCTACCGCAATCCATTGATCTTTATCCAACAACAGATCCTCCATCTTGAGTTTCCACAACTCAAAATTCTGACCATTGAACTTCTCAATCTCTATCTTTCCACTGCTCGCCATCTTCTTTCACCACCAAAATCGATCTCGCAGATCTCCTACTGAACAGGGTCTACCACAGGCCCGAGCAAAACCCCTCAGCAACAAAGGTGTCCCCTTGAAGCCAAAACAGCTCTGATACCAAATGTAGGTTTTAACCCTGTACAGAAATTACCTGCATACGAATTCTTAAACAAAGAATATAAACGAGGCGAGAGCATAACCCATAAAACACATATGCACAGAGATTTTTCCCTGGATCCCAAAACCGAGACTACCAGCTTGATTTTTCATTATGTTCCTTTCAATGTTACAATACATATTTATACATGCCGAAGCATCCAATACCATGGACCGAAAACCATCGCGTCCAAAAAACATGTGCGAAAATCATGCACAAAACCATAGGTGGGTCTGCCCAACCTAACATATGGTCCAAAACCAAAATTTTGGGCGCTGCCCCGGACCCCATAAAGTGGGGTTACGGGTGCCCTTCAAACCCCCTATTAACTACGTGGAAAGAATATAACACAACCCAACACCAAGTAAGTTCAAGAGCTCTTCTAGTGAATTTAACTTGTGTGGGGTGTTGTTTAGAGGGAATAATATAAACCCTATATATTGAAAGTTGCTCCTTTGGTGTTGAGAAATTGGTGTTTTCAGATCATAATTTTGGTGCCAAGTTTATTTTCCTATTTGTGATCCCTTCCCTTCTCATAACCCTATCATTGTAATTAATCCCTTATCCTCAAACCTCCCATCCTTGCTTCCCATTTTCCATATCCTAAGATCCTATCATTCCCAACCATTCTCACTTTCCCATATCACTTTCAAAATCCCTAAATTCCCTCATCCCTCAAAGTGAGTGTTGCATATTTTAAATTTCACTTGGCAAGCTCCATCATTCACTTTTCCCATTGTCCCATATTCTTCCTCATAGTCTTGTTTCCCTTTGGCATATTCGGCATTGAAAAACACATCATGTATTTCTCTTTGCCAAACCAAACACCTACTCAACATACACATTGCAGCACTATGACAGAGACAGATTCATCATATGAGCAAGAGTATGAGCAAGGCAGTGACTCATCCACTGAGCTTAATGTGCCGAGAAGGCCACGAAAAGGTGGTATACATGTCAGAGAAGAGCCTACTTCCCTAGCTCAATTGCAGGCCAGCCCGCTTGCAATGACATGCTTTTAGCAAATGTCATGCTTTCAGTATTGTGAGATGATCGCTCAGATCCAGCATCATCAGGAGTTAGTTCGGTTGTTTGTTTTACATTTTCATGATATTCATGTTACTCTTGCTGGAGTAAACTTTACCTTGACACCAAAAACCATCTCTTAGGCCACCGGGATACCAAATATAGGGGAAGAATGGAACAAAGGGTAGCAGCTGGATAGAACATATTATTAACCTTACATCAGGCCTAGCTATTTGAAGCAGCTCAGGAGAGTATTCCCATTTCAGTTTCTAAAGGAATCTTATGTGCCATTGATGGGACTCGTTATCAGATACTTCAGTTGTGAAGGTCTCTTCTCACGCCTCTATGCATACCATATCAGGTTATTGATGCATTTCACAAGAGTGAGATTCATGAACATTCCATATTTCATGTACCAAAACATGAAGAGGATGACCACTCTTGTGTGGAAGAAAACTCTGGAATAGCAGTACAACAGCATTTACCACTATGCGCTCATCAAGATTATTGTTGTGCATCAGCTTGGTTTGCAAGTTATCACATGGGATGATTTCATTTCCCGTGATTTTTTCAGATCTTCATAGAGGCATGAGATAGGTGTACCTTCTCATCAGTATGAGCACCATGAGACTATTAGTGTGCCGGTATTCATCACATATCACAGGGGCACAAGACATTTGTTTGCAGTAGCAAAGCGAGTGTTATCTCCACCCGGGTTGGAAGGGGCCTCGCTTCCTCCATAAGCTCCACAAGTACAGGACAAAGGCAAGAGGCCAATGTAGGATGAGGGGCCTTCAGGTGAAAGAGAGACCGACTTCATTCTCATTCATGATGATGATACAGATACAGGCACACAAAGTGCACATCTTAGAGAGATCATCCAGGAGCAGCAAACAGAGATAAAAGCCTTATCCCTTGACTTGGAGAGGGCTAAGTGGACTATGAAATACTTGGATCAGAGGAACAAATAGCTTGAAGATCAGCAAGCTATCATTGAGTTACAAAACATTCGCGAGAATCGCCAAGCTGCACAATGGAGAAGGGTTGACCTCACTTCGTTGGAGAAAGAGATTAATGAGGATCAGGAGTCTAATCTCGAGAGAGTTAACATCCACTTAGAGAGACTATTGGACAATGCTGATAAGGACCTTGCATTGCTGAGACACATGGCTTTCCACTACAGGGCGCGACATATGAGTTCCAAGGCATGAATAAGGAATCTGAAGGCAAAATTGAAGAAGGTGACAAAGAAGCAAAAGAGGCAAAGAGAGCATGATCGTCTTCATATCTTGGCCAAAGCTTATTTGACTGAGCATGGCACTCGATAAGGCAAATTCAGCCCAAATTTCAAGGAATTTGGAAAAAAAATTGTCAATTTTGAATTTTTGGTTTTAAAAACAGGTTTTTCTGCCATGTGTGCCGCGCCACGTGGCACACACTTATTATTGGGAGATCTCCAGGAGGAAAACTTTACATTTTTGGATTTTTCATCAAAATTTATGCATGCTCATGGATTACCTAAGTATTTCATCAAGTTCTGGGTTGCCTAAAGGGTCAAAAACACCCTAAAAATGACCTCACTGCCCCTATTTTGACACACAGGAAGCAATCTTGGGAGATTGAGGTTTTGGAGGGGAAAATGACATCCAAATTTAGAAATTCCACTTGGGTTCGAAAGTAGACAGGTAGGGATTTCCAACAAGCACACTTGGGCTCAATTTGGACTTCAGGAAGTGCCTCAAAATCAGCTCCAAAGTGGCGCGACACACACAGATTTTGGCGCGGTGCACAAAGAATTTTGGCCTGTTTTTCACTCAGCAGCTCAGAATTTCACCCAGTTTTGACCAGTTTTACTTTTTGAGCAGAGGCAAGTCTTATGCCAGTAACATTGGCTGATGCTACTAGAGCATATGTTGAAGCCACTAGCTTGAGTGTTCGCTTTCTAATAGCTGAGAACGAGTGAATGGTGAAGGAACTACAGACGGAAAAGTAAGGAGGAGTATTGGTTACAATAATCGCTCGAGCAGAATTGAAGAAGGCAATACTAGATGAAGTGTTGTCCCTTTACACAGTCATGCGGGTGTTTTATTCCAATTTTGGTACCATGCATAAGGCAGTCGTCCATCTCAATGGATGGCAGCAATGATGTACTAGAAGAGCACATATCTTGTTGAATTTGCATGTTGTTATTGGTTACATGCAAACATGGATGATGAGATACAAGGGAGCCCCACTTCACTTTCCTAAGATGATGAAACCCAGAGTGGTCGAGCTGAAAGCATGCATCCGGAGTCAGATAAGGAAAAATGAAGAGCTCATGTTGCTCATCACTAATCTACAGGCTTCCCATGCATGTGTATTCAAGAGTATGGATGTTGTGGTGCACGCACATGCGATCCCATCTATTGGGACTCTCACCCAGGCAAAGACAAAGGCACAGGTCGGACTAGAGCTTGACTCGTACTTTTACGAGTTGATGCACATAACCACTAGCCCAGACTTTCCAATCAGTGTAGATTGATGAGCCTCATCATTGGGTAATTATATGGGCCTTAATTCACCTCCTAGCTTAGTCAAACCAACTATACTCATAACTTATTGCATACTTTTGATTATATTTTGTTTATGAGATGAGTTAGAGTTGGATATTTTGCTTTGTGGTCTAATGTGCATTTAATGCAGGATTAAAGGATAAAAGGAAGGAATTTTGGCAAAGAAAATGGTCAAAACTCAAATGGGACAAGGGAGAGGGATTATAGGAGGAAAATCCTCCTCATTTACTACCCCTCCATTCGAATATTCCTCCATCAGCTATGAGTGCAAATAGCTAAATCATGAGGACTAGAAAGCAGCCGAGCAAGTGAAAGACAAAGCACTAGTTTATCTCGAGTTTGGTAGTCGAGCCTCCCTAATTTTAAGGAAGTCATTGGAGACTTCAAATGTATAAGTAGAGAGGCCTAGGACCTCAATAGGATTCAGATTTTTTATTGTAAAACTCTACTCTATTTTCAAGCTGCAAGACTTGTGACAGTTTTTGATGTAATCCATTGTTTTAGTAATAAGAATGAGTTTTGTTTTGAGCCAGCACTAAGTTAACTCAGAGGGCTAAAGCTCTTGGGTTAGGGCCCAACCCTAGAAGCCAAAGCTCCTCTTTATTGTACATTTATGCTAGTATAGATTCATAGTTTAATTGTTCATTTGCTTAGTAGATGCATTTCCATTACAGTAGTGTAGATTAGATTGGTTTTGTGATAGTTTGTTTCCATTTGTGCCTTCTTTCAAGTAGCAAGTTAGCAAGGAGAAAAAGGATCACCATAAGGTTGACAGCAGGTGTCTCAGCCTCACTTCCTCCCTCTGGGACCATGACTTGAGGAAGGGACCCTTCAACAGCCCCAAAAACACAGATTTCTAGTTCTTGCATGAGCTTTGGAGTTTGTTGTCTTTGATTCAGTATTTGGTTCATGTTGCAAGGTAGATTTCATTATCATATTTTCCCATCTCCATTTCTGCAATAATACCTCTCTCATTCTTTCATTCCCTTCAACAACTTTCTTCATGCATAACATAGGCAATTGATTCATGCTTTTCTAGTTTATGAAAATGTATCTTGTTGCATAGTTCTTGGAAGACACACATGTTTTAAGAAAATCAGGTACTTCAGGAGGAGACCCAGACCTCATCACCATTATCCACCTTCCACCTCATCCACCTTATCCATCTCTTGTTCCACCATCACCCTCACTAGTTTTTTTTATCATTTTTCATTGAAATTCCCCTAGGTACATTGAGTGAATCTAGCCATCTCTTATCTTGGATATTGACTCTTGAGTGCTCCTAGACCTTTGAACACCCCATTCCACTCATCATACACCTTTTCCAAGCTTCCTAACACCTCCAACACCTCACAATTAGCTCTCGGATGTATCCTGTAGGTTTCCTATAATTCCTGCAGGATCATCCTGTCGGTTTTCCTAAAACGGCATGTTTTGAGGCCACAATGATGGGGAACCTCTAGGAAGTCACAAAAATCCTCCTATGACACTTTCACACCATCCAACCACTCCATAAACCTTATATCCATCCTCCATCACCTTCCATTCACCTGTCACATCCATAAGAACAATTAATTTGCATACTTGGTTTTTCCTAAAAAACAAAAAAGTGAAAACAAATTTAGTTTAGGTTTTTGCTTACACACTAGTATGGTTTGATTCTCTTTACTTCTGCAACTTAGATAGTAGCATTTTTTTAGTGTTGATTTACTAATTCTGCTTAGCATAGCTATTTAAATGGTTAATTAAGATATGGTGTCAGTTAGCATTACATGTTGTTTTCTTCATGGCTGCAGTAGAGTAGCTCCCTTAGAGTAGATGTGCTATTCTTCCATCAAAGAATCAAGCTTCTTCTGACTCTATAGAATTTTGGCTTGGAACCCCTAGGGTCTCTCACTGGATGATCAGTGACAACAGGCAGGACCTTCACTTTTACTTGTGCATACAACACTGTCACCTCCAAGTTTATATGAACCCTGGGTTGATAAAGATGGTAGCCCAGGAGTTGCAGCATCCTTGTTGCAATACTGGTACTCATCACTTTTTGGCACCATTGCTGGGGAGGTGTCTAAGTAGAATGTGATTACTGCTTTCTTTTCTTGTATTTCTTGTCTTCAATATTCTTCCATTAGTTTATTTCTGCAAAAGTAATATAGTTTCTTCCTTTCTTTCATTTTCCATTATCTACTTTCCTTTCTATTCTGCAAGTAGTATTTCAATTCAGCAAGTAGCTTTTTCATTCTGTAAGTGATTTTCATTCAATCAGCAATTTCATTTTTGCAAGTAATTTCCAATTTAAAAACAAATACAGAATCAACCCAAAAACATTTCCTTTCATGCCTCGTAGGAATAGGGACAACTTAGGGAAATTTTTGCCAAATACCCCCACTGCATCCAATAGCCAACCTTCTCTCTTCTTCGACGGCTGTGAACTAGAGGAACCTTTAGGTGAGTAACCTGACATATTTGAAGAACCTACAAGGGAAGAAGAAGAAGAGGAACCCATTCCTAGGAACCAATGGCTGAAAACCGAAATGACAGAGGGAATAAAGAGAGAGTTGGGGGTACCTTCCCCATCAGGGAAACCAACGAGGACACTAAAATGAAAAATATAATCCCCTCTGCCCTACCTCATTTCCATGTCCTGACCATAGAGGACCCTAACACTTTCCTATTTGAGTTTGCTATTATATGCCAAACCTATGACTATACAGATGATGAGCAAAAGTTAAAACTATTTCCATCTACCCTCAAGGATGCAACATTGCGTTGGTTCATGGGCTTACCTGGAGATAGCATCACAACTTGGGCTCAGATGTAGCATGCCTTTAACAACAAATATCAGGACTAGTGTAGGTCAAAGGATACTAAAGAATAAATTTTCAGGATGACAATAGGCCAGGATGAATCCTTATATGACTACGAAGAAAGATTTCAGCTCAGTTACAAAAGGGCAAGGTGCACACTTGACCCTAAGTCATTAAAGCTGGTCCTGCTCAGGGGAGCAAGAGAAGATCTTCTGGATACCTTACATTTGTTAGCAGGAGGAGATATGTACCAATTACCCTATGAGGATATTAGGACTGTCTTTAGAAGCCATTCTATGGTGGTGAGGAAAAAGGGTAGGGGTAGTCAACCTATGGCTAGTACATCATCTTCCAACTCATCCATCAAGGGTGAAATTGAAAATATGTTGGAAGATTTCAAATGTGAGATGTTGCAAACCCTTTCCTTGAAAATGGACACCATGAACATTAAGAGGAAGTAAGAGGAAGCAGAGAGAGCCTTGGCCATCTTTTGTCCTAGATGCACCAAGAGGCATCCTAGGAACGAAATTCCATTGAACTGTATTGAAATTTGCTCGATCTGTGAAGAAAACCACTCCACAGATAAGTGCCCTTCTTTACCCGGACTCAAAGCTATATATGAAGGAGCTGAAGGGGCCACTGAGCATCTTTGCTACATTAACCAAAGGAGACCTCCTAGACCTAGACCATACCAACAGGGCATGCAAGGGTCATCCCATGCATATTACAACCCCAACCAACCCACAACTATACCTTCTTGGGGACACCCTGCTCATCCTTCCTGGTCTACACCCCCTCCTTGGTCCTATGCATCTCAGTATCATTCCCAGCTAGCTAACCAGTCATTTCAACCTTACGCTCCACCACAACCTCAGTGGAATACACCACTCCAAGGGTGGAGGCCCCAATAAAACAATGCCCCATCTCTATTTCCTCCACCACCCGCCCAACCACAACTCCTACACTCTACTCCACCCAAGCAACCCTAGATGCCTACCCAGCCAAATCTGAACCCGAACAATAGGCAGGCTCAGCAAGTATACAATGGAGAGACATCATATCCAGCTTATGCTATGGAAACCCACGAGATTGACCTGATATATGGGAAAGTTCTCCTGGATAACCAACCTCCCCCTATACATAGGGAGGTTGAGGAAGAAAGAGAGGAAAGCAACCTTAAAGTAAATCTACCCTTTCCTAAGAGATTATCCCAACCACTCCAGCCTACCCCAGAAGAAACTGAACTTCTGGGAGAATTGAAAAATCTATGTGTAAATATACCCCTTCTCCAGCCAATAAAAGATGTTCCCATTTACAATAAGTTGATTAAGGAGAAATGATTCAAGCATCCAGGGAGGTGAAAAAGGGATGCCCCTACCATTAATGTCATTCGGCAATTGTCCGACTTAATGCTGGGGAAGGTAATATGTCCAAAATATTTGGACCCTGGAAGCCCTATAGTAGATGTGCACATCAATGGAACCATTTTCAACAAACTCTGATCAATCTTGGGGCTGCCATTAATGTGATGACCAAGGTTACCATGCTCAAGCTCAACCTCCAAGGGTCATTGAGGAAGACCACAATAGTTCTGCAACTTGCAGACCGTTCCACAGTAACCCCTGAGGGAATTGTCGAGGATGTCATGGTATCCATTGACTCCTAGGAGTACCCTACAGATTTTCAAGTTCTCTAGCCTAAGGCTAAACTTACTGGTTATCCTATCATCCTTGGGAGGCCATGGTTGGTTACAGCCGATGTTTACATTAGCTGTAGAGTTGGGAATATGACCATCAAAAACGGGCATATGTCCAAGTACTTAGTCATATAGTTAGTCATATACCCTCCTGCTCAACCGTCTCCAGAGCATGATTTACCTTTATGGTTGGAGGAGGAGGAAGAAGATGTGGTTTATTTCGCCCAACTTTATGCTTTGGAAGCAACCATGGGAGGAGGACAAAATGATGAGGATGACTTGAATGAACACCTGCTCTAAAGTCCAACTCCTGGATCATTACCATTAGAAGAAGAAGTAAAGGAAACCTAGAGCAATCATCCAATTGACTTATTCTTAGCCGATTCCAACCCACTCCATGTCAAAACCATAGAATTCGGCCCAAATAAAACCTTGAAAATTAATCCATCTCTTTTTGCTCTCGAAGAGGAGAAGTTATGCAACATGTTAAAGGAAAACCTAGAAGCCTTCGCTTGGAGTTACAAGGAAATGAAGGGAGCACCCCTCAGTGTGTACTCACGACATATACATCAAAGAAGGTTGCAAGCTGGTCTGGCAACCACAAAGGAGGATGAATCTAGCTCTTAAAGATATAGTCAAAGAAGAACTACAAAAACTACTAGATGGAGGATTCATTTACCCTATCTCCGATAGTGAGTGGGCCTCCCCTTTAGTGTTAGTTCCCAAAAGAAATGGTAAGTGGAGGATTTGTGTCAATTATAGGGAGTTTAACAAATCCACAAAGAAGGATCATTTTCCTCTACCCTTCATTGACCAAGTGCTAGAGGGCCTAGCAGGGAAATTTTTTTTCTTTCCTAAATGGATTCAGTGGGTACAACTGTCAGGCGGAAAGAGTCGATTGTGCGGACACAACCAACCTCCCTAGGAGCCTAAGACTCTCTAGTGACAAACAAGACAAATAAGAGCAATCCTTCTCTAAACATGCATTTACTATATAAGAAATCAAGTGTTTAGATCCTACTTGTAGTCCCACGCTGTTGTAGCAGTCCAGCCTCGCTGATCCAGATGAGCTCCTCCTTCACTTTGAAACCTGCATACACTAACAATCAAACGATTAAATAGCAGTTGATAATCTCATAGAATAAAACATATTTAACACATAGACCAAGGAGTACATGAAACAACTCATAAATAACAAGTTATTGAGAAGAATGGACTCATTTGCATTAATAGGTAACAAAAGGAACAAATACAACCTGAGCCTTGGTGTTGTGCAAGTCCCTCCCAGGGTCCATCAAGAGTTCTCCTTTACTTTGACAAAGCTCACCCACTTCCAAATAGAACAAGCAAAGATGGCAATCTCTCCTCACAAGCTTCTAAATGGCAGTCCTAATTCCTGCAGCATTTACCCTTAGAAATGTATAGCTTCCAACCTCCTCTCCTTCTAGCCCAATGCCTGTATTTATAGTGCTCAAGAGGAAGTTAATCAGGTCCACCATCAATGGGATAATCCCCTCTTTGGATGGGATAGCTCCCTTATTGATGGGATAAGTTCCTCTTTGGTAGGAGTGCATGAACCATCTGGAGGCGCTCAATACACGTCGAACAACCTTCTAGAATGCTCTAGAAATGACCACAAGTAACTTTTTAAAGATGAAACTTGCGCATTTTAACCTTTACAGGGGGACGCACCTGCCCCTTTACATACAGAGCGTCCAAAGACGCAGCTTTTGTGAACATTGGGTGCGTCCCCGCAGGTAAGGTTGAGAGAACCTGCGTCCCCAGAGATAAATACATTTATAAAGACTTTCTCTCTTTTTTGGAGTTTGACATGGAGAGCAGAGGCATAAGACTTGCCTAAGAGGATAGCATGACTGTTGATAGAGCCATACTAACTGTAAATAGTCATGGAGACATTTTTTAGTGTAACAGATTGCCCCCTAAAGTGCGAAGCCTGTAATAGATTAGGGTTTTGTATTATCTAGGAAGGGTGAAGCGCTTTATCATTTCAAGGATTATCTCGTGGAGAGCCTGGTCAGAACCTGCAATTTTCAACACAAAATACATGTATAAGATTATATCATCACTGAGGTAGGCATTCCCATACTCAGATTAAAACTTTAACTAACAGACTAACTACTCTGATACAGGAATGATCTTGCAGTACATCATAATCATAGACTTTTGTAGACACAGTATGGGCGCAGCCATCTGTTTATGATTAGTCTACTTAGATAATGAATACAAAACTCCTCGCAGCCTGGATGGTGGAAACTAGATCCAGGGTCTTCATTTCTATTTCCCGAATTGGTACGATTCTAACCATGCGAATAAATGAGTTGATGTCGAACATGGTAGAAACCACTTGATTACCAGTCGATGATGTGAACTGTTAACAAGTGTGAGAGAGACCACCAGTAATGTCAATGGTTCTCAAAGTACCCAGTACAATCCATGAGATGTGAATGAATGAGTTGATGTCGAACATTTCACGGAATCCTTCGATCGAAAGTCAATGATGTAAACTAACGTCAAAGGCGAGAAACCTGCCATTGATGCATGCAGACTTCAAGGTACTGACGATTTCTAAGTCATCTCTCTAGATAATGTGCTGATGTCGATAGAAAGCGACCCGTTGCAGGCAAGCCCGCAACACGAAATCATTGTTCAAGTTGAAGAAATGTTGCTGTAAGGACTGACTCAGGGATGGTCAAATGGATGACAAGTATTTTGCAGATGAAAGTTTTGCTTGCAGACCTCTTGAACACATAACGACACAACAGATGGCTTGGTGATAAACAACTCAAAGTTAATCCCCGGAACCCGGCTGAAGACTTTCAAAGTGGTTTGATCAACTGTGAGGTAAAGGATTTCCCAACCCAGGTGAATGAAAAGTGTCGTGTTCAAGAGTGGTAATAAAGTTTCTTCTGAGATAAAAGGTAACAAATAGGCTCATTCTTCTCTCTTTTCCCCCACCATTTCTGGCAAGTACCTCTTTATTTTTAACAAGCTTGAGGAGGATAACATATGCTTGATTATAAGCTCATCCTTCGGATGAGTCCAACCTAGTTTTGATTCGAACCCTAGGAAGGAGTGGTTCGTTCCTGTTTGTAATTGAACAGGTCCTTTACTGTGAAATGTTTAACGAGCCCAGTATAGGAGAAACTCGGCGTTTTTCAATTTTAGAGAGTCTGAAAAACTTAAGAAGACTCCAAGTTGAACTTTTTCGTAGATTTGTGTCCCTCAAGCCCGAAAAAGTATAAAATAATACCTGGGGGAACCGCTTGATCTTGCGACCAAGGAGTACTTTCATAATTAGTGCCACTGACCTGAAAAGTAAAAAGCAATCAAGGACACGTCGTTTTATTTCTGTATCGAGTTTGAAACGACAAAAACCCGGCAATCTTTTCCTGATTTTACGGTCAGAAAAGAGCTATAAGGGGACCGTCTTTTAATTCCGTTTTAACGAGTGTAAAAGAAACGCTCGGCAATCTTTTCATTTTTTAGGAGTCAGAAAAGGGCTTAAAAGATGACTCTGATATTTTGGTTCGTGAAAAATGACAATTTTCCCTCTAAATCCCTTTGTCCTGCACAAAAATGACACATTACTCATACCTGTTTAAGATAGGCAAAAATACATCGAAAAACATCCTTCCATGGTGAAAAATGAACAAATTCATCTAAAAAACCTATAAAAAGACTTTTTACCATGTCATTTTTACCATTTTACTGTTGAGGTAGAAAAAAGGGCTTTTGGCAAGAAACTTCCCGTGGTCGCTGCGGAAAATCCGACCGTCAGAATCGAACGCCGTCTCTTCCAGGTATTTTACAACATCCTACTCTTCAATTTCATCCGATTAAAATTGTGTTTTAGGTTTTAGTTTTGATTTTTGGGGGGTTTTGGGTTTCAAAGTGCGCTCTGCAGGGGACGCAGGTGCCCTTCGGGTGACCTGCGTCCCTCGACTTTTTCCTGTACAGGAAAAAGGTCGGGGGACGCAGCCCACCTTCAGGCCAACTGCGTCTCGACGCCCTGTGTTCTAAACGTGGGGTGCGTCCCCCGTGAAAGGCGGAATTTGAAACCCCAAACTTCACCATTAACCATTTAAATTTTCCCAAATCAATTCTAATCATTGTTTCTTGGTGTGTAGGGCACTCACCATGTTGGATTGGAGAGAAAGAGAGCACGAGGACGTTGATTTAGCCGCAATTGAACATCAACCTTCCATTGATGCCCTAAAAGCATGCGGGCTATATAAATACTGGGCCATACCTGGCATGAGGGCTCAGGTGAGGTTCTTAGAATGGCTGGTTGAGAGATGGAACGTTCAAGAGAAATGCTTTTACATCGGAGGGCACCAGCTCGAGATAGAGCCCTCTGACATATACTTTCTCACAGGCTTGCCAAATAGAGGTGAGCAACTCAATCTAGCCGGGACTAGGCTGGGTGGCCAATCCCTTGCTAGTCTCCGGGCGGATTGGTGCACACCCAATGCACACCATGCGAAAGGCGTGGAAATCAAACACATCTCTCTGCGTGAACTCAAAGTTATAGCTTTTACGGTTACCAGAATTTGTGGCGCAGCCGCTTTACATATTGCCTCCGGGTCCCAAATGTGGATGGCGATTGACTGTTACCAAGGCACCATTTTCAACTGGTGTGATGCTGTGTCGGCTAATATGAAGAGCCAACTGACTAGGGCAAAGAACGGACGACTGAAGACCTTTGGATATGGGCCTCTAGTTGTGAGCTTTGCCTTAGAGAGAGTTCCGATGTTGATCCCTCAGCAACTCACTGTTGATATCTTGGGTCCTCGGGAGCCAAAGCTGATACGATGGGTTACGGTGATGGCCCGGCATCCTGACGAGGGCACGACGATTGTTCGATTCTCTGATAGTTATTTTCACTGGTTAGAGGACCAGGTTTTTTCGATCCAGGACTTCCCGTATGCCAGAGTAGATTTTCGAGGTGATCCGGACATGGTTCTTCCACAGGGAGAACAATGGGATGACAGAGGTACTTTATTTTTCACAAGTTTTCAAATTATGTATTTTTTTTGTTTTTTATATATATCGTCTCAAAACTGATAGTAAAAATTTTCAAAATGCAGATGTTGGTCCACAGCGCCCAGCCAACCTCCGGCCTTTTGAGAGGAGACATCCAGTTGCACCGGTACCGGCCCCACAAGACGCGGCCGCAGAGTCACTAGCTGAGTTGGAGCAGGATCTAGAGCGTCTGACGGTGGATATGCCTGAGACTACCATAGATGATATTCCTATCAGACTTCAGCGCTATGTAGTCGTAGTCCCTGGACTGTTTAGGAGATTTTTATGTAAGGTAGCCCGTGTAGTGGTGTCGTATAGGGAGCACCACCAGTGATTGGCTAGTCACTTTGTAGACACATGTGACATTTTTGACTTTTTGTACTTTATCATTTTTGCCGATCATAAGGTGTTTTTCAACCTATGATCGAAGACGATGTATATTTTTTGACACACTCCTATCTATATATATATCACTATTACCGGCTTATCTTGTTTAACATATGTGATGAAATGTTTTTAAATTTACTTGCATGATTATCGTAAATGTCTGTCCAACATTCGAGAAGCAATTGCATCTGCTAATGTATTTAAAGACCTTGGAATATGCTGATATTCAATGTAATCAAATTCACGTTCCAAGAGACGCACTCTCAAAAACAACCTTAATAACACAGGATTTCTAATGGCATAAACTCTATTAAGCTGTAATACAACAAGTTCAGAATCTAACCTCACTATCAAACGTCGAATTCCAAATGAAATAGATTCGGATAATAATTCAACCACTGCACTGTATTCTGCAATGTTGTTCGTTGTTTGACCGAGGCTTACCCCATGCATAGAAACTAACTCGTCAGAGGGTGAATAGATAACCCAAGCTGCGGAAGAGATATTCCGTGTACTACGACAAGCACCATCAGCAAATCCAATGTATGTTTGGAGAGGCGTCGACATCTGCAATATCAAGAGTAAAACCAAGATAAGCCAGAATAACGACGAAAAACACACTCTCTAAGCTAAGCACACTAACTAACTAACAAACATACTAGCTAGAAAGAAAACCTAACCTAACTAAAAATTCTCCATACCCACCATTTAAGCATAATACCTCTTTAGGTAAAGTCCATTTCTGGGTTTACCCAAAGAGTCCCCATCAAAATCTACCAGCTCATAAGCCCCTTTTGCTAGCTTTCGCTTTACAATGTAGGGTCCATGCCACATAGGAACGAATTTTCCAGCACCTAGCTTATCGTTAGCTTGATCATATAATAGCACTAGGTCTCCCTCCGAAAAACTTCGAGGGGTCACATTTCTATCATACTGAGCTTTCATTCGCTTCGCCTGAGTCTCGATTGCCAATGCAGCGTCACGTCGAGTCTCATCTAATTTAGCTAAGTACAATAAACGTTTCTCCTCTTCAGAAGTAGCTGGAAGTAATTCGACAGCCATTTGAAGTGATGGGATTTCGCATTCAATGGGTAACACAGCTTCCAAGCCATAAACTAGCTGGAAAGGAGTGAACCCTGTTGAAGTTTTCACTGAGGTTCGGTATGCCCATAGCGCTGAAAATAACATGTTGTGCCAATTCGACCGATGAATACCAATGGTTCGTCGGATCATGATAACTAGAACTTTGTTGATAGACTCAACCAAACCGTTGGCTTGCGGATAATAAGGAGTAGAGCTATCATGGCGCAAACCAAGCTGGCTTGTAAGCTCAGTCATCATGATGTTTCGAAAATGGCTCACATGGTCAGTAATGATTGCTTGTGGGACACCAAACCTAGTTATAATATGATTGAATACGAAAACTGCAGCTGTTTTTCCGCTTGCGTCGAATGTAGGCATCGCCTCGGCCCATTTAGTAAAATAATCAACCGCGAGGATGATATACGCATGCCCCCCGGCCGAGTGAGGGTTACAAGTAATAAAGTCGATACCCCATTTGGCGAATGGACCAACGGAAATTATAGGGTGGAGAGGAGCAGGTGGTGCGCGCATCTTGCGATCAAACACTTGACAGTTGTGGCACTTCCGGACTGCAATGATACAATCTTTAAACATAGACGGCCAGAAATAGCCAGCGCGCAACACCTTCTGAGCTGTGGCATACCCAGACATATGACCACCACATGCTCCAGAGTGACAATCATTCAAAACCCTCTCAGCCTCTTCGTGAGTTAAACAACGTCGAAAAACTAAGTCTGCCCCCCGGCGATAAAGTGTATCTCCAATAATTTTGTATTGCTGGGATTGAAACCGAATTTTTCGACGTTCCGCCTTGGAAGCTTCAGGCCGAAAGGTTTGGGTTTGGAGATAGATGATTATATCTCCGTACCACGGATCTACAGTATTGATAAGAAACAAAGATTCATCCGCAATGGACTCCTCTGCCACAGTCTCTGTGTCAGCACGAGGGAAATCACACATCAATTCCACAAAAACTAAGGATTTCTTAGACTTGGACTTCTCGAACTCCAAGTCGAACTCTTGCAGGATAACGATCCATTTAGAGTACTTGCCCCCTAGCAGTTGTTTTGTCAAAATATAGATCATAGGGTTGCAATCCGAAATAACTGTAGTTTTACGGAGAAGAATGTAGTGACGAAAACACTGGACAGCTTGAACGGCTGCCAGGGCCAATTTCTCCACATGCGAATATTTTAGCTCAGTGGGATTTAAGGTCCTACTAAGATAATATATCACATGTTCCGCTCTGAATTCATCTTCTTGAACTAACACCATTCCAATGGTGGAATGCGAAGCTGCGAGGTATAAGAAGTAGTCCTGGTTGTAGTTGGGAGGATGCAACAACGGTGCATGGGTCAACGCGTGTTTAAGTGCATCAAAAGATTGTTGGGCAATCTCGTCCCAAAAGAATTGAGCGTTCTGTTTCAACAACCGTGTAAAACCTTTAGTGACCTCGGCGTAGTTTGGGATGAATCGGTGTAAAAAGTTCGCTTTCCCTTGCAAACTTTGGAGTTGGCGCAAACTCGAAGGAGGAGGCAATTTGATGATAGCTTCGACCTTCGAGGGATCGACGCGAATGCCGGCTTTTGAAACAACAAATCCCAGCAATCGACCTGTTTCTATACAGAAAACACACTTGTGGGGATTCAACCGAATTCGATAATGCCTACACCTCATAAAGATTGCTCGTAAGTGGACAAGGTGATCAGCTCGACGTAAAGAATGAGCAGGCAAATCATCGAGATACGGTTGCACAATGTGCTTGATGTCATGAAATGCGTAAGACATCGCCCGTTGAAAAGTGGCCCCGGCATTCTTAAGCCCAAAAGGTAATTTGCAATAAGCAAATGTCCCCCATGGACAAATGAATGCCATTTTTGGTTGGTCGGCAGGTAGAATATTGATTTGATTATAGCCCGAAAAACCATCCATAAAGGAAAACATTTCACTTCCGGCACAATCATCAATAATTTGATCGATATAGGGCGTAGGATAGTTGTCTTTTGGACAAGCTCGATTTATATCCCTATAGTCGATACAGATTCTTATTGTTCCTTGTTTCTTGTTGACCGGAACAATATTCGATACCCAATCCGTTAACGAGATCGGATAAATGAAACCTGCTTTCAACAGCTTTTCGACTTCTACTTTAATCGCAGCCGCTTTTCGAGGGTGAATCTGACGCAACCGTTGCCGGACGGGTTTAGCATCCGGGTAGGTTTTTATTTCATGAACAACAATGGCAGGATCGATTCCCGGCATTTCCTCGTAAGACCAGGCAAACACATCGCGGAATTCTTGGAATAGGGCCTTGTAAGTTTGGATTTCATCTTCTGTACATGCGGCACCTATATGAATGTTCTCCTCAATTCCGGGCTTCACTGAAATATCAATGGGAATAGTGCGAGAAATATTCCCTAAATTCAACTCTGAATCAGAATGTTTCGTTGGATCCTGAGCGTCTTTGACATATTCAGCGGTAAAAATAGATGAAAAATCATTTTCAAATGCATCATCCTTAGGTAAAAACGAAGATCTGTGATGGAGATCTTCCCATGGTAGATCGTCTACACTTAGGATTTCGCGAAGTTGCTCGTCAGATGACACGACTTCGGGAAACGCTATCCGTTCTAAGGTTGAGGTGAAAAGTGATTCTTCACTGACCACATTCATTTGGTCGATTTCGGTTGAACGCGAGTCGGTAAAAGACATGACAGCTTCATAAGCAATTTCATATGGACTCAAAGGCATAGCATCACCGAATGAGTCTATCTCAGATTCAGATGGGACAATCCAAGGATCATCATAAATAATGTTTTCTGATGTAATCATATGAATTGATGCAAATGAAGGGTCTGCGTTGATTGGAGGGAAAGGAAAAGTTCCCAGTAAACCGGAATCTTTAACTAAACCTACGCCAACGTCCCTATAAGGGATTGTCGTCTTACCGACATGCTGGATACTCTCTGAAGAGGCTGGGTCGGATGAAAAGTATGTCAGCTGATCAATAGTCACGATCTTACCGTTATGTGGAAACTTAATTATTCTGAAGACCGATGAAACGACCGCTGTCATAGCATATGACCAACTTCGACCCAAAAGAAGGTTGTAGTCTAGAGGGGCATCAACCACTTCCACATCCAGACTAACGGTTTTACCTTCTACCCCTATAGGCAATTCCTGTAGAATACCAAACGGACGGAACCCACGGCCATCAAAGGCCTTAAGGATGGTGGGGGATTGGTTCAACGAAGGAGAACCAAGAGATCTCCAACATTGAATCGACATAATACACGTAGAGGCTCCCTCATCAATCACAGTCCGATGAATAGGCCTGTTTTTAACTATCACTGGGATTTGGAAAGCCATTTGATGGGGGAGACGTGGTGTACTATTTTCTAGATCGAAGATTATTAGATTCGGATCCTGAACATCAACAGCTCCGATAGCCGACAAAAGTAATTTTCGTTGTGCTGGGCATGATTGCAGCACTTCTAACGCCGACATTGCTGAGGGTGAAACAGCTAAGTCCTCAACAATGTTGTAATTCTGGGCTGCTCTCGCATGTGGATTGAAAGCAGACCTTCGAAGTACACCCTTGGCGGGCGGTTTAATTACTAAGTCCGGGTTAGGTTTTTCGATCTGTAGTGGATCAGAACCAGGAGCTGAGGTTGATGGGTTAGAGTGAGAAGATTCTGCTTCCTTACCATCAACAGGATTATTACTACCATAATCTTGCGATCGAGTCGCAATCCTCACATGAGACATCATCAAAATGGGTTCTTCACTGGCATTCGAGGAAGAACCTATCATTTTATTCTCCTGCTCCGGAAATGGATTTTTTAACACAGCAGGAGTGGGAGAACCTTTGACTATTTTCACAACCTCGGCCCGATGAGGGCAATCTCTCGTAAAATGATCCTCTTCACAAATAAGACAAGGATATCGAGGTTTGCGCTTTTCGTCATTGGTTTCTGACTTTTCCGTTTTCTCCTTCGGAGCCTTGTCTGCTTTAGCCTTCTTCTTTCCTTTCTTCTTTCCACCGTTTTTTTATTTGGCCGTAGATGTCTCTACAGCGTGAATATCGGCGGTAAGTTCAGGAGAAGACTCTCCTGTCGGGGAATCAGGCAAAGTGATAATAGGAGTAGTTGAAGCCTTGGAAGACTTCTTCTTGCTCTTTGTATTCACGATACCAATCATACCATCAGCGGCATGAGATCCTGAAGGAGCAGCAGCGATTTGATTCGACTTTGGAAGATCCGGAATCTTCTCGTGTAACGTACCCGACTGAGTGTAAACTAAGTCAAGGTATTGCGCCTGAGCAATGACTTTCTCCTCAGTAACTACTCCGGCCTTAGCTACATCTTCAGTAATCTTCGGTAATAATGATTTAACAAACCATTCAGCTAAGATTTGGTCCGGGATAAAAACTTTCACTAGTCTTCTTCGACGTCTCCACTCATGAATGTGATCAGAAATATACGTGGACGTTGATTGTTTTAGTGAAGTTAATAACTCCGTGCCGTTATCGTATCTGACCGGCAACTGAAAGTGAGTTAAGAACGAGGTAGCTAACTGGCTAAAATTGTAAAAAGAGGCCCGTGGTAACTCAATGTACCACTTGGCCGCGAGACCAATGAGTGTACGCTGAAAAAGACGTAAGCGGATCGAATCATCCGAGATAGAATTTGAAGCACACCAGAGGTGGTAAGTCATCATGTGATTGGACGGATCCTCTCCAGACTTACCTTCGAACTTGGGTATATCACTGGGCAACTTATTTGGCATTGGCGGCCAGAACTGAAGATATTGAATTGGATCGTTCGTTAGGCGCGTCAAGTCTGGTAAATCCAAAGTTGCGATAAACGGTAACTGCCGGTTAGGATCTCTAAAACTCTGGGTCACAAGACCAGTCCCAGGAGGAGGATATCCAGGATAACTAGGAACAGGAGTTGCATTTGGGATATTATATCCTCCTGGAAAACCAGGATTAACCGGACCGTACTGGGGTTGTTGAGGTTGTTGATAAGTGTACCCAGGATACAGTTGATACTGGTAAACCGGTTGTTGGACAGCTTGCCCAGGTTGGTACTGTCCCTGGTACGGTTGGTGAACAAATTGAGGTTGAGTAGTGACAACCGTACTTATACCAGGCTGACCTGCAGGCATCTGGACCATGGTTTGAATCGTAGATCCAGACAACGGTAAAGATGTCTGAGGAGTTGTTACAGAGACAGTAGAAACCGGAGCCGTCGATACTCCAGAAGTAAGTATGGTAGATGTGGCGGTAGTTGCAGCAGCCGTTTGAGATGGAGTACTAGGTGCGATTGGCGGCTGAGTAACTACCGAAGTTACAGAAGTTTGAACATTTGACTGGACAGGTTGCGGTTGCTGGGGTGGACCAGAAACTACGGGTTGTCCAGCTTGAGGAACCAACTGCATACTTGGATGCAACACCTGTTGACCCTGTGATGGATCCCACACTAACATTCCAGGGTACTGACCCGTAACAAGTTGAGGATACTGAGATCCATAACCAGATTGAGGATAGGATTGATAATTGTAAGGTGCAGTTCCCATACTTGGAACATATGATTGACCTTGAGGCGGTTGATAACCTTGACTCGAGTATTGACCTTGAGGTTGATAACCTTGAGGTAAATACGGATACTGGGGTTGACCTTGACCTTGAGGTTGGTACCCTTGAGGTTGATACCCTTGGGGTTGATACCCTTGGGGTTGCCATCCTTGAGGTTGATATTGATACTGAGGTTGACCCTGGGGTACATATTGAGGCTGGGGTTGACCTTGAGGCATGTATTGCGCCATAGGCGCATACTGACCTTGAGGTTGCTCCCCAGACACGAATGGTGTACCTTGAGGTTTCCCCCCAGGCGTTAACTGAGGCTGCCCCCCAGGCAGTAATTGGCCACCTTGAGGTTGAGAAACGGGAACTGAACCTGACATCATGTAAATGTCTCCTACACCCAATGGTATATTACCACTGTTTCCAGTTAATAACCCATGATCAATGGGTTGAGGAGATGCCCCTGCAAAGGTACCAGAAAGTGCTTGATACCCAGTGGGAACAGAAGGACCGCCGTGTAAGAAAGATTCAGGACTTTGTGTAAACACGGATGACTGACCAGACATATTTACAGGAGTATGAATACCTCCAGGTGGAAAAGGAGTACGAGGTGTAGAAAAACCTAGCCCGAAGTTGTCTAAATAATTGGTTAACGAAAGGTACCAAGTAGTACTTCTAGGAGGACTATAAAAGATAGATTCACGCTCCCTTAGATCAATAGTAAGTTGATCTTCAAGGTTAGAGACGCCTATTTCTTCCTTTGGAGCAAGTTCTTCGATAGCAATCAAACCAGTAGGAAGATTTTCGGTGATAATTCTTTCTATTCTCGGTGAATCTGGAACACTTAGAAGTTGGAGTAACAGGTTCAGATATTTCAGGTTCTTCGCCTGTATCACTAGCAGACGAAAAACTACCAACAAGCTCAGAAACTGTAACAGCTTCGGGATTATAACCTGTCTCTAAACTTTGGTAATCTGGATGGACTACCAAGGAAGATTCTCCTTCTTCAGGTGAACCTACTCTACTGCCACTAGGAGGAGTTACAAGGACCTTCAACCCTTCGTACTGACCCGGATTATCTTCAGGAGATCCACCCCGCGATCTACGGAGTTTTCTTAACAAATCTGTTCCTGTAACAATTTCAGGTGACTTGCCCCGAAGTCTACGGGACTGTCTCGGTAATTCCGCCACAACTAAAAACTTTTAACTACTACACACGAAAACAAAATAAAATTTCAAATCAAGCCACCTAAAGTCTCTAAAGAACCAAACAAATTTGAATCACACGCCTAAAGAATCTAGGGCGTCAAACCAAGCACAAACAGTAGCCTTCCAGACCGAAAGCGCTAGTTGGTGATGAAGCCCAACATCGTTGGATTCAGTACAGAAGTGGCGGGTGGAACAGTTACCCCGGCAACCTGCTTAATGAATAGACTGGACCAAGTTCCTCCACTTTAACCGTCTCGAGTGAAGTGAACCCCCCAGAAAATCCAAGTGAGTCTAGCCGACATCTGCTCCAGGTACAGTGGGATCTTCCCTCCACCGTCACCTCGGTAGAATCCTAAAGATAATGGTCACTAAGGTTACCAACCGCAACAAATGCACCTGGGGGAACAGTCGAAACTCCGACAGCACGCAAGGGCAGAGTAGCAAGCTCAATCCCCTTGCCGGCTCCTTGACAATAATCCAAGGTTTACCGACAAGTGACCCCTGGCTCCTCGACAATGGTTAATCCGAGGTTTACCGTTTGTAATACGTGCGTGTCTGGCATCGTTCCCAACAAGGGGGGATTGATCCCCTCACTGGTTCGGACACGAGCTCGTGCTTCTCCTTTAAGAGGAGCTTTCCCAGAGTACAAATGAGACAATTGGATTTATTCTATCACAAGATAAGCTACTTGTTTGGTTTTGTTGTCTTGGAGAGTTAATTACTCACCTACTCCAAGACACTAGCCTGATCTAAATTGGTGTTTCAGAGCCCTAGTAAATAAAAGTTACTACGTCGATTTTACTTTAAGCGTTGATTTTATGGTTTTTCTTAAAGACAAAAGGTAGCGGAAGTGAAACCAATGGTGTGTAGACTCGACTCAAACCACTACAAAGATGCACCTAAGATGATTTATGCTACTTTCCTTTTCAATGAAATTCTTAACTAAGAGAGTTGAGAGATGCAAATTTTATAGAAAACAACTTTCTTAGTAAAGACAATCAAAGAAACAATTCTCTTTATCTTTTCAAGCATACAAACATGACCACTCCTTACGTGCACGAAAAACTCTTTTTCTCTCAAAACTTTTCAAAGCTACTTGAAACAAAACTTTTCAAAGGAGATGTTTTTGTATTTTCTCTTTTTAATAAAGCATATAAATCTATTTTAACAAAAATCAATCTTAAAAGCTATAAAATCAATGAAAACTTGACTCACAAGCAAATCAAAAGGGAAATTACTCTAAGCAAACCTAACAAGGCAAAAGCTCACAAAGATGATTCTAGGTTGTTTTACTTGACCAAAATCAAATCAAGGACCAGCTAATGCAGAATCAAAAGACTAGTCAAAACAAAACTCAAATCTTTTTGTTCTTTTTGTAAAATGGAATTCAAGACTCAATCAACAAGTACTTCGAATTTGGCCAAAGAGACAACTCAATGGTAAGTTTCTCTCACAGGTAGACTTTATGACAGGTCTGACTTCTAAGAATGCTGACAAAACCAGAGAGATCTAAGGCTTGACAACTTCTACCGCCAAAGTCACTACAAAACCTACTCAAAAATCAAACCCTAGGGCTTAAACTTCTATGAAATCCACTAAAACACTCAATGCTATCGAAACAAGTTCAGGTGAAGACCTTTGACAAGAGACTAATGAATCTGGGCAGTAAAAACTAAGAAAAAGCAAAAACTAAGAGAAAAAATGCAAAAAATGGAATTTTCTCAAATTTTAGCAGGGGACGCAGGCAACCCGTTAGAACAGGTGCGGGCCCGCTCTGTGCACACAGCGACAGTGCGTCCAGGGACGCACTGTGCAATACTCAGAGGGTGCGTCCTACTGGAAAACTCAAGAAAAACCAAAATAAATCTAACCCTAAGCTAACCCACCCAAAGACAAAGTCACAGAGCCAAAAACCAGAAAAATAAACCAATTTTCTCAGAGCAAAGTTCATACAAAGGAAAAGACTTTCACATCAATGGAGTCCCCAGCGGAGTCGCCAATTTGTCAGGCGGAAAGAGTCGATTGTGCGGACACAACCAACCTCCCTAGGAGCCTAAGACTCTCTAGTGACAAACAAGACAAATAAGAGCAATCCTTCTCTAAACATGCATTTACTATATAAGAAATCAAGTGTTTAGATCCTACCTGTAGTCCCACGCTGTTGTAGCAGTCCAGCCTCGCTGATCCGGATGAGCTCCTCCTTCACTTTGAAACCTGCATACACTAACAATCAAATGATTAAATAGCACTTGATAATCTCACAGAATAAAACATATTTAACACATAGACCAAGGAGTACATGAAACAACTCATAAATAACAAGTTATTGAGAAGAATGGACTCATTTTCATTAATAGGTAACAAAAGGAACAAATACAACCTGAGCCTTGGTGTTGTGCAAGTCCCTCCCAGGGTCCATCAAGAGTTCTCCTTTACTTTGACAAAGCTCACCCACTTCCAAATAGAACAAGCAAAGATGGCAATCTCTCCTCACAAGCTTCTAAATGGGAGTCCTAATTCCTGCAGCATTTACCCTTAGAAATGTATAGCTTCCAACCTCCTCTCCTTCTGGCCCAATGCCTGTATTTATAGTGCTCAAGAGGAAGTTAATCAGGTCCACCATCAATGGGATAATCCCCTTTTTGGATGGGATAGCTCCCTTATTGATGGGATAAGTTCCTCTTTGGTAGGAGTGCATGAACCATCTGGAGGCGCTCAATACACGTCGAACAACCTTCTAGAATGCTCTAGAAATGACCACAAGTAACTTTTCAAAGATGAAACTTGCGCATTTTAACCTTTACAGGGGGACGCACCTGCCCCTTTACATACAGAGCGTCCAAAGACGCAGCTTTTGTGAACATTGGGTGCGTTCCCGCAGGTAAGGTTGAGAGAACCTGCGTCCCCAGAGATAAATACATTTATAAAGACTTTCTCTCTTTTTTGGAGTTTGACATGGAGAGCAGAGGCATAAGACTTGCCTAAGAGGATAGCATGACTGTTGATAGAGCCATACTAACTGTAAATATTCATGGTGACATTTTTTAGTGTAACAACAACCAAATCCAAATCTTCCCATAAGACCAGGATAAGACCACATTCACATGTCCTTGGGGTACTTTTCTCTATAGGGTCCTTCCTTTTGGCCTATACAATGCTCCTGCCACTTTCTAGAGAGCAGTCTTGAGTATTTTCGCCGAATTAGTCCATGATGCGGTGGAAATTTATATGGATGATTTTACACCTTATGGCTGTGATTTTCAAGAAGCCCTCACTAACCTAGGAAAAGTACTGCGCAAATGCATTGAAATGAACTTGTCTCTCAGTCTTGAAAAATCTGAATTATTAATGACCAAAGGAACTGTGCTAGGTCATTCAATATCTCAGCAAGGACTGCAGGTGGACCTGAACAAAACAACATCATCCAAAGGGTCCCACCTCCTCAAAAGCAGAGAGATGTTAGAAGTTTCCTAGGGATATCTGGATACTACTAAAGGTTCATAAAGGACTTCAGAAAATTGGCCTCTGCTTTATTTGGGTCGTTGGCCAAAGATTTTGAGTTTATATGGTCAAAAAGATGTCAAGAGGCCTTAGACATTCTAAAGAGTAAGTTAACCATTGCACCAATTCTCTGAGGCCCAAACTGGGGCCTCCCCTTTCATACTCATGCTGATGCCTCACACAAAGCCATAGGATCAGCCCTAGGTCAAGTAGAGGAAAAGCTACCTTATGCCATCTTTTATCAGTAAGAACTTGTCAAAGGATGAGCTAAATTATACAATGACCGAAAAAGAATTCCTAGCTGTTGTGCATTCATTAAACAAATTCAAGTATTACATTACATGCTATCAAACATTTGTGCATACTGACCATGCTGCAATCAAATATTTAATGAACAAACCAGATGTGAATGCTCGAATTATAAGATGGTTTCTTTTATTACAATGGTTTGATCTAACCATTTTTGATAATTCTAGTAAGGAAAATGTTGTTGCATACTTTTTATCTAGGGTAAATGTGCCTATAGGTGAAGAAGGAATGGTGGATGACCAATTACCAGACGCGCACTTGTTTGCTATTTCATTTCTCTCTCCATGGTTTACTGATATACCAAACTATTTGGTATCAGCACATTTCCCACCAAACTTTCCCTCCAAAGAAAAGAGCAATATAGTCAGGAAATGTGCCCCCTTCACTTGGATTGGGGCAATCTTTTCAAACTTGGCCCAGATCAAATCTTGAGAAGGTATTTCAGGGAAGAGGAAGTCTTTGACATCTTTTTGACCTGTCATGATGAGCCTTGTGGAGGTCACTTTGTAGCAAAGAGGACAACATTCAAAGTGTTACAAGCAGGCTATCATTAGCCCACTCTTCATCAGGATGTGAAAAAGTACACTAGTCAGTGTGATCGGTGCTAGAGGATGGGAAGGCCTAATCCAATAGATGAAATGCCCTTGTAGCCTCAAATGAATTTCGAGCCATTTGACAAGTGGGGCATGGACTTCATTGGGCCTATCAACCCTCCTTCAAAGCAAAAATAGTACATTATTCTGTGCACTGATTATTTGACTAAGTGGGTTGAAACCAAGGCAATTAAGGAAACCAAAAAAGAAAAGGTGGCTGAGTTCCTAAGGGAGAATGTATTCTACAAATTTGGGTATTGTAGAGAGCTAGTCACAAACCAAGGTAGCTAGTTTACCTCCAACATGATTGAAGACCTACTTAGCCATCACAAGGTCAAGCATAGGACCTCCACTCCCTATCATACATAAGCTAATCGGCAGGTGGAGGTGACCAAAAGGGCCTTGGAGGTCATCTTAACCAAGGTAATGAGCAGTAGCAGGAAGGATTGGGTAGAAAGACTAGTTGAGGCCACTTGGGCCTATAATACCACACGGAAGACCACCACTAGATTCAAACCCTATGAGATGGTCTATGGGAAAAAGGCCTTGCTATCCATTGAGTTTGAATATAACACATTAAGGATGGCAACCCAACTAGATTTGGATATCAATTGAATGGCTTGGATGAATTCAGAACGCAGTCCCTCCTACATACAGAGATAGTTCAACTTCAGAGGAAGATCTGGCATGATAAACATATTAAGGAGAAGAAATTTTAGGAGGGTGATTGGGCATTGTTATATGATTCTAGGTATAAAGACTTCAAGGGCAAGTTAAGGACAAGATGGCTCAGACCTTATGTTTTGGAAAGATGCCATGATAATGGTTCAGTGCAAATCAGAACTATAGATGAAGAAGCCATTCCTTCACTTGTTAATGGGCACCAACTGAAAATATACAAGATATATTTATCAAAACAAGAGTTCATTAATAATATCAATAAAACAGTGATGATGGTGGAGCAAGTTCCATCTCCTCCCTCATCAAGTCACTAAAAATGAAAAAGAAAAAAGAATAAGGACTCCGGTGAAAACCTCCATGAGGCGCCTGAGTCCCATCTTTGGGTTGAAAACCTCGTGAGGTGGCCCAATGATGAAGAAAAAAAAAAGAGAAAAAAGAATAAGAAGATCCCTAGGTGAAAACCTTCCTTGAGATGCCCTAGGCAAACAGCTAGGGTGAAAACCTCTCTGAGGCGGCCTAGTTGTTTTCAAAAAAAGCAAAAACAAAAAAAAGAGAGAAAAATATATAATTGTCATTTGTAGGTGGGCGAGAAAGACAATCAAGGAGAAAAAGAGGATCCAAAGGGAACCCTGCCTCTCACATATTCATCTCCTCCACTCCTTACCATGCATCCCTCCATCATTTCTATCATTTTTCCACTCCATTGCTTTGATTTATGTGAAGACTGTGTTTTCTACAGGATCCCCTGTATTCCTACAGGATCCCCTAAAAACCTACAAGATGATTATGTAGGAATTACAGTGACCTGGAAAACCTACAGGAAGAAATTTGAAGGCACATGATAGGTTTTTTAGGTCACTAAAATTCACCCTATGCATGATCTAGCACCTCACCTCGTCCACCATCATCATCCCTGCACTCACCATTCAAAACAAAAAAATAAGTTTCAACAGTTTCTTCTATTCTTAGAAAAAAAAAGGAAAATAGAGAGGAGTAAGAACATTACTTGAGTATCCTTTGCTCTACACACTTCTACTCCTTCTTTCCACTCATTACACCATCCTCACAGCCCTAGCGAGTAGCATGATTAAATAATTCTGAGGGAGAAGTAGATATAGGACATCCTGTAGGAAATCCTGTAGCAGCCTATCCCACAGAATGTCAATCACACCAGCAACAAGTCTTCACTAGGATGATCCAAGAGCTCCACAATAGCAACAACATTAGATCTTCAGCCACAGATACCTGTAAAAGCAAAAAAACCATTAGCAGACAGCAAGAGGAGGAAGAATAATGGCATGCAACAAATATACAAAGCAACACCTCTGGTCTTCGACAATTGTAGCATATCATCGAAACCACAAGTAGGTATCCCGCTCACTCACTCATATGCATCATGTAGTCAAAAGTTGTAACAGTTATGAGATAGTTGGTTTATAAGTGAAAAGGTGGCTAGTTAACTTGGCCACCTTCATTCAGTGAACACATGTAGAACTGGGTGTCCTCTCACATGTGGCTATAGTCAACTCAAAGACAGAGAAAGGGTAGGACAAAAAGTGGTTAAACTACGGATCTATGAGGTGGGAGCTGATTACGAGGAGTGGGAAATGATGAGGTGGTAGTGGGGACCAACGATCCAAAAATGGCAATGTACCTTTGCTTCCAGCACACCACCTCACCCCGAATCACCATAAAGTGAAATAAAACATTGTTCCCATGCATTCATGCATTTCACCTCCTCGAAACTCCCTCACTCAAGTCGCTCTCATAACCCAAGCCACCCACCAGAAGCAAAGATCCATTATTTTGCACAAGAATTCCTACAAGAGCATGCACATGAATTCCTACAGGATACAGTCTATAGGATACATAGAGATAGTCTACAGGATAGGTAGAGAAGAGTTCAAGAGGGGATATCATGGGAATTGGCCACTGCAACCATTCTAAAGAGGTAGGCTCTAAAATTTCATCCCCCTTTGCAAGCAAATACACCAGGGATACTCTAAAATCTAGTGAATTTAGCAATTGTGAGAAGTAAATTACATACACAGTCAACTTTGTTTTGCTCCTGCATTTGAAAATTTGTGTCAACCCTCTCATTTTCTCCTCAAGCTTCACCAGCAAGATGATAGGAGGGTTTAATAGGAGAGAGCCCACAAACACTGTGAGAATCCAACAACACCCCCAGGTGCTTGAAATCTTTACAAGACACAACTGGATGGGGTTTTTCGAAAAATTCATAGGGTATGATGATGAGGTGGCTCAAGAATTTGCTCACTCCCTCACTCCACACAACAGAATCCATGCCATTGTTGTAGTAAGGGGCCTCACTATAGATCTCACCCCAGAGCTCATTAACAGGGTCACCACACTTCCCCTAGGAATTCCATGGAGAAAAGAAGACAAAGGAGACAACCAGGTGGAAAAAAGGAAATTCTTTTTAGAAGGTGAAGAACCCACTAAGGACAAAAATGGAGTAAGGAGGGACAATCTGCCATACCCATGGAGTGAGGTAGGATACCAACTCATCAAATACATCTCATGTGAGGGTAGATATAGTGTTGTTTATGGCTATCATTTCAGGATCCTTGAGGAATTAAGATTTGGGATAGAAACACCACCTCACCAAAGACTCAGCATACCCTATTTCTTGTTGCAATCACTCATAGACTCTAACAAAAAATTGAAGGAAGGGAATTCCCAACAATTGGCTCACCATGGGTTGATTAGGATCCTCATTGAAGATGCCCTCCAAAACCTCAGAATCCCTATAACATGGTCAATCTTCAAAGACTTTCCAGCAGAGGATGACATTAAAGCCCTAACTTATGATGTTAGTCCTACTGTTAGTGAAGAGGAGGAAAAATAGGAAGAGGAAGATACAGAGAAAGATAAGGATGAGATGGATGAAGAAGAAGTTGACACAAAGGAACATGATGAAGCTGAAGAAGAAGAGGGAGAAGAGAATGAGGATGATGAAGAAACAGAGGAGGAAATTAAGGAGGAAACTGATAGAGATGATGAAGATCCACAAGAGGAAGAAGACAGGGAAAACAGAGAATAAGAAGGCAATAAAACAGAGGGAAGAGAACACAAGGAGTCACCTAGGGTGTCTCTAGAGGCCACTAAGAGAGAGGCAACAACTTCCCTCACTGCTCTCAGCACCCCAGTCAAGCAAAAAGGAAAAAGGAGGAGGAAAACCCCACTATATTTCAGAACAAGAAAGAGCACAAGAATAAAACAAGGGAAGCCACAAACATCAACAAAAATTCCTATTGAGATTGAAGATTCCCCTACACAAAAAGACAAAATTCCTTCCCCTAAGTCACCTATCACCTATGTAAGGAGGCCTACTACTAGATCAACTTCCTCAAAGGGTAAGGCAATCCTACAAGATCCACAGCAAAACCTACAGGAAGCAAAAACAGTCCTACAGGATACTCTGCTGAAACTACAGGAGGCACAGAAATTGGAAAGCAAGGTAGGGGAGTAGCAAGAAGCTAAAGAGGAAGACCTAGAGATAAAGGAACCCAGCCCCCAACCTAACCTGGACTCCTATTATCGGTTTATTGAAGGAGGCAGGGTAATACCTCAAAAATTTTCCATCCCATTGTTCTTCGAGCTTGAGAAGGAGAGGGCCAGAACCCACCGATGGATGCAAATCACCAAATCAAAGGGGGTGGAAGACATTGGGCACATGGAAGAGAAACTCAAAGAAATGGGTAAAGAGCTAAGTGGCTTAAGGGACAGAGAAGCTATAATGAGAAGTCAACTTGAGAGAGAAAATGCATGGCTGAGGGGACAACTGTAGGAAAGAGAGAACCAACTAGCATGTATGGCCAACCTCTCCTTGGAGGCAATCCAATGTAGGATGCTAGCTAAATCCTATGCTCTTTACCTCAAAGAAAAATGGCTGTAGTTTCAGATTAAGACACTAGCACAGAGGGGAACCATGCCATTTCAGGACTACAAGTAGTTTATTGATCTTTGTGATCAAAGTACACTAGAGGATAGGGCCAAATTTGCTGAGCTTTATTTGCACAACATGGCCCTCATAGACATGAATGTTTGGGACCCTAATGCCAAGCTAGGAGATCTACAATTAATGGCTTTGGCTTCATGGATGAACCATGGGGAGTCAAGAGCTGCAGAGATGAAAATAATATTGGCCAGAGAGTATACTGAACCTCTTTTGATCAGAGTTGAACAATCAAATCCCATGGCCCTCATTAGTACCCATAATTTGATTGCAAATGATCCTCAATTGGAACCTAGATATCTTGCTGCCCAAGAGCAAGCAATTTCACATTTTGAGGACATGTTTAGGCTGCTAGGAGATGATAGTATACATGCTTGCCTAAGGAGATGGAACACACTGCCACACAGCTTGAAGATAAGAGAATATCACTCCCCTTAAAGGTTGAGAGAGGCACTCAACAGGACACCTATGTATAATTAATCTATGCAAAGGTTGAAGGTCAATTGGATAGACCTAAAACTCAATCCGCCACTACTCCTAGGGATTCTAGAAGGGAGAAAAGAAGAAGAAGAAGAAAAGAGGCAGTGGGAAGAAGTAGAAAAGAAAGCAGGATTTTATGAACAAGAATAAGAGACCACAACAGAGGCATGGGATGTAAGAGAGGCTACCAGAGCCATGAAGGATATGGATATTGACTAAGTTGCTCAGAGGATGAGAAACAATTTCAGTAGGGGGGTGAGGATGAGCCTCGTCATTAGGTAGTTATATGGGGCTTAATTCACCTCCTAGCGTAGTCAAACCAACTATTCTCATAAATTATTGGATACTTTTGATTATATTTTGTTTATGAGATGAGTTAGAGTTAGATATTCTGCTTTGTGGTCTAATGTGCATTTAATGCAAGATTAAAAGATAAAAGCAAGGAATTTTGGCAAAGATCATGGTCAAAACTCGAATGGGACAAGGGAGAGGGATTATAGGAGGTAAATCCTCCTCATTTACTACCACTCCTTTCAAATATTCCTCCGTCAGCTTGGATTGAAAACAGCCAAATCATGAGGACTAGAAGGCAACCGAGCAAGTGAAAGACAAAGCACTAGTTTATCTCGAGTTTGGGAGTCGAGCCTTCCTAATTTTAAGGAAGTTGTTGGAGACTTCGTATGTATAAGTAGAGAGGCCTAGGACCTTAGTAGGATTTAGATTTTTTATTGTAAAACTCTACTCTATTTTCGAGCTGCAAGACTTGTGACAGTTTTTGATGTAATCCATTGTTTTGGTAATAAGAATGGGTTTTTTTTTGAGCTAGCACTAAGTTAACTCAAAGGGTTTAAGCTCTCGTGTTCAGGCCCAACCCTAGCAGCCAAATCTCCTCTTTATTATACATGTATGCTAGTATAGATTCATAGTTTAATTGTTCATTTGCTTAGTAGATGCATTTCCATTACAACAGTGTAGATTAGATTGGTTTTGTGATAGTTTGCTTCCATTTGTGCCTTCTTTCAAGTAGCAGGTTAGCAAGGAGAAAAATGATCACCATAATGTTGTTAGCAGGTGTCTTGGCCTCACTTCCTCCCTCTGGGACCATGACGAAGGGACCCTTCAACGGCCCCAAAAACACAGATTTCTAGTTCTTGCATGAGCTTTGGAGTTTGTTGTCTTTGATTCGGTATTTGGTTCATGTTGCAAGGAAGATTTCATTGTCATCTTTTCCCATCTCCATTTATGCAAATAATATCTCACTCATTCTTTCATTCCCTTCAACAATTTTCTTCATGCATAACATAGGCAATTGATTCATGCTTTTCTAGTTTATGAAAATGTATCTTGTTGCATAGTTCTTGGAAGACACACATGTTTTAAGCAGAGCAGGTACTTCAGGAGGAGACCCAAAATTCATCACCAGTAGCTACCTTCCACCTCATCCACCTTAGCCATCTCTTGTTCCACCATCACCCTCACTAGTTTTTAATCATTTTTCATTGAAATTCCCCTAGGTACATTAGGCGAATCTAGCCATCTCTTATCTTGGATATTGACTCTTGAGTGCTCATAGAGCTTCTAACACCCCATTCCACTCATCATACACCTTTTCTAAGCTTCCCAACACCTTCAACACCTCATAATTAGCTCTCAGCTGTATCCTGTAGGTTTCCTATAATTCCTACAAGATCATCCTGTAGGTTTATAGTACATCTTGTAGGTTTTCCTAAAACGACCTGTTTTGAGGCTGAATTGATGGGGAACCTCTAGGAAGTCACATAAAGCCTCCTAGGACACTTCCACACCATCCAACCACTCCATAAACCTTTTAGCCATCCTCCATCACCTTCCATTCACCTATCACATCCACAAGAACAATTAGTTTTCATACTTGATTTTGCCTAAAAAACAAAAAAAATTGATAACAGATTTAGTTTAGTTTTTTTCTTACACATTAGTATGGTTTGATGCTCTTTACTTTTGAAGCTTAGATAATGGCATTTGTTTAGTGTTGATTTAGCAATTCTTTGTAGCATAGTTGTTTAAATGGTTAACTAAGATATGGTGTGAGTTATCATTATATGTCGTTTTCTTCATTACTGCATTAGAGTAGCTTTCTTAGAGTATATTTGCTCTTCTTCCATCAAAGAATCAAGCTTCTTCTAACTCTATAGAAGTCTGGCTTAGAACCCCTGGGGTCTCTCGCCGGATGAACAGTGACAACAGGCAGGACCTTCACTTTTACTTGCACATACAACACGGTCACCTCCAAGTTTGTATGAACCCCAGGTTGATAAGTAAATATGGTAGCCCAGGAGTTGCAACATCTTTGCTGCAATACTGGCGCTCATCACAGACATCATGCACAAGTATGTTGATGGTACAGTCACGCTGAAGGCAATGATGCACATGCTTTTAGACGAGTTGAACAGAGGAGCCTAAGCAGTGTACCCAGATGTTATGGAGGAAAGAGTCAGGTTCCACAAAGATGTCACCTTGGAGTACATAGACACCATCGTGGACTACCGATCTTGGCATTAGTACACTATTTTCGATCATCGTGAGGATGTCGAAGAGTTGGACTTCCCACAGTTGTCTGAGTCATAGTGATGTCTTGCATGGCTTACTAAAGCCATTTTTTCTCACATGGGTACATGTGCATTGTAATGTAATGTCTTGTCAAGTGTAAGTTCAAGTGTCAATAGTTGAATGTAACAGTGATAGAGTAGATGAAGAGTCATGAGGGTAGATGAACTGTCACAAAGGGGAATGTCAAGGGCCACCTGCCCTTTGATATAAATAGTCCCTCATAACTCATTGTAGAGGCTTTTGGTCAGCTAAGATTCGATAGGACTATCTTAGAGAAAGCTTGGATAGTAATATAATGCACCTTGGCTTCTCCACTGCACAGAGCTAGTATATCTCTTTCGAGGAGCAGGCGGTTGTGGCTGTAATGTTCGACTATTGAAACTAGCGGGTGTACATGGATGTATTGTATGACTGGAACTTACACTTCTTAATATAACAGAGCCAACACGTTTGCATGCATATGTTGTTATTGTAGTTGGACTATTCTAGTTGCTGTAGCAATGTATGTTATTTAACTTATGCATTTGTGTATGAATTATTTTGTATGCAATTGTATGAATCTTGTTGCATATATGATGTTGGTTTAAACATCACTTTCGATTGCTTGCTATCTTGCTTTCCAGCTGGAGATGCATCTTTTCTCGTGTGTTCCCTTCCAAGATGAGTACTATTACAGGTTTCCGAGGGGTGCACTCACCTCACCCTCCATGTGTTAGAACCTCTCATGCACCTTCCTTGACTTGCAGCAGTTGTCACACCCTTGCTACCAACAAGGACATCTTACTTATCTTTGTGCAAAATCGTGGTCAAGGCATTACCGTATGACCCACTGCTGGGAATCATACACCAAACGGTCTGACGTCTAATTGGGACTTCTTACCGAGGTGATCCCCTGACATGTTGGAAGGTCCAGCACCTTCAACAGGACAAAAAGAGAGCAAAGAAAGGGAGGCAAGATAAAGCCAACTAATTTTGAATGGATTGATTTTTGGGATAGGTCTAGAACTGCCAAGAAAATTTACAGGTCATACCACACGCTATGGTCGAGAGTATTGACCAGTATTGTAGTGAAGAGTACTTCATCTTCTCACCTTGTTTCTGATAAGGGGAAATTGATGGTCTGCTCTAGGTTCAAATATTTTTCAAGTGAGCCTCACTCAAATATAATCAATGTTGTACTACTATAGCCTAGAATCTGAGTTTAGAAGTCAGATTCAGAGTTGTAGACATATTTTTATTTATTTATTCTCCATTAGAATTATAATTTATAAGCATGATTGCATGTTTTTGGCATGTTGAGATTTTTGAAGGAGAACTTCCACTAGAAGAAGATGCCATAATAGGAACTGTTCCATGAACTGATTTGATAGCTCCAAAGTTGGTTTGTTTGAGGAACTGTTATGATAGTTCCAAAGTTGGTGGTAATCTTTGAACCATCACTGGTTGAGACCTTTAAGTTCTCCCATTTTTTGGTATCTTTTGTGGTTTTGTATTTAAAACCACCATCCTTGGTTTGTGGTCATCCTTGAAAACCATTTCTAAGAGACATTCAGCTCTTGGTTGAGATGCATTTTTGCATTTTTAGCTCTCATTCATGGAATTTGATACATCTCTTTGGATTAAGGGGGAAATATTAGACATGTAATCCTCAAGATTATAGTTTGGATTAATGTGCGTTATGGTGAGTAGTTATTGGAGTCCAAGAAACTTAGGAAACTGATGGTTTACCTGTTGTATTTATATGTACTATGTACATCATTCTTTATACCATTCTTAATAATATATAGTTGAATTGGCTTCCAATTTGTGTTTCCAACAAAAGAGAAAGAAAAAAAGGCAGGAAAGATAAAGCTAACTAAGGCCAATGGGCTTGGAAAGTCACCTCCGACTTAACAACTAATGAGTTGAGCCTAACTAAAACAAAAGAAACGAATGTATGACTCCTGTATGATTTCGGTGATAACAAGAGAGCTAATAGTGACCTAGCTCCCAAACATCAGTTTTTGACATGGAATACTTTGGTGGCTAGGTCTATGGAAGGATTGAATTGCAACCAGTAAACCCCCAAAAAGTTGATACAGGGGCTACTCATGTTCTCAGAATCCTTTGTGATAAGTTGGTTCTTATTTATCCACTCTAGTTATATTTTTGAGAATATTTGAGAGAAAGTGATACATGGAGGAGAAAATTTGACCTCCCTTCCTCGAAAATACCTACCTGGAAATTTTGGTGGGGGCTAGTCATTGAAATCCAATCATGCAACTTCAACTTGTGTGAACTACTTGATTGGATGGAAACATTCACGAGGATCATCCTAGACTAGCAGAAAAGTCACGTATCATAAATTCGTTGCGTGCCTAAATGATGGAAGGAATTTAGACCATGAACATATTTGACGATTATTCCCCAACTCTCACGAAAGGATTATTCCAAACCCTAGTTGCTTATACAAACCCTGGTTCTACTCGTAATACTCACAATAAGAACAAATAAATCCTCAAAAATTATCTTATTGGGGATTTCATAAGAAAAATTCGAATCCAAAAGTGGATCCGAGAGTGTTTATTATTTGCCTATTTCCATCCACTAGTGGTAAAATGACGTTTAGTGTTTCAAACAATAAAAACTGGTAGATAATTTTACATAATGGTGACTGAATAAACTTATTTTGAATCGTTGGATCCACCTCTACTTAACAACACCATTGCTAGAATATCACAACTACACGTGCTCGACGCATTTTGTAAATCAATTCCTAGTGGGAGCTTCATATGGTAGAATAGTTGAGTCGATGCATTATGGATAAGCCAAGCTTCATATGGCAGAATAGTTGAGTCGATCCATTATGTAAGTCAATTCCTGATGGGCATATAATATGGCTTCATATGGTAGACCAGTATAATTGACAACGTGGTCGAAAACGGTGTGAAGAGGGTGGCATGTGGGCTGCATGCAAGTCCCCATCCTTAGCAGAGAAGTTTTATTATTTTATATTTAACTTTATATTACTTACTCTATTTAATTTGTAATTAAGTTTTCTCTCCACCCAAGTTGCAAATTTAATATAAAATAAATTAAATAACCCTTGCATGCAGCACACGTGTATACATGATTTAGTCCTAAATGAAACACGTGTATAGTCGATATACTCTAAAATTTTTAGTATGCTGAAGACATGTCGTGAGGACATTTTGTTGAAAACTTGTTGCATTTTCCAAAACCATCTTGTCCATTTATCATCCATGTCTAGCGCGGTAGTATAATGAGGCTTCAAATTTTCCGGAAAACCATGAAAATTCTAAACACTATTTTGATAAATTTCCGTATTGTTTTGATCAAATTTATTACAATTTTTTGTAAATCCGAGATACAGTTGTTAAGTTTTAAAATTTTGGGTGATTTTTTTGATAGCGTTGAATCCTTTTCCTGCCGGCCATATTTTTTGAAAAATAAATTACCGTATTTGAACATTTTTTTACTGTCCAGTCATGGACAACACATTTATCTACTGAATCTGGTATTTGGTTTTGTTGAGTCCATGTAATTCATTCAAATTATGTATTTAGCGCATATCACATATTCGATACCAGATTCCAATATTTTTTACTGTTCAGGCATAGAAAACACCTTTTTTTACTGAATCTGGTATTTGGTTTTGCTGAGTCCTTGCAATTCATTCACGTTATGTATTTAGTGCAGGTCGAATATTCGAATCTCTTTTGAAGTGGACATGGATGACCTAACGCGGGTCTGATGTCTCTCAGCAGGTTTTAAAAATAAGGAGGCTGGTATGTAAGGTTGAGTTCGAGGTTGTTGCTAGGATGGGAAGGGGATGGGGTGAGGACAAGATCTAGAGTGTGAATTCGTGGATGATTTAGCGGGACGAAGGATCAAGTTTAATCCCAAGAGCTAAGCAGGAACTTGAATCAACAAGAGGTGGCGAAGTTTTTAATGGAGTCGTGCAACGACCATATGGTAATGAATCCACTGTGTATGTTGCCAGCACATGACCCTCTATGGCAAGAATTCAATAATACAGAAGACTCTTTTTGCTTTTTCCTCTTTTGGACAATGTTTTGCCTTAATGATTTTGCAAATTCTTCTTGCATGATTTTTATGCTAATTTTTACAACATCATATTTTTTTATCCTTTATAGTGTTGTCCATCCCACAACACAATTCACATGCACTTTACATTTCCTTGCATTTGAAAGGTCTTTTCTTTTGGCTGGCTAGCCATTCTTTTTATAATTAAGATAGCCATGTGTTTTGGGGTTTTGCGTTTAACTAGAAACTCAAGTGAGTACATATTCGATTATTGAAAACTAATTTTTCTGGCTTTGTATTCTTGTAATATTACTAATAATTCATGCAAATTCTTTTTTCTTTTCCCCATTTTGTACAAATATCCACCCTCGAGTCATGTGCCTCTCAGACATTGATTTTGACACTGGGACGTTGGAATCACAAGCTTCTATGCTCTTTTTTGATGGAGCCTCGAAAGGAAACCTAGGGTTGGAAAGAGTGGTTAGAGTCATCATTTTTCCATATGAAGAAAAAAAGACCACATTTTCTTGGAGATTAAGAACTGCCACTAACAACAGAGCAGAACAACTATGGATAGGGATGAAGCTAGCAATTTCGAAAAACTTAATGTAGCTAAGGTGATTTGATATTCAAGCTTGGCCATCAACCAATTGATAAAACTATAATCTTACACGTTCACCCCTTCTCACGGGCTATGGGCATGAATCAAAATATATCTCATTCATTTTGATAGGGTGGAGGCCTTTCATATCTTAAGGGGTCAACATTCCTTAGTTGGTTTTCAAGCCAATGTTGGAGTAAGGGAGCAAGAAGGAGTTTTATAGAGAGTGACCACCCTCTCCATACATCCCATTCCATAATGAATCGACTAATCATGGAAACAATGCAATTTCTATTGAATCAGAGATAGCAGGACCCATCAAACAAATAGATGCTCTTTAGTTCCATAACTCTGTATGTTTTTCTTTTGTAAAAAAGAATTGAACGTATTTTGTAGAATCTATAGAAGGATAGTATGTAAGGGATTTGTTGGGATCCTGGAAAATATGTCAACTATAGAATGTAATGGGGTTTCTATATCCATGTGTGGCTACCACTCATACCTTGAATTTCTCTTGAACTTTGTAAATGCAACTGAGTAGGAATTCAAACTTTCTCTACAATACCACTGAAATTAACTATTTATTCAAAGTAAACATGTTGAAGAGAATGGACAACTCTCAGAGAGATAATTTTTTATTCAATTGCTTAATGTGGACTGCCATACCACACCTTGTTGAAATTAAATGCCATTTATTCCCTGTTTTGACCAATATCATTAATGCAACTAGGTCAATTTTCATAGTGGAAATAACTCCCAATTGTTGGGAATGTGAAGGGACAAGTCAACTAACTGGTGCCATTACGACCTCCCCTTCTCATGAGTGAAGAGGTAGCATGTAAGGAAAAGCATGATAGGGAAAAATTAATGATCTCTTAATCGTTCTAGTGAGCATAATAGTGCAAACATAAATGTGATGGCCGAGACTTAGACTAGGGTTCTAACTCTAGAAATACTCATGGAGAGCTAGCGTTGGTGTGATGCTCATAGAGAGTGCTTGACCTACATTAGACCACTCTTTGTTTTTACCCAATGTTACCTTTTTGGACACAAAGGGAGATTGAATTGAAAAAATTGGGTGCTTGGTGAGACTATAGAACCACCGGTGCTTGTTGTGGTTGTGAAACCACTAGTGCTTGTCCCAGTCTATGAAACGACCCATACAATGAATTTATGGTGCTTTCTGTGACTATGAAACCAAAAATTCTTTCGATACTGTTGATAAACCACCTACAAGTGACATCAATCTCCTAGTGTAATTGGTGTATTATCCTTGTGAAATGAGTTCTTAAACTTTGAACTTGGTGTGGGGTTGGTTAGTTACGAGGTAAACTCAGTGTAGTTGGCCTACAGATGGGAGGATAGTGAGATTCTTTGATTTGGTCGCCAACTAAAATTGATTTCAATAGATTCACAATGCAATAACCACATGACAAGGAACATATAAATGTTTTCTAATCTAGATGAAAGTGTGAAATCTGAAGTGACATTAGGGAATGATAGCAAAGTATTTGTCATGGGAAAAGGTAGAGTCAATATTCTAACAAAGAAGGGGGAGAATAAATACATGTCAAATTTTTATTTTGTCCCTGTTTTGAAGCATAACCTCATAAGCATTGGACAACTCATGCAAAAGGGCTACAATGTCTTTTTCAAAAATGAGGAGTGTACAATTTTGGATAAGCCTCCAAGCATATAGCTAATTGCAAAAGTTCAAATGACAAACAATAGAATGTTTCCCCTAAAGTTAAAATCAAATTTGAAAGAAGAAGGTGACCAAGCACAACTGTCAACGAATTCACAAGAGGATGGAAGAAAAGTTGCTGTTGTCACACAAGTAAACTTTCAAGAAGAGGTCAAATATGAAAACTAGTTATGGCATTTGAGATTTGGTCATCTCAACTTTGGAGGTTTGAATTTTCTGCATAGGAAAGGCACGGTGAAGGGATTACCACTCATAGAAAAACGAAACAACCTATGTGAAGGATGCATCTTGGGAAAACAACATAGAGAGACATTTCCAGTAGGAAATTTAGTAAGGGAAAAGACACCTTTGGAGATTGTCCATTCATATTTATGTAGACCAATGAAAACATCATCAATTGGTGGCAGCTACTATTTATTGACCTTCATAGATGACTACACAAGGAAGACATCGGTCTACTTCTTAAAACATAAAAGTGAAGTGTTTGAATGCTTTCGTGAATACGTTGAGAAGCACTGTGGACACTACATCAAAGTCTTGAGGACTGACATAGCTGGCAAATACATCTCAAATGATTTCCTATGTTTTTGTAGGGAGCATGGAATTCACAAGAAATTTACGACAAGGTATACACCTCAGCAAAATAGTGTCGCGGAAAAGAAGAATATGACCATTATGGAAATGGCAAGGAGTAAGCATTTGCCAAATGATTATTGGGCTGAAGTTGTCACTTGTGCAACTTATATCATGAATATCGGTCCAACTAAAAGTGTCAAGAACTGATCCGGATTTAAACAGGAACGCAACAAATTACAGAGATAACCATATACACAAAGATGCAGCGGAAATAATACTTCATTTCATTAATGGAAAATACTGAAATATGCTTACAACCAGAAATGGAAATAAACCAGCTAGGGCGATGGTAGCTTATCTCTGAGAAGAGATGTGATGGCTACATGCCTCTGAACTGTTCTGAACTGTGTTACAATGAGGCTCGAAGGCCTATTTATTGTTGAGAAACAATGGAAAACCCTTCACATCCCGAAACCTAACCCTAGAAGATGAAACGCCAAATTGTGGGCCCCGTTTGGGTAAATTGGTACATCAATTTCCCGGGGTCGTAACTTTGGCATACGATCTTCGTTTGACGCGTACAATAGCTCGTTAGAAAGATCTATCCGAGTACTACCACTTTGGGAGGCAACATGGGTCCATGGACCCATGTTGCCCCAGATTCCCAAAAAAACGTCGTTTAGGGCCTCAAAACGGCTCCGGAAGTTCAGGACCCGAAAAACTGCTAAAAATAGTAAACTGTGCTACAATTTAGGAAACTGAAAAGACTGAAAGAGACAGTTGTGGGGGTCCAAATGGGTTGGTGGGTGGCCACCAACATCCACCTGGATCATTCCTCCCCCCTTAGGAAGCAATGGTCCCCATTGCGTTGAGTTCCTCCATCTGCTGAACTTGTCCTGCAATCTCTGATGTGTCCAGTGATGGTGGGAAGCATGGTTGACGATGGTCCACATTGAACATTTGGTGCCGGCGAAGGAATGGAGGAATGATGTGCTCCAAAGCATTGTTCCCCATAGCCTTGGTACTGCTGTAAGGACCATGTCGGAGTGATCTGAGCTTCTGATGGGTTCTGGTAAGGCGTTCTTTCTATCGATGAAACCAGACTTTGTTGCCCACCTGAAACTTGTGTGGTACCCATGTGCGTGAGGAGAAGTTGTTCCTGTGTTTTTTCATGACCGTATCCCTTTGCTGCTGCTGCTGCGTGGAGGAACCCTTTGCAGGGGTCATGGATGTAGCAACGGTCTTCCCCTTACTTTGGAAGTGAGCCAGACATATGAATTTCCTGGTCTGTGAGATGAGCTTGCTGCCTTTCTTAGCGGTGATCAAAGATGTGGCAGTAGGTGGGGCTACCTCCGGTATCCTGTATAATGAATTATTCAAAGAAATAATGACAGCACGAGGCCTGGACTCATACACAGCATGTCGCCTCCACAAGTATGGTTGGCCTAATAATACATCACAAACATCTAGAGGTGTAACATCACATAATACCTCGTCTGTGAAGGGTTTGATGCTGTAGGGAAGGCGGCACTGCTGGCAAACTTTCAGATCTCGTCCTTCATGAAGCCACCCGATACTGTACGGTTGTGGGTGTGGTGTAGTCGGTAAGCCCAACCGCTTCACGACCTCTGCTGAAATGAGGTTCTTTTGGCTGCCACTATCGACAATGAATTGCAGCGACGAACCCTTCACCCACATCTGTGAGTGGAAAAGACGCTCCCCTTCCTCTGGATTTTCGGGCTCATCTTTCTGGATCTTGGCAGTGGCAACAGTGGCGCTGGGATCCGCATCAATGATTTGCTTCCCTTTGCCATTCCCCTTGTCGGGTTCTGGCTCAGGATCGGAACATGCATCTGATTCGGAAGCCTTCAACTCAGCCACCAACGACTGCTTGGTCCGACACTCACTTGTGTTATGAGTGGAACTCTTGTGGAACTCACACCACTTTCCTGTGTCCTTCTTCGGCTTCGTGGTGTTGTTCTTTTCTTGCGGCTTCGACGGGTTGTCTTGGGTCACCCCGCCTTGGCTTTGTCCTTTGGGCTTCAGATTTGCAGATCCAAAGTCTCGCTTCTTCTGTTTGAACTTTTGCTCGATTTTGACAGCGTATCGGTATGCTGTGCCGAGTGAGGAAATGTTCAAGAACACCATCTCTTCCTGGATGTATCTATGCAGGCAGCCACGGTATTTGAGTACCAGATGCAGCTCAGAATCTTTGATACCCAACTGTGTGCGAAGGGTATGAAAAATGTTTGTGAACTCTGGCACATCTTGGTCTCGTCCCTGCCGCAGTGTGGTCCATTTGATGTATTTGTCCTCTAGTATCCGACAGGGTAGTACTGCTCCTTGATGGCATCCCGGAAGTCATTCCAAGTGGGTGCGGCTGAAAATAGTGAGCCTGTACTTTCATCCTTCTACTCGCAGTAGGTTTCCCACCAGTCCTTGACGTGGGGGGCTGCTTTGAGAAGAGCAAAAATAATCTTTTCCCGACTTGAAAATTCATGAACAGAAAAATACCCATCTAGCAGATTTAACCATTTATCTACGGCATCTGCGTCTATTTGACCCTCGAATATGGGGATTTCAAAATTAACTTGTACCTTGAAGGGTGTGGCATTTCCAGAGTCGCTGTTGGAAGCCGATGCGTCGCCTCTGGGTAGCCGCTGAAGGATCTGCGCAAAGCTATCCATCATCGCGTTCCTTTGCCGCTCGAGGGCTTCTTCGAGCAAGATTTTGATAGGATCTCCTGCCCCCTCGTCTTTCTTCTCATCCGCCATGGGAGGTCGTCGGGATTTGCGAGGCTGGTCTTGCAAAGGTTCGACCAGTTCAAGCCCTAACTCCTTATATCCCGACCTCGTTGGGGACATGCAAAGAAAAACAGAGAAAAAGCAAACCGCTCTGATACCACTGATCCGGATTTAAACAGGAACGCAACAAATTACAGAGATAACCATATACACAAAGATGCAGCGGAAATAATACTTCATTTCATTAATGGAAAATACTGAAATATGCTTACAACCAGAAATGGAAATAAACCAGCTAGGGCGATGGTAGCTTATCTCTGAGAAGAGATGTGATGGCTACATGCCTCTGAACTGTTCTGAACTGTGTTACAATGAGGCTCGAAGGCCTATTTATTGTTGAGAAACAATGGAAAACCCTTCACATCCCGAAACCTAACCCTAGAAGATGAAACGCCAAATTGTGGGCCCCGTTTGGGTAAATTGGTACATCAATTTCCCGGGGTTGTAACTTTGGCATACGATCTCCGTTTGACGCGTACGATAGCTCGTTAGAAAGATCTATCCGAGTACTACCACTTTGGGAGGCAACATGGGTCCATGGACCCATGTTGCCCCAGATTCCCAAAAAAACGTCGTTTAGGGCCTCAAAACGGCTCCGGAAGTTTAGGACCCGAAAAACTGCTAAAAATAGTAAACTGTGCTACAATTTAGGAAACTGAAAAGACTGAAAGAGACAGTTGTGGGGGTCCAAATGGGTTGGTGGGTGGCCACCAACATCCACCTGGATCAAGAACATAGTTCCTAAAGAGGCATGGAGTGGAAGAAAGCATGGTGTCACTCACATGAGAGGGTTTGGATGTGTGGCGTATGCACATATCCTAGATGAGTTGAGGAAGAAGTTGGACAAAAAGGGGGAGAAATGCATATTTGTTGGATATAGTGATGAATCCAAGGCATACAAGCTCTACAATCCATCAACCAAGAAGGTCATAATCAATAGAGATGTGCAATTCATAGATGAGGAAGTATGGGATGGAAGTTTAGAAAAGAGAGTCAATGTGAAAACATGTATACCACTTGAAGACAAAGAGGAATTGACAACAACAAGTAATTCCTCAACAATTACTCCCTCTACTCCTATTCAAGTGCAACAAAGCAGTCAACAAGTAACACCATCAAAAAATAATAGAACAATGTCGCGTAGTCAAGCAGGTGCTTCTACAAGCATGCCAAAAAGCGCAACACCAAGTGATATGTCAAGCTCATCTTTCACAAGCTTAAGAAGACAAAATTTCATAAATTTAAATGAAATTTATGAGCAAGATGAAGTTGATAGTAGTGCTGGTCTGAATTCCTTATTTGCATTGTTTTGTCATGTAGATGACCCAATCCATTTTGAGGATGTAGTCAAAGAAGAAAAATGGGTTGCGGAAATGCAGGAAGAAATAGAAGCAATAAAAAGATGACACATGGGAGTTAGTGGACCTTACGCAAGGAAAGGAAGTCATTGGAGCGAAGTGGGTCTATAAGACCAAGAGCAACATTGAGGGGAATATTGAAAGACATAAAGCAAGGCTAGTTGTCAAAGGATACAAGCAGTAACATGGAAGAAATTATGCAGAGACATTTGTGTCAGTCACGAGGATGGAGACAGTGTCTACAGTGGTGTCAATTTCTGCACAACATAAATGGAAAGTGTATCAAATGTACATAAAATCAACATTCTTGAATGTAGTGCTGAAAGAGGAAGTATATGTTGCGCAACCACCTAGTTATGAAGTTGAAGGCCAAGAAGACAAGGTGTATAGGTTGAGGAAAGATCTTTATGGGTTGAAGCAAGCACCTCGTGCCTGGTACAACAGAATATACACTTACTTATTAGACAATGGCTTCGAAAAATGTGAGGATGTGCCTACTCTTTACATCAAAGAGAGTGATGGTAAGCTTCTTATTGTTGTTTTATATGTAGATGATTTGATTTTTACAGGCAATGATGATTTCCTCATCAATGATTTCAAAGAAGTCATGAAAAGTGAGTTTGAAATGATTGACTTGGGGTTGTTAAGGTATTTTTTGGGCATATAAGTGAAGCAAACAGAAAATGGCATTTTATTTCTCAAGTAATGTATGTAGCAGACATTTTGGAGAGATTTAAAATGGAGAACAACAAGCCCGCACCAACTCCAACTGTCATGGGATTGATGTTGAGCAAAGAAGATTGCAATAGAAAGGTCAATCCATCATTATACAAAAGTATGGTGGGAAGCTTGATGTATTTGACCGCCACTAGGCCTGATGTAATGTACGCAGTAAGCCTAGTGTCGAGGTTCATGGAGAGACCCAATGAGACACATTGGCAAGCAGCCAAAAGGATCTTAAGTGTGTCAATGGGACAAAGGAGTATGGAATTTTGTACACTGCAACAAATGATTTTAGGCTGGTTGGTTACACTAATAATGATTGGGCAGGAAGTGTCGATGACAGAAAGAAGACGCCAGGATATGTTTTTCATTTGGGTTCTAGAGCCATTTCATGGGCCTCCAAGAAGCATCCAATAGTGTATGTCCCCGAACAACAACAACAACGTGTCAAGCAATTTGGATGAGAAGGATGTTGAGGGATCTATGCCACGACCAAGAGGGAACAACAACTATTTTCTGTGACAACACTTCCACAATTGCACTATCAAAGAACTATGTTTTTTCACAAGAAGACCAAGCACATTGATGCTAAATATCATTTTATTAGAGAGTTAATTAACAATGGTGAAATTGTGTTGCAACAATGTAGGTCACAAAAATAGTTTGCTGACATTTTCACAAAGTCATTGGCACGTGAAAATTTTGTTTATCTCAAAGACAGTTTGGGAACTATCAATGGCTGCAGTTGTCGTTAAGGGGGAGTGTTGGAAAATTAATCCCAACCACCACGTTAATTGGACTAACAACAACCATACGTGTGATACACCTTAACTACAAGTTGCAAATTTTGTTTGCAGGCTGAAAGACAAAAGTTCTGAGTAGGAGTACGATTTCTCCATTTTGGAACACACATCAAGAATTTAAGAGGAAATGGAAATTAAATGAAGGGTTGGTAAATATGTATGGGCAAAAATTCACTCTATCACGGTTACTTATAATCCACAACATCTACAAGTTCATAAAATTATTTATTTTGTACAATCGTCCATCCTGGGTCTTAATGTTTTGTTAGTCATGCATTAATGTATGTTTTGATAAATATGAATGTGAAAGTCTTTAGAGACGAGAAAATCGTGGAGCAAACACCTTGTGAAGTGTAAATCACCCTAAAACTTTTATTTACTTGGTGAAGGAACGACAACCTCCATATGAATGTATTTTTATACATTAGAAATATAATACAAAATTTTATTGTGTTGCTCCATTTTACTTTATTTAATCTATTTTGTTGTGTGTGAAATTTGTGTATTTTTTTAAGCGCTTATCCAATTGCGATTAACTGAAGATTTTATCTGCACCATTGATTTGTTGAGGGAGACTCGTCTCCTCTACCCCTGGAATTTCTTTCACATTTAAAAACCATTGAAATCTACATTTTGATTATTCGAAATGATCTTGGTTGTTGGTTAAAAAAATTCGCATTATCTCTTAACTTCCGAAATTTGGAAACATGAATCGTATAATTTTGTATATAGTTTGATAAATTTAAAACGTGTACATAGTGTGATCAAGGTCATATCATTTATTTTTATTTAATTGTAATGGAATGGAATTGTGGATAGGAGAAGTGACCCGTTCTTATTTTAACTTCGCATATAATTTAGATACTTGACACAGGTGGCTTCCAATATATAATATAGATATTTGATGCATGTGGCATCCTAATACACACTTTGTAGAGTTTATTTAGGGGGGAACTTGAACATAAACGTGTCATGTGTGGACAAAGGGTAAGATAGGTTGTTCCACATGCTCTAGATATATATTAAGAGTGTGATCAAGGAACTTAGCACATGATATGTGCCTATTATGATTTTTTAATAACTACATGCTTTATGTTGGAATTTGGCACATGAGGTTATGTGAAACATATAACCAATTCTATAATTATATATTAATCATATTCTTTTCACCGCCATCAAAGGCATATAGTATCATATTTAACACCATGTTCTCGTAGAGCGAGATTATATTTATTAAAATATATTCTAGTCACCACCTCTTAATATGCATAATGATAACGCAAAAATGATAATTCACCATGTGTGTGATTATATTTATTAAAATATATTCTATCCACCGCCTCTTAATATGCATAATGATAACGCGAAAAAGATAATTGACGATTTGTGTAACAACTGTAATGATTAGATCAAGTGAAAATTCCGATTCGATAATCACTAATATTCTATTCCTACTCATGACCTTGTCATAATCACGAGGAAATCATGTGCGCAATATCAATGGCAGAGGCGTCCTTCCTCTGTCCATGTGCTCAGCCTAGTAAATCTGAAATTCATACCTTTACAAAACGAAACCAGAACTCGAGGGAGCCCGGTTATATATATGACACCAGTTGCAAGTGAGGAGTAGCATATTTGGAGTCTGCCATAAACATCCCTCTCTACATTAAATGATGAGTCGATGAGGTCGTTCAATTATCGATCCACAAGAAATTTGAAAGATTGAAGAAGGGATTTTGTGTGTATTGTAATTTAATTGTAGAGTCTTCGAAGAGAGCGAGGGCAGACTCAATACAACTTTACCACGATTTGATTTTCGAATCCATTCAATAAAGTTGCTTCACTGCAAGGTGCCAAAGATGAGCACTTCTCTGTTATTCGTTGCTGTGAACGTTTTTTTGTTAACTGCACTGCAAAGATCGGAAGCCCAATGTGGTCCAAACTCCACAGTGGATTTCAAAAGAAAGGATTTTCCTCCTGGATTTGTATTTGGCACCGCCTCCTCAGCGTTCCAGGTTTCAATCACATTTTTTATACAACTCTCCCTTTTCTTGACAAGTGTGATTCTGAAGCATTGCTAAATGCTATTTTGTTTTGCAGTACGAGGGAGCAGTAAAAGAAGATGGGCGAGGAGCCAGTGTGTGGGATACATATTCTCATAAATTTGGTACTGCTTTTACTTTTCAAGAGCAACTCATGTTTTAGGTTTTTGCATGTTTAATGTATAATGTGAACACCATTGCTTTTACAGGGCATATACTGGATTTCAGCAACGCAGACGTTGCAGACGACCAATATCATCGTTACAGGGTGAGCCTCCCTGCAACCTGATCGAAATAGACTCCCTGTTACAAGGAATGTACTGTGTATAATCATTGGATCAATAAGTTGTGCAGGAGGATATCCAGCTTATGGTGGATATGGGAATGGATGCCTACAGATTTTCCATCTCTTGGTCCCGCATATTCCCCAGTAAGATTATCAATACTTCTCAATCTTCTTCTTTCAGTTCTGTTAGTACTCATTGTGTTTTTAAGTTATACTCATCCTTAATTGAGAGATGAATGCATGATGTATAGATGGAAGTGGAGCTATCAACCAAGCAGGAATCGATCATTACAATAAGTTCATAGATGCGCTTTTGGAAAACGGTATGCGATCCAATATACAGTTCTCATCAATTTATTCTGATGATTAGTAAGTTCCTTAAACTAACCTCTTGAGAGAAAGTTACAGGAATCGAGCCATATGTGACTCTTTATCACTGGGATCTTCCCCAAGCGCTAGAGGATGCCTATAAGGGCTGGCTAAGTTCTAAAATTATGTAAGATCTTTACTCATAACTATTACAATTGAAATCAGTTTGCACAATAGATTCACGGATTTTACCTTAGCGAATGAGGGAATGGAATGAATAAAATATGTTATGTTGATTGAACTTCTGAGCAGAGAGGACTATGCAAAGTTTGCAGAAACATGCTTCCAGAAATTTGGGGACAGAGTGAAGAACTGGATGACATTCAATGAGCCTCACACGTTCGCCGTTCAAGGCTACGATGCAGGCCTCTCTCCTCCCGGGCGATGCTCCGTTCTGTTGCACCTCTATTGCCGCTCTGGCAATTCTGCCACGGAGCCCTACATTGTTGCTCATAATGTGCTTCTTTCTCATGCTAAAACTGTGGACATATACAGGAAAAGCTTCAAGGCATGCATATTTCTTCTTTCTTTCTGGTTATCTTCTTCATTAATCAATTTATGTAAGGACTGATGGCCTGTACCGCTGTTCCATGATAAAATGCATTCAATTTTCATTATAAATTTGGAACTAATGAATGTCGCAGGCAAAGCAAGGCGGGAGAGTCGGTATCGCTTTGGATGTGATATGGTACGAGCCAATGTCCGATTCTCCTGAAGATATTGCAGCCACACAGAGAGCGCAAGATTTCCAGTTGGGATGGTACATAGCCATGACATTAAACGTCGTTACATCATGCATATCATATCAATACGTATACTCAACAATTATACAACTGGTTGCAGGTTCATGGATCCGCTGTTCTTCGGAGACTATCCGGCGTCGATGCGAGAGAGGGTTGGCAACCGACTGCCGTTATTCTCATCAGAAGAGTCGAATCGCGTGAAAGGGTCGCTGGATTTTGTGGGGATTAACCATTATACCACATATTATGTGAAGGACAACAAAACCAACATAATCTCAGTTCTTCTCAACGATACTCTCGCCGACTCCGGCACTTTGGCCCTCCGTAAGTTTCGATCATCTACCCTTCCACTTGCTTTATGTTTTAACTTTCTTTCCGTGCTTGACGCATTCCAAGCTTTCTACCGGCATAATATTGGGGTGTTTGTCGAACAAGAATAAGTGGATTGTAACCATGAATTCCACTATACTCGGATAATTAGATTAATAATTTCACGTACGAAATTTGAACTGCGTGGCCAACAACATAATATTGGGGTGTTGGAAAGAACAAGAATAAGTGGACTGTAACCATGAATTCCACTATACTCGGATAATTAGATTAATAATTTCACGTACGAAATTTGAACTGCGTGGCCAACAACATAATTGCTGTAACATGTCATTTTCAAATACATTCTGTCAATTTCTAAAGTGCGCATTCACGTCACCCATTAGAAGGGAAACAGGTTCCAGAGGTAGAGACACAGGTTCCTTCTCTTAAATGAAATTTTTATGTAGGATTGTGAAAATATGTAATCATTTATGCTGACTTTGTTTTGTGTATTTAATAAAATAAAGGTCCTAACTACACATTTTTTTGGGTTTCTGCAGCCTTCAAGAATGGAAAAGCCATTGGTGACAAGGTATGTGACCAAAACACAAAATTCTTATACGATGGTCGCGATTATTCATTAAATGAAATTAACATATTTGATTTATTTGTAGCGCAGGCAGCCTCAGCATGGCTTTACATAGTGCCTCACGGAATCCGAAGTCTAATGAATTACATAAAACAACGTTACAACAACCCTCCCGTCATTATCACGGAGAACGGTATGTTATTTTATGAGGCCACTCAAATGACACGGCGCGGATGTCTTTAATTTGTTGCTTATGCAATCTACCATTCATATTAATAGCAATTCCACTCCGTATGGGCATTGGGCAGGGATGGATGACAGCAACAATATTTTGATTCCCCTGAAAAAGGCATTGAACGATCAGAAACGGATAAAATATCACACAGATTATCTCTCCAATCTTTCTGCTGCAATCAAGTAAGCTGCTCTTCCGAACTATAAGGTAACTATGATTAATTGTTAATGGAGACGTAACTGATATTAAATAATAAATGGTGGTTCAGGGATGATGGGTGTAACGTTGGTGGGTATTTTGCGTGGTCTCTGTTGGACAATTGGGAATGGGCAGCGGGGTACACATCCAGATTTGGGCTCTATTTCGTTGACTACAGACACAACCTCACCAGACATCCCAAAGCTTCTGTCCAATGGTTCAAATGTTTTCTCACTCCATAGATACATGATGCTCAAGCGTGGCCTCTTCATTATTCAACATCACTGAAACATTTCTTTTGGTTTTACACTGTCAGCTTGACATCACATCACATCCCCGGGAAATATGGGCTCAAAAGTCCAAATCATCGGCTTTTGTTGATTATAATTGTTTTCAACGTTAAAAAGTCGAAATCCTCAGACTTCGTTTTATTTATTATATTTGTTTCGGTATTAAATGCAACCTCACAGTTATATTTGACTTTGTAACGTCAGCTTATGTCTCCATGAACCATAAATAAATTAAAATTGTTTACTCGGTTGGTTGTAGAGATGGTCAATGTCATGGCATTCCTCTATATGTATGGTTTTAAGGGTAATTTGTTGGACCGCACGAAAAAGGCGTGGAGTTGTTCATTCCACACTGTGAATGATTAAAGATGGATTCTCATTCAATGATATGATCATTTATTTTTCAATGCTTCAGCCCATCCGTGATCCCACCTAGCGGTTTAACCAAGTGCAAGAATATGAGTTATTTGATTTTTTAATTTCACGATGGTCTTGCTTTTGTCGCATCTCTTGTATTTCTCTACTCTGCACATCATTGCGTATCTATGTAGATATTTAAATAGTTTCTCGTCTTTATTATTAAGTTAAATTTAATACATATATTATGTATTTATATATATTAAAAAATATATAAACATATAACTTGGTGATTGAGTATTTTGAATTTTATATGTAACTTTGTGATGGAGTGACTAAACTTTGTGATGGAGTGACTGGGTTGAGTTTTATTTATAAGATGTTTGTTTGTTTAAATTATGTTTTAAATGTAATAGATATATGGTGTGCGTATAAAGACATGAGTACATTATAAAGACATATAAATATCTAGCCTCGCGAGTCCATAAGATGCGGAGTTGATCTCCGAGGTCGGTCGTTTACAATGCGTTATGTATATTTATTTTTATTTAATTAAGTAATTAATTTTATTTAAGGAAATTTTTATTTTTGTTTTAAAAGGAATATATCAATTAAGGTTGAACATATATATATATATTTTTTCTTAAATTAAGTTATAGTGGTGTATTGATTTTTTTTAATATATAGAGAATTTAGTTTGTGCAGTTTTTGTTGGATAAATTGTAATTCCAAACCAATTCTATTAATTGTACCATAAAAGTTGTCTAGGTATTTTTTTTAGCTTCTTATTGAAGAAGCCATAGCCATCAATAATCTAGGCGATCAAGAAGCTTCTTCTTCTCTGTAAAAATATGAAGCTTCTTCTTCTCTGTAAAAATATCCCTCATTGGTAATCAAATGATCAAATTGTTGTTTAGTGTGTGTTCAGAGCGAGGTTCAGCATTGAGTGCATGATGTTTTTCCGCTGTGTGAGCTTTTGAGAGACCAATGTGTTGAGCATTGAGGTTGTGTCTCTGAGTGTGAGTTCTTTCATGTGTGTCTCACAGATGGAAGGATACAATATATGGACGATTGTGTCTGGAGTTGAAGTCAAGCTAATGCCCCCCTCAAGCCACAGATGTTGCAATTCAAGATTGCGATGAGAAAACAAAGCAAAGGTGCTTTTGCAAATGTCCGTTAAGGACAATATTATTCAACACATTAGAGAGTGAAAAACATCCAAGGAGACATGGGACACTCTCAAAATTGTGTATGAGACGAAGACTGCAGATTGAATATTGTATTTAAAGAGTAATCTTCTCTCAATTAAGATGGAAGAAAATGAAAGTATCAGTAATTTTATTTCTAGAATTAAGGATTTAAAAGATAAATTAGGTGACATTGGTGAAACAATATCTAGTACAGACTTGGTTACTATGACATTAAATGGAATGCTTGATGAATATCAAATGTTTATCACTGGTCTTTCAAATGTTTATGACTCCTATGTTTTATGAGTTGGCAAGTGTACTTATGGAGGAAGAAGAGTGAAGAAGAAATCTTAATTAGAAATCTCCCAATTCAAAGTTAACATTGATGGCTAAAGGGAAGCATTCCTTCAAATGCAAACAATGGGAGAAAATTAAAGGCAAAAGGCCACAGGTAAAAACATTTCAAGGTACACCTTCACTAAGGTCAAATGTCAAATCAAGTAGAGATGATGTATGTTATTACTGTGGAAAACCTGCTCATTTTTCTAAGAATTGCATGAAAATAAGGTCTAATCAATTTAAACAAAGAAGACATACAAGAAATTATGTTGATAGAAATGAGGCAATCAATCATGATTTTAGTAATCTTAAATTATTTGTGTCCAATGCTGCTTTATTAGTAGAAGCTCATGATGATAATGCTTGGTTTATGGATTTTGGTGCATCAATCCACATGTCATGCAAAAGCGATTGGTTTGATACTTATCACGAAGATAATAATGTTGCACACATCTATTAGGAGATAATAGATCACATGAAATTAAAGGATATGGTGATATAAGTGTTACAATGCCTAATGGACAAGAAAAACAAATTCAAAATGTGGTGTATGCTCCGGGATTAAAGAAGAACTTAATTTCAGTCTCTACTATTATAGGTAAACATTTAAAAGTTGAATTTGTGAAATAACATTGCTTGGTAAAGGATATGCAGGAAAACTACAAGGTTGTTGCAAAAGGAATGAGAGTTGGAGGATTATACAAGTTGGATGTAACGAATAATGGGCATCAAGCTTTGCCATCAACAGGTATGTCAAATACAGAGCTTTGGCATCAAAGTTATGGACACTTAAATCATAATGACCTAATTTTACTACAAAAGAAATTGATGGTAGAAGGCCTTCCAAATATCAAGTGTGGACACTTTGAATGTGAAGGTTGTGCACTAGGAAAACAACATAGGGAAGAATTTTCTATGCATGAAAATAGAAGAAAACGTGAAATACTCGAACTAGTGCATACCGATGTATGTGGTCCAATGCAAACTAAGTCACTTGGTGGAGCATATTACTTTCTTATATTTATTGATGATAGAACTAGATACACTTGGGTGTACTTTATAAGAAATAAAAGTGATGTGTTTGAATACTTTAAAGAATTCAAGAGTATGGTTGAAAGAAAACAAGAAAGAGCATTAAAATTCTTTGATCAAATAAAGGTGGTGAGTACACTTCAGGTGATTTTTTCAAATACTGTAAGCAAAATGGAATTATGCAACAATTTGCAGCACCACATACACCTCAGAAAAATGGAGTAGCTGATAAAAAGAATAGAACATTAGGTGAATGTGCTTGAAGTATGTTAAAAAGTAAAGGAATTTCTAATATTTTCTGGGGTGAAGCTATTAATACAGTTATATACCTCAAAAATAGAAGCCCTACAAAATATCTTGAGCACAAAACACCATTGGAAGAATTTTATGGTTTTAAACCTAAAGTTAGTCATTTAAGGATATTTGGATGCAAGGCCTTTTCTCATATTCCTAAAGAGGATAGGATAAAGTTAGATGCGAAAGCTATCAAATGCATTTTTATTGGATATTGTATTGATAAAAAAGCATATAAAATGTACGATCCAAGTACTCACAAGGTCTTTGCAAGTAGAGATGTTATATTTCATGAGCATGTAAATAAAAAAATAAAAGAAGATGAACATAATGTATGACATCCTCCTTATGACAACTTTAAAGAAGAAGAAGAAGTTGTGGAATCATCTCAAGCTCAAGAAAGCATGGACATTCCAAAAGACATTTCAAGAAGTCAAAGTCCAAAAAGAAGTGATGAAGGAACTCCATAGAGAAGAAGAAGAAGACAAGGTATTCCAAAGTGTAATGAACCTTTAAGAAGGTCAACACGATAGATTTAAAACCCTATCAGGTATAAAGATTATGCTTTAATGTCTCAAGTAATCACTGTTTTTTAGCCTTTAAATTATGAAAAAGCTAAAAATCATAAAGAATGGATGGAAGCTATGAAAGAAGAATATGACTCTATAATGAAAAATGAAACTTGGGAATTAACATAATTACTTGAAAATAAAGTCCCTGTAGGATCAAAATGGTTGTATAAGACAAACTTTTATGCAAGTGGAAGCATAGACAAGTATAAGGCAAGATTGGTTGCAAAAGGTTATTCACAAAAGGAAGGTATAGATTATGAAGATACCTTTGCTCCGGTTGCAAAAATGAACACAATCAGAATAAAGGTAGCGTTGGCCACTAAATATGATTGGAAGCTACATCAATTAGATGTGAAGTCAACTTTTCTACATGACAACTTGAAAGAGGAGATTTATCTTGTTCAACTGGAAGGATTTGTAAAGAAGGGACAAGAACATCTTGTATGAAAGTTAAAAAAGGCCTTATATGGACTAAAATAGGCACCTAGATCTTGGTATGAGAAAATCGACAAATTCTTCTTTTAGCAAGGATTTAACAAAAGTAAAAATGATCCTAATTTGTATATCAAGATAGATAGAAATGGAGATATAGTATTAATATCTATATATGTGTATGATCTAATAATAACACGGAGTGTTGATAAATTCATTAAGGATATAAAAAGAAAGTTATCACAGGAATTTGAGATGAAGGATCTTGGATAGATGCACTATTGTCTAGGTCTTGAAGTATGGAGAGATGATGAAAGGACTTTAATCACACAAAGCAAATATACAAATGAGGTACTATAGAAATTTCATATAAAAGGATGTAAAACAGTGAGTAATCCATTGGAAAAATATATCAAATTGAGAAATGATGATGGAACAAAAGAGGTGAATGGAAAATTGTATCGACAATTAGTGGGAAGTCTAAATGATCTCACTACCACTAGACAAAACATTGCTTATGCAGTAAGAATATATAGTCAATTCATGGCTAAGCCTCATAAAAGCCATTGGATAGCTGCAAAAATGGTCCTTCAATATTTAAAGGGAACTATCAATTTTGGTATTGAATATACTAATGATTGTAATGTTGACTTGACAGGTCATTCTGATTCCGACTAGGCCAAAAACCCAGAAGACAAGAAATCCACCACTGGATATGTGTTCAATATAAGATGAGGAGCTATATCATGGAGCAGTAAAAAACAACCAACATTTTCCTTGTCATCAATTGAAGCAGAGTATAAAGCATTATGCAATGCCACCTTTGAAGAAATATGGCTCAAAAGGATACTTGAAGATGTTGGAGAATCTCAACAAGAACCTATAGTGATCAGAGGTGATAATAAAAGCACCATCAAATTGGCGAACAATCCTATATGTCGTGCAAGGTCAAAGCATATAGATGCATAACATCATTTTGTAAGGGAAAAGGTCCAATCAAAGGAAACTGACTTAATATATTGTAATACAAATGAGATTGTGGCTAAGATATTCGCCAAGCCTCTTGGGAAGGCTAAATTTGAGTTTTGTAGAAGTATGTTATGTGTTGTAGAAAATCCAAATTATGTTGTAAGCCTAATTGAGATTTAAACCAACAAGCATATCAATTAAGAATATGTTTGTGTCTTATGTATTGTGCTATAGTGTATTTTATGTGTTTTTCATATGGTTGGAATTAAGGGGGAGTGTTGGATAAATAGTAATCCCAAACCAACCACATTAATTGCACTAGGAAAGTTGTCTCAGAGTTTCTGGATATTTCCTTAGCTTCTTGAAGAAGCCATCGCCATCAACAGTCTAGGAGGTCCAGAAGCTTCTTCTTCTCTATGTAAATGTCCCTCATTGATAATCAAATGATAAAGTTGTTGTTCACTGTGTGTTCTCTAACTGTCTCGTGATCACATCCTCAAGATGAATATCTTTATTGGTTAATTGATAAATTCTACTTGGAAGATGGAGTTGTTCTACAAGTTTCTTTTGGAAAATTAAAATATCCCCAAAAGTTAGTTAAATCACTTAGAAATCATTCACACGAGCCATGTCTTTGGAAAATTAAATACAAATTTCAACATAAAAGGAAATGAAAGGGATTATTGGTTCTCAAAACTAGGATTAAATTTTCAATAGTGTGATTATTGATTTCCAATGGTATTATTATTGACTCTCATTTTCCACAATTGCACTTTTGTAATTACACACTTAACACGTGCTTTTGAATATTCACATTCAATCATTGGATTTTTATTATTGTATTATTGTATTTGTATATTTTTTAATATTGGCATCAAATAATAAAATAAAACAACGGTGTCATTATTGACTCCCATTTTCCAAAATTGCACTATTACAATTTTTAGATTTCACACATTTAGCATTCCTTTTGGATATTTACATTCAATCATGTGAATTTTGTTATTGGAATTAAATTTTTGTATATTTTTTAATATCTACACCAAATAATAAAATAAAAGAACTCAATCAAGTCAAATTAATATATTAAAAACATGTTTTTTAATTGATACTTAAATTAAATTACCAAAGGGACATGCCATAAAGGGACATGCTATGGCTGACCATAATAGGCCTAGGTCATCTCAATGTAAGAAATCACAAGGCCTTACAAAGAATTAACTTGCATCCTTGGGCTTCCATTAGGGTTATGAAAAGTGAAAAATATATATGTACCCATATTGAAATCAAGGGTAACAATCCCAAAAATCCTGACACTAATAAGAAGTTTCGAATTACCCTATTGGTGATATGGGGTCCATCAAGTGATTTGACATGGATAAACTTTCACTTACTCCAATGCCTACAATCAACCTCAGTTGTTGATCATCAAATGATGTCCACATTGAAATTTGGTGGGTGGTGCAACTTATGCATCCAAGAGATGGGGGCGAATGGAAGCCTCCCATCCATGTAGTTAGTGTGAAGTTGTCAAGTGGATCAAGTACTATAGAAATGAGACCCCATCAATGGGAATGACTTGGTGTTGAGTGGCATTAGGGTTAGGTAAGATGCCAGGTGGATTGATGTGTTGATTAAGCCAGGGGATAAAGAAAAGGAAATAAAGAGGAGAAATATAAAGAAAAAGAGAAAAATAAAGGAAGAAAAGGGAGAAAATGAAAAATAAAGACAAAAAATGAAAAGGAGGAGGAAGAGAAGGAAACAAGGATAAGGAAGGAAGGAAGGATAAGCCTAAGAAAGAGAAAAGTGTAAGGGATAATAGGGCTAGGAAAAATGGGTTTAGGTGGTGACATGGCACCACTTTAGGGTTCCATGTGGAGCTATATGCCACACTGGATGCACATCAACAAAACACATTGGATATTTTAGTATAATTTTCTAATGAATTTATGGGTCATTAAATTTAGGAGATATTTTGAGGCCATAAAAAATGTTTTTTCTTTTTAGTATTTTCAAGACCCAGGTATACCACACATAGGCCGTGCAATTAAAATGAAATAACTCAACAAGAAATTTCCAATGAAATATTACAAGTGCAAAGATGTAGTTAGTATGAAAAAGTTACACTTCAACAATGTAGGAAGAGAAATACGGTACCAAATCACTTCCACATGGCATAAATCCTTTCCCAGAACTCATATTGGGGCATGGGAGTAGGAAATGGAAATATACTAGATAGGGGAAGCCATAAATGGAATTATAATTATAATTTTGACTTCCAAATCCTCAACAAATTAATATAAATATATGATTAGCATTACAACAGAAACTTTGGAAAAACCAACAAGAATTCAAAAGGACATAACTTATAACTCACAACATAGAATGGGGAAATCAATAGTCACTTGAGATATTTTGAAGAAAATAATACATATATCCACATAGAATTTTGAATTGGGAAGAAAAAATCCTTAAAAAATCAAAACAAGGATACTAGTGACCTTAAGGGGCATAATTTTTTTATTTTAATAATTTCTAAATTATGTATCTAACAAAATGGCTTCTTACACATTTCATAAAATCACAAGGAAAAGAAGCATGGAAGATGCCTAGGGAACTCATGTCTATGATGAAGAAGTGAGAGGAATGGATTTTATCACGGGTAATGAAGATACAAATCCAATGTACATAGGGGAGGAGTAGCTAATAGAGACCATGAAGGGTAGGAAATTAGAGGTGTAGAGCTATAGGGCTAATAATGAGAGGATAATCATATCCTAGAAGGTGGAAAATAATGTTAACACTTGGATTGTATATATTATAAATTATTTAGAAAGGAAATTTAAAATTGGATGAAGCTCAAAGCATGGAGAAGAATGGAAATCTCATTCAATAATTGGAAGCTATGATTTCCATTTACCACAAGTAAGGAAAGGATTATATGTGGTGGGATTAGCTAATACAAGTCAAGCATCTAAATGAGAATATCACATGGAAGAAGTTCGAAAAACCTTTAAAAAAAAGTACCTGTATGAGCACTGTTATGACCAAATATGCAAGAGTTCTTTAAACTCATGTTGGGAAATATTACTATGGATGAATATGGGAGGAATTGTTTCGAGATGGTATGATATGTTGGCTTCATAAATGATGAGAAAGTGAATATTTAGAGCCCTTTGAGTTAATTACCTAACTTTTACAAGGAGAAGATACAATTCAATGGGACAAAAAAATTCGAAGACTATAATAATGGTATGTATTTGTATGAATAAAGAAAAAATAGAGCACCCTTCCAAAGGTCTTAGAAGGACAAGAAGAGGGAAAGAGTGGAGCAATGAAAAGAGGCTTCAAAACAACTTCATATTTTCATAGCAATCTTAATGTGTATTACCCAATCCAAGCAAAATCAAAGTGAATCTAAGAAGGAAAAATTTCAAGGAAAATAACAAGCACACCAATCATATGTTGGGGTTGTAAAGGGGAGCACTTGTTAAATGATTTCCCTCATGAACAAGACAAAATGAGGAATACCCATAATCTTTAGGAAGTTGTTATAGTTGAGGACATGGGGAGAAACATTCCAAGAATTTATGCAAGCTTGGAAGATCAACAAGTTGAACATCAATAACATATGATTGAAAAGGAAGGTAATATTTGAAATCATCTAGTTGCAATTTTAATTGACTCAAAATAAATTCATAGTTATATTAATCCCAAGATAGTGGATATATTTAATTTAAAAAAGATCTATCCTAAAAGATCATGGTTGAATGGAGTGAGCACCATTGTTTATCTAAACATCATTCCATTGAGTTCTTATGATATTCTCAAAGGGATGGATTGGTTGGACAAAGAATCATGTTGTTATATATTGTTACAACAAGGCATTAACTCATATTGATGAGGAAGGGAAACAAAGACAATTTCAAGGAATTTGAAGACCCCATCTGTTAGAAAATTCTAGCATAACAAAAAAGTGATTAGCAAAAGGGTGTTAATTATTTGTATCCCATGTATATGATTCAACCAAGAATAAGAGTCCAAATTCAAAGGAATTACCATTGCTACAAGAATTTTAGGACGTTTTTAGAGAGATTCTAGGTTTACTATAAAAAAGGAACATTTATTTTTTTATGGATTTAATGCTTGGAGTCGATACAATATTTGAAACACCTTATAAGGTGAGCACACTAGAGCTGAAAGATTTACAAATGCATCCAGAGTAAATTTTAAAGATGGTGTACATATTCCCAAGTGTGTCACATTAGGGAGCCTTAGTTCTCTTTGTTAGAAATGAGGATGGTACTTTAAGGTTATTCATTGGTTTTAGTTAGCTAAATATGGCGGCAATATAAAAAAAAAAATCCTTTGCCAATGATAAATGGCTTATCTAATCAACTAAAAGGAGCCAACTTATTTTCCAAGATATATTTTAGATCTATCTATCATCAAGTAAGAATTAAGGAAGAAGACATAAGCAAGAAAATCTTAAATACAAGGTATGGACACTATGAAATTGTAGTGGTACCATTTGGATTAAAAAATGCACCAATTTTTTATGTGCTTAATGAATGGAATTTTCAGGAACTACTTGGATATGTTTTTATTGTATTCCTTAAATACATACTTATCTATTTCAAATAAGAAGAAGAGAATAAAAAATATTTTAGGATGGTGCTAAAGGTATTAATATAGAATTGGTTCTATGACAAGTTAAGTAAATGCTATTTTTACCAAAATACTACTTGGAGCATATCATCTTAGAAGAGGGGATAGTTATAGATCTAAATAAAATTGAAGAAATCATATGTTGTCCAGCACCAAGGAATGTCATTGAAGTCAAATAATTCATGGGCATTGATAGATACTATAAAATGTTTATTCAACGTTTTTCAAAATTTCTCATCCCATTACTTCTTTCTTGAAAAGGGGGATAATGTTTGAATGGAAAATAGAGTGTGAGGCAAGTTTTCAGCACTTGAATAATTTATTAAAAAATGCACCAATTTTTAAAATTACTAATTCAAATGAAAAATTCATTATGTGAAACCATTCATCCAAATAAGAGCTTGATGGAGTCCTGATGCAAAATTGTAATGTAGTATGTTATGAATCTAGGAAATTGAAGATGCATTATTATACCACTCATGAATTATAGATGGTAGAGTAAATTATATTAAAATGTGAAGAAATTACCTCATGGGTAAAAGGTTGGCTTGAATGATAGACCAAAGTGTATTGAAATGCTTAATTGAGTAACCATTGTTGAATGCAAGACAAATCAGTTGGTTGAAATTCTTGAGTGAATATAGATTCGAAATAAAGCACATCAAAGGAAGAGAAAATAAAGTGGTTGATGCACTTGGTAGAAGGATACATGAGATGCATGCTATATCCATAAGAATGTATAGTTTAGACATAAAAATAAAAGTTTAAAGGCTATAATATCATATCAGTAGTGTGTGCAAATGAAAAGAAATATAGCAAGGAAAGCTACAACGAAAGCATACAAATTATGAGGTTAAAGATGATGAAATTCTCATGTATAGGGGCAAAGTTTACATTCCAATTTAAAAAGAGCTGACAATTTTAATTTTAAAGAAATGAACAATGTTTCTTATGCTAGACATCTAGGTTAATAGAAGACTCATGTAGCCATAAAAGGCAATATTTTGACTATGCTTAAAGTAGGATGTGTTTGGTTATATATCTAAATGCCTAGAATTCTAAAAGGTAAAAGTTGAGCATGGACATCCGACTAGTTTGTTACAACCATTTCCCATTCTAGAGTGGAAATAGGAGAGAATTACCATTGATTTCATCACTAAATTTCCTAGAATAATAATGGTGGGAGGAGGGGGAGGGATTATCAATAATCTGAAAGTAAAAATTGTCACCAATTATTCCTAGCCGTAGGGCAGGAAAACTATCAATCAAGAAGAAATGTATGGTCTACTATTAGGCCTACCTTTGGCCTAAGAAATTGGAATTCTTGTGCTAATAATCCTGGGAGATTCTATTATTACAATACAACATCTAAATATTGGCTCCTTTCTAAAATATAATCACTTCAATCTCCTCCGCAAAAGAATGAATCATGATTTAGAAGACTTTCTCTCGAAGTCTCTCTTTCATAATTCTCAGAGACCAATATTCAGAAGCAGACCATTAAGCTAATCTAGCTTGCTTCCTCAACATGGTCAAATTGAAATAAATGACATCAAGGATTGGAAATTTTTGTAGAAGCTATAACAACACCTAAATTTAGCTCATTTCAAAAATTTGGGCCCCCCCTATATTAGACCTTCTTCCAATATTTTCCTATGGTATCTTAGGGTTTCATGATCCCTTCACATCTTGAGGATCTCTTTGGGACTTAGAAAAATTCTACCTTGAAAATCCTAAAGCAAAGTTTCTCTATAAGTTATTAGTCACATTGGTAATATTCCATTTAAGCCCTAACTATGCGACCTGCAACCTTCTCTCTCGCCTGATTATTAAAGTTGCAAATCTACATTTGATGAGCTAGCTGTGAGTTTATCCATCCATTGTCATTGCGAATTGTGACCCCCACCTATATTAGTCACATGCGATCCCTTATCACACATGAATTGTGCATATCTTGTGTGACTTGGTTTATAGTGCGACTATGCAACCCATCTATCACTAGTCATATATGATTTCTCCCTTGTATGTCCCCACCTAGTGACGCCACATAATAAGGTCACATGCGACCTCTTCCCCAACAAAAATGTGTTTTGTGATCCCTATCTGATGCTAGTCGCACATGAACTTACCCTCATGCATTTGGCACTTGCAATTACCCTTGCACATGTGAATATTTTTATGTATACACCCTTCAATCGTTCCACCTTCCAAATATCACATTATAATAGAGAGCACAAAATGCTCCATTCACCAGTGACCTTGCAACTTCAAAGTTAAGTGGCTTCTCGCCTTCCATGCAATCATTATTTTCATTGAAATTGACACATGGCCTCTCTCCTTATGCCCTAGCTCTATGAATTCCTCCTAGAGCCCCCCCCCCCATTGGCTTTCAAATCACCTCGGGAGGGAAAATAAACCCTCCACATCCTCTTGCCTTTGCTCCCAACTACAAATCCACGAATCCCTCCTTCATACCATGAAAATCAACTCTCATGGCCTCACAATTATATTCACTCTCCCTCTTTCATTGTAACATCCTAATCTTCATTCATTCATACGACCTCACTTAAAGGTCGCTCAAAAATCATGTACCCCCTTTGTCAAATTTCATTGCCTTCATCCAGTATGAATAAAATGACTTATCAATTATTATTGGTCTCCCTAGTTAACAGGCCTTCTCTGAGCTTGAAACTCAAATCCAAAAGACTGGGCGTAAACTTATATTTTAATTCCATCACCCTAGGTTGCAACCCTTGTACAGGGTGTAGGTCACAACTTGTCCCCCATCAATAACTCATATTTGGGCATACCCTTATCCCTCATAACTGGTGACTAAATAAATTTTCCTATAGTCACAAGTTTACAGTTCAAAAACCTTGATACTATATGATTTGTTCCACGTTCCAACTATGCAGCCCGTCCTACATCCTCTTTGGTCGCATAGTCACAGGGTCACATTAGATAGTTTTAGCTCCAAATGTAACATGCTTTCCTGTGCTACGTGTGACCTCCTCCATTCTTCAAAACACTAGTGCTAACCTTAATCACATAGTCGCACTTTCACTACTTTATTTTTGCGACCACCTACCCAGTGTGACTTTATAAGCCACAATGGATTGGTGACCTGTCGTCTTGAAATTTTGGGTGACATGCCTCACCATTTGAAATTTTGACCTTCTTCACCAATTTAAATTGTGACCAAATGATTCACTTGTTTGTACCATTAATATTTTACTCATGTTTAGTGTTATTTTCATTCATGTTAACATCTTCAACTTGGGATCACATTTTTGAAATGCCAAGCGACATCAGTCTGGATTGCATCAGTATTTCATCCTTCTTCGGAGAGATGGTACCACTAGTGGTAAAGAGTTCTCGCAAAGGTTTGGGTAGGAGTTCTGCTAGAGTAGGAAGCAATATCGAAGGAGTTGTATACAACCCACCTTCTCTGCCAATTTATGGAGACACAATGTGCAATATCAACAAGAAGACCAAGTTTACCTATTGGAAAATTTACTCAGAGTTTTCCAATCCAGACATACCTCAAGACAAAGAATGTTTCAAGATATATATCAATATCAAATGATCTCGGTTGCATCAAGTGGCTACAAAACCATTTTTCCTTTGTATTAAGACCATAGGCTAGTTATTGCAACATGAAAATGAGGATCAATGGGAAATTAGGAGGCATGATGGACAGGTTTTGGAATCTTTCACTGTTGTTTATATTACTACTTATTAAAGGCTACCTGAATGAAAAGAATCTTTCAATAATAGATGGTTGCCAATTTTTAATGAAATTGCCAAAGATGCCAAAGACATAATGAAATCATGGTGGAAGGAACCCACTAAGTTCAGGGTAAGGGAAGACAAAATATATGAGATGGAAGGCCTCATAAAAGTGTATTAGTTGATGGCATCTATGATGAATATATTGTATGAGAGAGCATATATAAATACTTTCCTTGGGGCATGGGTACCTCTGATGCACACAGTAGCCACTAAAGGAACCATATTCAATTGGGCGAGTATCTTGGCATCTGCACTCAAGTAAAATATTCAAATAGCAAAAAATTTAGGGAAGGGTAAACCATCAGAATTTTACATGACATCTTATATTCTTGATTTAGTTTGTGCAAAATGTCATTTTGAAGGGTGGAGTTTTCAGTGGACCCCAGAGGTACTAGAGCCAATACATATCTACTGTAAGATATTTTGGAACCCAGGTTACAAAACTTCATTCGAAACTACTACATAATATTTTATTTCTCCTCTATATCAACCATTGTTTGGCCATGGCCCACCTTGTATGTCAGAGTGAGCTCGAAATACCATCATCGAAGTGGAAAAATGGTTCTCAACTAGGGAAGAAACATACATCTTTTTGGCGCATATAAGCCTCCTCATGCTCTCCCAACCTCGGTGATAGATAGATTTCTCTTGCAAGAAGCTTGATACCAATTGAACACTGGGCTATCTAAGACACTAGAAAAAGGAAAAAAGGGACTGTAGTATTTGTTCCCTTTAACAATTGGAGCATACTCTCTTGAAACTTTCAAGGAGGCTCAGGCAGAAGCCGAGGAAATAAAATGTTTCTATTTTATTGGTTTGATTTTTTGAAAATATGATTCAAAAGGTGTTGCATCAGTGCATTGTAAAGCAGTTGGATTTGGATGGTCCTATAAACATCAGAAAAGAGATGAAGAAGATAAATTCAAGAACTTATATAATACTTCTAGGGAATTTGGTCCAAATGGGCATCCAAAAGAAGAAGAAGAGAAACTAGGAGATGAAACTGTGGAAATCAGGATTCTCGAGGACAAAATACCTTTCCTTAAGAGAAAAAAAGGATATGAAAAAAAGAATGGAAAACAAAAGAAGCAAAAGGGTGACCAATAAGAAGAAGCTAATCAAGAGTTAGACAAAGAAGGAGAAAGTGATGGAGAGGAAAATATAGAACAAAAGAACGTAACAATAGCTTGGAGAAAACAATAAATTAAGAGGAAAAGAGAAGAGGAGTAGTGCAAACAAGGAGATAACTATCCGAGGAGACATGATGAAGAACATTTAAAGAAGCAACAAGATGAGGAGTAAAGAAAGAAGATAGAAGAAGAAGAGAAATAAAGGAAAGAAGAGGAAGAGAGGAGAGTACAAGAGGGAGCAAAAAAGAAGAAACAAGATGAGGAAGAAATGAGGAAAATACATGAAGAAGAAGAATTAAAAGTAAGAGTTGACAAGTAACAAAGAAGGAAAGCAGAAGAAGAGAAGAGGCAAGTAGAAGAAGAGGAATCCAAAAGACAGCAGGAGGCTTTTGCTAAACAAATTGAACAAGATCTATTCAGAGAGCAACATAGCAACACAATTGATAATCCACTGTTACAAGGGAGTAAAATGCAATTATATTTTCCCCTGTTGAATATCCCACTATTTATTCCAATCAAGGATAATTTTAGGGGCGAATGTTCGCCCTTTGGCGAAATTAAGGGGTTTTAAATTTTTATTGGGCGAATATTTTGTATCATAGTACATTTTTACAAATCACCTCAAATAGCCCACCTTATTTTAAGGGAGAGGGTAAAAAAGGTAAATTTAGCCCTTGAAATTAGGACTTACAACCTTCCATTCGCCCATTTTCAAGAATAGGTTTTATTTAAGTGAATCCATTCGCCCATTTTCAAGAATAGGTTTTATTTAAGTGAATCCTATGGGCCAAATACCATATTTATAAAAGAGGTATGGTAAATTAATAAAAATATAAATAAATGAGAGGTATGGTAAATAAATAAAACATTTTTTATATTTACTCCATAAGTCACCTTATATACATGTAAGGGTGTAAACAAATAAAAATATAAGTAAAGTGGAGGTATGGTAAATAAATAAAACGTCTTTTTATACTTACTCAAAAGGTATGGTAAATAAATAAAAATATAAATAAACTAGACGTATCGTAGATAAATAAAACCTCTTTTTATATTTAGTCCATAACCCTCGTTCTATTTATGAAGGCTCAAGAAAGAGGTTTTATTTAAGTGAATCCTATGGGCCAAATACCATATTTGTAAAAGAGGTATGGTAAATTAATAAAAATATAAATAAACGAGAGGTATGGAAAACAAATAAAACATTTTTTTATATTTACTCCATAATTCACCTTATATTTACGAACACTCAAAAAATGGGTTATATTTAGGTGAAACCTATGGCCAAAATACTATGGGACAAATACCATGGACTAGATTGTTATTAATACCATACAAAAAACCATTATTAACGCTAATATTAGAATTAATAAAAATAAAAATGGCACATGGTATTGACCCATGGTATTCACCAAAAGGGCACATGGTATTGACCCATGGTATTCACCTGGAATGTAGCCTATTTAAATGGGGGAATTAAACCAACATGTAGCCTATGCTAAGATTCACTAGGACTTTACAAGTTTTATTATTTAGTGAAAGACTCGCCAAGATCTTACAAGATTTTATAATTGAGTAAAATATTCGCCATGCCTAGTGAGAGATTCGCCAAACAATTATATATACATATTATATTATTGATAAAATCGCCTTCCATTTTTCCTATATACCATGGAGATTCGCCCATTTATTATATTTATAAATTTAGGGGGCGTTCTTAAAATTTTCCCTGATTCCAATTACTAGTGGACACTTCCCTTTGCAAGAATTGGGTATCCTGCAAGAAGAAGAAGAGCAGGTGTTGGATATTACCCAACTCACCTTCGATCAAATTCAATGAAAGATAAGGTACGAAAGACAAAAATACTACATGAAGAACCCAACTAAGCCCATATCAGTGGTTACAGAGAAAGAGATTGTTATAAATACCACTATGAACCTATTGTAGGGAAAGCCCAACACCCCCCATTACTTCAAGTAATGGGGACCCTTTCCATTAATTTTTGGATAAGCAACTTTTATGATTTTCATTTAAGTTAATTGTCTTACAATTTTTTTATATTTTATTTTTCATCGGATTTCTATTTCGATTGTTTCTTTGAATCTGAATTTTCACTAACTTTCCATCAATACTTGTTTCGATTCATTTGGTCAATCAGTTTGTAAATGACACTCCCTTGAAGTTTGATCATTTTCTCATCTAGACTAAATATGTAAATAAATGTATAAAATTTCGATTTTTCGTAGCTAATTAAGTTCAATAGTCATTCATTGTAAATATTAACTCTTATTTACTTTTTACTAATACTCTTTCATTTTTTCACTAACTATCCTACAAAATGACTCAGTTAAGCTGTACAACAAATGAAAACATGTTTCAGAATCTTGGTAATTTACTCCAATTTATTATTTTAAAACAAGTTACCAAGCCCAAATTCTCAAAATTACAAAGTGGCTATAGTTCAATTTGTAGAACTGTTAATTCATATAGACCCCACTCATATTCATTACTTTAATAGCCCCCGAGACCAAGATCACAAAAATAAATCATATCACAAAAGTCTTAACACAAAATCTCATCGCGAAAATTTTTATCACAAAAAACTTCTTGCAAAAGCCTTATCTTATCGCATAATCTTAAACCTTAAGATTTAAAAAAACACAAAAAAAGTGATACAGTCGATGCGATCGTAGCTTCGAATTTGTGTTTTGTTTTCAATTCATTTCAAATGAATTAAGGGAGTTTATATATATGTGTGTGAGAAAATATATTAAATATTAATAATTTTATTAAATAAATTTTAATATAATTAAATTAATTAATATTTAATATATAATTAGTTTAAATTAATTAAAATAATGGTATATATTTAGTTAATTAAACAAATAAAAAGAATTAATAATGTAGTTATTATTAATGGTTATTAATTAATTAATAACAACAATTTAATTAGGATTAGAATTTAATTAACAAATTCTGATTTTTGGCCCAGACAACAGAATTTCTAGAATTCTGCCAGATTTGACTCATCAACTTTGGAGACTCATAGATTGAGTTTTACTTGGCCAAATGAGGCCCAGGATGGCTCATTGGAAATATAAAATCACGGAGAACATTTATGAGGATGTTTCATTAACATTTTATTATTATTATTATTTATTGGGTCTAAAATCTAGCAGAAGATCAAGCTCCGAATTTTTAAATAAAACTAATTTTTCTAAGTTTTATTTTCTGCATTTCCATTTGCCCAAACCTCTTTTGAATGCAAATCCATTCGTCAATGATATCTTTGTCCAATTAAATCATCATAGCCATCAATAGAAAGCTCAGATTTCCTTTTCAATTATTTATTTAATTGAATTTGATTAGATTTGTTTTAATTCTAGATTTGACATTTTGATTTTATTTTTGCATTTTAATTTTGTTTTGATTTGATTTTGGAGGAAAATAGTTTAAGAAATGAATAGAAAGGAATCTCAATCATTGAGAAGGCTCAAGTAATACAAGAATGGAATTTTGAGCCAATAAAAATTAATTAAACATATTTCTTCTTCAACAAACTTTCCTATTTTGAATTCCTTTGTAAATATTATAAATAACATATTGTAGAATGTAATAGGAGCTTCTCTCCTCTGCAATTATGGATTTTTGAAAAAATTTTCGGCAAAAATCACGTGGAAAAATTTTTGTCGACGTGTTTCGAACCAACCAGTGTGGTTCATCGTCAGGACAAGTTGAATGAGCAGATCTGGCTATGCACTTTAAATAGATAGGACAGAATATCCACTGACTCAGATTACTCGATAAGACAACAGCTAGATTTGACCTCATAACGGCTAGTTTGACCATGATAAGGGGTATTAATTTATATTATTAATTTATTTTATTTATATAAAAGAAATTTCAATTATTAATATAGAATAAATTAATATAATAAGTAAATCATAAAATAAATTAATTACAAATCAATTAGTTTTAAATATATTAATAAACCTAAATTAATTTAAAAATTGTTAGAAACGTATACTAGAATATGTAAAATTAGTAAATCATTAAATAATAATAAACAAATAATATATTAATTAACAAGGATAAGAATCAAATTAATTTAGAACTGTTGAATAAAAATATTAGTTAGTTATAACGGCTAGATTGACCATGATAAGGGGTATTTAATATCTATATATATATATATATATATATATATATATATATGGGGTTATTAATATAGAATAAATTAATATAATATAATAAGTAAAACCTAAAATAAATTAATTTCAAATGTATTAATATATTAATAAAGTAAATTAATAATAATAATAATAATAAATACATAAATTAAAATAAATAAATAAATAAATAAATTAGAGAACTCAAGGGTTGAAAATATAAAAATTAATTCAAGGTCTTAAAAAAATAATAATAATAATAATAAAAAAATAAAAAAATAATAAAAAAATAAAAAAATAAAAATAAAAATAAATAAAAATATAAAAAATAAAAATAAAAATAAAAATAGTATATTACAATAGATTAATTTTAAAATTTACCTCATGTAAATTAAGTATAAATTGATTAATAATAATAATAATAATAATAATAATAATAATAATAATAATAATAATAATAATAATAACTTCACCATATTAAAATTAATTAATAGTTTAAATTAATTAATTAAAATAGATATAAATTAATTTTTGAAGATAAATTAAGTTTAAATTAATAGTCAAAAAATAAAAATAAATAAATATATAGATAAATAATAATAATAATAGTAATAATAATAATAATAATAATATATCGATGAAATAAGGGTGGAAACGAAAGAAAACGACTAGGAGGAGAGGGCTGGGATCCAGCAACTACTGATCTTTCAGCCATCCTCTCTATTGAGATTGTTCGGTCTTTTCTCAATCTCTAGGGCTTCCCTAAATTTTCGGTGATGGAATTGCGACACTCTAGCAATCACACTAGCCTCCTCGATGCAGACATGATGATTGGTTTTCTCCACATGCTCTGCTAAAGCGGAAGACTTAGTTCTCATATGCTTGAGGTCAGCTGTGTGCTCACTAATCCTTTGATTAATGGAGCGACCAGTCTCACCAATATAGGGGGTCCCACAAGAACAAGGAAAGGGGTTTATATTATTCCTTGTTCTTGTGGGACCCCCTATATTGGTGAGATTGGTCGCTCCATTAATCAAATGATTAGTGAGCACGCAACTGACCTCAAGCATATGAGAACTAAGTCTTCCGCTTTAGCAGAGCATGTGGAGAAAACCAATCATCATGTCTGCATCGAGGAGGCTAGTGTGATTGCTAGAGTGTCGCAATTCCATCACCGAAAATTTAGGGAAGCCCTGGAGATTGAGAAAATACCGAACAATCTCAATAGAGAGGATGGCTGGAAGATCAGTAGTTGCTGGATCACAGCCTTCTCCTCCTAGTCGTTTTCTTTCGTTTCCACCCTTATTTCATCGATATATTATTATTATTATTATTATTATTTTATTATTTATTTATTTATCTATATTTATTTATTTTTATTTTTTGACTGTTAATTTAAACTTAATTTATCCTCAAAAATTAATTTATATCTATTTTAATTAATTAATTTAAACTATTAATTAATTTTAATATGGTGAAGTTATTATTATTATTATTATTCTTATTGTTATTATTTATTTATTTTTAATCAATTTATACTTAATTTACATGAGGTAAATTTTAAAATTAATCTATTGTAATATACTATTTTTATTTTTATGTTTTATATATATATTTATATATATATATATATATATATATATATATATATATATATATTTATATATTTATATTTTTTATTTTTATTATTTATTTATTTTTTTAAATTATGTATTTATTATTATTATTATTAATTTTACTTTATTAATATATTAATATATTTGAAATTAATTTATTTTAGGTTTTACTTATTATATTATATTAATTTATTCTATATTAATAACCGAATATATATATATATATATATATATATATATATATATATATATATATATACCCCTTATCATGGTCAATCTAGCCGTTATAACTAACTAATATTTTTATTTAACAGTTCTAAATTAATTTGATTCTTATCCTTGTTAGTTAATATATTATTTGTTTATTATTATTTAATGATTTACTAATTTTACATATTCTAGTATACGTTTCTAGCAATTTTTAAATTAATTTAGGTTTATTAATATATTTAAAATTAATTGATTTGTAATTAATTTATTTTATGATTTACTTATTATATTAATTTATTCTATATTAATAACTGAAATTTCTTTTATATAAATAAAATAAATAAATAATATAAATTAATACCCCTTATCATGGTCAAACTAGCCGTTATGAGGTCAAATCTAGTTGTTGTCTTATCGAGTAATCTGAGTCAGTGGATATTCTGCCCTATCTATTTAAAGTGCATAGCCAGATCTGCTCATTCAACTTGTCCTGACGATGAACCACACTGGTTGGTTCGAAACGCGTCGACAAAAAATTTTCCATGCGATTTTCGCCGATGAATTTTTCAAAAATTTGATATGGATCACAAAAGTCTCAATTATGGATTTCTAAAAGCACTTTTGTAATAAGGATTGAGTGTTGTAGGTGAAAGGAGTGAAAATCTCAGATCTGAGGATTATTGAGGATTTTTATTTTGCATTTTGAATTATGTGTGCTGAGTAGAGTTTGCACTTCTACATCTCTTGTTGTAACAACAAAAATTCAAGCAATGTAAAAGACTGTTGGAGACCAGAGCTAGAGAAATGGATTTAATAAATTGGTATTTCTAATACTACAATTTTAATTACTAGTTTCATTTTATGATGACAAGAATGTGTCATTTTATTCATATTTGTGCACTTTTGTTGGTATGAGTAATTTGTCTCAATCATATGTTATTAATTATCTCTTTGCTTTTATGGATTGAATTCTGATTTATGAGTAACTATTTACTCATAAATCTGTCTTTAAATACTGGTTTAACAAATAGTGATATTGTGTGAACTACTTCCTCATATTATTGTTTAATTATTTGAATTACTGACTAAATAATCAATATCATTTTGTGAACTTCTTCCTAAATGTTGTTGGTTTCTTATTTCAGTTAAGAGGTCTCTAAATAAAATATGTTTTGGTGTACATAATGTCAGTTAATTGAACTACTTTGTTAGCTTGATATTCATTATAAACCAAACATATTTAAATCCCAATCATTTAAATATCTTGCTCTCAGTTGGGTTAGATCTATATCTGCTTAATTGAGATAGGATTAGGATTTAGTTCCTTTTGCTTGCATTATAGAATAAGTTTGCATTTAGATTTAATTTTACATTCTTATAAGTCCTCTTCCCAAAGAGGAAAACATTAGTTGCGGCTTGGTTGAGCCCCATATCAGCTTAAGGATCACTTTCTTACCTGATCAGCAAGAAGGTGATCTAATTTCTCTTTTCCATTGGTGAATGAAAGTTATATTTTAAATGCATTAGAGATTGAGAGAAGGTAACTGGACTTAGTTGAACAAATAGGAACCACCATTCCAAACAGAAAAAGAGATGCTTTAAGGTCCGGACAGGGTGGTCATCCCCCAATGTTGTTGCAATGAATTTCAAGGCTTCAACATTTTGGCACTAGAAGGACGGCCTGAAACTTGTTGTCTATTTAGAGTCTTTGTATTCTAACATTTTATTACCATGATGGCTCCTCTTAAACTTCTAATTTGGAGTTGTATCCATGGACGTACATCTTCCAATACTCCACCCGAAGTGGTAAGACTCTTGTCTCAGGTAAAGTTTAATGGTAAGAAATTCTTCTGTTTTTAATCATGCTTTACAATTCATTCAAAAATTTTCAAATTCTACTTTTCAAGGAATTGATGAAGGTATTTTATGCAGGATTTTTACTCTTACATTCTTGGCAAAAGCCAGAAGCTGGTGTCAATCACTTCCAGTTGCCTCAATTCACAGCTGGGATCAATTTATAACAATGTTCCTTTGTAAATTTGACGGCTATAACTCCAAACATGTATGTGACAATTTTGAAGATTTGCAAAGATTCGAAAATGAACCTTTGATTGATTTTTCCATCAAGTTTCGTTTAAATTGTTTGAAATTTAAAATTAAAGAAAAACTTACGGAAGATGAATTATTAGATTGCTATGAAAATATTTTCCCTCTTCCTTCCATTCATAATCCATGTGAAATTATTTCAATATTTTCTCAAACTCCTTCCAATTACATTAACACAATTGAGAATTCCAATATAAGGATCCAAACAAATGATGATGATGTGGCTTCTATAATGTATGATCAATTCCTTCATTTAGTACACACTTCCTACAATATTCACTAGTACAAAATGAACAATTAGTTACTAAAAAAACAACTAAAATTTGCATATAAACGGCCATTTTTCGGTTGGTGGCCAACAGTAGCTAATTTACAGTATCTTATAACGTGACCAACTTTTAGTCATTTTTAGCTTAGTCATTAATTGGTTTCCTCAATTTTACCATCTAGTAGTATATTTAGTCATAAATTTGGTGATTAATTTTTCATTGGTTTAGTCATTAATTGTCGCAATTGACCAAATATACAACAAAATATATTACTATATAAATCCTCGAGAAAACCAATTAATGACCAAATAAATATGACCAAATTGTTGGTCGTGTTATAAGATATTGCAAATTAGCTATTAATAGTCATATATATACAAATTTTAGTCATCATTTAAAACCAATTAATGATAAAATAAATATGACTAAATCTTAGTCGTGTTATAAGATACTGTAAATTAGCTACTAATAGTCGTATCTATGCAAAATTTAGTCATCATTTAATAAAAAAATTATCATTTGCAGTAGCCATTTATCTTTTTTTGGTATTTTCATATTCATTATATAAACAAATAATTTAGTAGTTTCTATTCATTTCATTTAATTTCATTCATAATCATTATAAATGACTAATTCAATCATATATTCATTTTATTCGTGTTCATCATTAATTAATGTAAACTATTAATTTAGTAGTTTTAGATTGATTTTATGCGTTTATTATTAATCAACATAAATTAATTAGTATGATTTTGCGACTAAATTTTAAAAAAATGTCATACAATGTGCATGTTTGTCTAATATGATAACGCAAAGTTACATATATTAATTACAAGACTAAATAATATCAAGTGCAAATAAAAATAATTTCAACCATATAAATTTTAATATATAAAATATCAAGTATTACAATATGAGCTTCTAAACTTAATATCTGTTGGACTACAATTACACATAAAATATTGTTTTATTGTTTCAAAACATTATCACTGTGTTGCCAAAACATTACAAGTGAGTTCACTAACTCTGAAGGCTTGACCATCAGTCTCTATGAGTGTGTCTTATGCAAGATATTGACTCTAAGGGTATCGCTAGACAGATTCTCCTCTCTCTCATTTTGCATTTGTCGCTCCAGTGTTATTGTTATCCTCATTTTTCAATTGCTGCTTCTTACCATGAATATTGAGTTCCTCTCTTGAAAATGAAAGAATATACAATGCAGAGTATAAGACATGAAAGACGATGAATATTTGAATATAAAATAAAGTAGACTATAAAAGATTTATACAGCATATACCTCAGCATTTGACATTGGCGACTATACGGTTAGATGACTTGTATAAATAAAACAAATAAAATGTCACCATAGAAAATAACACCTTAGGAACTTAGTATTTAACCTTCAACAAAACCTTAGGCACAATCATACCAATTAAGTTACATGTTAAAAATATCACACAATAGATAACTTGTGAAAACAAATGGAAATAAAAAAGATAAAAAATATTCTTATTGCTTGTTCTAAAAGAGTCATGTTCCTTAAATTTGGATATTATTTTTCCCATAGTAAAAGTTCCTCCCTATTATGACCTATGTTTTTAGGATCATGAGATTGATCCAACATCATATTGGATTCTGGAGACAAAATAATTCAACTTTCTAAGATGAGTACATCACTTGGTTGAATGAAGGTGCTAACTGTGAGTAGTGTCAAAACCTTAGGGAAGTAGAACACTAAGGCCTAAAAAAATATATCACCACTTTTCCAATGAAAGAAAAAGTTTCAATCCTACAATGGCCTCTTGGAGTACAGTTCGTTGGATGGATATCACATTCTAAGAGATGACTGTCTAATACAATGAGAAGTGTACATATATTTTCACAATGACCCTCATAGTCAGACCCTATAGTTGTGTCCAATAATATTAATAATATTATACTATTTAATTATAAATTATGACTATCAAATAATTATTAGTTTTAATAATTAGTCTGAAATTGCATTTTTAGTATTTATGTATACATGAAAATATTTGGAAAAAAAAGGTACTTTTTGTGACTAGTTAATTTCGAGTAAATATAAATACACAATAAATTATGGTGCCTTTGTTTCTCTAGCATTATCTCCTCATTGTACTAATTGCTCCCATGTCCTCTACTGATTTTGGTGAATTCCTCTTTGATGATGTCCAATGTCAATGCATTGGACATTTATCCTCAATGTTCTTGTGAGCCAAAGGGAAGCTCCACAAGTAACAACCAAAACGTAGCCTCAAATATATTATTTGGGGCCAAAATGTAGTAATTATATGACAAGCCAAGAAACATTGCACATTAATCATCTTCCCTTTAATATTTATTAATAATTTCTTTGCATGATCATGTAATACTAAAGTGTAAAGTAGGGTCATTTAAAGTCAGTTATCTATCAATATCACCTTTGAGAGTGTTTAATATTTAATACTTTCTATTACACACACAGTAGATCACCAACTTCAAGGATAACAATATAAACACAACAAAAAGGAAATTAAAAGAAATGCTTGGAATTTAAATGCGACTAATGTTGAGTCAAGAAAATACCAAGCCCTTCACATTAGCAAGGCATTCTTAGGCACTAAAATAGAAAATCCTTCCATTGCATCATTTTCATCTTTTCTTTTATTTCTTTAATTGAGAACATAACTTCAGAAGAAAAAAAAAATCATTGAAAAATGTCTCAAAATCCTAACAAATTATCGAGTGATTGTCGTATCAATTAAATAGAAAGATAATCATTCAATATGCTTTTAACTTGGAGAATAAATTGAAGAATATGAAGATTTATCATCACTTTCTCCTAGTCAAATTGTAATCTGTGGGTTCCAATCAAGTAACCAATTTCCGTCCAAGATAGTTAAGAGATCACTTTGGAGAAGGACTTCTAGAAGCATTGGGATAGTAGAAATGGAATTAACTAGAAGGAAATTGAAGCACTTTAGTGGGTTCTCCAAAATATTTGAATGCAACTGAAAATGATTTTATAGTCCCTCCGCACATTTTAAAACATAAACCATTCATTTGCATCTCATTTATTTTCCACCTTTCTGTAATATGTAATTCTTTGAGCAAGAATATAACATTAATAAATATTGTCATGAAAGAGAACTCTTCATAATCATAATAAGTTGGGCTCTAACAAATAAACAATTTCATGTAGTCATCAAATTTTACATGGTATATTTCAGTGATTAAAATGACAACTTTATTCTTAATCTGATTACAACAAAAATAAATTCAACCCTAACTAGTTTGGATCTAACAAATCAAGAATTCCATGTAGTAAAGTAAACTTACATGGTAGATCCCAATTATTTTCAATGAAAACTTTATTCTTGATCTTATTACAACATAGATAAATTCAAGAGTACATACATATTTCCGTATTGAACACATTCCTAGATTTCATAGAAATATAATGATACAATTTAACTATAGGATTTATCTCCATCACACAAACTTCTTTTCGTAATAAAATTATAAATCCCGCATCTGCATTCCTCATCCTCGACATACCAATTATTTATAGTGGAATACTTTATCGTTGCTCCCTCAGTGCAATAGAGATCCAATAATGTGGCATTGAGATGATTTTTGTCGTAAAATGGTGTCGTGCATCCTTCAATATATGTCACAGAACTCCTCTCACCTCACAAAACTCCTCTCATATGCAACAATAAGAGTCCTCTCAAAATTCTTGGTATCCATTTCATTCATCCTGAAATAAGTGGATATTTCCATGGGTGACAAAGTGTGCTTGGGGATTTAATAGAATGAACTATCACTAAAAAAAATAAAAATACAATGCAGCATAGTAGTTATCAGTAGGAGGAATAACACTGCCAAGCTACTTCCTAGCTACATAAAGGTACTCTCGAATCACCTCTTATAACGAACAAAAGATAACATCAACTGCCTATAGAGTCTACCTATGCATGGTATCAATGAAAACACTGTCAAAAAACATCTACAACAACGTTGGTCAATATCTTCTTCTAGTCAAGGGCATGCCCAACTTTTGAAAAGTATCAAGCAAGTCAGGATCCACCTCATCCAAGATCCTCTTCTTCTTCTACCCTCTCTGTTTAGGTTAAGAATAATAGGAAAGGTCTTGGAAATTGATGGGTGGGTAAAAGTTATCATACCATTTGGGTTCTTCCATTTTTAATCATTGTTTGTAAGCATTAAATCTAAATTGCAAAATCCATCCAAGTTCATTTTTTTTAGCTGAAATTAACCTAATATTTGGAGAGTTGTAAGGTTTAATGGATCTAAGTATATTCCACTTAAAATATAGTAACATGGTTTAAAATTATAGGCATTGAGATCAGAATCTAAGGATGAAACATAAAATATTTTATATTCATGATTACAAGAAATTTTAATTTCATGTAACAAAGTTTGAGGAAGGTATAACATTTTCATCCAACTAGAAAATTTTCTTGCATAAATCGAGCCCTTTGAATTTGGGCATGGTATATTCCATTACACAAACAATCAAACAATAAAAAAATGTGAAAATAAAAAATAAAATTTCATGCATTCTTACCCTAGAAAAGTTAGGGACGAGCGAACTGATCTGTATAATAAGGAGATGCAAAATGATTACCTGTCCATTGTCCTTTAATGAATTATTGGCGCAATCAAGATCTACATTATCATAATCATTAAACCCTTTGTACAATAAGGACATGCAAAATGTTTACTTGTGCATTATCTTTTGATGAATTGTGTTAGGGAGGTTTGAACTGATCTGTACAATAAGGAGATACAAAATGATTACTTGTCCATTGTCCTTTGATGAATTGTTGGCCGCAATCAAGATCTGCATTATCATAATCATTAAACCCTTTGTACAATAAAGACATTCAAAGTGCTTACTTGTGCATTGTCTTTTGATGAATTGTTGGCCACAATCAAGATTTGCATTATCATAATCATTAAACCTTCAACTCTAGATAAAATTTATGCTTTGATCATATAAACCCTCAAAATTGTTTACCCATCAGAAAAAAAAAAAAAAAATTCATCTTTAGTAAAAAGGAATAACTCTCCATAGTCCAAATTCATACCCATGTAAAAATTACGAAAATCTCAATAAGGACATGCAAAATGCTTACTTGTGCATTGTCTTTTCATGAATTGTTGGCCGCAATCAAAATCTGCATTATCATAATCGTTAAACCCTCAGCTCTGGATAGAATTTATGCTTTGATCATGTAAACCCTTAAAATTGTTTACCCATAAGAACAAAAATCATATTTTTTAAGAAGGAAGAACTCTCTAGAGTCCAAATTCATACCCATGTAAAAATTACCAAAATCTTTAAGATCATAATCATTAAACCCTCAACTCTAGATAAAATTTATGCTTTTATCATATAAACCCTCAAAATTGTTTACCCATAAGAAAAAAAATCATCTTTAGTAAAAAGGAAGAACTCTCCAGAGTCCAAATTCATACCCCGTAAAAAATACCAAAATCTCCATGTCGAATGACCTTGCCATCCCTCCATCTAATCCTTGATGCTCTACTCAGGTGTTTCCCATGAAAACACCATTTGGTTTTTTAATCCCATGAAATCCATAGATCTTCATACCCATGTAAAAATTACTAAAATATCTATGCCGAATGACCTTGCCCTTCCTCCGTCTAATCTTTGATGCTCTCCTCAGGCGTTTCCCATGCAAACTCCATTTGGGGTTTGAATCCCATGAAATCCATAGATCGCGTTGATGGTGTTCCTCCTTCTGGCATTTCCACGCAGATATAAACAAGGCAAATAAAAATGCAGTGCTACAATGTGATGTTGTAATATGTGAATATTTTATTTGAACCCAGTGCTAAACTGGAAATGAAAAAGAAAAGAAATATTTATAATGGAAAAAATAAAAGAAATATTTATAATATAAAATATAAATATAAATTGAAATTGGGTTAAATGATTTATTTTTAATAAAAATTTGTTATTTTTGAGCAAGACGCTAAGTTAAAAAGAAGAATAAGAAGTTAAAAATGATATTGGGATGCGGGTAAACATTTAAATATGACCTCAATTAATAATAAAAAGTTAAATTAATAAAAATAATATAATTCAATTTGTTATATTTTGATTTTGTTATTAACTTGTGAATAGGGTTTGTTACAATACCATGGGCCAATACCATGATTTATCAATATTACAAGTCCAAAAACCATAACTTATTTCACAACTAAAATATTTTATAAAAATATGACAAGATTCTTAACCATGGATATTCACCCCCACATTATGGTAGATATTATTAACTTGTAAAAAATAGCATTTGTTGCAATACCATGGGTCAATACCATGGATTATCAATATCACATGCCCAGAAAACATAAATTATTTGACAATCAAAATATGTTATGACAATATGACAAAATTGTTAACCATTGATATTCACTTTCACTTTACCCTGGATATTAACTTGTAAATAGGCTTTGTTACAATACGATAGGCCAATACCATGGCTTATCAATACCACATATCCAAAAACCATAATTTATTTCATAGTAAAAATATTTTATTTTAATTTAATTTTACAACATTTTTTTAATTGAATCTAAAAGGGAAAATGTTACAACTTGAGATATATTTAAACACTCTATCTTCATGACTACTAAAAATATTCCCATAGAAATTAGAATAAGGTTTTAATAAAATTAAGATAATATGGATCTATTCGAGTTCTTTATATATATATATATATATATATATATATATATATATATATATATATATATATATAAGAACCGGTATAGATCTATCTTAGCTAAGGATTGAAGGGATAAGAGCAAGCAAATTGACTAATTATAATAGATTAAATATAGTGCATGAATTTTTAAAGTTTTTCATTAGTTTATTTTCTTTGACATGATTGATCCAAAATATAGGTTTAATATTTTACAACCAGTTAAGTTCTTTTAATTTAGATAATTAGATAATGTCTTAAACACAATACAATGTGATCAAATTTAAGAGACATTTGGGGAGGGGGCGTAGAGAGGGAGGGAGATAGTGAAAAAGTTGGAGAACAAAGAGAGAGAGAAAGAGAGAGTAATGGGGGGGGGAGAGAGGGAGGTGAGAGAGAAGGAGTGAGAGGAAGGAAGAGAGAGGAGAGTGATATAGAAATGGAGTTGGAGTGGGGGAGAGAGGGAGGAAAGTAAAAAGACATAGAGAGATAGGGGTGGAGAGAGAGAGGAGTGAGAAGGGAGAGATGGAGAGAGAGTGAGGGAGAGAGGAGAGGAGGGAAGAGAAAGAGAAGAGGAGAGGATAGAGATAGGGAGAGAAGGGGAAGGGAGAGAGATGGAGAAGGACAGGGAGAGGGGAGGTACTGATAGAGTTGGAAGGAAGAGAGAGAGAGGGAGTGATTTGGGTGGAGAGATAGAGGGAGGTGGGAGATAAGGGATAGAGAGGAAGGAATATAGAGATGAGGAGAGAGAGATGGAATTGGAGGGGGTAGGAGAGGGAGGGAAAAAAAACATAGAGGGAGAAATGTGGATAGAGAGAGGGGGTGAAAGGGGAGTCATTGACAAAGAGTGAGGAAGAGAGGAGAACAGGAGGGAATAAAGAGAAGGATATATATAGAGAGGGAGAGAAGGGGAAGAGAGAGTTAGACAGAGAAGGGGAAGAGAGGGAGAGGGAGTGTGTGTATGTTTGGGGGGTGAGATAGAGAGAGGGAATAACAAAGAGACACAAATACAAATATAGATACTATATAGTATTATATAACCAACTTAGATCCATATTAACCCTATAACTATCAAGTGCTGAGAGAGATCCAATCTCTCGAGATGCAAACATTTCCTCAAGTTTTGCACTAGGAAAACAAGTTTGCACCTCGAGAGATTGGACCCCTCTCGGTACTTAATAGATCTGGGGTTAATATGGAGTGAGGTCGGTCAATATGAAATTAAAGTAGTTTTTATTTGATATTATAGTCTTAAAAAATAAAATTTCACTTCAAATTAATTTCAAATTGGAACTAGATCCATTTAGATTCAATGAATAGATTTTTAAAAAAGATATAAAATATTTTCTTTATTAAAAAATATATTTTTAAAATTATAAATTATTAGAGATAAATAGCTCACCTATACACCACGTGAGGATGAAGAAGTGGTTAAGGAATGATAGCCTTTCAACCAATATTTAAAGACTTTTCAATCCCCTGCCACTTGTAAGTTTAGATTGCTTGACACAATTAAGTTGACTAACATAAAAAATGGATTCATATTACTGTATTACTTGTTAGGCAGTTGTATTTTTGTTTTTAGACTAAATTAGTAATCCATGTTAGTCATTTTTTGTTGTATTACTTATTAACTAGTCACATATTTTAACCCGCGACTAAATTAGAGATTTATGTTAGTCGTTTCTAGTTCAGTCACTTAAGATTGCTCATTTTTGGTAGTATTTTACTTGGAAAAGCTGTGGTGACTAACTTTCTTAGTCACCTAGTCACTAATTGCTCATTTTCTACTAGTGATTGATAGTGATCGGGATGCACCTTCACATGTCAGTGAACGTCAATCACAAAGGTTGGAAAATTTTACTATTGAAATGCAAGAAGATACTAGCAATAATATTGAAGAAGATACTACTTTGAAAGCTGAAAATTAGTGTGTGTCAGATTCAGAAGATCAGAGCATAAGTCAGCAAGTACAAGCAACGATTAAAATTCCCAATAACACGCAATCTGCTGTACAAATTTTTGATTTCTTTTACGATGATTAAATGTCAAATTCAGAGCAGCAAAGAAACATTCTTCAAGAAAGCACAAGTACACAAATGAATGATCTCAAATCTAAAATTTACAATGAGCAGAAAGCACAATAATTCTTAAATAGAGACACTTTTAAATCCATTGCTTCTAATTCTCATTTTTCCATTTATCCTGATATTTTTCTGATGACAATTTATCCCCTCTTAATATTAATGATATTTCAGAAAATAGAGAGGTTGATCTTAATGAATTGTCAATTAGTTTTTATCAAGATAGAGAATTAAGTATTGATCATTCTTCTGGCATTAATGAACATGTGCTTTATATTCCTTCTTGTTTTGATACATTGGATAAGATCGAATGGAATTCTAATGAATGTCGTGAGGTCATTTACAATAGTTACTTTGACATTGAGGATATTGATTTGTCTACTTCACTATTGAATTCTCATGATAAAACTCTAATCAAATGTGGAAATGAAAAACACTCTAATTCAGAAATTGTTTCAAATAGTTCTCATTTTCAAATAATTAATCAAACTCATGATTTCAGCATTCGAGAAAACATTCCAATCTATGATTTATATGAAAATCAAGATCTCATTCCTATTCATAGTCATGATTCTCTTTATAATTCACAAACTGGTATTAGAAATCATTCGAATTCCATTATTAGGGCCAATTTTTGTGAAAAGGAAATTGTTTTAAATCAGTTCCACTTGTGCTGTAACACTAGTGTGCTCGGCGTGAAAAGAACCACATCTGGAATATAAAAAATGAAAAAGGTGACTCCTTTGTTTCTCAGCAACACATATCCAGGGAGGCTGTCAATTTTTTCAGGAAGCAGTACAACAGAAGACATGATGCTGCTTTCCGCGACATTCTGTGGGGTATAGAACCGACTCCCCAAATGTTCAATGACGCAGACAACGAGATGCTGTACAAGCCTGTGACAGAAGAGGAACTTCTCGGGGTCCTGAAATCCTTCAAGAAAGACAAAAGTCCTGGGCCGGATGGCTGGACAATTGAATTTCTCACTCACTTCTATGAGCTCATAAAGCATGACCTATTACGCATGGTGGAGGCCACGAGGATGTCCGGTCATATTCACCACATCACCTCCTCAACGCTGATCGCCCTCATCCCCAAAAAGGCTGATCCGGAAACGTTTAACGATTTCCGACCAATATCCTTGTGTAATATATCATACAAGATTATTACAAAGATCATTGCTGAGCGACTAAAAGGGAATCTGGCTTCCTTTTTAACCAGGGATCAGTACGCGTTCCTGCATGGCCGAAATATCCTGGATGCCGTTGCTATCACACAGGAATGCCTGTCCACCATGTATGCAAAAAACCTGCCGGCGGCTATCATGAAGATCGACCTGCGGAAAGCCTTCGATTGCTTAGACTGGGGATTTATGGAGTGCCTCCTTGCAAAGATTGGACTCAATGCAAAAAACATTCGATGGGTGATGGCATGCATCGAGAATGTCAATTATGCGGTTATTGTTAATGGTTTTCCCACACATTTCTTCCAAGCCGAAAGGGGTCTGCGACAGGGCTGTCCACTTTCGCCCCTTATGTTCATTTTGGCTATGAATTCGTTGAGCATCCATATTAATAACGCGGTTGATGGTGGCAATTGTAAACCCATTAAAATCTGCAGGCACATCTACACATCCCACAACCTGTTCGTGGACGATGTTCTTTTATTCGCAATGCTTTATCGATCATCATGGAGCTGTTTAAAAGTCATTCTGGACAGATTTCAATGCGCTACTGGCCTCGCTATTAACAAGGAAAAGTCTGTTCTATATCATAACGATGTTGACCTGGAGACTGTCATATGGATATCCAATCTTTTCGGTATTGAACACTCCTCGCTCAAGCATGGCATGTATAACAAACTGGACTGGCTGTGGCTGACAGACAGATTCTTCAAGAAAATCTCTTCATGGCAATACAGAAGTCTCTCCATGGCGGGCAGGGTCATCCTTACTCAAACTGTCTTAATGCAGCTGGTTGTTTTTTGGGCGCACCTTTTCTTCATTCCTGCAAGTATTATCAACAAAATGACAACGATCTCAACAAATTTCATTTGGGGCGGCTCTCCGGAACAGAAGAAGTTCCATCTGTCCAGGATGGAGTGAATCTCTCTGCCAAAAATTATGGGCGGATGGGGCTTAAAGAATCTGAGGGATTTTGGCAACGCCCTCCTATGCAAATCTCTCTGGCGAGGGATCTTCGGGGTTGGCCCATGGAGCGAACTGATCAGGCAAAAATACATGAAGGGAAAATGCATTGAATACTGGTACAGGATTGAAGCCATCGGCATTAGCACAGGATCGGCAATCTGGTTAAGTTTCAAAAGAGTTGACAAATTCTTTCTGTCAAGATTAAGATGGAGGATTTTTACTGGTAACAGGATTTATATTGGCATTGACCCTATTGCCTGCAGACACGATTTTTCCTTCCCAGATGTATTGTTATTTGCTCTGCACAGATTGGGTATCTTCACGTGGGATCGACTCATAACAGAATGGTCTGGCCTTTCCCCCTCATGGAAGGCTGCGGATGTCATCGGCCTGCCGATTGATCTTCACCTTACATGGAACCTGTTCTCGGCTGCTCTACGGGACTGTGGAATCACTCGCGGTGGCTCCCCTGATCATCTCTCCTGGTTCTCAAAATGCTCGGTGGATCCTACAGCAAAAGACATTTACTCTACTCTCATTTGCTCACAGATTACAATATCTCCTCCTATCTTCCCAGCTGTTTTCTGGAAAACAGGATGCCCTCCCAGAATGATCCTGTTTGCATGGCTGGTTTTTAATAACCGTAATCTCTCCTGGGACAATCTTCGGAAAAGACGCTGGCATGGCCCCAGCAGATGCTCTATGTGCGAGACTGAGGAAGAGACAAACTTACATATGTTCTTTCAGTGTAATACTACTCAGAAAATCTGGTATGAACTCGCCATTTCTTTTGATTTTCCTCACAATGTTTTTGACTCTGTTCATGCAGCCTTCAATTGGTGGTGCTCACAATGCGCGAAAAGGCGCCCCATCCTCATTATCACCTTATGGCTTGCCTGGAAGTGGCGGAATCAAAAAATCTTCAGAGATTCAAAGATCCCTTTCTCAGACATTATGCAAAGTATTTGCTCCTGTTTTGATGCTATATCAGGTTCATAGGCATCATCTGCCTTATTTCTGTTTTTATGTCAAATATGCTCATCTTCATATGGAACCTTTATCTGTAAACACTCTCCGAGTTTATTGCCGTATGTCTCCTCTTCAGTTCCTCCTGATATGAACTGCTACTCACATATGTATACAATGTAGATCTTTATATTGAATTAATATAAAACTATCATGCTTTTCCTTTTGGAAAAAAAAACTACGATTTGATTTTGTTATTGTTTCTTCACTTACTTTGTTTAACTTCATATTTATTTTTTGTTTTTTGTTTTTGATTTTTAGATACTTTGTGTTGGCATATCAATCAATTCAGTATTAAACACTCAATTGATGCTTTTCCTGAATGGGAAGATGAAGCTTCCAATTATAATCGTGAACATCAAGAGCTATTAATATTCCAATTACAATTGATGTTAATTTCTTATCAATTACTTCTATCTTCTAAAAGGCAGTGTCAATAAGAAAGTGTATTTACCCAATATGACCAGCAATCTAATTCAATTAATAATTTTCCATTATATCTAACATATTTTCATCCATTTTTCATTGACCCATTAGAAAAATATTTGGAAAGGTTTCCTTCACGGAAGATTGTTAGTAGCTTAACACTTGCATATAACACTAACAAGTTTTTCCAGGTCTTTGAATCTAAAAGCTTATTTCCACAATTTAGTCTGTCATCTTCTCTTTTGAACATCTCCCAATCAATAGTGGAAATCCATCCAGATTTCTATGATCCAATAGAAATTCAGTTGGAAAGAGCATTTCAAGAGAAGGTAATTAAGTTTCTTTTTGTAAATATGTTAGCAAATAATGTACATTCTGGTTTCAAATTTAGTTTTCTTAGTTTAATTATATTTGTATTTTTATTACTAATGTTTGACCTGTACATACATGCAAGAATTAAAATGAGAGAGTGGTTACATTTGAAGTATGACTATACCTGGTCATGTTTCCTTAATTAAGTTAGAAGTAGGAATAGATTAATTTAGATTACATTTCTTTTCTGTTAGCACCTATTTCATTATTTCAGGTTTTCAATAAAAAAAGTAATGAATCTGTCTTCTTTTGGGCGCTCCCTTTCATTTTCGGAAAAGAGGCTTAAAACATTTTAGAAGCTCTTGAATAATTAGATCATGCATATTTGTGAAGTCCTTAATTGTCTTGTTTAAACAAAAGAAAAACATCACATTGATCATAGATATGAATAAATTCCAAGAATTTTCTACAGCTTGACAATTTTTGATTCATAAGTATTTATGAAAATGAGCTCATTTTCACCACTCTTGTCTTCCAATCTAAATTAGAGGTGGATGCAATTTGAAAATTCATTACTTAGAATTTTATATTAAATTAGTAGGTGAAGTTGAACATATGCAAATTTTGAGAAAATTTGGGGGAATTTGAAGATTCAAGAGGTAAATTTACAGTCAATTTTCTTCCGGGTATGTGTTTACAGGTTCAATGTCATCTATCATTAGTTTTACTTTTTCAAAGGTTATTTCTTATTTCTATTATGTTTCTTTTACAGGTATTCATCAACTTGATTATGGAGACTTAAGATAAACAAGCAACCAGATCTTTTCAAATCTACAACATATTCAGGGAAGTATTATTAGTTGTTCATCAAAACTTGGACATTTTTAATTCTACTTTCATTCATTAAAACCCCAATAGGTCTTTAAAATAGTATCGGAAGATTCATATCAGAGAATTATAATATCGTAATTGTTATCATTCAAAAAGCTCTGATAAACATATTCCCTTATCCAATATTTCCAATATCTATTAAAAGGGATTTTGTTAAAAGGCAAAGTTAACTTGATTGCTTTATTTTTTTAGTTGAATACTTTAAGGGGTTGTTGTCCCCACATAATGCCACATCTAATATCACATTTCACATATAGGAAGTTTTCAATTAAGTATATCCCCAATATCTTGAATCACCGATCTCTAATAGTTGAATTCACTAGTATTGCGATGACCATATAACCCCGGACTCGATACCACATTTAAATCTAATTCTAAAAAATATTGCTTCCATTCATAAATTGCAATTTCAGTAGGTGCATATGTTTAAAAATTTCCGATTTCCTGGACCTGATATGGCATTTAAATTCAGTTTTAAAATTTATGGCATCTGCTCATAAAATCACAATTTCGATTGGGGCATACATTTAAAAGTTCTGATATCCCGGATCCACTAAGAGATTTAATCCATTTAATAAAACTATCGCGTTTGTTCTTCATTGCACATCGGCGTATCAACAATTCTACATCCTACAGTCAAATTTTCCGATTGCTGATTTCTTTTAGAACCCAAAATCGGTCCCACGAATGAGTCACATCATTCATCGCAAATTCCCATCACATGTTTCCATATCACAACAAATATATCACATTGCAAAACTCAAATGAAGCCTTGCCTTAATATTCACTGATGTGATAAAATCTGGTAAATGTCTCTCCGCCATTGTCAATCAACTATCATATATTACTCAATTGCATATCGACAAAGGTAAAAATCACAGATTGAAATTTATGCATAGGAACGAAACTTGCGATGCGAGACATCCGATAAGGCGTTGTGTTGTATAAAATATTTTAAGGCACTCTTGGGTGATCATTATGGTACTGAAGAAATTAATAAGAAATTTGCAACATGGCAAATCATTTTTTATTTTTCTTATATTTAAGTTTTCGATATATCGCTCTATATTTAATATATGAAATTTAAGACCTATCCATCTACACATATGTATTTCATTATCTTGGATTTGGTCTTAATTTTGAAAAATTTATTAAAATCATGGAGTTGATATGAAACTTATAATATTGTGAGAACATTCATCGTTGCGATTCATTAAAAAACATCCTTTCATTCTCATCTCTGATGAATTCAGTTCACTTCAGATTCCTAGAATATGAAACGTTGTTTTATTCTAGTTTGTTGCTTGTTTTAGTTTAGATTTAATAAGTGATGATTGTGGGTAAATAAAGTTTCAGTCAATTCAACTTCTTCATCCTTTTAATTCTAATTAAAGGAAAAAGTTATATTTTGTTGGAAAAAGTGATACCTCTTAGGTAAGATTGAATGCAATTATTTAAATGGTAAGTTCCATGTGCCCACTTTCATTTATTTACTTTTGCTTTCATTTTTGTTTTTAAATTTTTGCTGACATAAAACTTTTCACACTTCCACCAGATCAGACTTGAAATTCACTCTCCTTTGTTCAGTAATGATCCTCATTGAATCAACTACGCTAGGGAGTTTATGAACTTTTAGTTTGTTTCTTTAAGAATTTATTTTGTTAGAAAATGGTTAAGATGATGCTTTGAAACAAAACAATTGACACCAGACAATTTTTTTTTTCGTTTTCATTGAATTTTATCATCACTGTTATCGGAAGTCAAAACGTTTATAACTCTACAAGATCAAATTTATTTAGATCTCAACAAAAGAAGGAACATTCACATGATTATTTTCTTTTACTTCGTCTCGTTGAGACATTGGCATAAATTTTCTTGTTGGAGTTTATCTTTTAAAAATTTGGATTTTTTATTTCACCTTTCACCTTCTTCATTTTTATTTTTGATTGTTGATTTCTTTTCTTACTTTAGCTTAGGATAATTTTTTTCTTTTATTTTCAGTTTTGTTTTGATTTGGTGACTTTGGCATGATATATGTGAAATGACCTTTCTTGTTCAACAATGGTTGACATACAGGGGGAAATATTAATTTTTCCTATATCTATGAATTTCATTTATCATTAAAGGCATATCTTTATGGAATCATCAAACCATCTTTCTTTAAATATTTTTCATGGAGGAACATACATCCTTTTTAGGTGATTGAGTTTACTTTTTCAAGGAAACAATTGATTTGAGTTTTTCACAATGAATTCCTCCCACTCCTCCACATAAAAGCCTTTGATTAATAGCTGCAGGAAAGAATTTCGAGCAAACAATATGAAAGTGTTATGTCCATTAAACATAAATCTCTATTACCATCCCACCTCCTTCATTCAAATATATCATAAACTACAAGCTTGCAAATATGCTTATCAAAAGGGTGATTAAAGAGGAAGCATGTGAAATAAAAGTAAATCCGTTGGGGTTATGAACACTTGCTGGCAGCGGGACTAGGCTTGTGTGGCATAAAAGTCAACTTCGTCGGGGTACTATTCAGGCTCGCTGGCAGTGAAGCGATGTCAGGGACAATCATAAAATGGATATATTCTTTATAAAAAACTCCTATCTCTACCTTCTTCTATTATTATATGAGGTATTTTTAAAACAAATTTTCCCAAATTTGGATTCATGACTTCTACTCTAGTCTTCTTTGAGTACTTATATTTACAAAACTCATATTACTTAATATATTTATGTCGAACCTATGGAGTTGTTAGACGATTTCGTGAACTCCATTATTTTTAACCTTTGGATAAATTAAAGTTTATTATCTTTAACCAGAGATAACTGGTTCTTCCTAGTGTGTCACCATTGTTGTAGGGAAAACCCAATGCCTCCCATTATTTCAAGTAATGGGGACCCTTTCCATTAATTTTTGGCTAAACATCTTTTATGATTTTAATTTAAGTTAATTGTCTTACAATTTTTTTATTTTTTAGTTTTCATTGGATTTCTATTTTGATTGTTTCATTGAATCCGACTTTTCACTAGCTTTCCATCGATACTTGTTTCGATTCATTTGGTCAACTGGTTTGTAAATGAAACTCCTTTGAAATTTGATCGTTTTCTTGTCTAGAATAAATATGTAAATAAATGTATAAAATTTTGATTTTTCATAGCTAATTAAGTTCAATAGTCATTCATTGTAAATATTAACTCTTATTTAGTTTTTATTAATATTCTTTCATTTTTTCACTAACTATCCTACAAAATAACCCAGCTAATTTGTACAATAAAGGAAAATGTGTTTCGAAATTTTGGTAATTTACTCCAATTTATTATTTTAAAAGAAGTTTCCAAGGCCAGATTCTAAAAATTACAGAGTGGCTATAGTTCAATTTGTAGGATTGTTAATTCACGTGGGCCTCGCTCATCTTCATTAATTTAATAACCCCGGAAACTAAGATCACAAAAAAAAATCATATCACAAAATCTCATCGCAAAAAATTTCTCGCAAAAGTCTTATCACATAATCCTAAACCTTGACATTTAAAAAAAAAAAAAACAAAACAAAAAATGTGATACGACCGATGCGATTGTAACTTCGAATTTGTGTTTTGTTTTCAATTCATTTCAAATGAATTAAGGGACTTTATATACATGTGTAAATATATTAATATAAATTATATATATTAAATATTCATAATTTTATTAAATAAATTTTAATATAATTAATATTTAAAATATAATTAATTTAAAATAATTGTATATATTTAGTTTTTTTTTTTTTTTTTTCTGAGTAAAGACTAAATCTATTAAGAAAAAGAAGAGTATAGTACAATCAAGCTTGCAAGCAAGCGAAGCAGAAAAGCAAGGGAGCCCAAGGAGATAGGCTCCACCTTTCTCCTTGGCGAAGAAACAGGAGAGAGCTAAAGAGAGCATGGAATAACAAAGAGCTGTGACTGAGCAGAGAGAACTACCCTGCGGGGGTTGTTACCGTCACACGACTTTTTTTTCCTTTTTTCTTGCTTACTTTGACCCAGTCAGTGGAGTTTGGCTGGGCTGAAACAAGTTGAAGACTGTTCTGCTCTGGCAGCGAAATATCCTTCTCAGAATCCGAGGATGAAGAGATATGAGAACGTTTCTGGGATATCTGAGAGACCAAGGGGTTTGCCGGATCGTCCAAGGGAGCATCCAGCAGAATCTCAATATTCTGCCCATCTGCATCAATTTCCTCCTCATCCGAACTGGAGGAATATGATTCGTCCATAGGGGGAGGGGGCGCATAGGGATTCCAGCTTTTGGACTTGGGCTTGCGCTTTGGAATCTTCTTTTTGTCGAGGTGCAAGGGACAGGTACTCTGGAGGTGTCCTGTTTGATGACAATGGCGGCAACGGAAGGCTGTATTCTCGTAATCCAATGTTTGAGTCCAATGGAAATCTCCATGCTTGAGATTAATCTGATCCGACAGTCCTTTGCTTATATCTATTTCCGCACAGATTCTCCCATATGTGTATAGCCCATTTTCCCTCCGAGAAGAATCTACAGCCAGGTAGCTTCCTAAAGATTCTACAATTGCTATGAAGACCGAGATATGCCATAGATGCGCTGGAAGGTTCGGGAGCCTGACCCAAATGGGAATCTTGGTGATAACAGCTGTAGAAGGGTCGAAGTCTGGAAACCAAGGAGTAAGAAAGAGCCCAGCCGAGCCCCAAAACCAAGGGCCCCCTGTTAAGGCTTTCTGGTAATATTCATTTCGGTCAAAAACCACAATGAAGAATCCTTTTGAGCATAAATATATCTGGCTTTTTTTCGTCCAATAGGTACGAATCCATTGGTATAAATCTGCAGTGCGAGGCCATAGCCCATTGAATCTGCAAACAAGTGCGGATTCTGCAAAAAGTTGTTGGCTCTCATCAATCCCTGCATGGGTGAGATTGATGGAAGGAATGTCCTCTGATTTATCTACCAAAAAAGGCTTTGGAGCCTCAAATGGATGGCCTGCTGATGAAGAGGGCTGAGTGTGGGCAGAATCTTTGCGGACAGCATCTTTAAAAGAGAAAGAAGGGGCAGAGGAGGTCTGCCTGAAGGAACCCCCTCTCAAACGAAAAGTAGCTACAATAGAGGCATCCCTCTGAATGCTGTAATAAGAGAGAGGAAGGGTATTCATGAGTTGCTTACCCTTGTATATCAGTCTGAGGCAAGCTGAGGGGATTCCTAGCCGACCTTCAAGATTTTGCAAAAGGTCCTGCACCTGATCCGTTGCGCGTACCCATTGCATGGTTGTCTTGCCCAGGAGATTGACTTGGATCTGGAAAACCTGTGAATCTTTATGCAGATCTGGTTCAGATCTGGCTCCTCCTACCCTTCTCCTGCACTTACAAATCTCCGATGAGAGAGAGCTGGATCTTTGAAGGGCCTTCTCCTCCTGAACTTGCCGTAGGGGAATGAGAGGAGAGGAGGGGAGGGTCCAAAGATTAAAGAGTCTGTCAATGCGCTCCACCCAGGAGGGCTTCCGGTTGACCCATCCAGGCAGATCCAGAAAGCTTGAAGGATTTTGCAGATCTAGAGCGGGGTTATGGTTGTTCTGGTAAAACAGATAAAGCACTTCCAAGAATGGGCTTCCTTTTAGAGCAGAGAAATTCTTCCTGGGGGCCGCTGCTTGAGGATGGATAAGAGAATATTTTGCGTGATCCTTCTTAGCCGCTTCATTTTCGCTCTGATGTGGTTGGATGGCGCGACGAGCATCTGCATAGGTCCCCGATCTGTCGGCTGCAGGGTCGAGGGCTGAACAACTGAAGGGGGTTTTCAGTATATGAGGGAAAACAAGCATATTGGAGTTATAAAATACCGGAAAATCGTGGATGGAATGCGCCTCTCCGAAGGCAGGAGTGGCATAAGTGAGGTTAACCAGGTGCTCATCATTCCAAACGTCGACAGATCTGCCTCGAGGCCAGACGACGGGCAAAAACATGGAGGCGGAAACCTGGTTAGGGTTCATCTTTTCCGCTCTCAAAAATTCGTCTGTTTCTCATTGTATATATTTAGTTAATTAAACAGATAATAAGAATTAATAATGCAATTATAATTAATTGTTATTAATTAATTAATAACAACAATTTAATTTAGGATTATAATTTAATTAACAAATTCTGATTTTTGGACCAAGCAACAGAATTTCCAGAATTCTGTTAGATTTGACTCATCGATTTTGGAGACTCATAGATTGAGTTTTATTTGGCCAAATGAGGCCCAGGACGGCTCATTGGAAATATAAAATCATGGAGAACATTTATGAGGAGGTTTTATTAACATATTTAATTATTTATTGGGTATAAAATCCAGGAGAATATCAAGCTTCGAATTTTTAAATAAAATTAATTTTTCTGAGTTTTATTTTCTGCATTTTCATTTGCTCAAGCCTCTTCTGAATGCAAATCCATTCGTTAATGCTATCCTTGGTTAATTAAATCATCACAAGCATCAATACAAAGCTCATATTTCCTTTTCAATTATTTATTTAATTGAATGATTAGATTTGCTTTAATTCCAGATTTGACATTTTGATTTTATTTTTTCATTTTAATTTTGTTTTAATTTGATTTTGCAGGAAAACGGTTGAAGAGATAAAGATAAAAGAATCTCAATCATTGAGAAGGCTCCAACAATACATGAATGGAATTTTGAGCCAATGAAAATTGATTAAACATATTTCTTCTTCAACAAACTTTTTTATTTTGAATTCTGTTATAAAGATTATAAATAACAGATTGTAGAATGTAATAGGGGCTTCTCTCCTCTGCAATTCTGGAATTCTAAAAGCACTTATGTAATAAGGATTTAGAGTTGTAGGTGGGGGGAATGAAAATCTCAGATCTGGGGATTATTGAGGATTTTTTTTTTTCATTCTGAATTATGTGTGATGGGCAGAGTTTCGACTTCTGCAACTCTTGTTATAACAACACAAATTCAAGCAATATAAAGAACTGTTGGAGACAAGAGCCAGAGAAATGGATTCAATAAATTGGTATTTCTAATACTATTATTTTAAATACTAGTTTAATTTTATGATGGCATGAATGTGTCATTTTATTCATATTTGTGCACTTTTCTTGGTATGAGTAATTTGTTTCAATCATATGTTATTATTTATCTCTGCCCTTATGGGTTGAATTCTGATTTATGAGTAACTATTTACTCAGAAATTTGTCTTTTAATATTGGTTTAACAAATAGTGATATCGTGTCAACTACTTTCTCATATTATTGTTTAATTATTCAAATTACTGATTAAACAATCAATATTATTTTTTGAACTTCTTTCTAAATGTTGTTGGTTTATTATTCCAGTTAAGAAGTAACTGAATAGAATATGTTTTGGTATACATAATGTCAGTTAATTGAAATACTTCGTGAGCTTGATATTCATTATAATCCAGACATATTTAAATCTCAATCATTTAAATATTTTGCACTCAGTTGGGTTAGATCTATATCTACCTAATTGAAATAGGATTAAGACTTAGTTCCTTTTGCTTGTATTATAGAGTAAGTTTGCATTTAGATTTAATTTTACATTCTTATAAGTCCTCTTCCCAAAGAGAAAAAATTTAGTTGCAGCTTGGCTGAGCCCCAAATCAGTTTAAGGATCACTTTCTTGCTTGATCAGCAAGAAGGTTGATCTGATGTCTCTTTTCCATTGGTGAATGAAAGTCATATTTTAAAGCCATTGGAGATTGAGAGAAGGTAACTAGACTTAGATGAACTAGTCAAAACCACCATTCTAAACGGAAAAGGAGTTGATTTAAGGTTCGCACTGGATGGTCATCCCCCAATGTTGTTGCAGTGAATTTCGAGGCTTCAACAGAACCCAAAAATGATTGTTTCAGCTAGAACTGCATTCGTGACAATAAAAATGTTGAATGTAAATAGATTGAACAAACAGGTTTCTGATCTACAAGCTAAACTTCCTATTTCAAAACAAATAACTGCACAGGTGCAGAGTGAGAACCAACCTTTGCTAGCATCCCACTCCCATATTAAAGGTTTACAAGCATCCACCTCAAATGAATTGCAAATAATTTCAGTAGTAATGGTGATCCAGGTGGATATTGGTGGCGAACCACTATTCCACTTGGACCCTCACCATTGTTTCTTTCAGTTTCTTTAATTGTAGCACAATTTACTATTTTTAGCAGTTTTTCAAGTCCTAAACTTCCAGAGCCATTTTGAGGCCCTAAATGACATTTTGTTTTGGCAAAATTGCTTGGTGATTGCTATGGCAATCACGTCGGATGCTATATTCCTCGGAGAGATCTTTCTAATGAGGTATCATACGCGTCAAACAAAGATAATATGACCAAGTTACGACCCTAGGAAGTTGACTGCCATTGAAGCCTCTGATTTATGTTGCTCCAACATGGGGGATAACCACCCGGTCTAGACCTTAAAGACATCTCCTTTTCCGTTTGAAGTGGTGGCTCTGACTGGGGATAATGGGACTAGTTTCCCAGTGTGGGTTTTAAAATCAGAGTGCGTGGTTTTCAAGGGATTGAAGTAAGAATAATGATAACTAAGTGGCCTATTCTATTGTGCAAATCTCTAGCTAACTTAATCTAATATAAACTCGAGTATTCTGTGTAATATGAGATCTAAAAAGATATATGTTTGACATGTGATAATAAAGATCAATCACACATTAAACATAGGTGATAACGTGTAAGGATAATTTCTTTGACTAAATAGTTAGTTAAAGAAATGCATAAACTATATCGCATATATCTTATGATTATATATAAAAATAAACAATTTGAGCTAGGCATCATACAGGATTGCAATTAACACATAAAAAAAAGAACATATCTCATATACAATTCATGAAAATGAAATGTTATCACTAATTAAACAGAAACAGAACTAATAATACAAGATAGAAGTACCATATATGTGAAGTTCTGCTCATTTGACTAATGACATAGATTAGCTCATTTCTTCATATCAAATTATCTTCCAAGTATACAATAGTGCATCAACAAAGGAAAGTAGTCTGATATTTAAAAGAAACGACCATGTTCCATAATTTCATCAAGGCATTCACAAACTTACAGAAGTGCATTCTTTGCAAATGTTTTTGATAAAATTCTAGACCCTTCTCTAAATGCATGAGAAGGGTATAAATACTATTCTAACTAATGTTCAAAAATAGATTATACAAAAATATGAGGAGGTTTCAAACAACCTTCCTCCTAACTAGTCAACTAACTCTAAAAGTAAAAGTGACTTCATAAGCAAAGGTTATAGCGATGATTTATTGTCTGCCAACTTCTCTTTTAAATCACATATATCAGACATTGGTTCTCACTTGAGGAGGTGCCCCAAACTGTGTTCTGACCTGTCTTGCAAAAATAGCATCTGTGAGAGGTAGCACCATCCATTGAGTTGAATGGAGTGAGTAGTTGAGGGTCATGATTTGGCTATGTGGCTTGACAAGGTATTGCGAATACACCTCCCATTCAGTCTTTGCTAACTTTGCGATCGCTTCCATTTGTATTTCCACTTTTTCCTTCCAACTTTTGTGCAAGTCATTTAAATCTAGCAGTATTTTCAGGTTAGCTTCTTTCACTGGGTTGGTGGCGTGAAAAGTATGGTTTACTGCTTTTACTATTTTTTTAAACACCCTTGTTGCTCTTTCCTCTGCTAATTTAGCCTGCTTGATCCACGCATCCCAATCCGTGAATATAATGTCCTTATGTGTCTCCTCAATCTCGGGAAAATTAGCTCTCCTTCCTTCTTCTATTTCTTACCATTCAATGAATTATGAGATTCTTGTATTTAAATCATTAAATTCAGTTCTCTAGTCAATCACCTTATCCGTTAACTGATCACTAGTGATCAGATAAGGAGCGATATGCGACATTCTTTGGAAAAATTGCTCTTGCTATTTTGATAGAAGGGAATTTAGCTCTAGCGCCTCTTTGATGAATTCGTTGATAGTAGGGACATCTTCATATTTTGCCACGGCTTCTTGCAATTATCGAATTTGCATGTTCTTTACAGAAATGTCTGTTTCATGGCTTATCTTTAACACTTCCATATTCTACTACAATTGAGCGATTTGTTCAGCAGTTTGCTAGTTCACATTTTCTTTTTCAATTTGTGGCTGTTGCTTGAGCTACGCTATCTTCTCTTCCCTCTCCCTTAAAAAAATGGACATCTCCGTAGCTTTATCGATGGTGGCAGTTGCATATGCCCCAATAAATTATGATAGTCAAGTCAATTTTTCAGTTGGATTGGAAGGAATATCCTTCCAGCCTATGTCCATCGTCTCATTCCCAGGTGGGATCTGTGGTGTCTCTAGGCTCCTTATTTTCCTCTGTCTCCTTACTACAGCCTTGTGAAGTGGGCTGTGGAATACATCTGAAGGAGGAATTTCAGTCACCTTTAGTACAATTTCCGATGTGGGTAAAGCAGGGATGATTTCTTTCTGCTGCGAACTTGTCCCTTACTCATCCATCGACTCAGACTCTGTAATTTTCTGGGTATGTGGAGGAGTGTGATATTCTGTGGTTTCCTGGACATATGTTGTCTTTGGAGTGTCTTGTAGGTTTTTATTGAATTGGTCCCACTCCTTCTCCAAACTGTTGCTTTTGATCTTAGAACTGATATCTTTAGTCAGGTCACTTACGACTTGCTTTTCGGTTGACCTCCTACTGGATTCCGCTATATTCTCGGTCTCTTGGAATTTCCCTGTGTCCACTTGAGACTCTATGCAAGAATTTGGTTCCTCGTTGTTGACATTTACACTGGGTGTAGGTTTGTCCTAGGCTTTTAACAAATGCAATGGAATTATTTCAAGCCTTTTGTTTCTACATTCCTGAAAGCCTTCAAAATCTTTAGGACTCAAATTGGCTCTTGCCCACTTGAATGCTTGTTCGAATGATTCAACTAACTGCAAAAGGTCTTTAGAATTATCAGCCTCATGGTTAAAGGGCTTAATATTCACTGTAGTAGTAATATTATGTGTTATCTTGTCAGGGTCAAATTACATCTTTGGTAGAGTATGGAGCTTGAGGCTCTCTAGGCTTAGTGATTCCTTAGCTGCATGGTTGAAATTTTCTAACGAAAGGAACCACGCCGAATGGGAAAAGATGGCCACAATGACTTTTTGTTATCTTTTAGGGTCTTGGTCAAGCATTTTCCCACAGTGTAGTGGGATATTTCTATTGCTAATAGTTTATTAGAGACATACAAAGGGAGGACATGCGAGCCACTGTACTGCCAAAAACCCTAATGTATGTAAGCCATTTTTCAACAAAATACTTGCCTACTACGAGAAGGTATGTAGCGGTCTCTTTGGAAAACCTGGGGGCTTTCTTATTAAAAATCAATTGATGCAATTGTAAATAACAACATGGCATAATTTATAAAAATGGGGTATATAATGGGATTCCAAAATTTGTTTATGGCTGAGATGGATAGGGTAGGGGTCCTGCAAAGTCCATTTCCAACCCATCGTTGGAAATTTAGTGCAGAAATAGATGGAATCCATGATATATGTACTAAAATAAAATGAAGGAAGGTTCTCTGTGGAGGAGGATCTCTTCTAACGATACTCAGAGATGGCAGTGGCAAGGTTATCAGATAGAATAGTGACCCAATTCATTATGTGGGAATTTACACAGGAATCAATTAAAGGAATCCATTATATGGAAAACTTGGTATTATTAGCTAATCCATATAGGCTAAATAACATAGAGGCTACATAGTTGTACAGGTTTTCCAAAGAAGCTACAGGATACATACCCATTTTATCATATTTGAACTTATTCTCGAGTACCCTCCAACCTTGGATCATTTTGAAAGGTTCTTAATTTTTCTTTATGAAGTTGGTTAGGTATGACTTGTCATATATGTCTTGAGGGTCAAGTATATGATACATTTGCTTTAGGTCTTTAGCTTTGAATGAACCCATGAGCTCCATCTTCGAGTTCCTGAATTTCCTGTCTTCAATACTGAGATTTTTCACCACCCACATAATAATATCCGTATATGGGAGTATTTTCGCTCTGGCTCCTATTCTGTGAAGGAAGGAACAAGAAGCATATTTGAATTAGACTCCCGAAGGTTTTATTGAGTCAGTCATCGCGTTTATGATAGTAATTTTAGGACTTTCATCTTCAAGCCTGTTGTATATGACTTCCCATGTTGTCGCTCCTCCATTGGCACTACAAACGGTATCAACAAATATAGGTGACATTTCTGATAGATCAAACTCTGTAATGCTTTGATTCTTCTGCTTTTTCATCACCTTTCGCAATGACATGTCTTTTGAATCTTGCCTGAAACAGAAGAGATATATCAGTGCAGACGATATAGGGAAATTAAGGTTGAAAGTGCTCCAAAATGACTTTGAATCGTGGGAAGATTTTGAACAATATATTTAGCGTTAACTAGCCATAACTTGAAACATCATTACCTCTCGCCAGGCTGCTAAACATTAATTACCATGACAAACCACTTATTATTATATTAAAACACAATAATTTCCCATGCTTCATGCTTTATTTGTGCATCACAACTTTTAAATGTTGTAATATAGCATTGCCTGGAGATAATGCGAAATGTGATTTTGGTTTTCTCATTTATCACGGATAGAGCCTCTACTACCAACGAGCGTTCATAGCCTCGACAGGGTTATCTTTTAAAAAAAAATGATTCATTGTCCCATCCGAAGAAATTTTCAAAATTCAAAATGATATTCATTTTCTTTTTCTTTTTTCTCTGGACCTTGTTTTTCTTTTCATGTAATTTTCTTTTGAAATTTCTTAAAAGACATTGTCTAGGCTTGATAACCCAATAATGACAATGTCATTCACTAGTTGTAACTAAACTGAACAAGATGACTCTTGATGAGACCATAGAAAATTTTAGGGGCGAATGTTCGCCCTTTGGCGAAATTAAGGGGTTTTAAATTTTTAGTGGGCGAATATTTTGTATCATAGTACACACCTCAAATAACCCACCTTATTTTAAGGGAGAGGGTAAAAAAGGTAAATTTAGCCCTTGAAATTAGGAGTTACAACCTTCCATTCACCCATTTTCAAGAATAGGTTTTATTTAAGTGAATCCATTCCCCCATTTTCAAGAATAGGTTTTATTCAAGTGAATCCTATGGGCCAAAGGCCCAAATACCATATTTCTAAAAGAGGTATGGTAAATTAATAAAAATATAAATAAATAAGAGGTATGGTAAATAAATAAAACATTTTTTATATTTACTCCATAAGTCACCTTATATACATGCAAGGGTGTAAACAAATAAAAATATAAGTAAAGTGGAGGTATGGTAAATAAATAAAACGTATTTTTATACTTACTCAAAAGGTATGGTAAATAAATAAAAATATAAATAAACTAGACGCATGGTAAATAAATAAAACCTCTTTTTATATTTAGTCCATAACCCTCGTTCTATTTATGAAGGCTCAAGAAAGAGGTTTTATTTAAGTGAATCCTATGGGCCAAATACCATATTTGTAAAAGAGGTATGGTAAATTAATAAAAATATAAATAAACGAGAGGTATGGTAAACAAATAAAACATTTTTTTATATTTACTCCATAAGTCACCTTATATTTACGAACACTCAAAAAATGCGTCATATTTAGGTGAAACCTATGGGCAAAATACTATGGGACAAATACCATGGACTATATTGTTATTACTACCATGCAAAAAAAACATTATTAACCCTAATATTAGTATTAATAAAAAAAAAATGGCACATGGTATTGACCCATGGTATTCACCAAAATGGCACATGGTATTTACCTGGAATGTAGCCTATTTAAATGGGGGAATTAAACCAGCATAGATCCATCTTTACTCTGGATCTACTAACCCCCGAGAGGTATCAAATATCGTGATATGCAAAATAGCATAGAGTGAAAAAATATTTGATCCGATCAAGAGTAAAAATGGATGTTGTAATTTAATGTATGCTAAACATTTTAGGTTGGTTAAAATAAAAAATAAAATAAAAATCAACTATTAATTTTATTAATTTTTATAAATTACTAATAGTAATTTTTAAGCTCTAGGTTTATGATAACCCATGGTATTGACCCATGGTAATACCATGGTATTCATGTGAGCATAGACTATTTAAAGGGGAAATTCTATCATCTTAGATCCATCTTAATTCTGGGTCTACCAAGTGCTCATAGGGATAAATAGATTTCATCCCCCTAAGAGTGGTAGATGTGGAGTTAAGATGGATATAGGTTGGTTTTTATGATAATGAAGATATTAAACAAACTTAGGAAATTATATTGTAAAAACATCTTAAGGTGAATGGTTAAAGCATAGACATTGGACAAGTATATTTGTATACTTCTGTTTTAAACTGAAACAAATCCAGGGCTAAAAGGAATGGATTGATTGCACTAGTCATTATTTTATAACTTTCCAACATATGCTGGAGTAAACAGATTGTAATTTGGGTAATTTTTCTAATTGCAAACAGGAACATACTTGTGTATTGGCAGGGTGGTTATGAGGTCCCTAGAAGTGATGAATTTGAATTTTTCTTGGTTTTATATATAGTATTAGGTTTTTTCTCATACTTTCTGTGAATGGCACAGGTGAATTTTATCCTACACCCACTAGGTTATCGATATGTAATTTCGGTAATTTTGATTTCAAAAGATATTTTAAAGAAATGCAATGATTTCATTTGTGTATTCAATAAACACAAGATTTTATAATTGAGTAAAATATTTGCCATGCCTGGTGAGAGATTCCCAAAAAATTATATATACATTCATATTATTGATAAAATCGCCTTCCATTTTTCCTATATACCATGGAGATTCGCCCATTTATTATACATGTAAATTTAGGGGGGTTTCTTAAAATTTTCCCTGGATAAGACCCCTTGTCCTTTGATTGATTAGATCATTGGCTATTACCTTGTTTTAATATGAAATTTTGGTAATATCAGTTTAATTATTCCCCTATGATCATGGTAAACAAGCTCGTAATGAGACTTATTATCTTTTAAGTTTTGTATACTTTAAAATTACACTGTGAAAAAAGAAAATTTTATCAGATGGGGTGAATCATTGGCCCTTTTAAAGAGTTTTGGATGATAATGATAGAGTTTTGAGATACTCATCTATAGAAAGTCCTTACTGGGTTAAATATCTTTTCTTGACTGATAACAAGACATCTATACTTTATAAAGGTAAGAGCTTTTTCATTAAAAAGTGTTTTTAGCAAGGTCAAGTTTTTCCAAAGAGATAAGGTTCATTTTGATACTCAACTGCTCTAATTATTCCTTTAACTTTTCCTACTTATAGAAGCAGAAAATCAAAATATTATCATAGATTTTATTTTGAGAAGCCAAAAGTAAATACTACTTTAACGTTTATTTTCCTAATAATCTTAAAGACAATATGATACAAAAATAGAAGAGGTTGTTTTCTGGGAAACATAATTTTTCATAATTTTCCTATTAATGGGCAAGGAATCCACTCTACCTGAAAAGTCTTGTAAAAGAAATGTTGATTGACCAATTTTCTCTATGATTTGGAATGCTCCAAGCCATAGTCTTTGGAACTTGGTATGTGTAACAACCCCGAAATTAAAACATGCAACTAATTAGATCAATTATGTGATTTACAATCAACGCACCTCTCTTCAACTAATTAGCATAGAATTCTTAAGAAATAGGAGCAAAACCAACTTACCTATAGCGATAATATTCCTTACTTGTCATTTCGGAGTTGAACGCTATTTGAATCCTTCCAACTGCAAGAAAGTTTTGGGGACGACTCTCCACCCAATCGTAGGCTCAGTTGCACAAAATCTTGGTACAACTGGCCACCCCCGAGCCTTCAATCAACGTACTACTGCCAGGGAATCCTTTGTCTCACAACACTTTTCTCCCAAGAGAATGGATGATGGAATCATGGAATGATCTCTCATCTTCCTCACTGTCTATTAAATATAGCAAACATTGGAAGGGGAACCGCATGCACACACTCCATGTGTCAACATGCAACTTTTATTTCTTTATTTTAAATTTAACTTAATTTAGTAATTCTCTTAATATACTTCTTTCTTATTTTATTTATTTTTACTTTTTTTATAGCTTTACTTATTTTTACTATTTTTGTAGTTCTCTTAATTTAACTCTTTCTTATATTATTGTACTTTTTGTTAACTTTACTTATTTTTACTATTTTTATAGTTTATTTTTATTTATATTTATTTAGAACTCTAGTATTGTTATTTACTATTTTATTTATTTATTATTATTATATTTTCTTCATTATTTATTATTTATTTACTATTATTATGTTTTCTTTATTGTTTATCATTTATTTTCTTATATTTTAATATATTATTTATTATTTATTATTTTTATTATTATAGGGGACATTACATACTCCCCCTATTTAAAGAACTTTGTCTTGAAGTTAAGTTGAATTATTTAACATTTTATTTAGTTAGTTATTTATTACTTCTTGTTTGCCCTACACCCTCTGCTGAACTAGTATAACCAGCAGGCATCAAAAGTTTTCACAACACCCAGGAAATCTCAAGGAATCTCTGTCCTTTTTCCCACTTTCGAAACTAGGCATAAGCCTCTCTGGTCTGTATCCTAGTCCAAGGCTGGCTCCAAGGCTCGCGCCTAACTCAGACCTCATCCGCCCCAAGGCAGGCATCCGGTACGGTACTCAATGACTCTGGGCATCTCGCAAGGCTGGCCCACTCCCTCCACAACTACTAAGGTGCACAACCCTAAGCATCGAAGTCCTTACACCCCCACCAGAATTCGACATCCCAATCCAATAATAGGCACCTAGCTTAGAACATCATGCACTTGGCCCCCTCAAGATGGTCCCATAGCCCCTCAAGAGCTATCCATCAAGAACTATACAAGACAAAGGAACCACTGGCATATGTAGTGTTAATTGAGTATGTCCCCAGCCCATATGGTGTTACATATTCTCCCTCGCAAGTATGGGCTCCCATGAGATCATCAAATAAACTAGACATCTCGGCCCATTTGTGGAGTTCCTGTCAGTCACCACATCTCGACATGCAACCACTGCATTAGTTATAATTATAGTATCATAGAAAATAATTCACATCCCAAGTCTTGCATGTCATCATGAGAACATAACATCATTGTTATCACAAAATTATGAATAATAACCAACTACATGCTCATGCATGCCATAAACTTGCATGAAAATACCACATTCTTCACTTTATGAAATACCATCATAAGTTATAACATCAACATATTTTCATCAAAGATATATCATGGCATCAGAGAATAAATGAACTACATGTCAATATACATCATATCATAAGATCATGGTCCGTATGCATATCATATCCATCATGAGCATACAACATCATTATCATAACAAATAAATAAATAAGCACCACATATGCATCATTAACCTCTCATGAGAACTATATCCATTTATCACATACCATCACATCATGAAACATCATTAATATGATAACCATATCAATACTTATCATATACAAAACAATAATACACTATAAGCATTCTTATCATGGTTCATCAAAAAAACAATTTCATTTGTTTGTATAAACAATGAATACCAACTATGAAATAAGATTATTCAACATTCCTCTAGGATATAAGTTATCTCACCAATACTATTAGTGTCATGTTTTCGTCAAGATACCAATTACTTTTCAATAATCATTTCCACTTCGTTCAACTAGGAAGTTGTCTATTTACACTGTAGATATACTGATTTAAGTACATATTTAAATTTCAAATGGGCCTCATTATCTTGAGACTTAATGTGTCGTCATGTAATATTCCTTCCCAAAGTAATTTTAGTGAAATTCATTGTTAAGATATTATTGTCCGGACAATCATTCCTTAAATCATCAATCCCAAAATTAAAATCCTTTGGTACCCTTTGGCTTATCGATTCCAAAACCGCTATATGCAATTTCATATAAACATTTAATCATCATGATTTAATTTTATATCATGCAAGTTCACTTGTCTGAAGGCTTGTTTATCCATGGTGATTTATACATCACTTAATAATTATCATTTTCATCCTAAAAAGATTGACTTATCTCATCAAGTTCCCATCTCAATACCACTAGATCTCTTTATCATAGCTTCACCCTTCTTCAAGTTTGACAAGAGATTCTTCCACTTAATTTTTTCTCATTAAATACTATCTTTAGTTTAGAATTTGAAACTATTGGAACACTACTACCATTATTGTCCATGAAAAGTTTAAATGTGTGGTGTATTGTGGACACTTCTTTTATGCTACAGGAACAAAACTTGATAAGTTGCTCTATGTGAAGTCTTATTCATGAAACAATGAGTGTAGATTAGTAAAGTAAAACCTCTATTAGTTGACTCTCACTTTGTCAATATGCACACAATACTTCTCACAATCTACTTATAAAATTTCTAACAACATTCCTTCTTATACTTCAATTGTTATTTTTTACCATTTATATCTTTAAACATTTTCCTAATTTATCATTGGTCATTCCTCAATTACGAGCATTCTCAACTTCCTATCTTGGCATTTTTAAACTATGTAGATCATCACTATGTCCTTTACTAATCATGTTGCTTGGTTCAATCATCAATCTCCTTAAGAGAAATTTCTTCTTGACAGAAACATCCCTTCACTTCCTCCTACCATATATTCATAGATAAAATTTATTTTTCCCCTAGTCTCCATTATCTAATATCTCATATCTACTAGCTTCAACAATGGAAACTTCTTCAATTTTAAAAACATGTTATCAATTTCACTTTAATTTCTCACCTCCAGTCATTGTGGTTTCTTTTCCCTGTCTCTTAAATTCATAAAATTGATACACTTTGGAAATGTTGTTACTATTCCCCAACTTGGTTAATACCCTATAAATAAATTCATTAAGGTGGTTATCAAATGTAATCCACTTATCATTTCTTTTTTTAAGGCATCAAAATAATAGAATTTCCTAATAATACATCCTGATGTCCACAATTCATGCATATAGTTAGTCACCTATGGAAAACTTTACAATGTGGCTCTCTCATTAGAGGGGAAAACTATTATAGATGATGTCATGCCCACAACTTATCTCCTTCAATTGATCAATTTTATTATGGTTTTACTTCTTTAATCTATGTCATCATACTTTCCAAGTTCCTCCAAAATGACCCTGATTATTACCATAATTATTCACTTCATTAGTTAGTCATCAATATTTTCTTCCTTATATGCATAATCCTTAAATAGACCTTATAATGATTCTCATCATGTTCTTGTATGGAGATAATTCTATGATTTTGCAACCATTTTTTGTGAGGTTATTCATTCATAAGGTACCTTTAAAGTCCTAATATGGTATTGCTCCTTGTGATTTCTCACTTGTTCTACATATGGTATTGCTTCTTGTGATTTCTCACTTGTTTTAGATTTATATATTTATTTTGTTATTTTTTTTAACCACCTAAAGTGCCTATTTAGTACTCCTTAGAACCCTTGTTTCATTTTAGTTGTTTTTATATGTTATGGATTCCTTATCCTTTCATGTAGTTGCTATGAACTATATGGAGGTATATATTGCTTGTGCTAGCAATCTCTTAATTTGATTAATAAATGCCACATTTTTATTGAATAATCAACATCTTCTTCACTTCCATAGGTTATCTAAGCAGGCTTATATTATTATGTGATTTTCTAGTCTATCGTATACTTCCTATTAATGTTCAAAACCATAAGTCCATAAAATCTTAAATAGAAATTATATAGACTATTGATAACATTAAATTTTATAATCTATTTCAACATAACTCTAATAATATTTAAATAATTCAAACTTTGTAATCTAATTTATGAAATAAATGAAGCCATATCTTATAAATTTCCTATCAATCTTTAAAATTAAACCTTCACTGTACCTTATATTAATATATATTTTACCTAATATAAAAATAACAATTATAAACTAATTCTTATTTATTAATCATTAAACATAAATAGTTTAGCATTTCAATTATCATACTCTTTTGAAATCAAATTTTCATAAATTTTCACATAACACATTATTGTCCAAGCCCTTTCAAAGCCGCACTTCTCATAAAATTACACATAATGTTTCATTCTCCGCATTATTTTATATTTGATTTTTATTTATTACACTTTGCATGACAACCAGGAATAATATAGAGTGCAGTGAACATAGGGTCATATTGAAGTCAAGGCATTGCATGTGAATCTTGGCAATGCTTGCTAATGGTTAAAATAAATCATTTTTCTATCCATATAAAATTGATTTATATGTTGAAAGCAATATTGAATATATTTCAAGGGTTCAGGCCTGAACGCCAATTCATAAACCATAAACCACTTATTTCTTCTCATTATATGAAATTATAATCTTATAATTCTTAAGAGGAAGTGACTATATCTATATGGCAATGCTAATAAAAATATAAGTGCACCCCTTTTGTTTTGTTGACTTTATTTTTGTTAACGCACAGTGCAAGCTTAATGTTCCTCTGTCTCGTGACTTGGCGCCTTGCATGTCTAGGGAACTCGTGTTTGTCGTTGGTAAATAGTGGACGTGGAATATAAAAATGGAGATTAGGCCTCTAGCCCATTATACACTCCTATCCCATGGCTTAGCGTTGGTATATAGAACTCTGACTTGGCTGTTGTTTTGACTCTTCGATGGATGAAGCTATTCCGATAATATCTTAACAATGCTCTTAATTAAATAAATATGTATAATTATTTATTAAATAAGTTAATTTAATTTATATATTTTTTTAGAATAAATATTAATTATCATGTACTGGGCTCCTACCTCGATTTGGCTTCTATCCTGTCGAGTTTATTTGTAGGTTATAAACTTAGTCACAAGGTCAGTCATAATCAGTTATTTAGAGATATAACGACCATGCCAAACATGGTTCGACGCAAGACAAAGAACAGTGTACCACATTAAACAATGGGTTGGGTAACTTTGCCCAAGTGCAAAAGGGGTTTTGAATTGGTCATATTATATATGGTAATTTCTGTGGCATGCGCAAGCAACAATGGTGGTAGGTATAAACCAATAAAATATGTGGCTATGGAGAAACCACCATAATACGTTAGATGACACCTATGTATTAAGGATGAAACCAAGCCACTCTGTGAATCGTTGATGTATTTATTATCTGAAACACTTATTAAAAGAGCTATGAAATCTTAAAATATAAAATCTAATAATATATATTATATAATGTCTCAAAGGTTTATAAGATAACTTACATGTTGAATATTTTGCACCAGGCATTAGCGTAAGTATAATGGATTCGCAAAATAATAGTTTAACTCAAACTTAAGTAAAACTAGAGATGGATAGAAAAATAAATTCAGTTTTAACTTTCTTTTTAGAATTATTCCATAATTGTAAATTCTTTTAACTATATGCGAGTTAAATTTGGTTTAACTTTATTGTTAAAATTATTTAATAATTGTAAATTATATTAATTACATACCAGTGATTTTTTAGGTTTTTATATTTTTAAAAGGGGTAATAGAATAATTGTCATGCTTTGAAATTGGATTAATCTAAATTTTATCAAAATCAAAATTATTAATAAATCTAATTAGTTTTTATTTTATTTTTTTCAATTTTTCTCGAACCTTTACCTAGAGGTCACATAGAGTCGAAACCCGGCTCTGATACCATATGTAACAACCCTGAAATTAAAACTTGCAACTAATTAGATCAATTATGTGATTTACAATCAACACACCTCTCTTCAACTAATAAGCATAGAATTTTTAAGAAATAGGAGCAAAAGCAACTTACTTGTAGTGATGATATTCCTTACTTGTTATTTCGAAGTTGAACGCTATTTGAATCCTGCCAACTGCAACAAAGTTTTGGGGATGACTCTCCACCCAACCATAAGCTCAGTTGCATAAAATCTTGCTACAACTGGCCACCCCCTAGTCCTCAATCAACGTACTACTGCCAATGAATCTTTTGTCTCACAACACTTTTCTCCCAAGAGAATGGATTATGGAATCATGGAATGATCTCTCATCTTCCTTACCATCTATTAAATAGAAAAACATTGGAAGATGAACCACATGCACACATTCCATGTGTCAACATGCAACTCTTATTTTTTTATTTTAAGTTTAACTTAATTTAGTAATTCTCTTAATATAATTCTTTCTTATTTTATTTATTTATTTATTTATAACTTTACTTATTTTTACTATTTTTATAGTTTATTTATATTTATATTTATTTAGAGCTCTAGTATTGTTATTTACTATTTTATTTATTTATTATTATTATATTTTCTTCATTATTTATTATTTATTTACTATTATTATTATTTTTTTAATTGTTTATCATTTATTTTCTTATAATTGCATATTATATTATACTATATTATTTATTGTTTATTATTTTATTATTATCAGGGGACATTACAGTATGCTTACCCTTTTCCTCAACCAGCTCACCTACTTCAAAATTTTTATGACTGGCAGAGGTTGTATCAAAAGAGGCTTTGACTAACTGCTGATGTTGGGAATGGGTAGCTTTAGCCTTTTCTCTTTCTTCTTCAAGCTTAAGGATCTGAAATTGTCTTTCCTGAAGGGAAGATGAAGGATTTTCATTGATAAATTGCACTGGGCAAGAGATGGGATTGCTATGATTCTGGGGAGAACTACTTCTTTTCCATAAACTAAAGCAAAAGGAGGAGTACTGATTGAGGCCTTCTATGTTATTCTATCTGCCCAAAGAGCAAATGTTAATGCTTTGTGCCAATTCCTATGATTTTTGTCTATAGTCCTTTTGATGATTTTGATAAGGTTTTTGTTTGTTGATTCAGCTAATCCATTACCTTGTGGATAGTAGTTGGATGAATACTTCAATTTGAAACCTCTTCTCAAAGCAAATTCTACCATAGTATTTCCAGAAAAATAAGATGCATTATCAAACATTAAGATATGGGTAAGCCAAACCTAGTGATTATGTACTGATCAATAAAGTTTGTAATACTTTCTTTATTATCTACCTTTAGTGGGATAACCTCTACCCATTTCGTGAAATAATCAGTGGCTGTAAGGATGTAATTGTGATGCTTGGAAGAGTTAGGAACAATCTCACAAATTATATCTAATCCCCATAGTTAAAATGGTTGTTGGATATTAACTGGCTGCAAATGGAATGTTGGTTTATTTTCTCTTCCAGCTATAGTTTGACAAGTTCTTCATTTTCTTGAATAGTCATGTGCATCCCTGAATAGTTTTGGCCAATAATAACCTGCATGCAGGATTTTATGAGTTGCAATGTTTCCTCCGAAATGACCTCCAACTGGTCCATCATGTAACTTCTGCATAACCCTATTAGCGTCAAGTTTTTCAAGGTATATTAATAATATCGAATCATAATTTTTTCTAAATAAAACATCATCAATCAATTCATATTGATTTGATTTCAACCTTAAAGCACGTTTTGTTTTGTAATTGAGATGCATAGGAGCATATCCATTCCTCAAATAAAACTTAAAATCAACATACTGTGATTGTACATCATTGAGGCTTACCTATGATATTTGTACTTCATTACCTTGGTCTTGTTCTGTTGATAAGTGGGAAGCTCCAGTTAGCATCCTGCAAAAACCCTGGCCCCTAACAATTTTAGCTAGCTAGATTTTTACATCGTATTCTTGAAGTGCAGTGACTCAATTGGCTCTTTTATCCCCCACTTCTCTTTGAATCAATAGTTCCTTATTGTTGTCTTATAGGGGCCTAACCCAGGTTTAGAGGTGATTAGCCAAACAAATCCAAGTACTACTGGTCCTTTTTGCAACAGTCCGCGAAGTGAAAACTGAGGTCTCACCCAAAGTAGTATGGGAGGGTGCTATAACTAGGTTTCTGCACCCTAGAGATGCCTAGTGATTTTCAGTGGTCCGTAGATTTGCCCTATACATGTTGCTACGCACATCTATCAGTACCTCGTAGCCTGTAATGCTGCCTTAGCGCAGCCCTGCTTGAGGCACAATCTATATTATGACCCAATTCCTTACTACTAACCCAGTAATTGTTGATCCTTAGCTTATCAGTATGTGTCTAGTTATATTTAATAGTGTTTAGTATTCATATAAGTGCGCATGATAAAGAAAAAAATATACTTAAACAAGAAGTAGCACAAGAACAGATACACAAGATTTGGAATCAAACTTCTCTTTATTATTCTTCTTCCTTGATTACACACTCAACTTCGCCCTGCGCACTCAACTGCAGGGGCCCGCGCACTCAGCTACAGACTCTACTAGGTCTCTGTGCGCTCAGCTGCAGAGCCTCTTCCTACTACTACGACCAAAGACACTTAGACCTTTTTTCTATGCTCGCTATCTTCTAGACTTCATCCATGTTCATCTATTCTTTATTATCTTTACAACTTAGAGCCTTGCTCTATTTATATAATCCTATGGTCCATGGACCCTGGGTAGGCCAACAATACATTACAAAATTTAGGGTGGACAACCCTATGACTCAACATACATTTCGTGGTCCGCGCCCATAATTCGCAGAGTCTTACAACATTATTTGACCAAAACTTGGGCTTTGAGCCCCAAAACATGTTGTGGGGGGATTCCATGCCCAATAGGCCCCCAACACAAACATCGTGACTTTCCCTCGAGTCACTCTGTTGGCACGAAAATCTTGGTGTGGAGTCCCTCCAACTGGTTCTGAATGTCCTGAATGCCGGCAGCGCGCTACGCTGCTGCTTGCTGAACCTATTGCATTCTTGCTTCAGAACCCTCTGTCTCTGGATTGTGTCCTTACCTCTGTACCGACATCTGCTACATATGTTTATAGTCCTGCGCCCTTGTCCAGCTCCTCCGGTTGTAAGACTGTGCTTTGGCTGGTTAGTCAGATAGCCGACCCACCCGTGTAGGGCTTCAAGCGACTATCATTTACTTTTCTATGGAATGGTTCTCCATTTAGTTTGACTAGTTGGACCGCGCCTCCATCTATGACCTCCTTAACCACATAGGGTCCGAGTTGTTGTAGCATTTTTTGGTTTTGATAAGATAGAATATTTGAAAAAATGTTAAGTTAGGATATGGACATAACAATAGTGAATAAAATGTTTTTGAAAAAATATCTTGATGATGATGTCCATATAAAAGAAAATTTTAGGTTAGATGTCCTAAAAATGAAGACAAAAAGAAAATTTTAGGTTAGAAAGAAAAGAAAACAAATAAACTCTGAAAGTGAGCAAGTCTAAGTTCCATTAGTATTGTTTTTGCAAAATAATGGTTGTGTGCAGCTTGTCTTAAATGCCACAACCCATGACAATCAAATAGTTTAATCTTGACTGCTTCATGCTTTAAATTTGATGTTATAGTTAGAGAATAAAGATCTGGCCAAACTGTTTAATCTTAGCATATCGGTAGTTAGGTAGAGAATAATAAGGTGCTCATCAGTTTAATCTGAGCCCTTAGAGGTTATATGGGTAGATTTAGATAGTTTGCTTTTGTAAAATAAAAAGAAAAGAAAAGGGTTTGCTAGCTTAAATTCACCTATTAAGTGAAGAAAAAATGATAGGATAATCGAAGGGTAATTAGAAGAAAAGTTTCAGAAGAATGATGATTGATTGAACAAGATGTACATTTATCATGTTTTACCATATGTTTCTATGTCCATGATGCAATCACACAAAGAAAATGAAGGTCTACACGATCAATTAATTAACTTCCATCATCCCCATTCATCCCTATATTTACTTATTTCCCCTTCCTACCTACATACAGTTCATATTCATTCATTTTCCATAAAAACCCCTTTTCCTAAGGTCAAAACCCTTTTTGCCTACTAAATCCCATTTTACCCTAAAACCCACAAAAAGTTATTTAGCCTAAGACAAAAAGTATTGATATATATATGTGAAGACAAATAACTTATTAGAACGCATTATATTTAGTGTATTTCCCTTTTCTGCCTGTATTTCCCCTTTTCGCGTATATTTTCCCTTTCCGCTCATATTTTCATATTAACACTAACTTATAGTATTAAACCCCTAAAAAAGTCCTTTCTCGTATATATTAACTCCCTATATTAAAATACCCTGAAACCTTTAGTTTTATTATAAAACTATATATTTAATCAAACATCGCATCAACGGATCGCAAGCCTTTCGACATGCATGCACTCTCCCCACATTGCGATATGCGATTGCGATGGGCCTGACCCGACACAATATATATTATAATCCATTTTCATATTGCATCCACCCTCATCACAAGTCCTGGCTAAAGCAATAACCCTCCTTCGTTGCGATCTCTAATTGCGATGGGAACCTGGACCCGGCATAGTATTAACCATGTTTTATTTCCACATTGCGTTTGGCCCTTATCGCATTCCTTTGCGATGGGCCTTTCCTGTGATAAACTCTGATTACGATATGCGATTAGCCCGGACCTGATATCATTATCCTCCCACATTCATATTATTTCAAGTCCGCCATATATGTTTTGCGAAGGATTTCTTTGTTAAATCATTTTTTATGATTTAAACGAAGAGTTTGCCTAAACCTCTATTTAACCATAAAACTCCACTAAACTCAGTTTTAAACCATAATAAAGCCATTGCTACCATAATTAACCATTGGGCCCCTCCGTACTACCTTTTCACTCCATCACCGTTCGATCTAAGGCATTCAAATCCAATGACCCTCGGCGATTTCAGGTTGGCTCTCTATACGGGCATTACCCACCCGAAAAGCGGTATTCCATCGTCCTTCCTGGCTACGTGTTAGGCTTTAAACCATATCGGGTGAACCCTTCCTAAAATCGCCCACGCCTTAAAAGTGGTGCGATGAAAACCAAAACCACCCCCCGCATAACGACAAAATAGCCACTGTTCATTTTGCACCAAAATTAAAATAGAGGATTGTTTTTCAGTTTAAACACAAAAAATGTCATTTTGCTATGTTTTGCCTATTTTACACAGTGAAGCATCCATAAGCCTCCGCGACCAATAAAACCATCATTTTACCTTCCAATACACTTTGGACTCCTTCCAATATCATTTTAAGCTCAAAAAATCCATTCACGACTGTCCCTGTCACCTTGTTTTTCTTAACAGTTTCTGTGTTTTGCAGGTAAAGACTCATGTTCCAGGCTTCCAAAGAAAAAACTTGTATATAGTGAGAAGACAAACATGAAGATCATATCGATTCACTTTACCCTATAACATAATATTGAAAGTAATTCACTGTTGAAAACACAGTAAAAACCTGAATTGAATAGTAAAAGTAAAAAGAACACAGTAAAGGTTACTCAGCAGGGTCAAAGGAGATTCACACAGTTTAAAGAGTATCAGATGAAAGATCAAATAAAGAAATCAACCAGCGTGAAGGATACAAACAAATTAGCAGCTTAAAGGGAAAAATGTCAACCAAAAAAGCCAGCACAACCTGAATAAAAGTGACAACAAGAAGCAATTCAATAGCTGCCCCTATCTTCTTGCATGAAGATCTTTCTTTTCCTATAATAAATCTTAAATAGTTTTAGGATATTTTCTTAGTTTTATTATTTATAAATAACTCTCTTTCTGAGTTATTATTGGTTTGAAGTTCAAGATTCATTGTTCATTGCTTGTTAAGTCTTGACTGTTAATTCTACTTTGAACCTGGAAGCCAACTTTGAAGGAAGCTTTTCTAGACACTTGATTTACTCAGTCTTTCTGGAACCTTAATACAAAGCAGAGGATTCTGAATTTGGTTTTACATAGTTTGTGTTATCCTATAAGTTTTTCCAGTTATCAATAATTATGTTTTTCTTCATATGCTTATGACTTATAGAGATATCTAGGTAGGAAAAATTGTGTCTCAATTTATTCCTATAAGCTCCTGAAGTGATCATCTATTAAGAGAATGGATTAATGAACTGATTTAGCTAATCCCCTCTAATCAATAAATCATTAGCATCTTGTATAAGCTTAAGTATACTGCCTTGAACCTTTGGAACATAGTTTAGAAGGTTTTCCTACTTATGATTGTTCTGTTTTACAGTTTGGAAACTGTGATAATCATATTATTTTCTGTCTTCTTCTCACCACTATTTTTTATCTATATCACTGTGTAAAGCTTTATAGTAGCCTTTCGCTGAGATATTAATATAACCCAACGGATTAATTATTTCAATTCTACATCTGTCTTCATTCATTGGTCTTCCAAAACTAAAACCAAAAACCTGAAAACAATTATCTTAGATGCTCTAGAATTGGTAGTTGACCTATTACTATCTCAGAGGTACAACACCAGCCAATGCATTTTGAATTTTCCTGGAAATTTTTCAAACTTATTGTCCTACAACAACGCTAAGTCGTTTACCTTGAAGGTGTGCAACTTGATATGGAAGTCGTGCCAGGCCTTTTCACGCCGCTTTTGTACTTGCTGATGAATTCCAGTCAGAAATTATTCTTCCTCGAGTTCTTATAATTGTGCGAGCCTTTCTTCCAGAGCTTCGCGGTCTGTCATGCCTGTGAGAGTTACTATTCATAGACTAGGTATGATGTATTCCATTGGCATGACAGCTTCCATGCCATAGACTAATCGAAAAGATGTTTGTCCTGTCAATTTCTTGCACGTTGCCATTTGTTGGCTTATAGGGTCTTGACCCAGGTTTAGAGGTGATTAGCCAAACAAATACCGATACTACTAGCCCTTTCGGAAACAGCCCATAGAGCACGGACTAAGGTCTCACCCGAAGTAGTATGGGAGGGTGATAGAACTAGGTTTCCACACCCTAGATATGTATGATGATATTCAGTGGTTCGTAGATTTTCTCTGTGCACGTTGCTACGCGCATCTATCAGTACCTTGTAGCCTGTAATGATTCCTTCGCGTAGCCCTGCTCGAGGTGCAATCCGTGTTATGAACCAATTCCTTACTACTAACCCAATAACTGTTGATCCTTAGCTTATCAGTATGTGTCTAGTTATATTTAACAGTGTTCAGTATTCATATAAGTGTGTGTGATAAAGAAAACTATATACTTAAACAGGAAGTAGCACAAGAGCAGATACACGAGATTTGGAATCAAACTTCTCTTTATTATTCTTCTTCCTTGATTATAGACTCAACTTCGCCTTGCGTACTCAGTTATAGGGGTACGTGCACTCAACTGTGGACTCTACTAGGCCTCTGCGCACTCAGTTGCAGAGCCTCTTCCTACTACTACGACCCAAGACACTTAGACCTTTTCTCTATGCTCGCTATCTTCTAGACTTCATCCATGTTCATCTATTCTTTATTATCTTTACAACTTAGAGCCTTTCTCTATTTATACAATCCCATGGTCCGCAGACCTTGGGTAGGCTGACAGTACATTACAAAACTTAGGGCAGACAACCCTATGATTCAACATACATTTCGCGTTCCGCGCTCACAATTCACAGAGTCTTACAACATTATTTTACCAAAACTTGGGCTTTGAGCCCCAAAATATGCTGTGGGGGGATTCCATGTCCAACACTTACTGCAGGGTAAGGTACTATTATTTTTGGATGAGTTTTGAGGAGGAAAGGTCTAAAATGTTTCAAGTTTTAAAGACAACAAAAGCTTGTTTCTCAACAACTGATTAGTTTAACTTGGCACCCTGTAAATTGGAACTGAAAAAGAGATAGGTGCTTCTATGTTTTGATCATTCAGCTATGTTAAAACTGCTGCATACGTTGTGTTAAATGAAAAAGTATACAACACAAAAGGTTTGAGAAAGTTTGGAGTTGTTAAAGAAGGAGCATTGATGATGTCTTTGTTTATTAACTCAAATGACTCTCTTTCATATTTACCCCATTTTAAACTGCATTCTTTCTTATCATTGATTGAAGGGGTAATACAATCTGTGAGAAATCAAGAACAAATCTTTTTACAAAATTGATCTGGCCTAGGAATGATTGCATGGTCTTTTTGTTATGTGGGAGAGTAATCTTCTCAATTTCTTGGATTCTATCAGCATCAATATAAATTCCTTTCTAGGATACTATGAACCCAATAAGGTTTCCTTCTGCTAAAGCAAAGTATGAATTTTTGGGATTCAAAGAAATTCCATATTTCATGTATCTTTCAAAGATATGCTTTAGGTCATTCAAATGCTTGTTTTTGTTCCTAGAGTAGACTATGATGTCATCTAGGTAAATAACAATTGATTTATTAATTAGACCTTTAAAAGCAATATCCATGGTGCGTTGGAATGTAGCACCTGCATTGATAAGTCCAAAAGGCATCTTATGATAAGCATATGTCCCCCACTTGGTCCTGAATGTTGTCTTTAATATGTCATCTAGATGTACAAGAATCTGATTGTATCTTGAAAATCCATCTAGAAAAGACATTAACTCATAACCTACAACTGATTGCAAAATTTGCTCCATGGTAGGCAAAGGAAAGTTATCCTTTTGACAATCCCTATTCAGGTTTCTAAAATCAATACAAATCCTAATGTATCCATTATTTTTCCTGACAGGGACCATATTTGATACCCATTTTGAGTGTCTAACAGGAAATATTATCTTTGCTTTCATAAGTTTTTTCAACTCAGATTTGATTTGACTTTCAAGGTTTGGACGAGTATTTCTGAGCTTCTGTTGAATTGGTTTCTCATTAGAAGTCATTGGTATGGTATGTTTAATTACAGAGATATCATAGGTCTTGAAATCAAAATAATCCAAGGCAAAGACACCTTTATATGTTTTCAACAAATTAATGAATGATATTCTTTCTTCAGATGAGAAAACAAGACCAAGGTTGACATTTTGAGGTTTTTCAGTTGTACCTAGGTTTACCACTTCAAATCTCAGAGTATAACTCTGAGCCTTGGAGTTGGTAATCTTCTTAAATGTGTCTTTCAAATCATAGAGACCTTCCATTTTGACTACAAATTTCAGAATTGGGTTTTGATATTGTTTATGGTTGATTTGCAAGTCATGCTCATGTTCATCTATGATTTGTTCCTCATATGATCCTTCTGATGTAAGGAAATCAATTATATCAGCATCATTATTAAGCAGTCTCCAATTTGTTACATTATCAGGAATAGATGGTCTAAAAACTAACTCTATGGAAAATCTATTGGGACTAAATTCTTCTGAAGGTATAAGCCTATGCTACATTAGCAAGTAAGTCAGCACTTGCATTTGGTAATCTGGGGACTAAAGAAATGTTAAAAGCAGTGAAATGAGAAGTAATATTTTGGGCTAAAGATTGATAATGTTTGCGATTCCCATACATGCAATGGATTGTGTTTCTTACCTGTTTAATAACTATTTCAAAGTCTCCATATACTTGCAAATATTTGACATTAAGGCCAATGGCTTTGTACAACCCTTGAATCAAAGCTTCATATTCTGCAACATTGTTAGTGCATTGAAATTCAAACCTACAGGCTATCATGGTTTTTTCTCCTTGTGGGTTGATTAAGATGCATCTTGCACCTGCACCATCTTCATATTTGGAACCATCAAAATAAAGAGTCCAGAATAGTGAATTATTTACAACTTTATCAACTACATCTACACACTTGGAAGCATCTGTTTGTGAAAATTTTTCTATCTGAGATATGACAACATTATTTGGAAAGGGATATTTTTTAGCATTAAAGGATCCCAAGAATGACTCAGCCAAGTAATTTCCAATAATGTTATTGGTGAAAGCTATAGGTTCATTGCCTCCCTCGAGACCAGTGACTGTGTATTTCATGAATTTTTCACGGTCTACTCTGATTTGGTTAGGTTTACCATTGTGTGGCAACCACATGTGAGACCAATTAGTTTCAAAGAATCCGTGTAACTTTTCAGACCAATCCCTATTTAGAATTAAACCATAGAATTCAGGGATATCAGCCACTAGAATATCGATTATCTACGAAACATTTGGATTAGAGGAAAGCCTTATTGAAACTGATGTTATTTCTCCAAGTACCTCTACTTTAGTTCTGTCCAGTTGAACTACGTTTACAAGAGATTTTTGAGGTGTAATATTTAATTTGGTGCACACAGTTCTTGGCATAGTATTTGAAGAGGCTTCTGAATCAACAAGGAAATTATGGACATTTCTGTTGAAAATCTCATAAGTAAGAAGAAATGGAGGTGTATGAGAAATAGACCTATCACCTATCAAAACTAAATTTGAGGGATTTACTTTGTTTGAAGATGAAGGAGGTTTTCCCATATCATAAGTAGCTTGAGTGACTACAACGAATGGTAGAGGGGCTACAGGAACCTATTTTAACTCTCTGAGTAGAATTTTTTGTTGTTGCTTGAGTTTAGTCAACTCATGTAATGAAATATTTTCTCTAGTATTTTTCATATCTTTGACTATGTTATATTCCATTGTATTCGAGATTACTAATGTTTTAGAAGCAATTGGAGGATCCAGTGGAATAGAATCAGTTTTAGTAGTCTTAGATTTCTTACTTACTGTCTTGTCTTTTACAGGAGTAGCAGTTTTCTGTTTCTGAATTGTTGTAGACATATCGGGAGAGTTTTTACTTCTTGTAGTTATTGGCATAGCTTATTCTTCCTCTTCAGTTGGAAGAATGAAGTCCCACATTCCGTTTAACTCAACTTCTTCTTTAGTTTCAACTTCCTCTTCAGTTGGCGAGTCTTCTTCTGTTTCTGGATCGAATTCAGCGTTAGAAATAGTATTCAATGGCTGAGATGCAGAAGAAGGATTTCTTTTAAATGCGTGAAAAGGTTTCTTGGGAGCAGATGATTCTGCAAACTATTTCTTGTTTTCGACCATTTCATTGGACATGGTCTTCAACACCTTCTGAAGGCCTTCAAGGTCAAAAGGGTCCTTTGAGGTTTTCTTTTTTGAATCATCCTTAAATGTTACTTTCTTTGATTTCCTTTCGTCTATATGTGACCTCTTTTCTAAGGCAATAATCCTTCTTTCAACAGACAGAGCTTCTTTCATGTTTTCTACGAGGGTAGCCTTATTGGCTCTATCTACAAAAATTGCGATATTATAAGGAAGGGAGGATATGTACCATTCTATTTGTACATCTACTGTAGGTTTAGAGGCAGCTGGGATTTTTTTTAACAACTTGTTAAATCTGGAGTTGAAGTATTTGATCCTTTCATCTGAATTTTCTTTCAAGTTGGAAAGATCATTGATTAAGGATGCTATAGTCCTGTCATCACCAAATTTTGCAAGAGATATTTCTTGAAAAGTATCTCAGTTTCTTATTGAGCCTACTGGAAGGGAAAAATACCAAGATCCCACAGTTCCTTAGAAAGTATAAGGAAATATTCTGATTACAACGTCTTCACGTGCAACTCCATTAAGATTCATGGCTAGCATAAAGTTATTTAGATGTTGTTCAACAGGAAGACCATTATCAAGATTGTACTTAGGTAACCATTTTTTTGGGTTTGTTGGGAGAGCATTTGGATTAGCAACTAAAACAACACCAGGATTTGTCCAAGGTTGAGTGGGTTGATTGGCCATAACTTGATTTGGAGACTGGGAATATGGGAAGGCTGGTCTAGAAGTAGTTATAGATGGTGAAGAACTTAATATTGGGTTAGTACTACTAGTAGCAGTACTAATTGAAGAAGTGGATTGTTGAGAAGAGGTGGATTGAGTAGAAGTGAATGGATGGAAAGGTGAAGTGATATTGCTGGTATCTGATTCAGATCTTGATGTGATAACTTTCTTATGTCGTGAATGAATGGGAAATTTGAAAGGATTTACTCCAAGCCTTTCACTTTGTAATCTAGTTAATACACCAGTTTCTCGTAAAAGGAAGTGACACTTTCTTCAGAAGATTTGGGTCTCAGTGGTTTCTTGGCAAAAATGGATATCTGTTCCAATTTATGTATAAAAGAGTGAACTTTGGGAAACTCAGGAGTTTAATTTGAAGAAGGTGGTTGTCTTAATACTTTAGGAGACGAGGGAGATGTTTCTACAACTTCAGATTTCTGATCTAGATATTTTGAACGAGATTTGGAAGGTGTAGAAGTTGTGGAGGGGTTTTGACTCTTATGAATGTTTTTAGATTGATATTTAGTTTTATATTCCATTCATAGTTGGATGTACCTCCTTCTAGTGCCAAAATGTTGAAGACTCAGATTTCTACAGTTCCAACATGGGGGATAACCACTCGGTCCAGACCTTAAAGACAACTCCTTTTCCATTTGAAGTGGTGGCTCCAATTGAGGATAATGGGACCAGTTTCCCAGTGTGGGTTTTAAAATGAGAGTGGGTCATTTTCAAGGGATTGCAGTAAGAATAATGATAACCAAGTGGCTCATTCTATTGTGAAAATCTCTAGCTAACTTAATCTAATATAAACTTAGGTGTTATGTGTGATATGCGATCTAAAAAGATAATTGTTTGATATGTGATAATAAAGATCAATCACGCATTAAACATAGGTGATAATGTGTGAAGATAATTTATTTGACTAAATAGTTAGCCAAATAAATGTATAAACTATATCACATATATATGATGATTATATATGAAATAAACAATTTCAGCTAGAAATCATACAATACTGCAACTAACGCATAATAGAAAGAACATATCTCATATACAATTCATGAAAATGAAAAGTTATCACTAATTAAACAGAAACAAAACTAATAATACAAGATAGAGTACCATATATGTGAAGTTCTACTCATTTGACTAATGACATAGATCAACTCCTTTCTTCAGATCACATTATCTTCCAAGTATACAATAGTGCATCAACAAAGGAAAGTAGTTTGATATTTAAAAGAAACGACCATGTTCCATAATTTCATCAAGGCACTCACAAACTTACAGAAGTGCATTCTTTGCAATTTTTTTCGATAAAATTCTAGACCCTTCTCTAAATGCATAAGGGTATAAATACTGTTCTAACTAATGCTCAAAAATAGATTATACAAAAACTTGAGGAGGTTTCAAACAACCTCCTTCCTAACTAGTAAACTAACTCTAAAAATAAAAGTGACTTGATGAGCAGAGGTTATAACAATGACTTGCTGTCTGCCAGCTTCTCTTTTAAATCACATAAATCGGACATCGGTTTCACTTGAGGAGGTGCCCCAAACTATGTTCTGACCTATCTTGCGAAAATAACATCTATGAGAGGTGGCATCATCCGTTGAGTTGAATGGAGTGAGAAGTTGAGGGTCATGATTGACTATGTGGCTTGACAAGGTATTTCCAATAGGCCTCCCAGTCAGTCTTTGCTAACTTTGCGATTGCTTCCCTTTGTATTTCCACTCTTTCCTTCTATATTTTGTGCAAGTCATTTAAATCTCGCAGTGTTTTTGGGTTACCTTCCTCCACCAAGTTGGTGGTGTGCAAAGTCTGGTTTACTGATTTTACTATGTTTTTTGACACCCCTGCTTCTCTCGCCACTGCTAATTCATCTTGCTTGATCCACACATTCCAATCTGTGAATAGAATGTCCTTATGTGTCTCCTCAATCTTGGGTAGATTAGATCTCATTCCTTCTACTGTTTCTTGCCATTCAATGAATTCTGAGATCCTTGTATTTAAATCATTAAATTAAGTTCTCTAGTCAATCACCTTATTCGTTAACTGATCACTGGTGATCAGTTAAGGAGTGATATGCGACATTCTTTGGAAAACTTGCTCTTGTTGTTTTGATAGAAGGGAATTTAGCTCTAGTGCCTCTTTGATGAATTCATTGACAGTAAGGACATCTTCATATTTTTCCATGGTTTCTTGTAATTCTCGAATTTGCATGTTCAAAAAATGTTTGTTTCGTGGCTTATCTTTAACACTTCCATATTTTGCTGCAATTGAGCGATTTGTTCAGCAGCTTGTTGGTTCACATTTGCTTTTTCAATTTGCAGCTGTTGCTTGAGTTGCGCTATCTTCTCTTCCCTCTCCCTTAATAGAATGGATATCTTCGTAGCTTTATCCATGGTGGCAGTTGCATATGCCCCAGTAAACTATGACAGTCTGCTCAAGTTTTCAGCTGGATTGGAAGGAATATCCTTCTAGACTATGTCCATCGGCTCATTCCCAGGTGGGATCTCTGGTGTCTCTACCCTCCTTCTTTTCCTCTGTCTCCTTAATACAGCCTTGTGAAGTGGGTTGTAGAATACATCTAAAGAAGGAATTTCAGCCACCTTTAGGACAATTTCTGATGTGGGTAAAGTAGGAATGATTTATGTGTGCTCCAAACTTGTCCCTTGCTCATCCATCGGCTTAGACTTTGTAATTTTCTAGGTACGCAGAGAAGTGTGATATTCTGTGGTTTCTTGGACATTTGTTGTCTTAGGAGTGTCTTGTAATTTTTTATTGAATTGGTCCCACTCCTGCTCCAAACTGTTGCTTTTGATCTTAGAACCGATATCTTTAGTTAGGTCACTTATGACCTGCTTTTCAGCTAACCTCCTAATGGATTTCGCTGTATTCTCGGTCTCTTCAGATTTCCTAGTTGCTAGTGCTTTCCCTGTGTCCACTTGAGACTCTATGTGAGAATTTGGTTCCTCGCTATTGACAGTTACATTGGGTGTAGGTTTGTCCTCGGCTTTTAACAAATGCAATGGAATTATTTCAAGCCTTTTGTTTATGATATCCTGAAAGCTTTCAAAATATTCATGACTCAGATTGGCCTTTGCCCACTCAAACACTTGTTCGAATGATGCAACTGACTGTAAAAGGTCTTCAAAATTATTAGACTCATGGTTAAAGGGCTTAATCTTCATTGCAGTAGTAATATGATGCAGGAGCATTCACCCAAGAGAAAATCATTATAATTAGATAGACATAGGGGGTCATGTATTTTTAGGAAATTGGAGTTCTAAGTGATAAATTGATGTAATATTAGGCTTTTGAGTGCATAGAATATGAATAAATCAGATAATGTGAGGATGTTGTAAATGCTCTCAAATAAATGAGAACATGAGTGGGTAGTAATGACAAAAGAGTTCAAAGTCAATTACAACTCTCAAATAGTTGCATGATTCGAGGAACTAGAGGGAGAGCTTTTAGGAATTTAATGAATTAGAAGTGGACATAGAGGATAGAGTACATCTAGGAGTCAGTTCAATAGATCTAGGGTTCAAACCAGGATGAGTTCAATAGAACTCACTGGCCTATATGTAAGCCCACAAGCAGAGTCAAAGTGGGGGCCACAAAAGTGAAGAATAGGTTTGTAAGAGACAAAGAAGTCTTGAGTGTAATCAATTGTTCATATTTATATACAGAGGTTCATTTTGGTACTGTGTAAATGTCTGTAATAAGTGTATAACAATTGATTTCAGTGTAAACTCGTAGGTACTGTAACAGAGGATTGCAGGCAGAGTTCTGAAGGATGCGCGGAGGTGAGAATGATTCAAAGGAATCATAAGGGATATTTGAATCTAGCTGAAGGATCAGAGTAAGCTCTGGAGGAATGGTGAAGTGAGAATTTGGTGAGTTAAGTTCAGAGGAAGTGGGAGAGTAGAAAGGCCAAAACCTTGAAGAAACTTGAAAACCATAGAGATCTGAAGAATTTGTGTAAATTTTAAGTTAAGTGGAAGAACAGAGAAGTGAAGAGGGATGCTTAGGAGCCGTTTTATCTAGAGGATCAATGGTCAAAATGATGTCACTGAGGAGTGAGGTGAAATATCACATCGGCAAAGTTATTTACAAAGTTTAAGTCCCGCAAGTGTACAACCCAGTTTACACTAAGAACCGGCGCAAAACATAGTCAGATTTAGGATCCGGACTTGAAAACTTATAAAAGTTGACCTATAACTATATCGGGTCTGTAAGGATATTGGATCAGCACCTTAGAGAAATAGTTCCTGGCCTTAAGATTTTGCGATATGCGATCACGCGATTTAATCTCAACCGTCAGATCACAGACTGGATTGACGGTCAAGACTTGATCGCAAATCGCAATTGGAGGAAGTGGAGATCAGAGCAATGCTATAGAATGGTTGGAAGGTGTGGACTCGATGGATCAATAGTGGCGAGTGTATAGCATTTGAGATCCGATAGATGTGTTTGAAGTGGGTTTCCTGTGTATTTCTATATTGCATTAAAGTTATATATTAATGTTCAGATAGTCACATATTGGAGAAAAAGGGGCGATGAAGTCATATATGTAATATGACCCATGGAGCACCCGATTGCAATCAGTGATAAAGGTGAACCTTGAAAGACATGTAGAGGCCATACCAAGGCGGAAAGGTATGTTTGCAACATTTCCCTTTCTAAAAGGGTTATAAAGGAAATAGCGTCGATAGCGCATTTTTATGCAATAAACATATGTTAGCCAAGGTTTTAAGAGGGAAAGGTTGCATATATGTGGTATAAGGGTTAATGAAGATTTGTAAGAGTTAATGAGTCCTGAATGGAAGGAGAAAGGGTTATATTAAGTTTAAAGTCCTGATAGGAGGTTTTAAGCAGGGTGATTGAGTTCCGATAGAAAGGAACTGTAAAAGAGGGCCTTAACCATGTATGGGTTGAATATTGGACTCCTTTGAGAGTCAAATACTTGGGATAGATGCATTTATGCATGTTTATGCATACTGTGGGTATAAGCGGGGGTATCCCTGCATAATAATATTACGTGCTATCTTGTCAGGGTCGAATTGCCTCTTCGGTATAGTATGGAGTTTGAGGCTCTCTAGGTTTAGTGATTCCTTGGCTGCATGGTTGAAATTTGCTAATGAAAAGGAACCACACCGAATGGGAAAACATGGCCACAATGGTTTTTTCTTATCTTTTAGGGTCTTGGTCAAGCCTTTTCCCATAGTCTGGTGGGATATTTCTCTTGCTAATAGTTTATCAGAGACATATAAAGGGAGGACATGTGGGTTCGTTGTACTACCAAAAACCCTGATGTATGTAAACCATTCTTTAACAAAATACTTGCCTAGTACGAGAAGGTATGTAACGGCCTCTTTGGAAAACCTAGGGGCTTCCTTATTAAAAATCAATTGATGCAATGGTAAAATAATAGCATGGCATACTTTATAAAAATGGGGTATATAATGGGATTCCCATATCTTTTTATGGCTAAGATGGATAGGGTATGGGTCTTGCAAAGTACATTTCCAACCCATGGTTGGAAATTTAGTGCAGAAGCTGATCCAGGTGGATGTTGGTGGCCACCCACCAACCCATTTGGACCCCCACAACTGTCTCTTTCAGTCTTTTCAGTTTCCTAAATTGTAGCACAGTTTACTATTTTTAGCAGTTTTTTCGGGTCCCGAACTTCCGGAGCCGTTTTGAGGCCCTAAACGACGTTTTTTTGGGATTCTGGGGCAACATGGGTCGTAGACCAATGTTGCCTCCCAAAGTGGTAGTACTCGGATAGATCTTTCTAACGAGCTATCGTGCGCGTCAAACGGAGATCGTATGCCAAAGTTACGACCCCGGGAAATTGATGTACCAATTTACCCAAACGGGGCCCACAATTTGGCGTTTCATCTTCTAGGGTTAGGTTTCGGGATGTGAAGGGTTTTCCATTGTTTCTCAACAATAAATAGGCCTTCGAGCCTCATTGTAATACAGTTCGGAACAGTTCAGAGGCATGTAGCCGCACATCTCTTCTCAGAGATAGCTACCATCGCCCTAGCTGGTTTATTTCCATTTCTGGTTGTATTCAGTACTTTCCATTAATGAAATGAATCATTATTTCCGCTGCATATATGTGTTTATGGTTATTGCATCTCTGTATTTATGGTTATCTCTGTAATCTATTGCGTTCTTGTCTAAATCCGGATCAGTGGTATCAGAGCGGTCTGCTTTTTCTCTGTTTTTCTTTGCATGTCCCCAACGAGGTCGGGATATAAGGAGTTAGGGCTTGAACTGGTCGAACCTTTGCAAGACCAGCCTCGCAAATCCCGACGGCCTCCCATGGCGGATGAGAAGAAAGACGAGGGGGCAGGAGATCCTATCAAAATCTTGCTCGAAGAAGCGCTCGAGCGGCAAAGGAACGCGATGATGGATAGCTTTGCGCAGATCCTTCAGCGGCTACCCAGAGGCGACGCATCGGCTTCCAACAGCGACTCTGGAAACACCACGCCGTTTAAGGTACAAGTTAATTTTGAAATCCCCATCTTCGAGGGTCAAATAGATGCAGATGCCGTAGATAAATGGTTAAATCTGCTAGATGGGTATTTTTCTGTTCACGAATTTTCAAGTCGGGAAAAGATTGTTTTCGCTCTTCTCAAAGCAGCCCCCCACGTCAAGGACTGGTGGGAAACCTACTGCGAGCAGAAGGATGAAAGTACAGGCTCACTATTTTCAGCTGCACCCACTTGGAATGACTTTCGGGATGCCATCAAGGAGCAATACTACCCTGTCGGAAGCTATGAGGACAAATACATCAAATGGACCACACTGCGGCAGGGACGAGACCAAGATGTGCCGGAGTTCACAAACATTTTTCATACCCTTCGCACACAGTTGGGTATCAAAGATTCTGAGCTGCATCTGGTACTCAAATACCGCGGCTGCCTGCACAGATACATCCAGGAAGAGATGGTGTTCTTGAACATCTCCTCGCTCGGCACGGCGTACCGATATGCTGTCAAAATCGAGCAAAAGTTCAAACAGAAGAAGCGAGACTTTGGATCTGCAAATCCGAAGCCCAAAGGACAAAGCCAAGGCGGGGTGACCCAAGACAACCCGTCGAAGCCGCAAGAAAAGAACAACACCACGAAGCTGAAGAAGGACACAGGGAAGTGGTGTGAGTTCCACAAGAGTCCCACTCATAACACAAGTGAGTGTCGGACCAAGCAGTCGTTGGTGGCTGAGTTGAAGGCTTCCGAATCAGATGCATGTTCCGACCCTGAGCCAGAACCCGATAAGGGGAATGGCAAAGGGAAGCAGATCATTGATGCGGATCCCAGCGCCACTGTTGCCACTGCCAAGATCCAGAAGAATGAACTTGCAGATCCAGAGGAAGGGGAGCGTCTTTTCCACTCACAGATGTGGGTGAAGGGTTCGCCGCTACAATTCATTGTCGACAGTGGCAGCCAAAAGAACCTCATTTCAGCAGAGGTCGTGAAGCGGTTGGGCCTACCGACTACACCGCACCCGCAGCCGTACAGCATTGGGTGGCTTCACGAAGGACGAGATCTGAAAGTTCGCCAGCAGTGCCGCCTTCCCTACAGCATCAAACCCTTCACGGACGAGGTATTGTGTGATGTTACACCTCTGGATGTTTGTGATGTATTATTAGGCCAGCCATACTTGTGGAGGCGACATGCTGTGTATGAGTCAAGGCCTCGCGCTGTCATTATTTCTTTGGGTGATTCATTATACAGGATACCGGAGGTAGCCCCACCTACCGCCACATCTTTGATCACTACTAAGAAAGGCAGCAAGCTCGTATCACAGACCAGGAAATTCATCTGTCTAGTTCACTCCCAAAATAAGGGGAAGATCGTTGCTACATCCATGACCCCTGCAAAGGGTTCCTCTACACAGCAGCAGCAACAAAGGGATACGGTCATGACAAAACACAGGAACAACTTCTCCTCACCCACAAGGGTACCACATAAGCTTCAAGTGGGCAACAAATTCTGGTTGCATCTGCAGAGAGAACGTCTTACCAGAACCCATCAGAAGCTCAGACCACTCCGACATGGTCCTTACAGCAGTACCAAGGCTATGGGGAACAATGCTTTGGAGCACATCACTCCTCCATTCCTTCGCCTGCACCAAATGTTCAATGTGGACCATCGTCGACCATGCTTCCCACCATCACTGGACACATCAGAGATTGCAGGACAAGTTGAGCAGATGGAGGAACTCAACGCAATGGGGACCATTGCTTCCTAAGGGGGGAGGAATGATCCAGGTGGATGTTGGCGGCCACCCACCAACCCATTTGGACCCCCACAACTGTCTCTTTCAGTCTTTTCAGTTTCCTAAATTGTAGCACAGTTTACTATTTTTAGCAGTTTTTTCGGGTCCCGAACTTCCGGAGCCGTTTTGAGGCCCTAAACGACGTTTTTTTGGGATTCTGGGGCAACATGGGTCGTAGACCCATGTTGCCTCCCAAAGTGGTAGTACTCGGATAGATCTTTCTAACGAGCTATCGTGCGCGTCAAACGGAGATCGTATGCTAAAGTTACGACCCCGGGAAATTGATGTACCAATTTACCCAAACGGGGCCCACAATTTGGCGTTTCATCTTCTAGGGTTAGGTTTCGGGATGTGAAGGGTTTTCCATTGTTTCTCAACAATAAATAGGCCTTCGAGCCTCATTGTAATACAGTTCGGAACAGTTCAGAGGCATGTAGCCGCACATCTCTTCTCAGAGATAGCTACCATCGCCCTAGCTGGTTTATTTCCATTTCTGGTTGTATTCAGTATTTTCCATTAATGAAATGAATCATTATTTCCGCTGCATATATGTGTTTATGGTTATTGCATCTCTGTATTTATGGTTATCTCTGTAATCTATTGCGTTCCTGTCTAAATCCGGATCAGAAGCAGATGGCATCCATGATATATGCACTGAAATAAAACAGAGGAAGGTTCTCTGTGGAGGAGGATCTCTTCTGATGATACTGGAAGATGGCAATGGCTAGGTTATCAGATAGGATAGTGGCCCAATTCATTATGTCAGAATTGACACGGGCATCAATTAAATGAATCCATTCTATGGAAAACTTGGTATTATTAGGTAATCCATATAGCCTACATAACATAGAAGTTGCATAGTTGTAGGGTTTTGCCAAAGAGGCTATGGGATACATACCCGTTTTATCATCTTTGAACTTTTTCTTGAGTACTCACCAACCTTAGATCATTTTGAAAGGTTCTTCATTTTTATTTGCGAAGTTGGCCAGGTATGACTTGTCATATATGTTTTGAGGGTCAGGTATATGATACATTTGCTTCAGGTATTCAGCTTTGAATGAACACATAAGCTCCATCCTCGAGTTCCTGAATTGCCTGTCTTCAATACTGAGATTTTCCACCACCCACCTAATCATATCAGTATATGGGAGTATTTTTTCTCTCGCTCCTATTCTGTGAAGGAAGGAACATGAAAAATATTTGAATTTGACTCCCGAAGGTTTTATTGAGTCAATTGTCACCTTTATAAAAATAATTTTAGGACGTTCACCTTCAAGCCTGTTGTATATGACTTCCCATGTTGTCGCTCCTCCATCGGTGCTGCAAACGATACCAATGAATATAGGCGAAATTTCTGATAGCTCAGACTCTGTAATTCTCTTCGTCTTCTTCTTTTGCATCACCTTTCATAATGAGATGTATTTTGAAGCTTGCCTAAAATAGAAGAGATATATCAGCAAAGATGATATAAGGCAATTAACGTTGAAAGCACTTTGAAATGAATTTAAATCGTGGGAAGATTTTGAAGGAGATATTCAATGTTAACTAGCCATAACTTGAAACATCATTACCTCTCCTAAGGATACTAAAACTTAATTACCCTAACAAGCTACTTATTATTATATTAAAACATAGTAATTTCCCATGCTTCATGATTTATTCGTGCATCATAACTTTCAAACGTTGTAATATAGCGTTGCCTAGAGATAATGCGAAATGCGATTGCGAAAATCGCAATATCGCATTTTGCAAATTGTTAAAGGATGACACAACAACATGAATTACTTATTTGCGAAGTGCGATTGTGTGTTCTCAAGGTGTTTTGATCAGAACATCATAGTGGGGGGCCTCATCGCACATCGCATTTCAGGATTTTCTTAAAGATGTTTATAATTATCATGTGGAAAATTGCGAAATGCGATTTGTGATAAAGGTCCTAAGCTTGGTTTGTTTTCTAAGGGTTTCGAGGTGATTTCTTAGAGTTAGCATTTATTTTTCAAAGGCTAAAAAATTAAAAAGGGTCCCCATTTATATGTCAAATATTAAGTATTACTCGTATAAATGGGGGGTTGTTACATAGTACAACAACTACTCAAATAACCCCAATAGGGCCCATAAACGCTTGGTGTTACATCTCATTGGGTTAGGGTTTTGGTTGTTTAGGGTTTTCTCTTATTGTTCAATAATAAAAATTCCCTTGAGCCTTATTGTAACTCAGTTCAGAGGCATGTATCCGCCACATCTCTTCTCAGAGATAAGATACCATCACCCCAGCTATCTTATTTCCATTTTGTTTGTAAGCATAGTTCAGTATTTTTCTATTAATGAAATGAAGTGTTTTCTGCTACATCTCTGTGTTTATTATTATATCTATAAGTTGTTGCATTCTTGTTTAAGTTCAGATCAGTGGTATTAGAGTGGTATGCTCTTTCTCTGTTTTTCTTTTCATGACCCCAATGAGGGTTGGGTAGCAGAGGCCCTGTGTAACGGTTTTGGGGCTTAAAGAGCATAAGTTAGGGAAAGGATGTTGTAAAAAGTTCCGTGAAGTGCGCGGAGTGTGAAGTGTACTAGGTCGAGTCAAAGGGTTGTCCACCCAAGAATAATGTAAAATAATAAGAGTAAGTCGGCCTACCAATGGTCCTCGGACCATGGGAATGTATAAATAGAGCAAGGTTCTAAGGGTAGAAGTAGCTTTTTGGGAAGATCTAAGGTATTATGGGTTTGAAAAAGCAATAGTCGCTCTAAGTCTATAAGTGTGAGGCAGGAACAGCTACAACAGAAAGGTGTTTATATCATCAACTGCCCAAATGGGATATCGACTTTCACGTACATGTTGACGCATCATGTATCACGCTAGGCACGGTACTCGCACAGGAAGGAGTGAAGGAATTGATCACCCGATCGCATTCGCTAGTCAAAGATTGTCCAAAGCTGAAAAGAACTACTCCACCACTGAGCGTGAGGGGTTGGCGATGGTATACGTGCTCCAAAAATACCACCACTATCTACTCAGAGGACACTTTAAGATGTATACTGATCACTCTGCGTCAAAATACCTAGTGAATAAGCCTGTGTTGGTGGGGCACATTTGTAGATGGTTGTTATTATTTCAAGAATATGATTTTGAAGTCATCGTAAAGCCAGGATGTCTAAATGCAGGCCCCGATCACCTGTCCTGAATTGAGAACGGTGAAGAGCCCACAAACTTAGAAGGAGGACTACTTGATGCACAGCTTTATGCAGTGCACATCGCGGATGGCCACTTTTAGGATATAATCAACTTCTTAACCATAGGAACCGCGACGCAGGGGTATTCTGTTCTACAGAGGAAATAACTGGTGATACACAACATACTTTACTATTATTGCAGGGCACCTCTACAAAATGGGCAATGATGAAATATTATGCAGGTACGTACCTGAATTTGAGCGAGGACAGATCCTTGCCAAAGCACATGGGGGGGTTGCAGGAGGAAATTATGTGGGATGCGCCACAACATAGAAGATTCTTTGCACTGGACTATGTGGCCAACTCTGCCTCAAGATTCAAAAGTGTACTGTCGGGTCTGCGACATATGTCAATGGACTGGGAAACCATCGCAGTGGGACGAAATGCTACTCAATGACAAATGACGCTACAACCGTTCAAAAAATGGGAGATCGACTTGGTGGGGCCTATCACACCTCAAGGGAAGACGAGTGCACGCTATATCATCACCGCGACGGAATACTTGACTCGATGGGCGGAAGCACAGCCAGTTAAGGATTGCACGACTTCTACAGCTGGGAAATTTTTATTCGAGAATGTGTTAACGCGGTTTGGATGTCCAAAAATTCTAATGAGAGGCTGTGGAACGCACTTCCCGAATGAGACTATCAGTGCGCTCACTGAGGAGTTACAGATATATCATCAATAGAGTACGCCATACCATCTACAAGAAAATGGGACCATTGAAGCTTTTAACAAGATTTTGGAGATTGTGTTGACAAAGGTATGTAATGCGCAGTGAAACGATTGGGATTTTCACATACCTGCTGTGCTGTGGGAATACCGAACAACATGCAAGAATTTGACAAGCCAGACACCTTTCTAGTTAGTCTATGGCAAGGAAGCCATCATGCCAATGGAATACACTGTACCTAGTTTGCGAATAGCATTGACGACAGGCATGGCAGACCGCGGGTCTTTGGAAGAGAGGATTGCGCAACTGAAAGAACTTGGTGAGGAACGGTTTTTGGTAGGATTCCATTAGCAGGTACAAAAGTAGTGGGAAAATGCTTGGCATTATTGCCATATCAATATGTGCACGTTCAAAGAAAATGATCTAGTATAACTATACGACAGATTGTTCGAGAAATCCCCTAGAAAGCTTTGAATGCATTGGTTGGGACCCTATGTAGTCAAAGAAGTCACAAATGGAAGCGTGGTCCAGCTTGCCAAGCTGAATGGAGAGCCTTTCCCAGGCAGAGTAAATGGCAGTCGCTTGAAGCTCTACACAAGTGGGCCGACCGCCTAACTAACTGACCGAAGGATAGTCTCATTGCTCCAGCCAGTTGAAAGAGAGCGCGGGATGATAATGCAGTCTATGGGGGAGTTTCACGACAACAAGGATGCGTGTAAAAGTGGTATGTCACAAGGGTCGCAGTTGCACAGAAGGGGATGCACTGCTGTGTGGACAAGCAGAGAGGTGACCGTTGCTGACACTGTTCATGACAAGATGTCTGAGTTATGGTGAAAGGGAGTGGGTGGTGGGCAATTAAGAGATGAGGTACGAGCTAGATTTGGAACGATCTGCTGCAGGCTTAACGTTACAGCACCAGAAAATGAGGGAACCACTGAATTTGAATTTCAAAAAGCTTATAAATCATAGGGGGGCATCTGCTGAATGATCCGTGGTTTCGAGAGAAGTAAGCTATTGTGCCTTTCCATCGGTATGGAACTGTTCATCATTGACGCTAAAGGAATAAGCCCGGGGGTTGTAATATGGCCAATGGAAATGCAGGAATTTCTGGATAGTGGGTTGTCGATGGCCGCGGGCACCGCGCAGAGTTCAGCACTGACGGTAGGAGATGTACCGGAAATTCCTAGACATGAAACAGATCTAGTCCGAATGTCGGTGCCTAACCCATGGGCTGGCCGACGACCCATAAAATATAGGGGAAAGAATATGAATATGAAGAGATTTGCTGTGTTGGCATGAAGAGTTCCTGTATGTGGTACCCCAGCTTGAGCTAAAATCCTATGAGGGGGTGCTCTAGGTTAACTGAGTAGAGCAGAATGAGCATCATTTGTTGCGCGAATTAGTAGAGGCAAGGGAGTAGGGACTTGAAGCAACGTTGCAGGAGACAAAGAGGGAGCAACAGAATGTAGTACATCACTCACAGGGATGGTGGATTGCGAAGCCTTGGTAGAGTGTATCGCTGCACTGATGAGTGACTCGGGACGAGTCATGATGATTGTGTTGGGGTCCTGTTGGGTGGCGGAGGCCCCGTGTAACACTTTTGGTGCTTAAAGACCATAAGTTAGGGAAATGATATTGTAAAAAGTTCCGCGAAGTGCGCGGAGCGCGAAGTGTACTAGGTCGAGTCAAAGGGTTGTCCACCCAAGAATAATGTAAAATAATAAGAGTATGTCGGCCTACCCATGGTCCATGGACCATGGGAATGTATAAATAGATCAAGGCTCTAAGGGTAGAAGTAGCTTTTTGGGAAGATCTAAGGTATTATGGGTTTGAAAAATCAATAGTCACTCTGAGTTTGTAAGTGCAAGTCAGGAGGATTAGTCGTTAGATAGAGGCTCCACAGCTATGTGCACGGAGGCCTGGTAGAGTCCGCAACTATGTGCACAGGGTAGAAAGTGGATTGTACTGAAACAAAGATATTAATAAAGATAAGTTGGTTTTGAGACATTGTGTTGATTCTGAATTATTATGGATCTGTTTATATTTTGGGTTATACATCTGTTATATGATTTTAAGCCTGTCTTTATGAATGATGATAATGTGCAATGGGAATTATTGTTAAATGTTTGCTTAAAGACCTTGCAAATTAATTCTGATCTATAATAAATATCTATAAATAATAATATTTGGGAAGTGACTGGCTCAGATCTACGCAAAGGATAAATATCTATGCAGAGTAGCGTAGGAGCGCAGAATGGTTCACAACCCTCTAGACCACATCAAGACATCCCAAGGGTATGGAAACCTGGTTCCAGTACCCTCCTCTACTACCTCGGGTGCGACTTCAGTCCACGCTCTGCGGAATGTTGCTGAAAGGGCTGGTAGTGTAGGATTTGTTGGGTTAATAACTTTTCCGAACCTGGGTCAGGACCCAATAAGCCAACAATGAGGTCAGGGTATAAGGAGTTAGGGCTTGATCTGGTTGAACCATTGCAAGATCAACCTCACAAAACTCGATGAACTCCCATGGTGGAAGAAAAGAAAGATGATGGGGTAGGAGATCCTTTCAAAATTTTGCTCAAGGAAGCCCTCCAATGACAGAGGGATGCGATGATGTTTAACTTTGCCCAGATCTTTCAATGGCTACCCACAGACGATGCATCTTCATCCAGGCACCACTCTGGAGGTGCCAGTCCTTTTAAGGTACAAGTTAACTTTGATATTCCCATATTTGAAGGCCTAATAGATGCAAATGCCATAGATAAATGGTTAAATATGTTGAAAGGATACTTTTTAGTTCATGAATTTTCTAATCGGGACAAGATTACTTTTCCACTTTTCAAATCAGATGCATGTTCTGACTTTCGAATCAGATGCAGATTCTGACTCTGAATCAAAACTCGATAAGGGAATTGACAAAGGGAAGTAGATCATTGATGCAGAGCCCAATGCAACCATGGCCACCTCAAATATAAAAAAAATTGAACTTTAAGATCTTGAGGAGGGGGAACAACTCTTCCACTCACAGATGTGGGTGAAGGGTTCTCCATTATAGTTCATTGTCGATACCAAGAGCCAAAACAACCTCATTTCAGCAGAGGCCATGAGGTGGTTGAGCCTAAAGACTACAACACATCCACAATTGTACACCATCATGTGGCTTCACCAACGACGAGATCTTCACGTCAAACAGCAGTGCCGCCTTCCCTACAACATCAAGCCCTTCATGGATGAGGTACTATGTGATGTTTCTCCTCTTGAAGTTTCTGATGTATTGTTAGGACAACTACACTTGTGGAAATGATATGATGTATATGAGTCTAGACCAAATTCTATGATTATTACTTTGGCTAATAAGTTGTACAGAATACTAGAGGTAGCCCTGCCTCCCGCCATCTCTTTGATCACTGCAAAGAAATGCAATAAGATCATTTCCCATACTAGGAAAATTATTTTTCTTATGATTCGCCCCTAAGGGAAGAAGAAGGTTATGGCCACGGCTTCCAGGCAGGGCTCCTCTTCACAAAAACAATAGATGGACAAGGTTGTGGAGGAGCACAGGGATATTTTTGCCTCATCCATAGGGTACCTTTGCATTGTCAGGTTGAGCACTCCATCGATTTGACCCTGGGCATGCCGCTACCCAATGGAATGATCCATCGGCGCTTTGTTCTGGAGAATGATGAGATTAAGAGGAAGATTTAGGAACTACTATAGAAAGGGCACATCAGGCCAAGCTCATCACTCTATGGGAGCCCGATTGTATTGGTACAGAAGAAGGATGGGATTTGGAGGCTTTGTATTGACTATTGGGTGCTGAACAAGATCACTATCCAGAATAGGTACCCAATCCTACGAATTGATGACCTTCTCGACCAGCTCAAGGGGGGAAAATATTTCAGCAAGATTGACTTGAAGTCAGTTTATCACCAGTGCCTATCGAACCCTCCCATGTGTGGAAGACTGCCTTCAAATCCAAGGAAGGCCTTTTCAAATGGTTTTTCATGCCATTCAGATTGATGAATGCCCCTACAACCTTCATGAGAGTGATGGATGAAATCTTGCGACCCTTCACCAATGAATTTATGGTGGTGTATTTAGATGACATCTTTATCTTCAGCCAGAGTTAAGAAGATCACCTCCACCATATTCGACAGGTCCTTCAAACCCTTCGACCAAACAAGTTGTGTGATAACTTGGAGAAATGCACCTTTGGCCTAACCCAAGTTCAATATCTGGGGTACATCATTGATGATAAGGGTGTGCATGTGGACCCATCCAAGATACAAGTCATTCGGGATTTGCCAGCCCCAACCACTCTAACAGATCTCCACAGCTTTTTGGGTCTTGCTAATTTCTACCGTAGGTTTGTGTTGGGATTCATTGGGGCATATCCATTTGTTAAGTAAAATATGATATCAACATAACTTGACTCAGTGTCATTAAGGCTTACCTCATAGACTTGTACATCATCACCAGAGTCCTGTAGTGTTGATAAATCAGATTATCTTGCTAACATCCTGCAAAAACCTTGACCTTTTACAAATTTTGCTGGTCTGATTTCAATGTCATATTCTTGCAGAGCTATCACCCATTTTTCTCTCTTCTCCCCTACATCCCTTTGTATCAACATATTTCTCACTGCTGAGAATGACACTATTACTTTGGTGTGGGTTTTGAGGAGAAAATGCTTGAAGTGTTTTATTGATTTGAAAACAACATAATATTTTTTTTTCAATATTTGAATAATTCAATTTGGTCCCTTGAAAATTGGAGATAAAGAAAGATATTGGGGCTTCAAATTTTTCTTCATTAACTTGTGTCAATATGGGTGCATACGATTTCTCGGAAGTGAAAGTATATAGAATGAAATGGTTTGAAAAATTTGGAGTCGCTAAAGAGGGAGCATTAATGATTGTTTGTTTAATCAAACCAAAAACTTCGTGTTCTGTTTCTCCCCATTTAAAAGGAGAATTTTTCTTTATCATAGATTGAAGAGGTAAAACAATCCATGAGAAGTCAGGGACAAATCTTTTAACAAAATTAATATGACCTAGGAAATATTACATTCATTTTTTGTTATGAGGTAAAGGAATTTCAGAGATTTCTCTTATTCTATCAGGGTCAATGTGAATCCCTACTTTGAACATAATAAATCCAAGGAGTTTTCCTTAACTTAAATCGAAGAAAGATTTCTTAGGATTAAGAGAAATTCCATACCTTTGACAATGCTCAAAGATTTGTTTTAAATCTCTCAAATGATTACTGCGATTTTTTGAATATACAGTTATATCATCCAAGTAGAATACTACTTATTTGTTTACTAAACCTTTCAAGGCTATGTCCATGGCTCTTTGGAAAGTAGAACCAGAATTAATTAGTCCAAATGGCATCTTCTAATAAGCATAAGGACCCCATTTTGTCCTGAATGTAGTTTTCAGCTAGTCATTTGGATATACTATGATCTAATTATAACCTGAAAATCCATCCAGGAAAGACATTAGTTCTGAGCCTGCAACTGATTGCAATATCTGTTCCATAGGAGGCAATGGAAAGTTGTCCTTTTGACATGCTTTGTTTAGATTGTGGAAGTCTATACATATCCGAATATTGCCACTCTTATTTCTGACTGGAACACGATTGGAGACCCACCTGGAATGTCTAACAGGGAAAATAATATTGGCTTTTAGCAGTTTGTTTAATTCAGATTTAATCTGATTTTCTAAATTAGGATGGATTTTTCTTAATTTATGTTGAACAAGTTTCTCATCAGACGTCATGGGTATAGTATGTTGAATAATAGAAGTGTCATATGTTTTCAGATCTTCATAGTTCCATGCGAAGACATTCTTATATTTTTTCAACAAACATATAAAGGTTGATTTCTCATCTGGCGTAAGTCCGAGGCCCAGATTAATATTTTGAGGTTTTAGGTCAGTTCCAAGGTTAATCAATTCAAACTTTAGAGTTTAACTTTGAAGTTTTGAATTGATGGATCATTTGAAACTGTCCTAAAGGTCATATAAATCTTCCAACTTAACCACAGACTTTGGTATAGCAGTATTGGCTGTTTCTTACTTAAGTTGGTTGTCATGCTAGTCTTCATCAACTATCTAGTCATCATAAGAGCCTTCTAATGTCAAAAAGCCTATGATATCTGGATTGCTATTAAATACTCTCCAGTTGGTGATATTGTCAGGAATAGAAGGCCTAAAAATCAATTCAGTAGAAAAGTGATCAGGACTATAATCTCCTGGTGGAATAAGCTTGGAAGCCACATTAGCTAAGAGATCGACGCTTGTGTTTTGGAGTCTCGAAATAGGGGAAATATTAAATGATGTAAAGTGGGAAGTTAGGCCTTGGACTAACAACTGATAGTGTTTCAAATGTCCTGACAAACAGTGTATAGTATTTCTTATCTGCTTTATTAGAATTTTCTGGATCTCCAAACACTTGGATGTGTTTGATATTAAGGCCAATGGCCTTATACAAACCTTGAACTAATGCTTCATATTCCGCAGTGTTATTTTTTCAATAAAATTCAAGTTGGCATGTTAACATAATCTTTTCCCCTTCTGGGCTAACTAATATTGTTACACAATAATTTGTCACTGCCTTCACATCAGTCCTTCTACTGTGTCATGTGTCCCAACGAAACATGCTCATGTTGAACAAATGCTCTCTTATGTTGCAAAGTGACTCACTTTTCCTAACTTTTTTGCCTCATCGCAACTCTGGACTTAATATACGTGATGAACAGTGGTTGTAAATAGTCTGGTCGCGCTTCCAGCACAGAAGTACATCTGTTTCCCATGATGGTCCGATTTCATGCTCTGGCGCGAGGATACTTGCTATCTTTAGCGACGGTCTGACTGGCTACATTATCTACTAGTGATGTCAGCGCTAAAGCTTAGTTACAAACTCGTGATGATCCAGATTGGGCGAATTCGTTCTAACAGTCGGCCTTCTCGATGTCTCCAGACCTGGTTGTTGGCATAGTTTGTGTCACCCTTCCTGCTCTGGTATGGCAGTTCTATCATTTGTGCTACCTTCCTTGGGGATAAGCTCACTCTTCCACCTTTCATGGAGACTCCTTCTCCTTTTTAAACACTCACCATTGCTATGATCAGCTAGTTGGTAATTCTTTGGATTGAGCAGTGTTGTTAGTACTTTTGGGTTTGATAGATAGCTGGTGTGGGTGTGATAAGTGTGGGATTGTTTATAGCTTGTGGAAGGTTGTGAAGTGCCCTTAACTTTGTGCTAAAACTTATGAGTGAGAGAGAAACTTTGTATGTTGGGAGATCCATCTTCAAAGAGTGAATGCTTCAGAATTACACTGGTTGGACCCTCTGAGAAGGCTTGCAATGTCAAGACTTTGGTTGTAAGCTTGCTTTTATTTTATTATTAATACAATCAATTGTGTTTTCCTATGTCTTGTATGTAATTTACCTGATAGCTCATGACTTCTTGACTTTGTGAGTAAATAGATCATTGTTGTTTTCCAGTTACATGCTTTGTTGTATTTCCTTTGCATTGTTTCAGGTTGATGACTCATTGGGAAGAAGGAAGTGAACGCTGGAGCAGCACAATAGAACTTCATCAACCATCGGTCAAGGTAGGCCTCTAACTATGACTGTTTAAGGAAATCTATTGTTGATCTGTCCTTGCTATTACTAGACCCACCTTAGGGCTAGAGGGGTTGCCTTTATCCGTAGAGGGAACACTTTCCTACATCACAAGTTGGCGACTCCACTGGGGAGTCTATCCTATGTTCTTCTTTTGTTTGCTCTTGTTTTGATTTTGATTTGGTCTCTCTTGAATTTTGGGGATTAACTGTCAGTATTTTGGGTCACCTAGATTGATCTGGGGAATCCCTCTATTGTCTGTTGGATTGATTGGTTGTTGTTTGGGAGTTTTTTGTTCATTTGTCATTGTTTTTAACATCATCATGGAAAATGGTTTAATAGTCGTGTTGGCATCGTGCTCACTCTTTTGTAAAGTACTATGTATTGCTGAATACCATTGCATAGTTGTGACGACTCTTGAAATCGATACATCACGAAAAAGACGTGTACTTCCGCGACGACGTCGCTCTGTTGCTACAGCTAGTTGCTTATCAGCGCTATTTGCTTGTGTTGTACTCGCGACAATTCCTGTAGAATTGATTTTTTCAATTCTACCTCCTTTCACCAGTCTTGTTGATCCTTTACTTTTTTTTCTTCTTGCTCAGAAGCTTGTTTTTCACTGTTTATAGTTAAGGCACTCTTTCTTTAGCTATGTTGAATGAATCTTTCATTTTTTCCTATGTGACCTAGTTCGTTATTTCAAGTTCTTGAATCAATTGGCTTGGTTGCTGGTTTTCCCATGATTCGTTTGCGACTTTCTTGTTGGTTTGATTGAACCTTCCCCATTGCTTGTTTCTGGTTGATTTTTGGTGACCGTTATTGAACCAATCTTTGGTATTGATTCGATTTCTTTTCACTATCGAACATAGATCACAATTGTTTGGATCAACCATTTTTTCCACGCTTGCTTGTTTGTTTCTTTTAGATTTAAAGACATCAAAATCAAAATATTGCATTTATTTAGTATACGAAAGTGGAAGTGAATTTGCATTTCAAGTTTGCATATTGGAAAGTGAATGATAAAATCTTTCATTAGTAGTACCCATGCACTTTAGGAATTGATGTCTGTATGCATTGAGTGACTGCATTTGTTTATCTTGGTTTTCTTGGTTTGGGAATGATCTCTCTACCCTCCTGTAGGTAGGTGTTCATTGAAGTAAAAGGATATTTTGCTCATTCTAGCTACATCCTAGGATTTGTTGTATACATACGATAAGGCCTAAAAACTGAAACATAATTCAAGATCAACTCTAAAATGAACTGAATAAACCTAACAATGCATTGGAACATAACGCACACTATTTAGAGGTCTAGGCTAGAGACGTGCTCCGACGTCATTAAACCTAGTCACTATTGTTTTCACTCAAGGTTGGGTGATTCCTCCTTTTGTGACTCAATAGCGGTCTAGTACGGAATTGTGCTCCCATTTAACATCAAGTATATGTTGGGAGACCCCACTAGGTTATCATCCTATATCCTTAGGAAGCCGTATCTGCCGCCTTGCAAACTGTAATGCACCGAACACAACATTAGAGAAGATTGACTGTCGTACGGAAAGTCCTTGATTTTCATATGACTGCCAAGGTGTATATGCAGTTTTACGGGTTGTTTAGTAAACCTTTTGCCTAGTTCTCCAGAGCAGTCACTTTCATTCCTTTTCGGCCTCCTTAAAAGAAAAGGTCCATCTAAGCACTTGTCACTTCAAGCTCATTAAATATTCGAAGGCGACTAGAGTCATTTTTTCGTCCTTTTCTCGACTCTTTAAAGATGAAAAGGTCAAGTTATGTTCCTATGTCTTAAAATTTATTTGGCCACATTCACATTTACCCTGTTAGATCTTGTTTGGTTTTTAGCTTGTGTAGGGTTCTTTCTCATTAGTTTTCCTAGGATTTTGAATTGAATCATCCTGGCGGAAACACCGAATCTGTCTCCTGTCCAAAGTGACCAAGGGTCTCCATCCTCTGTAGCTTCCGAAGTACTGGTTGTTAGTGATACTCTTCCTGTCATCCTGAGTATCCAACCACTTAACTCTTGCACTCTAGAGGACGAGTCTTATGATATTCATTGGAACCCCATTTGGGAGGCCTTCCAAAGAAGATATTCCTGTTACTCCTCCTAGTGTCTCGGTCTCAATGTCTTCTTCTGACATGGATGACACATCCCCCATCACAAGTGAAGAGTCCTTTGTGACGAGCGGTGAAATTCCTATCCCGATGGAAACTTCATCCTTCTGTGTTACGCTACCTTTGCGCTATAAGGCTTTGAAGGATATTATGGGTTCTAGATCTCCCCTTACGAGTTCCATGTGGTCCTGTACCATCACTCCGACTTCGAAACCTTTTAACCCTCAAATTCACAATGTGTCTGTCACCTCAGTCCCGACTATTCCAACTATTTATGTGGCTTCTTCAGCCCCTGTTGTTAGCGCCATCACTACATCCTTAGTTGAGACCATTGTTGCTGGACCTTCGTCCTGACCAGCGAATAGTGGCCCATCGGCATCTACATCTAGGGTTGTTGATCCTACACTAAATTCCCCACCTTCTTTTGGTTCCATTCCAGCAGGGGGGCATACGATCAATATTTACAAGCTCTTTAGAATTTGGATCCCCAAGATCCGTTTCATTATTATGATTCTCGAGGAGCTCATATTTATTACCCTGGATCTTTACCATCTTAACCTGCGGATGAGGTCTTGGTTCTATTGTTCGTTGCTTGGGGTACCACTGCCTATCATGGTGGCCAAGTACCCCCTGCAAATTTTCAAGGGCCACCCTATCAAGGTTAGCCATCTTACAGACAACCTTATCCAAGGCAACCTGGAGGCCCACAAGGACAACCCTTCCAGGGACAACCTTCGTCCTTTGGTGGTTCCTCCTTTACCTATTTTGGGCAACCTTCTAGTAATCTGGGACAACCTTACATACAATAATGCCAACGTGGTGTCCAGCAAGGCTACCCTTCTGGGCAAGTCGGTCAGCCTTACGTTCAGCAAAGCCAACCCATTGTCTAGTCTAGTCAACCATCTGGACAAATTGGTCAGCCTCAAATCTAGCCAGGCCAACCAACTGTCCAGTATGCTTAGCCATCTAGCCAATCAGGAAAACCCTCAGTTGTGCAAGGACAACCTAGTACCCAAAAAACTCAACCTTCTGGGCAAATGGGTCAACCTCAATCTCAACTAGGTCAACCTTCTAGCCAAATGACTAGCCTCAGTTCTCTCAAGGACATCCGTCTGGGCCTTCTCAACCGGGCACTCAAATGATTGTTGCTTCTCAAGCTCCACCCGGTTTTCAGCCCTAGTTTGGGCTCGACACCTAATCCGGTCCTCAAAATGTTGGATCCCAATCTCAACCTGCTTATCAAACGCAGCCTGTCTCCCAGGCTCAGTTTGGAGCCCAGCGCCTTATGGTTTCTAGAAATACCAAGGGCAAACCCAATTTTCCCCGTACCAAAATTATCAACAACTGTAGGTGAGTCCTTACTAGAATTACTAGCAACCATATGTTGCTACTGCGGGCCAAGTTGGTAATCAATGGAATGTTGGGGGGCAGATCCAGGGTCAACCATCCAATTACAACTATAACCCCTATGGACAAAATCCCCATGAACAAAACCCTTTTGGACCAAATCCATCCGGACAAAATCAGTTGGGGCAACATGTAGCTGGGTGGAAGTCTAGTGCTACCTCCTACCCATGGCCTCAAATGTCCTTTAACCCTCAATTACCCCTTTTAGCAACGTTGGAGTTACCAGATGTGTCCAAACTGAAAAATGATCCTATTCTTCATAATCCGTATTGGCCAGCGGTTCCAACTAAGATTCCCGGTGATTGTCTCAAGTTTGACGGTAAAGCTGGAGAAGATCCCCAAGCCCACGTCATGACTTATCGGCTATGGTGTTCATCAAATTCGTGGCTTGATGATTCAATTTGACTCTTCCTTTTTCAATGGACCCTCACTGGCTCTACTACTAAATGGTATATTGAGTTAGCTTGTAGATATTTTCAGGACTTTAGCTCATTGGCTATGGCATTTTTAACTCATTTTCAGTTGCCGATTTGATATGAGATTGGCACACATCTCCTCACATCCTTAAAACAAACAACGGCTGCGCATATCTCAGATCATATCCATGAATGGAGATGGCGTCGCCATTTGATTAAGTTTTGGATTCTCGATCAGCTTCTAACCAACTGGTTCACGACCTCATTTGTCGGTCCCATAGCCTAGGACATTGCTATGGGGGCATGTGTAACTGAAGAGCAGGCTATTGTGCGTGCTCAGTACCTTGACTTGGTTTACTCTTAGTTCGGTACACTATATGATTACTTGCCTGATACTCCAAGGCCCGGTACTTCCAAAGCACCGTCAACACCATCTGTCGATGGCATCATTGGTTTTGTTAATCCATCCTCTAAGAAATCTTCCGTGAACCCTGGGAAGCAAAAGTCGAATGCTTCAAATGAAAATGCTTCTCAGGTTGTATCCAATTCTGGTAACACTTCCAAGGTTAATGACGTTCAATCCACCACAGTGGATAAAGCCTCAAAAGGGAAAAAGAAGGGAAAAGGAAAGAATAAGGCTGATCAAACGAAGTAGGATTCCCCTAAACCTCCACCCGAGGAAGGTGCCAAATGCAAGCCTAAGTATCCTTTCCTTATCTGTGACGAGGATCACTATACCAAAGACAGCCCTAGGTGGTCTGAAGTTAGTCGTCTGTTAAAAGGTGCACCCGAGACTCCTGTCGTACTCAAAAAGCCTTTTCCCTCACAGTAAACTCAAATGGTGGCTGATCCATCTCAATCCTCTTCTCCCTTTGGTTCTCAGGTATTTATGGCTGGGACGATCCCTGTCCACATTAGTACTTGGGCAAAAGAATATCCGTCGCCTGCCGGGAAGGAGCCTGAGGTCCCCTCTAGTGCTCCTTCATCCAGTTCTGGTCCCCTTCATATTGAGTGACCTAGCACTGAAGCGGTCATCCAACCTCCTCCTAAAGGCATGCTCCGGAAATCTTCTTACAACACTAATGCCAATTTAACTTACAACCTCCTTTTAGGACGAAGCTGGACATATGCCATGCGAGCCATTTCCTCATCAGGGGAAGATCGTCACAGTAGACTAGCTGTCCTTCTTCACCTCCTCCTCCTCCGATGGCAACGTGCCTTTTGTGGAGCATACCTCCGTTCTGTGTGAGAGTGTGGGTCCTGGGCTCTTTAAAGATCCTGCCCTTATGGGTGTTTTTTCGCTCCCACCTCCCAACATCGCTCCCATTAATATGATTTCTGTTCGCTTTGATCCTTGGGTTCTTCCTATAGAAATTTTGAATAATAAACACTTATTCACAAAGATTATCCCGATTATACACTATTGCGGAATACATGCACAATACATAATCTCCTCTACGTTGATCATCAATTTAGCAACATTAAAAACAATGAAACATCAATCGCATGCACACATTAACACAGTATGTAACCCGGGGAAAGCTTACAGCTGAAAACCCCACACTATTTGTATATTAATGATTGAGAACATGTAACAATACATAGTACAATACTCCTCTCAAGTATCCAGCACTATCTCCACATGTTACACACAAAACTAGCTCAGATTCGAACAAGTCACAGGTTCAAATCTTCTCCACTGCTTTGCCTACCTCTATTGCAAAAAACCAGGTGAAAATCACGTGAGAATAGGCTATTTCACTGGGCATATACTGCGAAATCCTCATGGGCATACTCAATCCATTGATTGTGCAATATCTCATGCACAACTATAGTCACAACTGATAGCAATCTCAACCTCTAACACTTGTCTCCACTGAACTGTACATGCACTGAGTTAACTAATGTATTCTTCAGTTGCTTTATGAGTTAATAATTAGTGAATTAATTAATATTTAATTCACACAACTCATCACTAGTGTATTCTTTAGTTACACTAAAATACAACTAGTTCAACCAAGTCAAACTAAACACAACTCCATCAACTCCACATCCAACTCCACAGAACTCACATGCATGAGTTCTAACTGAAGTCCTCCATGCAATAGCTCAACTGACCCATAAGAAAAGTGTATTTCCTTCTGACAGCTACATGTGCCACATTTGTAGCTCAAACTAAAGTGCTCCAAGAGGATAAGATAATGTTTATAGTCTAAATATTATTATGAGACAATAATATTTGACTTTTCTATTTTTAGCCTGGCAGTCTAAAAATAGACTCTGATCACTCCGCTGTGAACCAGAAATAGAAGTCCCTCTATTTTTCCCAACATGACCAATCATCCATAAACAACATCCTGCAACTCATAGACCATGATCCATATGTATAAAAATAGAATTTGCGCCAAAAATACCCTGTGGGCCCACTTAGTGAAGGTGACTTCTTCCACTAAGCTCCATCATCTTGTTGCATTCTCAACACTCCCTCTCAACAAGATATGGATTATCAGCAACCCCTATCCTGCCTCGGTGGTATTCGAATTTGCTCCTGGTGAGCGCCTTCGTCAAGATATCAGCATCCTGATCCTCCGTTGGAATGTATGAAAGTAACATGATTCTCCGCTGCACACAATCTCTGATATGATGGTACCTGATGTCAATGTGCTTAGATCTATCATGAAATATAGGAATAGCCGAGAGTTTAATGCAACTATGGTTATCACAGTAAATCACAGTAGGCTCCAAGTAAGAATCAAACAAACCGACCAGGATCTTCCTCTTCCATATAGCCTCACATGTAGCCAAACTTACTGCCATATACTCGGCCTATGCTGAACTAAGTGCCACAGATCTCTGCTTCCTGTTGTACCAAGAAACTGCTGTCGACCTGATACTGAAGACCCCTCCTGATGTGCTCTTTTTGTCCATTGGGCTCCCTGCCCAATCTGCATCCATGAAGCCACATAGCTTCACCTCATCCTCCTGTCTGTACCACAAACCATATCCCGATGTGCCTCTAAAATAACGCAATACATGCTTGCCTGCCTTCCAGAAGAGCTTGGTTGGCTTAACCATAGCTTGTGAAAGCTGGTTAACAGCATAGCATATATCGGGTCGTGTATTGACCAGATACATAAGCGACCCCACCAACTGTCGATAAACAGTGGCATCCACTTCTTCTGTCGAAGTGGCATCCTCCTTCCTCCAATCTCCAGGAAGAGGAGTATCAACAGGCTTGTAGCCATGCATGTTGAACTTCTCCAGTATCTCCCAAGCATACTTACCCTGAGAAACAAATAGTCCATCACTGCGCTGCCAAATTTCCAATCCCAGGAAATAATTAAGGAGGCCCAAGTCCTTCATCTCAAACTCCTTAGCAAGATCGTCCTTGCATGAAAGTATCAACAGCTCATCACCTGTTAGAATCAAATCATCTACATAAAGTACAATGATAAGCAACTTACCCTCCACCACAATCTGGTATAGGTTAGAATCCGCCTCACTCTTGGAGAATCCAAGTCCGGTGAAATAACTATCTATCCATGTGTACCAAGCATGTGGTGCTTGTTTCAACCCATATTGCGTTCTCTTGAGCCTGCACACATGCGACTCGCTTCTGAAGATCTCAAAACCTTCAGGCTACTCAATGTACACCTCCTCCTCAATGACTCCATTGAGGAATGTAGTCTTCACATCCATATGATGAATGTTCCATCCCATCTGCGCTGAGAGAGAAAGAATTGTCCGTATGGAAGAATACCTTGCGACAGGTGCAAAGGTCTCCTCATAATTGATCCCCTCTATCTGTGAAAAGCCTCGGGCAACAAATCTTGCCTTGTACTTCTCCACACTCCCGTCAGCTGCCTTCTTAACTTTGTAGATCCATCTCGAACCCACCACTGATTTCCCTTCCGATCTAGGAACAATATCCCATGCACTGTTTCTGGCAATCGAATCATACTCTTCCACCATGGCATCTACCCATGCGGGATCCTCCACAGCTTCCTCAAAAGAGGATGGCTTAGTCACAACACATTTGCTCATAAGAGCCATGTATCCAGTGTACCGATCAGGTGACTGTCTCTACCTGCGTGGGCTGTAGGTGGTCCTACAACTTTCTCTGCATCTTGAGCCAGTCGCTCAGCTTCTGTCAAGCACTTTTGCCCTCTGATGGTTGGTGCTGCATGAGTGGTCTCTTCCACTCCATGAACTTCGTCCTGTGGCTGATCCACATCCTAAAGCTCATCCTTAGGAACTAATAGCTCCTCATCTGCATGCAAGTGTGGCTCCCTCTCAAGCGAACACTTCATGGCTTTCTCCTCCTAAAATTTTATATCCCGTCACACAACAGTCTTACCACTATCTGGCAAATACACACGATAGTTGTGGGGCGTATCAGTGTACCCCACAGATATCCCAACCTTTGCGGTTGGCTCCAACTTCTTACTGGCATCCTTCGTCACATGCATGTAAACGTTAGCACCAAAAATCCTCAAATGAGAAAGATCAGGCTTCTTACTAGAATAAGCCTCCTCAGGTGTAGTCATGCCAAGTATCCTGTGAGGACAACGGTTCTGCACATATACTGCAATATTGCATGCTTCCACCCACAAGTGAAGGGGTAGGCCCTGATCATGCAACATCACCCGTGCAGCACCCACGATCGTTCTGTTCTTCTGCTCAGCAACCCCATTCTACTGTGGGTTATGAGGAGCTATGAGCTCTCTTTGAATCCCTTGTGCATTGCAGAAATCCTTGAACTCGCCAGAGATGTATTCACCACCATTATCACTCCTAAGAGAGTTCACCTTCTTCCCCGACTCCTTCTCGACCAGTGCTTTGAATTCACGGAATTTTGAGTATGTCTCTCTCTTCTTCTGCATGAAGAAGATCCAACACTTACGAGAGAAATCATCAACAAAGATCACATAATACTCGTGTTTTGCTGTTGAAGCTACTGAGAAAGGTCCACACACGTCTATGTGAATTCTCTCAAGGATCGTTGTGGCGCGACTATCCTTCTCGTGAAAGGTGGCTTTCACAAACTTTCCCAAGGTACATCCCTCGCACTGATCTGACTGTGCAAGAGTGCCTTTAGGAAGCCCTGTAGTGATTTGCTGCAGTATCTTCAAGGCTCCATGGTGAAGGTGACCCAATCTCCTATGCCACAGTCGCCATCATCCCGGCTCACCAATCCTTCTGCCTTGCATGCCATTGCTGCACATCCATCTACATGCAACTGATAAATGTTCCTCACTCAAACCCCTATCTTCCGGGTTGCTCCAGTTGTCTTGTTGTGCAGGAAAGCCTTTCCCTCGCTAAAAACAACATCATATCCCTTGTCTTCTAACATCGCCACAGAGATAAGATTCTTCTTCAATCCTGGAACATGCATCAATTCCTTCAATACGAGGGGTTTACTAGACTCCCTCTCAAAGGAAATGGTACCGATACCGGTCGCATTGTATCTACCATCATCGCCCATCTTGATGTGCACTCCAAGATCTTTGTCCTCCAGATTAGAAAACAAATCTCGATCTCCCGTCATGTGAAAAGATGCACCACTGTCCAAGAACCATACCGATCCCATCACACTTGATACCAAGCATGTGATCAATGAAAAATCAAGCTCAAATTGCAAGGCTAGAGCCTCTCCTGCTGCAGATCTAGCAGCTTGCTTGTTCTTCTTCTTCTGCGGACAATTAGTGGCATAGTGTCTGTGCTGGTGACAGTGAAAACACTTCACCTTGGACATGTCCTGCTTCTTGCCTTTCGCAACAGACTGAGAAGCTTTCTTGTTCTTCCCCTTCTATGCTTTGGCAGCCAAAGCGCAATTTTCTTCATCAATTCCCTTTGATGAAGATATGTCCCTGGTATTCTGCCTGATCTCCTCTTGCACATGATCTGACCAAAGTCTCTCCCATCCTAGCAATTTCTCTAGACCATTGACAGAGTCCTGATAGGAATGCCAACTCTTCGGAAGACCAAGGAGAGCCAAGCTCACCAAGTCCTCATCATCGACAATCACCCCAACACTTCCCAGCTCATCCCTGGACTGAGTGAACTTTGTGAGATACTTGGGCATACTGTCTCCCTTCTCGCATTTGATGTTTCTGAGTTTATCTTTGAGCGCCAGCTTCCTCTGATCACTCTTTATTTGGAATAGATCTGTCAACACTTTCCACATCAAGTATGGAGAAGTCTTACCATGCAGGCTGGACACAATGTGATCCTTCACACCCTCCAATAGGATCCTTCGACACTTTGCTGTCTTCTTTTGCCAAACCTCAGATTTGGCAGCATCAGTAGGCTTTGGGACCTCAGCCTCTATGAAATCCTTCATCCCATTATCATCTAACACTGTCTCCATCCTGTCCTTCCATGCAATATAGTTCGAGCTACCCTCAAGAGCATACTCCAATCGCAATTCGTTGAAAGACATTGCAACGTTGACACGAAGAAAACACTACTGCAAATTCGAATTCCACCTGCTCCAAACTCAACCGCCTCTGATCTAAGATTCGTGAGAACAAAGTATTTCTCGTACAGAGATTGAATGTATGGGCTTTTACTGGATATCTCACCTTCCAAAGGAAGGATGAATCTAGAGGCTACTTGGCCCGATTATAGACTCTGCCTGAAGAAATAGAATGTAAACACTTCCTGAATAGTAGATTTGATGATCAACAGCTCTGATACCATGTAGAAATTTTGAATAATAAACACTTATTCACAGAGATTATCCCGATTATACACTATTGCATAATACATGCACAATACATAATCTCCTCTACGTTGATCATCAATTTAGCAGCATTAAAAAAAATGAAACATTAATCGCATGCACACATTAACACAGTACCGGGGAAATCTTATAGCTAAAAACCCCACACTATCTGTATATTAATGATTGAGAACATGTAAGAATACATAGTACAATACTCCTCTCAAGTATCCAACATTATCTCCACCTGTTACACACAAAACTAGCTCAGATTCGAACAAGTCACAGGTTCAAATCTTCTCCACTGCTTTGCCTGCCTCTATTGCACAATACCAGGTGAAAATCACGTGAGCATAGGCTATTTCACTGGGCATATACTGCGCAATCCTCATGGGCATACTCAATCCATTGATTGTGCAAGATCTCATGCACAACTATAGTCATAACTGATAGCAATCTCAACCTCTAACACATATCTCCACTGAACTGTACATGCACTGAGTTAACTGATGTATTCTTCAGTTGCTTTATGAGTTAATAATTATTGAATTAATTAATATTTAATTCACACAACTCATCACTAGTGTATTCTTTAGTTAGACTAAAATACAACTAGTTCAACCAAGTCAAACTAAACACAACTCCATCAACTCCACATCCAACTCCACAGAACTCACATGCATGAGTTCTAACTGAAGTCCTCCATGCAATAGCTCAATTGACCCATACGAAAAGCGTATTTCCTTCTGACAACTCCATGTGCCACATCTGTAGCTCAAAATGAAGTGCTCCAAGAGGATAAGATAATGTTTATAGTCTAAGTATTATTATGAGACGATAATATTTGACTTTTCTATTTTTAGCCTGGCAGTCTAAAAATAGACTTTGATCACTTCGTTATGAACCAGAAATAGAAGTCCATCTATTTTTCCCAACATGACCATGTTGGAAATAATACTGAGAGGGGGGGTGAATCAGTATTATCAGATCAATAAAACCTTTTCAATTTCATACTCAGAAACATATACGCGACTTCAGTTAAGTGAACCCGCGTGTACACGCGACTGTGTCTAAAGCAACTAGCGTATATGCAGATATCTTATGATTCAGTTAATCTTATCTTCAGTAAATGCATCAGAACATTATTAAGCAATTTAGCAGTAAACAGGTGCAGTATAACAGAACAGAACATCACACAAGAGCCACACACATGAACACCATGATATAAGGTGGAAACCCAATGTGGGTGAAAACCACCTGCTGCAATTCGTCTCTTTCTTCTTTAATGAGAAACTTCTTTTACAATATACTGGTGCAGTCCTTTACCAGTATGCAGGCTACAACCTGCAGAGGGCTACAACCCTCTCTCTCGTTTTCCAACTACTTTTGGAAGGGAGCTACAACCCCCTCAGCTCTTGTATTAGCTGATCTATTTACTAGTACGTAGGTGCTGACCCTACAACCTTCAGGGACCACGTTTCATCAATTTTCAGACTGGATCCAAGAGTACAAAGCAAACATTACCACAATACAATCATCAACTATACTTGCATCATAATTCATTAAACAACCCAATACCGAATCACTGAAACCCTGTCATCAAGAACACAGAACCCAACCAGAATCTAGAACTCTGCAACAACCACCAGAATCAGGAACAACCTGAAATATCAACCCTTATCATGCATACGCTACTTCACTGTACCAAAACCGCGTGTATACGCGCTTTCTCCAAAGGCAACCCGCGTGCAGATCTAGAAATGATTACTTCTGCCTTTTCTGTCAGATCCGACCCTTACCAAGCGTCCCGAACAGATAACCAACAATACCAGATCCTCTCACTGCGTCAGCCACACACAATCCATGCTCCTTTGCCTAGTGATCTTCTCCTTATATAGCTTTAGGCCTTGTTCAATACCAAGAGCCAAAACCATAGAAACATAATACCATCAACTTCAATACTAGGGATCGACACGCCCGTCGAGACACAATGGTCCGAAACCATAGGCACAACTTCCAAGGACTAACCGCCATGGACCAAAGGTACGTTTCCACATACACGCGCTTTTGCTGAAGCCAACCTGCGTGTACACGCTGATTCTCCTTGCTGAACCTGCGTATATCTCTTTCTTGTCCTGCTGTACTGAGATCTGTCTTCTAGTTAAGTTGTCATCACCTGTACCAGTCTCTAAGCGAGTTGCCATCAAGGACAACACTTGAATCATAATGCCAACAATCTCCCCCTTTGGACTTGATGGCAACCACTACACCAAGTCACTCTCCCCCTTTGACATCAAGGGCAAAGGGCGGACCAAGATATTCTCTTCTTTGGTATACCTTCTGTTGTCCATACTCCCCCTGAGTACTTGCTGAAATCTCCAACTATGCTCCCCCTTTGTGTATGCCAAAGTGTACCAATCTATCCATCCTGCTCTTGCTGAATTGTGCTGTTCATGCTCCCCTTGACTGTAGGCAAGATCTGCAAAAGATGTTCTTCAAGAAGAACAAGGACTTATACATTATAGAAGACCTTCCTATCACCAAAAGACTCAACATACATTCATTATTCATCCTAGTGGGGATATCCTAATATTGACTCATTCACCTAACCATGTGAAGATACATGATAATACATGAACATTTCATCATTCATCCCAGGCATAGTGGGGAAACCAACACAGGCCGTTACATGACCTTGACATCATAAAAGAGATACTTGACATAGTGATGAAATATCTAGACCAAGACTTATGAAAGTCACCAACAGCATCATGATCTGTACCATCAGCCTGCAATACCATTCCTAAACAGTAAGATGTATCATTTAGCTTCATAGACTTTATCAACACCTTCTAACCATAATGCCAACAATGCATTATTCGAAGAATATTCTCCCCTTGAGTGTAAGCCAACCATGTCTGAACCATTTCCTGAGTCTGTTCTGCTCCCCCTAAGCCTGAGCCAACCATGACTGAACCTGGGTCTGTTCTGCTGCCCTTTCTTCATATACGCGACTTTGCAGCCTGTAACTCGCGTATATACGCGACTTGTCTTCAGTCTATCAGCGTATGCAGGATGGAATACTGAATTTCATCACTTTCAGATTCCCCTGTGTCTGTTATGTCAGCTGTCTGAGTTATCCCACACCTTTCTGTCTCTGTCTTCTTCAATTCCTGCAACTGTGATGATGTATGGTCCCCTTGTCTTGAATTTTGAAATCTGCTTCTGCATTCCCTTGCTTTATGCCCATAGTTGTTGCATGTATAACACCTTATATTTTTCATGTTCCTTCTATCACAATCAATTGCTTTGTGTCCATATGCATTACAGGCAAAGCAATACCCTCTGAAATACCTGGGATGAGATGATCTTTCTTGAACCATTCTACTTCTGCATCTGGCTGCAACATGTCCAAGATTATGACATACATAACATTCAACTTTATTCAGCGGAGGAAATAATCGTCTATCACGTCCATAGTTAGGAGTAAAGGATCTTCCTTGAGGAATTTCTTTTCTTGGTTGTTCCTTGAGCATTTCAGATTTCTCATTAGAGTTTCTTGTCTCACCTTGTGAACTAGATTCACCTTCAACATATTCATGAAAACCAAGACCAGTCTTGATAGCAGGAGATCTTTGACTATTAAGAATATCATCCAAGACTTTAGAACTTTCTTGAAATCGTAAAAGCTTATCCTTTTCTTCTAGTTTACCTTTCAAGATATTTACCTCAACTTGATGTTGTTCTTCCTTTTTCAGATACTGCTTCCTTAGGTCTTCTTCAACTTTTCTCCCTTCTTCTACTTGTCGCTTTAGTTTGATCACTTCATGTTCTTGATCTTCAAGATCTTCTTTTAGAGAGAGGATCTTTGATTCAAGTCTCTGAATAGTTGTGCTCTGATCTTTTGCTATATCCTGCAATTTCTCCCTTACCCTGGTTTCTGTTTCCAATAGTTCTTTTAATTTGGCAGCTTCTTCAGTTTCTGCATTCTTCTCTTCATGTGCCATGAGACTTTTAATATCCTCGCTATCATTGGATGAAGCATTCTTCTTCTTGTGCGCCATGAGACTTCTAATATCTTTACTATCATAAAATGAACTTTTAATATGGGAATAATAGCTTCTACCATCTTCTTCATATATCCTTTCTTTGTTATGAGGACATCTAGCAGCATAGTGACCAACTCTACCACATAGAAAACATTTGAAAGGCAGCTTATCTTTGAACCGTCCAGTTCCCCGTTCAAGATTCTTGACAAAATTTACCTCATCTTCTTCCTCTGACACTTCGAATGCGGCCTCTGGTGGTACCTCTAGTCGCATTTCAAAAGCAGTTAGGATCCCGTGAAGCTGTGACATGGTAAGTTTTCGCACATTCTCCTTTTCTTCTACGGCAGATACTTTAGAATCAAATTTAGTAGACAGAGATCTCAAAACCTTTTGAACTAAGACAACTTCCTCAAATTCTTCACCCAGATCCCTCATACAATTCACAATCTCATCCATACGCAGGAAATAATTAGCTACGCTTTCATTACTTCGCATCTTAAGAGTTTCATACCGGATTCTGAGAGTTTGAAGCTTCGCTATTTTTACCAGATCATCTCCTTCGTAGCTTGTAACGATTTTGTCCCATATTTCCTTAGCTGATTTGAGATGCATGATCTTCATAAATTCTGATTGAGTCAAAGTACCCAATAGGACATTAACTACTTTGGCATTGAGCTCATATTGCTTTTTCTCTGCTGGATCTGTAGGAGTTGCTGATGGGAATTTGTATCCTCCTTCTATGAGTCCCCAAACTTCTGCTCCAAGAGACTGTAAATATGCAGTGGTTCTTATCTTCCAGTGAGTAAAATTGTTCCCGTCAAAGACTGGTGGCCTGATGTGTGCCTCTCTTTCTGGATTAGCCATTTTGATGGATCTTTTCCTTCAAGCGATCAAGCTTCCTCTGAAGGACCTGCTCTGATACCAATTGTTGGAAATAATACTGAGAGGGGGGGTGAATCAGTATTATCAGATCAATAAAACCTTTTCAATTTCATACTCAGAAACATATACGCGACTTCAGTTAAGTGAACCCGCGTGTACACGCGACTGTGTCTAAAGCAACTAGCGTATATGCAGATATCTTATGATTCAGTTAATCTTATCTTCAGTAAATGCATCAGAACATTATTAAGCAATTTAGCAGTAAACAGGTGCAGTATAACAGAACAGAACATCACACAAGAGCCACACACATGAACACCATGATATAAGGTGGAAACCCAATGTGGGTGAAAACCACCTGCTGCAATTCGTCTCTTTCTTCTTTAATGAGAAACTTCTTTTACAATATACTGGTGCAGTCCTTTACCAGTATGCAGGCTACAACCTGCAGAGGGCTACAACCCTCTCTCTCGTTTTCCAACTACTTTTGGAAGGGAGCTACAACCCCCTCAGCTCTTGTACTAGCTGATCTATTTACTAGTACGTAGGTGCTGACCCTACAACCTTCAGGGACCACGTTTCATCAATTTTCAGACTGGATCCAAGAGTACAAAGCAAACATTACCACAATACAATCATCAACTATACTTGCATCATAATTCATTAAACAACCCAATACCGAATCACTGAAACCCTGTCATCAAGAACACAGAACCCAACCAGAATCTAGAACTCTGCAACAACCACCAGAATCAGCAACAACCTGAAATATCAACCCTTATCATGCATACGCTACTTCACTGTACCAAAACCGCGTGTATACGCGCTTTCTCCAAAGGCAACCCGCGTGCAGATCTAGAAATGATTACTTCTGCCTTTTCTGTCAGATCCGACCCTTACCAAGCGTCCCGAACAGATAACCAACAATACCAGATCCTCTCACTGCGTCAGCCACACACAATCCATGCTCCTTTGCCTAGTGATCTTCTCCTTATATAGCTTTAGGCCTTGTTCAATACCAAGAGCCAAAACCATAGAAACATAATACCATCAACTTCAATACTAGGGATCGACACGCCCGTCGAGACACAATGGTCCGAAACCATAGGCACAACTTCCAAGGACTAACCGCCATGGACCAAAGGTACGTTTCCACATACACGCGCTTTTGCTGAAGCCAACCTGCGTGTACACGCTGATTCTCCTTGCTGAACCTGCGTATATCTCTTTCTTGTCCTGCTGTACTGAGATCTGTCTTCTAGTTAAGTTGTCATCACCTGTACCAGTCTCTGAGCGAGTTGCCATCAAGGACAACACTTGAATCATAATGCCAACAGACCAATCATCCATAAACAACATCCTGCAACTCATAGACCATGATCCATATGTCTAAAAATAGACTTTGTGCCAAAAATACCCTGTGGGCCCACTTAGTGAAGGCGACTTCTTTCCACTAAGCTCCATCATCTTGTTGCATTCTCAACACTTCCCCCCGCTGATCAGATAGAATCCAGGGGCAATGAGATTCCGATGAGTCCTGCCGAGCTCAAATACATCAAAATTGTTTCTGCATCATCTCTCTCCTCTAAATCTGCTCCTTCGAGCAGAGCTCTCGACTCGTAGGTTCAATCCCCTTGGCTTGGAGATGGCACTTCTTCAGACCCTTTAAAGGAAACTTTTCCTTTTGATGAAGCAATTATTTAGACTATGTCTTTCGAGGAACCCCCTTAGTTTGATCATCACCATCGTTCCTCATTTCTCCTTGCCCATCGGAAAATGCTTACTTGTCACAAGTGGTTTTCTACTTGTATCCAATCCCAACCCCTTCAGACACCCATCCAAGTTCATCAAGTGTCTTCTGAACGGAATATGGGAAACATTACGCAAACTCAGTCAATCGACATCTCTTTTAAACTAGGGATTGTCGAGCATATCCATGTTGGAGTAACCTGTACTCTCGAGGAGATTCAAATTTATACTAATCTTTTTCGCAAATTCCGTGATGTGTTTTCTTTGTCTTACGAAGAAATGCCTGGCATCGGTCCTAACATTGTGGTGCATGAGATACCTACCTATCTAGGTGCTAAACCTGTTCGACAACATCTACACCCTGTGCACCTCCGAAAGGCCATGGCTATTAAAGCGGAAGTGAAAAAGCTTCTTAAAGCTGGTTTCATTTACCCCATCCCACTCACAGATTGGGTCTCTAATATTGTCCTTGTGACTAAAAACCAGGGCACTATTAGGGTATGTGTTGATTATAGTGATATTAATCAGGCCTATCCCAAAGATAACTACCCTACACCGTTCATTGACCATCTCATTAATGAGTGTGCCGGGAGTGAGATATATTCATTTATGGATGGTTTTTCTGGTTATAACCAGATTAATATTGCACCTTGTCAGACGGAATGAGTCGATCTTGCGGACAAGATAGAACTTCCTAGAATCTAACGATATCTAGTGACAAGCAAGCCAATCAAAAACTATCTTTATTTAAATATGCAATATATAAATAAAGGCAAACAAGTATTTTAGGCCTACCTTGGGTCCAATGCAAGTTTGTGGAAGCCTCGTTGCTTTGATCCAAATTAGCTCCCTTGTTGCGAATCTGCAAACACAAACAAGTAAACAAATTAAATAGCACCTGAAAAGCCAACATCATAAAGCATACTTAACATGATGATCAAGGAATTCATGAAACAAATGACATAAGACAATTTGTTGAGAAAAATGAATTTGATTGTATTAATTCAAATCAAGAAGAACTTTACAACCTGTGCCTTGATGATGTACAAGCTCCTCCCAGGGTCCAACAAGAAGTCTCCTCTACTTTGACAAGTTTCACTCTCTTCCCAATGAAGCCCAAAAAAAAAGGTATGTGACCTCTCCTCTCAAGCTTAACTAGGAAGTCTCAATTCCACCAGCATTTACCCTTAAAAATGTTCAGCTTCTAACCTCTCTAGCAACTAGCCCAATGCCTTAATTTATAGTGCAATGGAGGGAAGTTACTAGGTCCTCCTTCAAAGGGATAAAGCCCTCCTTCAAAGGGATAGCTCCTCTGATCAAGGGATTAGCTCCTTCTCTTTTGGGATGCATGAACCACCTCAGAGCTAACAATCCACGTCAAAATTCCCTCTAGAATCATCTAGAATTAACCCAAAGTGAGTTTTTTATAATAAACATGCGCCTTTTTGACTTTCACAGGGGTCTGCACCCACTCCTTTAGGGACAGAGCGGGCAGGTCCGCAGTTATTGTGAACAGGGGGTGCGGGACCGCAGGCAATAGTGAGAGAAAGTGCGGAACCAGAGCTTTGTTGATTTTCAATGTCTTTCTCTCATTTTCAAAGCTTGACTTGAAGAGCTGAGGTCTGAGACTTGCTTAGGAGGACAGTACAAGTGATGATAGACCCATACTGACTGCAAATAGTCATGGTGATGATATTTTTGTGTAACAGATTTCCCCCTAAAGTGCGAAGTCTATAGTAGATGAGGATTTCATTTATCATTTAAGAAGAGTGAAGTACTTTATCATTTCGAGGATCATCTTGTGGAGAGTCCGGTTGGAACCTGTAAAAACATTCAATGCAATATATATATATATATATATATATATATATATATATATATATATATATATATATATATATATATATATATATATGAGATCATATCATCGCTGAGGTAGGCATTCCCATACTCAGATCAAAACTGACTAGAAAACTAACTACTGCTCTGATATAGGAATGATCTTGTAATACATCACAAGTATAGACACATGTAGACACAGTATGGATGTAGCCATTTGTTTATGAATAGTCCACAATATAATGAATACAAAATTCCTCGCAGCCTGGATTGTGGAAACTAGATCCAGGGTCTTCATTTCTACTCCCCGAAATAATACGATTCTAACCATGCGAATGAATGTGTTGAAGTCGAACATGGTAGAAACCACTTGATTACCAGTCAATGATGTAAACTATTAACAAGTGTGAGAGAAACCACCAGTAATGTCAATGGCTCTCAAAGTACCCAGTACAATCCATGAGATGTGAATAGATGTGTTGATGTCGAACATGTCACGGAGTCCTTTGATCGAAGGTCAATGATGCAACCTGTCGTCGAAGGTGAGAAACCTGCCATTGAGGCATGCATATTCCAAGGTACTGACGATTTCTAGATCATATTTCTAGATAATGAGCTGAAGTCGATAGAAAGCGATCTGTCGTAGGCAAGCCCACAACACGAAATCATAGATCAAGTTGAAGAAATTTAGTTGCAAGGACTGACTCAGGGATGGTCAAGATGGATGACAGATATTTTGCAGATGAATGGCTTATTGGCACCTCTTGAACACATAATGACACAGCAGATGGTTTGGTGACAATTGACCCAAAGTTAATACCCAGAAACCGGCTGAAGACTTTCAATGTGGTTTGATCAACTGTTAGGCAAAGGATTTCCCAACCTAGGTGAATAAAAGTGTCGTGTTCAAGAGTGTTTACAAAGTATGACAAACAGACTCATTTTTCTCTCTTTTCCCCCACCATTTCTGGCAAGTACCTCTTTATTTTTGAAAAGCTTGAGGAGGATAACATTTGCTTGATTAGAAGCTCATCCTTCGGATGAGTCTAATTTAGTTTAAATTTTAACCCTAAGGAGTGGTTCGTTCCTGTTTGTAATTGAACAGGTCCTTTACTGTTAAATTTTAACGAGTCCAGTATAGGAGAAACTTGGTGTTTTTCAATTTTAGAGAGTCTAAAAAAACTTAAGAAGACTCCAGGGTTGGCCTTTTTCGTAAATTTGTGTCTCCCAAGCCCAAAAAAGTATAAAATAATACTTGAGAGAACCGCTTGATCTTTACGACCAAGGAGTACTTTTCGATATTAGTGCCTCTGATCCAAAAAAGTAAAAAAGTGATCAATGACACGTCGTTTTATGACCAATATCGAATTCGAAACGACAAAAATCCGGCAATCTTTTCATGTTTTTACGGTCAGAAAAAGAGCTGTAAGTGGATCGTCTTTTTAGTTTTGTTTTAACGAGTTTAAAAAGAAAAACTCGGTGATCTTTTCATGTTTTAGGAGTCAGAAAAGAGTTTAAAGGTGACTCCGAAAATGACCGATTTCGCTTGAAAAATCCGTTATCCTGAACAAAAATGCAAACATTACTCATACCTGTTTGAGATGGATAAAAATGCTGCAAAAGTTACCTTTCTAAAGTGAAACATAAACAAATTTACAATTCATTTATTGAAAAAACTTATAAAAATGGCTTTCGTCAATTCATTTTTACTGTTTGATATTTGGGTGAGAAAATAGTGCTTTTGGTCAGAAACTTCCCGTGAAGATTGCGGAAAATCTATCTGTCAGAATCGAACGTCGTCTCCTCCAAGTTATCCACATCATCCTACTCTTCAATTTCAACCGTTTCAATTTGTTTTTAGGGTTTTATTTCATTTTTTAGAGGGTTTTTAGGCTAGAAACCCGCGCGCGGGTGCCCGTAGGCATAACATTGGCAGCCCGCAGACCCCGACTTTTTCTAAATGGGGAAAAAGTCAGGGGTTCGCACCTGCCGTGAAGCAAAGATGCGGACCCACGCAATGTCTCTAATATAGAGGGTGCGGTCCCCGCAGCAAGGGTTTTTAACCCTAAAATTCTCAAAATTGACCCAAACAATTTAATTTCTTGCATTCTAATTCACCTTTTTGTTGGATGTAGAGTATACATCATGCTTGATTGGTGAGAATGGGAGCATGAGGACATAGATCTTGCTGCGTTAAATCACCAACCTTCGATTGATGCATTGAAGGAATGCGGCTTGTACAAATTCTGGGCCATACCTGGCATGAGGGCGCAGGTGGACTTCTTGCAGTGGTTGGTAGACAGGTGGAGCATACAGGACCACTGCTTCTTCATTAGTGGCCACCAGCTCGAAATTGAGCCGGAAGACATATATTTTTTGACTGGTTTGTGTAAGAGAGGTGAAGACTTGACTCTATTCGGGACTAGGCCAGGTGGCCAGTCTGTCGATAGCCTTCGGCTAGAGTTTTGCAACAACCAGGCTAGAGACAAAGGTATAGACATCAAAACCATATCCCGTCCTGAACTCATGGTGATCGTGTTTACTGTTACCAGGCTTTGTGAGAGCGCCACACTACATGTTGCCACTGGATCCCAGATGCGGATGGCAGTTGACTGCTTTTGAGGCACCATTTTCAACTGGTGCGATGCTGTGTTGGCTAATGTAAAAGGCCAACTGACCAGAGCCAAGAACATACAACTGAAGACCTTTGGATATGGTGCTTTAGTTGTGAGTTTTGGTCTGGAGAGGGTCCCAATGTTGGTCTCGTAGCACCTCACTGTTGGAGCTAGACTTCCTCGAGAGCCCAAACTGATGTGATGGGTTGCAGTTATGGCCCATCATCCTGATGAGGGGACAGAGGTTTTTGGAAAACCAGGTTTTTGCTATTCAGGGCTTCCCTTACGCTGGGGTAGATTTTCGTGGTGACCCAGACATGGCTCTTCCACTAGGAGAGCAATGGGATGACTCAGGTAAAATCATTTTCAACATTTTCCTATTTTAATAATTTTTTGTTTTTATCTCGTCCCAAAATTGATAGTAAAAGTTTCAAATGTAGATGTGGGTCCACAGTGACCAGCCGCTCTCCAGCCTTACAAGAGGAAACAACCAGCTGCAATGGCACCAGCCCCACAGGACGAATTAGCAGAGACCTTGGCCGAATTGGAGAGCCATCTAGAGCGCTTGACAGGGGACATTTCGGAGACCAGCATAGATGACATTCCTCGTCGACTACAGCGCTATGTGATTGGGGTCCCAAGACCTTTTAGGAGGTTCCTTTGTAAGGTGGGCCATACAGTGGTTCCTTATCGAGATCATCACCAGTGATAGGATGATCGCCTATTGTAGACACATATGACATTTTTGCTTTTTGTACTTATCATTTTTGCCAATCATAAGGTGTTTTTCAACCTATGATCAAGGACGATGTATATTTTGACACACTCCTATATTATACTATATCACTATTACCGGCTTATCTTGTAAAACATGTTATGGAATGCTTTTAAATTTAGATGTATGATTATTGCAAATGTCTACTTAACATTTGAGAAGTGATTGCATATGCTAATGTATTTAAAGATCTTAGAATATGTTGATATTCAATATAATCAAATTCACGTTCCAAGAGACGCACTCTCAAAAACAATCTCAATAACACTGGATTTTTAATGGCATATACTCTATTAAGCTGTAATACAATGAGTTCAGAATCTAACCTCACTACCAAACTCCAAATCCCAAATGAAATAGATTCAGATAATAACTCAATCACTGCACTATACTTGGCAATGTTGTTCGTTGTTTGACCGAGGCTTACCCCATGCATAGATACCAACTCGTCAGAGGGCGAATAGACAACCCAAGCTGCGGAAGAAATATTCCGTGTATTACGACAAGCACCATCAGCGAAACCAATGTATGTTTGGAGAGGCATCGACATCTGCAATATCAAGAGTAAAACCAAGATAAGCGGGAATAATGACAAAAACACTCTCTAAGCTAAGCACACTTTTTAATCTAAAACACACCAGCTAGAAAGAAAACTAACCTAACTAAAAATCTCCACACCCATTCTTTAAGCATAATACCTCTTCAGGTAAAGACCATTTCTGGGTTTACCCAAAGAGTCCCCGTCAAAGTTTACCAATTCATAGGCCCCTTTTGCCAGCTTTCGCTTGATAACATAGGGACCATGCCACATAGGAATGAATTTTCCAGCGCCTAATTTATCATTAGCTTGATCGTACAATAAGACTAGGTCTTCTTCTGAAAAATTTCGAGGGGTCACATTTCGATCATACTGAGCTTTAATACGTTTTGCATGAGTTTCGATTGCCAATGCAACATCACGTTGATTCTCATCTAATTGAGCCAAGTATAACAAACGTTTTTCCTCTTCGGAAGTGGCTGGAAGTAACTCGATGGCCATATGCAATGACGGGATTTCACATTCAATGGGTAACACAGCTTCCAGACCGTAAACTAGTTGGAAAGGAGTGAACCCTGTTGACGTTTTTACTGAGGTTCGATACGCCCAAAGCGCTGAAAATAGCATGTTATGCCAATTTGACCGATGAATCCCAATCATTCATCGGATCATGATGACTAAAACTTTGTTGATGGATTCAACCAGACCATTAGCTTGTGGATAATATAGAGTTGAACTATCATGACGCAATCCAAGCTGGCCTGTAAGTTCAGTCATCATAATGTTTCGAAAATGATGCCCATGATCAGTGATAATTGCTTGTGGAACACCAAACCTAGCAATTATATGATTGAACACGAAAATCGCAGCTGTTTTTCCGTCTGCCTCAAATGTAGGCATCGCCTGGGCCCACTTGGTAAAATAATCTAGCACAAGGATGATATACGCATGCCCCCCAGCCGAGTGAGGGTTACATGTAATAAAATTGATACCCCATTTGGCAAAAGGACCGACGACAATTATAGGGTGGAGAGGAGCAAGTGGAGCGCGCATCTTTCGATCAAAAATTTGGCATTTGTGGCATTTTCGGACCGCGTTAATACAATATTTAAACAAAGACGGCCAGAAGTAGCCAGCGCGCAGTATCTTTTGGGCTGTGGCATACGCAGACATATGACCGCCACACGCTCCAGAGTGACAGCCATTTAGAACCCTTTCAGGTTCCTCATGTGTTAAACAACGTCGAAAAATAGAGTCCGCCCCATGGCGATAAAGAGTATCTCCAATAATTCTGAATTGTTGGGACTGGAATCATATTTTTCGATGTTTTGACCTTGAAATTTCTGGCCGAAAGGATTGGGTTTGGAGATAAACGATGATATCTCCATACCATGAATCTAAAGTGATAATTAGAAACAAGGATTTGTCTGCAATGGGCTCTTCCGCCACAGTTTCTGTGTCAGCACGCGGGAAATCACACATTAACTCCGCAAAAACTAAAGATTTCTTAGACTTAGACTTTTCAAATTCCGAGTTGAACTCCTGCAGGATCACAATCCATTTGGAGTACTTTCCCCCTAGCAATTGCTTGGTCAAAATATAGATCATAGGGTTGCAGTTAGAAATTACTGTAGTTTTACGTAGTAAAATGTAATGACGAAAACGTTGGATAGATTGAACAACTGCCAATGCCAATTTCTCCACATGTGAGTATTTTAGTTCAGTAGGATTTAAAGTTCGACTAAGGTAATATATCACATGTTCAGTAGCGAATTCATCTTCCTGAACTAACACCATTCCGATGGTGGAATGGGAGGTGGCGAGATACAAGAAGTAGTCCTGGTTGTAGTTGGGAGGATGCAATAATGGTGCATGGGTCAACACGTGTTTTAGTGCATCAAAAGATTTCTGAGCTATCTCATCCCAATAGAATGGAGTATTTTGTTTCAACAACCGGGTAAAACCCTTTGTAACATCGGTGTAGTTAGGAATGAATCGTCGTAAAAAGTTTGCTTTCCCTTGCAAACTTTGGAGTTGGCGAAGACTCGAAGGAGGAGGCAATTTGACAATAGCTTCAACCTTCGAGTGGTCGACGCGAATGTCGGCTTTCGAAACAACAAACCCCAGTAACCGACTCGTTTCTATACAGAAAACACACTTGTGTGGATTCAACCTAATCTGATAATGCCTACACCTCATAAAGATTGCTCGCAAATGGATGAGATGATCAGCTCGATGTAATGAATAAGCAGGCAAATCATCGAGATAGGGTTGCACAATGTGCTTGATGTCATGAAATGCGTAAGACATGGCCCTTTGAAAAGTTGCCCTGGCATTCTTGAGCCCAAAAGGTAATTTGTAATAAGAAAATGTCCCCCATGGACAAATGAAAGCCGGTTTTTGTTGATCGGCAGGTAGAATATTGATTTGATTGTATCCCGAAAAACCATCCATGAAGGAAAATATTTCGTTGCCGGCACAATCATCAATGATTTGATTGATATAGGGAGTTAGGTAATTTTCCTTTGGACAGGCTCGATTAATTTCCCTCTAATCAATACATATTCTTATTGTCCCTTGCTTTTTGTTAACCGAAACAATATTCGATACCCAATCCATTAACGGAATCGGATAAATGAAACCTGCTTTGAGTAATTTTTCAACTTCTGCTTTAGTAGCAGCAGCTTTTCTTGGGTGAATCTGACGCAAACGTTGCCGGACGGGTTTAGCATCCGGGTAAGTCTTGATTTCATGAACAACAATTGCGGGGTCAATTCCTAGCATTTCCTCATACGACCAGGCAAACACGTCATGGAATTCTTGAAATAGGGCCTTATATATTTGAATTTCATCTTCCGTACACGAGGCACCTATATGAATGTTTTCAACAATTCCAGGCTTAACTGAAATATCAATAGGAATAGTTCGAGAAATGTTTCCCAAATTTAACTCTGAATCGGGATTTTTCATTGGATTCTGAGGTTCCTTGACATATTCAGTCGTAAAAATTGATGAGAAATCATTTTCAAAACGATCATTCTCGGGTAAAAATGAAGATCTATGATGGAGATCTTCCCATGGTAAATCATCGACACATATGATTTCACGAATTTTCTCATCAGAGTGAACAAGTTCGGAAAACGTTGTTGAATCCGAGTTTGATGTGAAAAGTGATTCCTCATGGACCACATTCATTGAGTCAATTTTGGTTGAAGATGGGTCAGAAAACGATTGCACAGCGTGATACGCAATTTCATATGGACTCAAAGGCTTAACATCTCCAAATAAGTCTATCTCAGATTCAGAAGGTATGATCCAAGGATCATCATAAACAATGGTGTCTGACGAAATCATATGAATGGTTGAAAAAGAAGACGATGCGTTGATAGGAGGAAAAGGAAAAGTTCCCAGTAAATCGACATCTTTAACTAGTCCTACTCCAACATCCTTATACGGGATAGTCATTTTACCGACATGCTGAATGCTTTTAGAAGAGGCTAGGTCGGATGAAAAGTAAGCTAGCTGGTCTATTGTTACGATATTTCCATTATGAGGAAACTTTATAACCCGAAAGACCGACGAAATGACAGCTGTCATAGCGTAAGACCAACTACGACCTAAGAGAAGGTTGTAATCTAGAGGGGCATCAACCACCTCCACATCTAGATTAACAGTTTTTCCTTCAACCCCTATAGGTAGATCCTGTAGAATGCCAAAAGGATGAAACCCACGGCCATCAAAGGCCTTTATAATCATCGGGGATTGATTTAGTGAAGGAGAACCAAGCGATCTCCAACACTGTATCGACATAATACATGTTGAGGCTCCCTCATCAATTACAGTCCTATGAATAGCTCTGTTTTTTACTATCACTGGGATCTGGAAAGCCATTTGATGAGGTAAGCACGGTGTACTATTTTCTAGATCGAAAATTATTAGGTTCGAGTCCTGAACATCAACAGCTCCTATAGCCGAAAAAAATAATTTACGCTGTGCTGGACATGATTGCAGCACTTCCAAAGCTGACATTGCTGAAGGTGAAACAGCTAAATCTTCAACAATGTTATAGTTCTGAGCCGCTCTTGCATGTGGATTGAAAGCTGACTTTCGAAGTATACCCTTGGCGGGTGGTTTGATTACTAAGTCTGGATTAGGTTTCTCGATCTGTAGCGGATCAGAACCGGGAGCTGAGGTTGATGGGTTAGAATGAGAAGATTCTGCTTCTTTACCATCAACAGGACTTTTACTACCATAATCATGTGATCGAGTTGCAATCCTAACATGGGACATCATCAGTATGGGTTCTTCATTGGAATTTGAGGAAGAACCTATCATCTTACTGTCTTGACTTGGAAAAGGATCCTTCAAAACAGCAGGCGTTTGGGAACCTTTGACAATCTTCGCAACCTCTGCACAATGAGGGCAGTCTCTTGTAAAATGCTCTTCGTCACAAATGAGACAAGGATAACGAGGTTTGTGTTTCTCATCAGTTGATTCCAATTTTTTTGGCTTCTCTTTCGAATTTTTATCTGTTTTATTTTTCTTCTTCCCTTTCTTCTTACCACCAGATTTTGATTTGGCTGTAGATGACTCTACAACATGAATATCGGCGGAAATCTCCACAGAAGAATCTCTTGTCAGGGAATCTAGCAAGGTTATGATAGGAGAAGAATTCTTGGAAGACTTCTTCTTACTTTTGGTATTAACCATACCAATCATACCGTCAGCGGCATGAGACCCTGAAGGAGCTGCAGCGATTTGATTTTACTTGGGAAGATCAGGGATTTTCTCGTGTAACGTACCTGACTGATTATAAACTAAGTCAAGGTACTGTGCTTGAGCAATTACTTGCTCTTCAATAACGACTCCGGCCTTAGCTACATCCTCAGTGATCTTTGGCAATAAATATTTTACAAACCATTCAGCTAAGATCTGATCCGAAATAAAAACCTTCACTAAACACCGTCGACGTCTCCATTCATGAATGTGATCTGAAATGTAAGTGGACGTCAACTGTTTTAATGAAGTTAGTAATTCCGTGCCATTGTCATATCTGACTGGCAACTGAAAATGAGTTAAAAATGAAGTAGCTAACTGACTAAAGTTATAAAAAGTGGCTCGTGGTAACTCAATGTACCACTTGGCCGCAAGACCAATTAGAGTGCGCTGGAAAAGCCTTAAACGGATTGAATCATCTGAAATGGAGTTAGACACACACCAGAGGTGATAAGTCATCACATGGTTCGATGGGTCCTCTCCTGATTTGCCTTCAAACTTAGGAATGTCACTAGGCAACTTATTCGGCATTGGCGGCCAAAACGGAAGATAGTTAATGGGATTGTTCATTAGGCACGACAAGTCAGGTAAGTAAAAAGTTGTGATAAACGACAACTGACGATTAGGGTCCCTAAAACTCTGGGTCATGAGACCAGCCCTAGGAGGAGGATATCCAAGATAATTAGGAATTGGGATTGCATTTGGGATATTGTATCCTCCCGGAAAACCAGGATTAACTAGACCGTACTGGGGTTGTTGAGGTTGTTGATATGTATACCCAGGGTACGGTTGATACTGATAGACTGGCTACTGCACAGCAGGACCGAATTTGTACTGTCCCTAGTATGGTTGATAAGTAAATTGAGGTTGACTTGTGACAACTATACTTGAACCAGGTTGTCCTACAGGCATCTGAACCGAAGTTTGGATTGTAGGTCCAGACTGAGGTAAAGATGTCTGAGGACTTGTTACAGGAACAACAGAAACTGGAGCTGTCGATGCTCCAGAAGTAGGTGGGGTAGATTGAACAGATGTTGCGGCAGTTGTAGCAGCCGTTTGAGGTGGAGTACGAGGCATACTAGGCCCAGGCTGAGAAACTACAGAAGGTGCAGAAGTTTGAACAGTAGACTGGACCAGTTGCTGGGGTGAACCAAAAACTAAGGGTTGTCCAGTTTGAGATGACAACTGTACATTCGGTTGCAAGACCTGTTGATTTTGCGATGGATCCCACACTAAGTTCATTCTAGGGTACGGACCCATAATAGGTTGAGAATATTGAGGACCATAACCGGGTTGAGGGTAGGGTTGATAATTCAGAGGTACATTTCCAGTTCCTTGAACATATGACTGACCGGAAGGAGGCTGGTAACCTTGGGTTGGGTACTGACCTTGAGGTTGATAACCTTGAGGCACGTACTGATACTGGGGTTGACCTTGAGGTACATATTGATACTGGGGTTGACCTTGAGGTACATATTGAGTCTGGGGTTGACCTTGAGGAACGTATTGTCCCGTAGGTATGTATTGTCCTTGAGGTTGCCCCCCAGGCGCAAATTGGGTACCTTGAGGTTGCCCCCCAGGCGATACTTGAGGATTCTGAGGCTACCCCTCAGGCGGTAACTGGCCACCTTGAGGTTGAGGATTAGGAATAGTACCTGACATCATGAGAATATCTTCTACACTCAACGGCTTAGTACCATTGTTTCCAGTTAATAACCCTTGTTTAATGGGTTGAGGAGACGCTCCCGCAAAAGTACCAGAAAGTGACTGATACCCAGAGGGAACAGAAGGACCGCCGTACAAAAAGGATTGTGGCAATTGAGAAAACATGGACGACTGTCTTGACATATTTAACGGAGGATAGTAACCTCTAGGTGTTGGGTGATAAGGAATACGAGGTGGTGAAAAACTTAGTCCCGAGTTTTCCAAAAAATATTGTCAATGAGAGATACCAAGCATTGCTCCTAGGTGGACTGTAAAAAATTGATTCACGCTCCCTAAGTTCTATAATAGGTTGATTTTCAGGGATAGGAATGCCTACTTCTTCTTCCGGAGTAGCAAGTTCTTCAATAGCTATTAGTCGAGAAGGAAGATTTTGGGTAATTATTCTTTCTACCCTAGGTGAACCAGGACCACTAGGAGTTGGAGAGGTAAATCCTGATGTCGGAGTAGTAGAAAATTCACTTTCAGGTTCAGATATTTCAGGTTCCACACCTATATCACTAGTAGATGAAAAGCTACCAGTAATTTCGGAAACAAACACTGATTGTGGATTATAATCTTCTACTAAAGCTTGAAAATCAGGATGTACCACCAAAGAAGACTCTCCTTCTTCAGGTGACCCAACTCTACTGTCTCTAGGAGTTACGAGGGCTCTTAACCCTTCAGGCTGGCTCGGTGAAAACTCAGGAGGTTGGCCCCGAAGTCTACGGGACTTCCTCGGTAATTCAGCCACGATTAAAAAATTTAACTACTTCACACAAAAACAAAGTAAAATCTCAATGAAAACCACCTAAAGCCTCTAAAGAACCAAACAAATTTGAATCACACGCCTAAAGAACCTAGGAGATCAAACCACACACAAACAGTAACTTTCCGTACTAAAAACACTAGTTGGTGATGAAACCCAACGTCGCGGAGTTCAATACAGAAATGGCGGTTGGAACAGTTACCCTGGCAACCTGTTTAATGAATAGACTGGCACAAGTTCCTCCACTAAACCGTCTCGAGTGAAGAGAACCTCCCAGAAAATCCAAGTGAGTCTAGCCGACGTCTGCTCCAGGTACAGTGGGATCTTCCCACCACTGTCACCTTAGGAAGAATCCTATAGAATATGGTCACTAAGGTTACCAACGGAAACAAATATACCTGGGGGAACAATCTACGATCTGATACGCACGCAAGGGCAGAGTAACAAGCTCAATCCCCTTGAAGGTTCCTTGACATAATCCAAGGTTTACCAACAAGTGACCCCAGGCTCCTCGACAATGGTTAATCCGAGGTTTACCGTTTTTAATACCTGAATATCTGGCGTCGTTCCCAATGAGGAAGGATTGATTCCCACACTGGTTCGGACATGATCTCGTGCTTCTCTTTTAAGAGGAGCTTTCCCAGAGCATAAATGCAACAATTGGATTTTTCTCCTACCGCGAGATACAGCTACTTGCTTTTTTTACTGTCTTGGAGAGTTAATTACTCCCTACTCCAAGACACTAGCCTACAGGTGTGGAGATGAAACTCGTGGTGTGAAGATGAAACTCGTGGTGTGAAGACTCGACTCGAAATCACTAAAAAATGCACTTAAGATGATTAAAGCAATCTTTTCCCTTCAATGAACTTCTAGCTAGGAAAGAGTTTGAGAATGCAAATGCTTGTAAACACAAATCTTTCTTAACAAACAAATTAAAAGAAGAGCTTTTTGTCTTTTCCAATGCACTCAAAACGAGACAACTAGTTATATTCACAAAAATTTCCCTTTTATTTCAAACACTCAAATACTACAAAAACAAACTTTTTCCAAAAGAGATTTTTTTATTTTTTATAAAACACTCAAAATTATGGAACTAACTAATCTTGAGATCTATAAACTATAAAAAACTATTTGAAGTCAAAGCTTACAAGATGTCTTTTTCAAGGATGTTTTACTTAGCTACAAGCATACTAAGGACTAATTTGTCCAGAATCACAAATCAGTCAAAAAACAACCAATTTTTGTTTTCTTTTCTAAAAATGAAATCCAAACTTTTAACACAAGCTTTTTCAAAGTTTCATAGAGAGAAAGCACAAGGTGGATTCCTCAACAAAGGTAGATTTTGCAAATGGTCAGACTCATAAGAAGACCAGTAAAAACCAAGGTGATCTGAGGCTTCTATAGCTTCTAATCTCAGAGCTACTACAAGACCAAAATGAAAATCAAACCCAAAAATCAAAACTTCTAGGAATTTCACCTAAAACCCTAACACCAATGGAATCAACCTAAGGAAAGCTTCTGACAGGTTATATGCAGGTTTGGGCAGGGGATAACAACATCTAAACAAAAACTAATCTGACTAACAGAGAAAATATTAGGTTTTCCAAAACTTTGACAGGGTCCGCAGGCCCACAGTTCACACAGGTATGGTACCGCTCTATGCTAAAAGAAAAAGTGCGGATAGGTCCGCACTGTGTCGCAAGCCGAGGGTGCGGTCCTCTCCCAAAGTTATGAAAAAACAAAAAATAATCCTAGATCTACTAAATCTACCCAATTCCACACACAACAAGCCAAAAACAGAAACAAAAACACAGTTTCTCAGGTCAAAGTAAAAACAAGGAAAAAATCAAGTCCCCAGTGGAGTCGCCATTTTGTCACACAGAATGAGTCGATCTTGCGCACAAGATAGACCCTCCTAGAATCTAGCGATATCTAGTGACAAGCAAGCCAATCAAAAACTATCTTTCTCTAAATATGCAATATATAAATAAAGGCAAACAAGTGTTTTATGCCTACCTTAGGTCCAATGCAAGTTTGTGGAAGCCTCGCTCCTTTGATCCAAATGAGCTCCCTTGTTGTGAATCTGCAAACACATACAAGCAAACAAATTAAATAGCACCTGAAAATCCAACATCATAAAGCATACTTAACATGATGATCAAGGAATTCATCAAACAAATGACATAAGACAATTTGTTGAGAAAAATGAATCTGATTTTATTAATTTAAATCAAGAAGAACTTTACAACCTGTGCCTTGATGTTGTACAAGCTCCTCCCAGGGTCCAACAAGAAGTCTCCTCTACTTTGACAAGTTTCACTCTCTTCCCAATGAAGCCCAAAAAAAAAGGTATGTGATCTCTCCTCTCAAGCTTAACTAGGAAGTCTCAATTCCACCAGCATTTACCCTTAAAAATGTTCAGCTTCTAACCTCTCTAGCAACCAGCCCAATGCCTTAATTTATAGTGCAATGGAGGGAAGTTACTAGGTCCTCCTTCAAAGGGATAAAGCCCTCCTTCAAAGGGATAACTCATCTCATCAAGGGATTAGCTCCTTCTCTTTTGGGATGCATGAACCACCTTAGAGCGAACAATCCACGTCAAAATTCCCTCTAGAATCATCTAGAATTAACCCAAAGTGAGGTTTTTATAGTAAACTTGCGCCTTTTTGAATTTCACAGGCGTCTGCACCCACTCCTTTAGGGACAGAGCAGGCAGGTCCGCAGTTATTGTGAACAGGGGGTGCGGGACCACAGGTAATAGTGAGAGAAAGTGCGGAACCAGAGCTTTATTGATTTTCAATGTCTTTCTCTCATTTTCAAAGCTTGACTTGAAGAGCTGAGGTCTGAGACTTGCTTAGGAGGATAGTACAAGTGATGATAGACCCATACTGACTGCAAATAGTCATGGTGACTATATTTTTGTGTAACACACCTGCAGATCAACACAAGACCGCCTTTATCTGTCCGTGGGGCACTTTCACTTACAAAACTCTCCCCTTCGGTTTAAAAAATTCCGGTGCCACCTTCCAACGCGAAATGTCTTATGCATTTCATGATATTCGATACACTGTGTAGCCCTACCTGGATGATCTTCTGGCTCATTCAGCAAAGCACCAGGACCATCCAGCTCACCTTCACGAAAGTTTCCTCCGCTGTCGACACTATTGTATCTGGCTTAATCTGCATAAGTGTGTCTTCTGCACTGAGTCAGGCAGACTTCTCGGGTTCATCATCTCCCAAGAAGGTATCCGTCTCGATCCCCTTAAAGTCGAAGCCATCCTGAATCTCCCTCCCCCTGCTTCTTTACAACAATTGCAGAGTTTGCAGGGTAAATCAATTTTTTTATGACAATTCATTCCGAATTTTGTTGAAGTGGCCAAAGGCTATACGCGGTTATTAAAGTGGGATACCCCTTTTCTTTGGGATGCCACTTCACAAGAGTCTTTTGAGCGCCTCAAGGCCCTCCTTGTTTCTGCTCCGTTTTTGTGTCCTCCTGATTATCATCGTGACTACACTCTCTATTTAACCGCTACCGATACCACTATTGGCATGGTTGTAGTTCAAGATGATGATGATGACACTGAGCATGTCATTTACTATCTCAACCATAATTTACTAGATATAGACACTCAATATGCCTATGTCGAGAAGTTGGCATTGGCTACTGTTTGTGCCATTCAATGTTTCTGCCATTATATATTATTGCGCACCACGACAGTGGTTTCTGATTGCAACCCAATTATGTACATTTTGTCACGTTAGTTACTGGGGGGAAAATACTCAAAGTGGATTGTCATCCTCCAAGAGTTCGACTTGGAGTTTACCACTGCCACGTCTAAGAATTCCGTTGTCTTTGCTGAGTTGCTTTGCTCTCGGTTACCACACCCTCTCGGTTAGAGGACCATATTCTAGATGAAACTCTATTCTTGATTAGTACCCTTGATCCTTGGTCCCGATTTGTCCAAGGTTGCTCAGCGACGGATTCACCATCATTCTCAACCCTACCGCATTATTGGGGACACCCTGTATTGTCTCGGCACCGACTCTATTCTCCGCAAATGCTTAACATTCGAGGAAGCCGAACGAGTTATAAATGACTGCCATTCTGGTGCCTGTGGTGGTCACATGTCTGGGTATGCTACTGCTCAAAAGATTCTCCATGCTGGTTACTTTTGGCCCTCCATCTTCAAGGATTTCATTCTAGTCGTCCGCTCTTGTCATGAGTGCCAAATCTACCAACGAAAGATGCGCGCGCCTCCCGCTCCATTGCACCCTTTCATTACTGTCGGCCCTTTTGCCAAATGGGGCATTGATTATATGACCTGTAACCCACGCTTGGCCGGGGGGCATGGGTATATCATCATTGCCATTGATTATTTGACAAAATGGGTCGAGGCGATGCCTACACTATCTAAAGACGGTCACACAGCGGTGTAATTTTTATTTAATCATGTTATCTCATGGTTCAAAGTCCCTTAGTCTATTTTCACTGATCATGACAAACATTTCCATAATCATATGATGACTGAGTTAACAACCCAGCTAGTCTTGTGGCATGATAGCTTGACATCATACTATCCTCAGGCTAATGGCCAAGTAGAAGAGGTAAAAAAAGTTCTAGTTACGATGCTTCAATGCACCATCGGCATGCACAAGTCCAACTGGCACTTGATGTTTTTCTTCGCCTTATCGGCCTACCGAACTTCAGTGAAGGATGCCACTAGGTTCACCCCATTCCAATTGGTTTATGGTGTGGAGACTACCTTTCCGATTGACTGTGAGATCCATTCTCTGAAATTAGCCGTCGAATTACTCTCCAACACTACTCCGGTAGAAGAACGTCTTCTCTACCTAGAGCGGCTAGACGAGACTCGTCGACTAGCCTCTCTAGCTATTGAAGCACAGAAGAAGAGAGTGAAAAATCACTTCGATCATATTTTCCATCCTCGTTCTTTCGTTGAAGGAGATTTAGTCCTACTTTATGATTAAGCAAATGATAAGCTGGGGGTAGGCAAATTCGAGCGCATGTGGCATGGGCCTTATATTGTAAAGTGAGTTTTGCAAAAAGGGGCCTATGAGATGATTGATTATGAAGGGAACCCTCTAGATAAGCCCTGAAATGGGCTTTATCTGAAAAAATATTATGCATGAACCCTATGCATTCTGATTTGTACATACGTGTGTTTTCGGTAGGTGTGTTGTATGTGTGTTTTCATGTTTGGCATGGTGTGTGGGCATAATTGCCGCTTATTGTGTCTTTTGCTTCTTGTGTAGATGTCTAGTACACCTTACGTTGGTTTCGCTAATGGTGCTTGCCACAATACCTGCAACCTTTCTTCTATGGCATGGGTGATCTATGATCCTCACAGTGAGTTAGTAGAACTCCAAGGTGTTTGTTTGGGTTGTACCACAAACAATGTCGCTGAATATAGTGTTGTTATTGAGTTACTGACCAAGGCTATCAACCTCGGTATTCATACATTGGTCGTGAATCTGAATTCTCAGCTTGTTGTCCACTAGCTTAATGGGTGTTATTCCATTAGAGATCATGAAATTTAAGGTTGTATTTACGTGTTAAATTGTTAGAAAGAGATTTTGATTTTATTACATATCAACACATTCCAAGAAGATTAAACACATTAACTGATGCATTAGCAAACTATGTATTAGACAGACATTTGCGTAACATGTAATCAAAACAGCATATAGAAGCATTCAAAACACAATAATGAACCATAGGAATATATATATATATATATATATATATATATATATATATATATATATATATATATATATATATATATATATATATCGTGTGGTGCACCGAGGCGCTCAAAAAATAAGTGTATATGTCCAAATAGAGTCTGTGTCCTCCGTACATCCGAGACACGTGTCTCTCAAAAAATTAGCAGGAAATAAAACCTAGGCATCTACTGTGATGGGTTATGCTCCCTATAACACACCACCGCTCGTGCGACTTGCTTCAACAGGGGATGCACCCTGGGTATCACCCCTACTGTATGTATTGGAACTCTATGGGGGCATCCTCAACCCCCATGTAATCAGGGATCTCTGCCGTCAAGCCCTTGAGATTTTGGGCCACTGTCTCTACTAGATCGCCAGCTAGGGGAGCCAAGGCCAGCTCTCTGATGCCCTGTGGGTCCCTCCATGCCTGTGGAGTCAGTCCTACAGGCCTCACTGGTCCCACATCTACAAATACCATGGAGTACATCATTAGGAAATATGCATGAAAAAATACAAAAAACATCATAAAAGATAAAATACAAAAATAATGTGATCAAGTGTTTTACCGCCATCGTCCCACTGCTCGCATGTCGGGCTCTCCACGAACGTCCATACCAGCATATGGCTAGTCCTCGACGAAGATCGTTTGGCGATCCTACCACTCACGGAATAGTGTTCCCCATGACATCGGTCGTCCACCACCTCCTTGTGGCATAACATGTGCCCACCGTGTGATCTTGGTCTCCCATGGTCTGGGAAAATCCAAGTTCATATCTTGTAATTACAACGCTGGCACCCGCTCCAGCATGAGCGGGATCAAGATAGACCTATAGTCGAATTGTTTCGTCTCCCCACGACGTCAGTTGGTAAGCTGTCTCTTCATGTTCGCCGTCACTGTTTCCACCCAGTTGAACATGGTCGGGTTGAGGCATTCAAGAGCCAACCAGAGTTGGGTCTTTGATGCCTCGCGTTGGGCTTGGGAGCCCACTGCCCTCATCACCATGAATAGAACTGTACGAAGAACCAAGTCTTCCATCGTCGGAATTTCCACCTTCCCACTTTTTGATTTGTGTGCCCATGGGCACACTTGTGCCATTAGCATGTCTAGTGATTCGCTCCCAGTCCGTTGGCCCTCTAAAATCGGTCTCTCACCGCGACGAGATAATCCAGTCAGGAAATATATATCTGTAGCATCGAACTCAATGTCTCTGCCATGGATGATGAATGTTCCATCTGTTGGGTTCCAAGCACGAATCAGCAGCTCTAACAAATCGGGTTGGGCCCAATGGTGTGGAGTAAGGAAGAATTTTAGCAACCAGCATGCACGTAAAGCATTTCGGCACCCATCATTAGCAAAGGCTTCCTCATCGTTGACATTGTGAGTTCATTCCTGCCAAACAAATGCCATGATTCCCTACATGACAAGAAAGAATGAATTAGAACTCCTTCTATAAATTTAAATTCATAATTTACGCAAAGAAATTAATTTTACGTCGCCATCGCGACTGTTTTTAAAACATATGTGATGGCGCTCAGTTCATAGTTCATTTTTCTTGTGATCATCGTGAGAATACATCAGTTTCTTGCGATGATCCGAAGGTGTTACATGTAAAGCATGCTCAGTCATTGCGGACCCAAGCGGCTTTCCCGCGATGACCGAGAGGCGGACTCTGATTAAAAAATAGGTCTAAATTCACCTACCTAGCACCAAATTATGTGGAAAAAACTACTAAAATGCAGCGCACAGTGAAATGTACTTACTTGGCGAAGGTTTCAGGACGAACCGTGGATGGATGAGGCCGAAATCAGCTTGAGGACTTTGCTCAGGTTGGTGCTCCAAACACTCCAAGGTAAAATGAGTAGTGCAAATGGTAAAAACAAATGAATTACCCCACCCTTTTTATAGTAATTTTTTAAAATTAAAAAATTATATTTTAGAATGTGGTTTTTTTCTCATTTTTATCACATGGCTAATTAAAATTTTGACTTTTTAACTATGTTTCTACATATATTAGTCATTTTATGTCGAATGGGTTTTACGTTTGACATGTCTTGTGCAGAACTACAGGTAGTGGGGTTATTTCATGCTTCGTGTACAGTTGATCAGTAGATTCCTCTTTAACGCTCTTTTCCAACTTAAAAGATGAAAAGATAGTCGAGTTATTCCTTTTGACTCATTCAACGAAATAAGAGGTGGTCTACTTTAAGCTCTTTTACGACTGTATAAACGTGAAAAGATTGCTGGGCCTTTGTCATTTTGAGTTCATTATTGGTTACGAAATGGCGTGGTTTTGATCACTAATCATGAAAAGTACTCCTTGATCGTAATGGTCAAGCGGTTCTTTCGAGTATCGTTTTATACTTTTTCGGGCTCGAGAGACATAAATCTATGAAAAAGGATCCCCCTGGAGTTTTCTTTTCCATGTCTTTTTCAAACTCTCTAAACATGAAAAAGACTCTGAGTTTTACCTATGTTAGACTTGTTAAACCCTGACGACATTGGACTCGTCACCATGACAAGACTCGAGCTTCTCCTCCCTAGGGCTCGTTAAACGATTGCTAGGTTGGATTCAACTGAAGGTCAAACTTATATTACAAGCATATGCTATCCCCTTCAAGCTTGTTTTCAAAAATAATTGGGGTACTCGCCAGCAATGGTGGGGAAAAAATTTTGAAATCATCATGGCAGCTAGTCACTCTTGAACATCGACACTTTTGCTTCTTGTCAGGTTGGGACATCCATACATCATCATTTGGCCTTTCGCGGGTTTGGGTTGCCTTTTAGCTTCATTCCATCTGATCCATGCTGTCTCCATTGAGCCTTTGGTCCCTTGGTACCTGAATGCTACCACCCTCCAGAGTTGTGTCACCGACATGTTCAAGAGTATAATCCTTCTGCAGTTTACATCCCTGCCTCCTCCTCCAATACTTTGTTTCGTCATCTACCACTTGTCCCTTATCTTGTGTCGTTGATGGGGGAAACATTATGGCCCTCCTACGACGGGTCATCTCCTGTCGACATCAGCTCATTATCCAGGAGATTGACCTATAGATCCCCTTTGGTACCTTAGAGCTTGCATGCCTCAATGGCAAGTTATTTGCGCCTAACGGTCAACTTTCATCATTAGTCATCGATTGGGTGATTCCACGAGTGTTCGACTTTAGCTCCTTCCTCACACTTCGCGGATTGTACTAGGTAGTACCTTGAAAACCATTGGCATCATTGGCAGTTTCTCTTGCGCTTGTTAACAATTTTACTCATTGACCGGTAATCAAGCGACTTTCTATAATGCTCGACTTCAAAACATTTATTCGCATGCTAGAATTTGTACTATGATCGGTTGGGTTCAAGATCCCGAACTCAGATTACACATGTTCAGGCTACGTGGATTGGTTCGTGATTACATGACTCATTGATGGATGGCTGCAACCATACCTGAGTCTTCATGGATGGCTGTGACCATACCTTTATCATTATCATGGTCTTATTAGCTGGGTGGCTGTTGTTGGCTAGTTGAATTGTTTATTGATTAAACAATCAAGTACCACATTAATTGTCAACCTGGGAAAGTCTTTTTATTCCAAAGGCTACCGCGTACTGTATGTACTTGATTCTAAAAGCATTAAAAATTTGTATTATACGTGATTCTTACGCTAAGTTATCACAGTACCGATAAAATGGAAGTAATTAATTAAGATTACAAATCTAGAAAGCAAAGTGATGGATGCTCTGTTGGCAGAGGATCAGGACCCTATCCTCCAGGTGAGGACGTTCAGCACCTGCCCCTGTAACCAGATTGCTAATACACACTGCACTCTAATTCACCGGTGAAATATCCTTGCACAACTTCAAGCAATTAATGAAACAGAGTACTAGCAAAACGGAAATACCAGAGGTAATGCTACAGAATCCAAACAGAGTACCAGCAGAAAGAAACTATCACTCACTTACATACTTGACAGAAAAGTAAATGGGTGAATCTTGTGAGGAAGGTGGGACCAGTCCCTCTCACAAGATTCCCCAGAACACAAAGGCTAGATTAAGTGCTCAGAATAATCTTCTATTCATCTGCCAAAAGATTCAAGTACAATAAAGTTCAGACTTGCTGATGTCTCTCAAAATCTCACTTACAGACCACAATCATCCCCCTTCTAATGTAGATGTCTCCTCTTTATAGAGGAGACATCTATTACAATAGATTATTACAGTTCATTCAGTTAACCCATTCTATCAAAAATAAAAATTACAGAACGCTGTTACAACAGTATAATAATATATTCTTTCTTAGGTTCTGGCTGTTACACAGCTGGTAACCGACTTCGACCGTCTTCTTGGGATCCTCGCATTCCTTTATCGTTTCCCCATGCTGTTCCTGATTTAGGCAATGGTAACTGTGTTCTACCCGCTTTAGACAGCTGCTTGATCATGCCGCGTCAGCGTTCTTCAGATAGTTGCCGTTTGTTATTCCCAGCTGTTGCAAAATAGCCTGCTTTAGATGGTTGCTGTTGCTGACTGTAGCAACTGCGTAGTTGCTGCTTCTGGTGTTGCAGCAACTGCGTAGTTGTTGTTTTTGGTGTTGCGGCAACTGCGTAGTTGTTGTTTCTGGTGTTACAGTAACTATAAATTATAATTCCTGCAGGCTTAAGACAATTACTTGGCAACTTAGTCAGCTTTTCCAAAGATAAATATAAAGATACTCACGAATATGCAATGAACAATTAAACATATAGATGTGCAGAAAGTTACTTTGTACCTTGGGGTGATTAAGTCATTATGTAATCAAAGCTTACAACTTATGACTGAAAAGGATAATATTATGGCAAAAATATAAGGTCAAAATTGGTCAATTCTGAGTCCTAACATCCCCCCCAACTGAAGAGATTGCATGTCCCTATGCAATGCCTACTCTGAGTCTGAGTCGAAGTACTGGGATGAACAATGTAGATTACTGAGACAATAGTTATAGGAAGTGGCATCAAACTTCTTCCTGAATCCACAGACAGTCTGTATTTGCCTCCATGCTGCTGCTTCTTCCCTGTTGGATAATCCAAACTGGCCCTTGTATTGTTCACCAGATATCCATAAAAGTGGAAATTTAAATCTGTAACCCATCCAATTTTCAGCATAGTGTTGCATGCATTTAACATAATGAGGTACCCTTGAGAGTGCTACCTGCAAATTAGGTGGATTATAAGGGTGATATTCCTGCCTCTCCTTGGGGCAGTTTTCCCAAAACAGTTTGTTTGCCTTGACAGCCAAGGATGCCTTAGTCTTTACATAATGCTGACAGTCTCTCAAGACCATTGCTTGCAGTTGCCTAACGTGGTCTTTCATTTTAGGATCACTTACCATTCTCAGGTGTTGTGCAATGAAGGTGGCTGCGTTCTGCGGTTCAGCTCTAATCCACAGAAGACAATTTTGTTCATTATGCTGAGCTGAAGCAAAGGCGTTCTACCATGTAAGTTGGTTAGCTAAAAAGAAGATAAAGGATCTCAGCTGTATGTCGCCAACTACAGGTATCATATTCATATTTATTTCTTCGGACATGGCTTCATTATGGAGATAGAGCTCGCATAACAAATTTTGATCATTTTTAGGTGCCTCTGCAAAGGTTTGCATAAACTGCTCTGATGTAACTACCTGATGAGGTCTACCTTCTTTGACAGCCTTTATCTGTAAAAATGTGAGTCTTTCCCTCAAAAATGTTGCATAATTAAAAGAGGGTTTCCTTGTGGCAAGTATTCTTTGGAATAACTCAAACATCTGGGTCAATCTGGCTTTTAGTTCCTTGATTTCTTTGTACTGGGCTCTGCACTACTCAAGTGCTTCCCAGTTCTTGTATGCATAACTAAACCAGATCCCTTTTTGTTGTTGGAATGCTTTGCCTTGTGACTGCTCATATTCTCTCCACCACTTTCCTTTTAATGCTTGAAAACTGTCTGTTTCTGTGCATACATCACTAACAGAGGGAAGCTCTGTTTGTGTAAAGGCATCAACAAGGATAATCTGCTCTGTTGGAGTAGGCTGGGATGATCCAACATCTTTTTCTTCATTTCTGGCTAGTGTCTCTTCTTCCTGTTGTACTGATTCATTTTGTTCCATGGTGATTTGGGTGGGTCTGGGTGAGTCTGTGCCTTTTTCCTCATTTCCTTCTTCTTCTTCTCGTTCCTTGGCAATTTGAATAGGGCTGGGTGAGTCCAATTTTTCTTCATTTCCTCCTGAAACTATTTCTTCTTTCTCCATAATAGTTTGGGTAGGCCGGGGTGAGTCTATACCTTTTTCCTTATTTTCTTCTATTTCTTCCTCTCGTTCCATGACACTTTGAGTGGGCCGAGATGAGTCTGTTTTTTTTCTTCATTTGCTGATTCTTGTGTAACTACTTCTTCCATAGCAATTTGGGTAGGCCAGAGTGAATCTGTATTCTCCTCTTTCTTATTCCTTGTTTCTTCCTGCATAGTTTCTGGGGAACTTGTTGGTTCTTGTGTGTCAGCAAGCTCTTCTGTTTGTTCTTGCGCAATCTCTGGAGAACTTACTGGTTCTTGTGTGTCAGTAAGCTCTTCTATTCGGACCTGTGCAGTTTCTGGAGAACTTGCTGGTTCTTGTGTGTCAGTAAGCTCTTCAGTTTGGTCTTGTGCAGTTGCTGGGGAACTTACTGGTTCTTGTGTGTCAGTAAGCTCTTCAGTTTGGTCCTGCATCTTCTCTGGAGAGCCTGTTGGTTCTTGTGTGACAACAGGTTCTTCTGTCTGCACTTTTTCTGGAGAGCTTGTTGGTTCTTGTGTGACAACAGGTTCTTCTGCCTGCACCTTTTCTGGAGAGCCTGTTGGTTCTTGTGTGTCAACAGGTTCTTTTAGTTCGGCAGAGGATTGTGGCATTTCTGTCTGTGTAACAGCAGGCTCTTTTGTTTCATCTACAACATCGGAGGCTTCCTTCATTGGTTCTGCCACTACCTTATATCCTACTTGAGTATATATTTCACCACAATTGGTACACACATATTCATTATCCTTACTTTTCTCTGCTGCAGACTCTACTCGTGCTAAAACATGCAGGCTGAATTCATTCTGATATGCTTCCTTGACCCTTATTATTTTCTCCTGATAGTCCTGAATCTGAGATTTCAGAAATTCAATTTCTTCCTGCAGGGCAGGTATGGTAGGCTGGTCTTGTGGAGCGGTAGATTCCAGTGGAGGCAGAGGTTGTGTTTCATCATTTTGATCAGTATTCCCCACAGGTGGTTCTTGTGTGTCACCTGGGGTAGTGGCTGTTTCTTGTGTTGCAGCCATTTGGTCACTATTACCTTGGGTGTCGGCAGCTAGTTCTTGTGTGTCAGCTGTCTTAAAATATGATGTCACGAAGCTATGAACACTCTACATCTCAGCTTCCGAGGGTGAGGGAGAGGAGTTTTGAGGACTGGTGGGAGTGCGGATCCTTATAGTGATGGGCGGTGAACTGGGGGAATTAGGAGATTCAGCTGCTACCGATGACCGAGTTCTTCGCTTTGGTAGAGAAGCAGGGAATTCAGGCGTTTTTCTCTTCAGGCTAGCTTTCTTTAGGATAGGGGCAGTAGCCGGAGTAGCAGGTGCCTTAGCTGAAACCCTAGTTCTTCTTCTTTTCGATGGGGTTTTCTTTCCCTGCTGCCTTTTTCGTTTAAGCAGGGTAATAGGGATATTTTCATCAGAGTCATCAGTAGAAATACCAAGTATGGGAATGGAAGGATTGGTTCTTTTGGGGTATGGGGTTGTTCTCGTGGTTATTTCTACTGCTGCTTGTTCATTCTCAGCAACTTGCGGGGGTATTTTCTGGAGTTGTTCAGGAATGTGCTTTGCTTGCTGAGGGTTTTCTAGAGGGATTTGTTCAGGCATGTCCTCCGTTTGCTGAGGAAGTTCTTCATCTTGCTGAGGTGTGTCCTCAGCTTGGTGAAGAATTTCCTCATCTTGATGAGGAATTTCATGTTCCGGCTGTGGAATTTCTGCCTCCTGATGGGGATTAATGGGGGGTGGAGGGTTATTTAGAGCGAGGGCTCTATTAATCAGCAATTGGGCTAAGCGGTGGTGTTTTAAGGAAAGAAGTTGACGCTTTGCGTTAACAGCATAACGTGACATGTTTTTGAGACAACCCAATAGATAATATGGCATGTTTATTAACTGACCATTTCTCAAATGATTCAACAGGACGAAATCGTGCTGGTAAATTACCTGGTAGCGGCCTTCGCACGTCAGATATTGCTTGACAAATTCAGCGACTTTCGGCCACGGTTGAGGTAACGACCGAAGTGCTATGCCTCTGCCTTTGGGCTCTACCTGCTCGCCTGGTCGGAGAAAATCCTTCTGCGCATTAAGAATCAGGTGCTTTCTGCTGAACCACCGTGTGCCATTAGCTGGTAGCCCGGTAACTTGGGCTATAATTTCCTCCGTGACTGGGATTTGAACTCCCTGGACGACAGAGAATCCTTATGTTAAATTGCATGAAAATTCAAGGACTTGCTGCGCGTCAAAGTCCGAAAGTCTCCTGAACTACTCTATCCATCCCGCTTGCAAGAAAATTTGATAAATCTCCGGATAGATTTCAAAGACTGCTGTCGTGCTAGATTCATGTGTAATGAGGGTTCCTCCCATAGCTGTTGTTTCAGTAAATTTCAGAGTTCAGAGCCGAGCTTCCAATTTCAGTTCAGAGTAAAACGTCGCAAATGGTAACATGCCGTGATAGGGTGGCTTTTACATATTACCGGGAGAGTCAAGGGTGGCGGTAGTTGGCGTAGTATGTCATTATGAGAGTTGCTTTGGTAATCCCCCCCTCCTATGTGTAAGTGATATGATTGGAAGTACAATTATTTGATAGTCCTATCAACTTCTCCGCATTATCTATTATTTAATGTCCATACATAATCATGCGTACCTTCGTATTTTACCTTTTTGATTGCTGCGTCAAAAAGTCTTGTCTTGTCTTCTGCTGGATCATAATGATTACCGCGGATCTCAAAGCATGGGAATACCGACGATTTGTAATGGTAATGACGGAAAGTGATAGTAGGGTGCTGTAATCATCACAAGAAGTGGTATATTTTATCAAAATTTGTTCCTTGGGGACTGAAGTGGTAAGACTGGTGTTTTCATACGTGAGGGAATTTGCTGGGAAGGGTATTCCGTGATCGGGAAGCGATGTTGTAGCACCGGGATTGGTGTTGCAGCAACGGAAAATTGTTGTTGTGGCAATAGGGAATGATGTTATATCATCGGGAAAAAGACGTTTGTAAAAACGGGAAATGTGCTGGAGCAATAGGAATGGTGTTGCAGCAACAGGAATGGTGTCGGAGCAATGGAAATGGCATTGCAGCAACTGGAGATGGTGTTGCAGCAATAGGGAATGGTGTTGCAGCAGCAGGGAATGGTGTTGCAGCAGCAGGGAATGGTGTTGCAGCAACAGGGAATGGTGTTGCAGCAACAGGGAATGGTGTTGTAGCAACAAGAGTTCCGAGTCCGCAAAGTAATTCCTTTGAAACTTTTGTTCTCAGCTACTTCCCAAGCTAAAATCTGCAAAATACTGAAATGTAATATCGCAATCCTTGGCAGGATTTATTATTTTCTTAAAAAAAAGAATATCTAACCTAAAGAAAAAAATTGCATAAATAATAGAAACTCAAGTGCTTTGAGGGACAGCAAGTTCCCCTGGAAAATAATATTGTTTTATTGCCATGCAAGTGGCTTTAAAATATTCTTTGGAAACCGGCCGCTGATATAACCGAAGTCGGTAGCCATTCACTAACAGTGGTGTTCTGCTCCCATCAATTGTTAAAAGTCTAACTGTTCCATTTGGAAAAACAACATCCACTTCATACGGCCCTAACCACCTTGTTCTTAGCTTCCCTTGGAAATTCTCGAAACGGGAATCATAAAGTAGAGCCCAGTTACCTTTCTGGAACTGCTTTTGCTTGATGGTTCTGTCATGCCATCTGCTTCTTTGTTGCTGTATCATAGTTGTTTGATGGACGACATCCAGTCTTTTCTCATCCAATTCCTGAAGCTGCTGCAACCTGGCTATCTGTGCATCAGTTAAATCAAGGTTAACAACTAAGGCAGTTCTTAAGGTTTTGATCTCAAACTCTACAGGGAAAATAACATTCTTTCCAAAAACTAATTCATAGGGTGAAAAGCCTGTTGTATTCCTCCAAGTGGTTCTATAGGCCCATAGAGCCTCGGGCAACCTCTGAAACCAGTCCCTTCTATTCTTCTTTATCGTTTTTGTTAAAATGGCTTCTATGACCTTGTTGGTACTTTCCACCTGCCCATTTGCTTGGGGGTGGTACGGTGTAGTCATTTTGTGCTTGATATGATATTTTTGGAGCGTATTTTTGAAGCCATGAGAATTAAAAGGAGGTCCTCCATCAGTGACTAATTCTCTGGGTAGTCCAAATCTAACAAAGATTTCTTCAAATAAGAATGTTAGTACTGCTTCTTCATTAGCTTTAATGAGTGCTTTGGCCTCTACCCATTTAGTCATATAATCCGTGCATACTAATATGTACACTCTTTGATTAGATGGAGGATTAATGGGACCTATAAAATCTAATGCCCATTTCTCAAAAGGTTCAAGAATTACCTGGGGATTAAGTGGAATTTCATCCCTATGGTTAGGCTGGCCCATTCTTTGACAGCTGTCGCAAGCCTTCACATATTTTCTAGCATCTTTAAAAAGTGATGGCCAATAATAACCCATTCTAAGTACCTTGTGTGCTGTTCTTTTGTCTGCAAAATGTCCTCCACAAGGGCCATCGTGACAAGCTTTTAGTATATCATAAATCTTGTCTTCCCCAATGCATCTTGGATTTCTTGATCTATTCCTGTGTGGAACAGACACCCGCTTATCCAGCTGTACCTAGCACTTTGCTGGATGATCTTTCTTCTTTCCCTGTGTGATAGGTGTGATGGTAATTTTCCTGCAACTAGATAATTGGAAATGTCTGCATACCAAGGTGAGTGAGCAGATACTGCAAATAAATACTCATCAGGAAAAGAATCATCTACTGGAGCATTTTCATCAGTTTTTAAACGAGAAATGAAATCAGCAACTACATTTTCTTTTCCTGGCCTATCTACAATTGTGATATCAAATTCTTGTAATAGTAATAACCATCTGGTGACTCGGGCATTTGTAACTGATTTATTCATTAAATACTTAATGGCCGAGTGATCCGTATGCACAAAAGTAGTGTAGCCAGTAATATAATGTCGAAATTTATTAATAGCATAAATAACTGCTAGAAATTCCTTCTCAGTAACTGTGTAATTTAGCTCAGCTGGTGTCATGTTCTTGCTAATAAAATAGATGGCATAGGGGAGACTGTTTTCTTCCTGACCCAGGACAGCTCCAATTGCCGTGTCTGAGGCGTCAGAGGAGATATGAAAGGGTAATGCCCAATCAGGTCCTCTCAAAATGGGAGCTGCGGACAACTGATGTTTAAGTTTATTGAATGCATTTTCACAATCATCAGTCCACTTAAATTCAGCATTTTTCATTAACAACACAAATAGAGGAGAAGCTATTTTGGAAAAATCCTTAATGAATCTTCTATAGTATCCGGCATGTCGTAAAAGGCTTCTTACATCAGTTTGTGTTTTGGGGATAGGAAGGTTCTGAATTACCTGTATTTTAGCTAGATCGACTTGAATTCCTAAAAATGAAATGAAATGACCCAATACAATACCTTGATTCATCATCATATGGCACTTTTCAGTGCTTAAGGCAAGGTGTGCTTCTATACACCGCTTAAGTACTTTTTCAAGATTTTGCAGTGCATCCTCAAAGGTCACTCCATAAGGAGTAAAGTCATCCATAAATATTTCTAATGAATCATTTAACATATCAGAAAAGATCCCTATCACCGCTCTTTGGAATGTTGCTGGAGCGTTACATAGCCCAAATGGAAGTACTCTGTAAGCAAAGGTCCCCCATGGGCTCGTAAATGTGGTCTTGTCCTGGTCCTGGGGTGCAATCTTAATCTGATTATATCCACTAAACCCATCCAAGAATGAAAAGAATTTCTTACCTGCTAAATTATCCAATACCTGATCAATAAATGGTAAAGGGAAATGGTCTTTTTGGGTGGCTTTATTCAATGCTCTGTAATCCACACATACTCTCCATTTCCCATTTTTCTTGGGTACAATTACAAGTGGGGAAACCCACTCAGTATCAGATATAGGGTATATAAATCCTGCATTCAAGAGTTTTTGGAGTTCCTCCTTCACAATTTCTCTAAGGTTTGGGTTCATTCTTCACTGGGGTTGACAGACTGGCCGGGATCCCTCCTTAATATAAATACGGTGAGTGCATAGTTCAGGGGAGATCCCTTTCATGTCTATGTAGTCCCATGCAAATGCCTCTTTATTTTCTTGGAGTAACTTTATTAATTGATGTTTTTCATTATCAGTCAAGTCAGGATTTATATTTAATGTTTTGCCAGGCTCAATTTCAATTTTTGTACTTTTGGAAGGGCTGCCTACTGCTGTCTGAAATAAGTTTTCATTTCTCATGTTCTGCTGGGATTCAGATTCTAAGATTGTAGTGAAGTGATTATATGTTTCAGGGCTGACCGAAGAGGGTTCAGAAATAAAGCTGCTGATTAATTCATCTTCGGTGGAGTCCTTAAAAGTCAAGGCTTGTCCAATGGTCAATATAGGTTGGGTTTCTTCATCCTCATAGTCTACCCATACATAATTGTCATTATTAATCATGGGTGTAGCATGAGGATAGAGGGTAAGCTGTTTAGTTTCCTGCCCATTAGAGATGGTCATTGATCCTGATCTACAGCTGATGAAAGCATCTGCTGTAGCCAGCCAAGGTCTCCCTAGAATCAACGGATGACCCCCCAACTTTGTTTTAGTTTGTAACACCACAAAGTCAGCCGGGTAATTCCAGGATTCTACAGAAATTATAAGATCTTCAATGATCCCTTCAGGTTTAATTGTAGAGCGGTCAAGCAACTCTAAGATAGTTGGAGTTTCACTAATAAAGTTTTTTAACTGAAGCAATTGTGCTGTTTCGAGTGTCATAATATTTATTGCAGCTCCTAAATCTACTAGAACTTTAGAGATAAAGGTTTTTCCAACCTGGACTATTGTTGTAGGGTGACCAGGGTCACCATACTTCACAGGATAATATTTTTCGGTCATTAAAGCAGTTAATTCTCCCATCACATGAACTGTGAGGGGATCCTTAGCCTTTCTTCCCGGTTTTTTTATACAAATGTCTCTAATAGTTCTAGCATAAATAGGAACATCTCTTAATGCTTGCAATAATGGGATTTTAACATACAAATTCTGTAGCTCTCCTAAAAGGTTAAAGGTAGGTTTCTCAAGTGTTTTAGTGAGAGCCAGCCGTTCAGGGAATGGCGGATCTATTGTTTGATCATTATTATTAGGTGCTGATTCTGCTGTTTCAGCATTATTGTTAGCTGGTTTTTCTTTTCTAACTTCTTCTTTGTCAGAGTCAGTGATATCATCTATAATGGGTTCAACAATTCTCCCTGAGCGAAGATGGATATCGTTACATTGCAGGGGAGAGACAGGCTGATTTTGAATCTCAATTACTTGCAGGGCTTTATTGTTATTTGGATTGGGGTTAGGTTGTACAGGCAGCTGTGGTCTAATTGCCTGGTTATTTGGAGGAGTATTGCATGGTAAGGAAAGAGACTGTTGTTGTTGAGGAAATGGTATCTGTTGGGCTGCCCAGTTTGGATTCCATTGATTAAAATACGGTTGCTGGGGAGCCCAAGGATTCCATATAGTAGGATCAGGAAAAGGAAGATTTGGTTGCTGCATAAGTGGAAAATTCATTGTATTAAAGGGTGGGTACTGCATTTGGTTCATGGGTGGGTAGTTTGTTTGAAAAGGAAAATTATTATTCCAATGACTGAATTCTGTGTTAGAGCTCATACCTTGTTTTTATGGCCATTGCCTCCTCTGTGTCATCAGGTACATTGCTTCAGCCTCTTCTTCAGTTGACTGCAATGCTGCTTTGATTCCAGGCAGAGAGGGGCATTGCTGGGTTTCATGGTCCTTCTCGCAGATTGTGCAGATAGGTATCTTATCCAGTGGGCATTCCCTGAGTGGGTGTTTTTCTCTGCATTTGGAACAAAAAATAGCTAGGGCAGCTTTTGCTTCTACCTGTTTCTTCTTTACTTGCAGAGCATCAATTTGTGAAGCAAAAGAGCTTAACATCTCAGTTTTAAATTCTTCTAATAAATTACCTATTTCAGCCCTTGTTGCTCCTCCGCTTACTGACTTCTGAACTCTTGAATATACATTATCTCTGCTTTTTGATCTGCCTACTGCTCCCCTTGAACATCTCATGCAGAGATTGATAATTTCATCAAAGGGTTCTTCGGAAATGTCCCCTTTTCCCAGCATGTTTAACATGTCCAGGCAGTCATCTCGTACTCCTTTCAGCAATATAGTCTTCAGAATATCTTTAATCATATTAGGATGGTCAGACCACTGCAGATTTTACTGTAATCTTTCCACAAAATCTTCCAAATTCTCGTCCTCTTTCTGAACCATTTTAAACAACTCTTCCTTCCTTTCTCTCGTCTGGCAGTAATTTTGATACTTAGCCAGAAAGCTCTCTTTCATCTGATCCCAGGTAGTGATTGCCTGAGCTCCTAGGCTCATAAACCATCTTAACGCATTCCCTTTCAGTGTTGCTGGAAATAGTTTTAGTTTCTGATTAGCGCTCACATAATCATAACTCCTACATAGTATGTTGAATTCGAAGAGGAATTCATCCGGGTCTTCAGAGGATAACCCATGAAAGTTGGGTAATGCTGAGAGTGGAATGTTTTTCATGGGGTTGTTCCTCTCGGGAGCTCCCCAATAGGGAATTCCAGGGTAGAGAGCGAATTTTCCCCTCTTCCTTCTGTTCTGTTATCCTCCATTGGTCTTTTTGCTAAATCACTTGCTTTATTTTCTGTCTCTTCTGTTTCTTCAGGTTCTTCTACCAGTTCCTCGGTGTATTCTGGTACTTCCAACTTCCTTTCAGGTCCTAGTACTTCCTCCGTCTGTCGATTTGTTTGTGAGAAATACTGGATCTGAGGTCTCCGGGAACTTGTCCTCTGTGATGTTTCAGCCTTTGAGATGATTTCGTCAATATAAGTTTTTCTTCCTCCTTTGCCGCCTATGAAATTAGGTTTCTTGCATCCTCTCATGCATCTGTTATTCTCGAAAAGAAATCATTAATGCCTTTAGAAATCTCTAGTTGCCTTCCCCGGCAACGGCGCCAAAATGTTGGCTAGTTGAATTGTTTATTGATTAAACAATCAAGTACCACATTAATTGTCAACCTGGGAAAGTCTTTTTATTCCAAAGGCTACCGCGTATTGTATGTACTTAATTCTAAAAGCATTAAAAAGCTGTAGTATACGTGATTCTTACGCTAAGTTATCACAGTACCGATAAAATGGAAGTAATTAATTAAGATTACAAATCTGGAAAGCAAAGTGATGGATGCTCTGTTGGCAGAGGATCAGGACCCTATCCTCCAGGTGAGGACGTTCAGCACCTGCCCCTGTAACCAGATTGCTAATACACACTGCACTCTAATTCACCGGTGAAATATCCTTGCACAACTTCAAGCAATTAATGAAACAGAGTACTAGCAAAACGGAAATACCAGAGGTAATGCTACAGAATCCAAACAGAGTACCAGCAGAAAGAAACTATCACTCACTTACACAATTGACAGAAAAGTAAATGGGTGAATCTTGTGAGGAAGGTGGGCCCAGTCCCTCTCACAAGATTCCCTAGAACACAAAGGCTAGATTAAGTGCTTAGAATAATCTTCTATTCATCTGCCAAAAGATTCAAGTACAATAAAGTTCAGACTTGCTGATGTCTCTCAAAATCTCACTTACAGACCACAATCATCCCCCTTCTAATGTAGATGTCTCCTCTTTATAGAGGAGACATCTATTACAATAGATTATTACAGTTCATTCAGTTAACCCATTCTATCAAAAATAAAAATTACAGAACGCTGTTACAACAGTATAATAATATATTCTTTCTTAGGTTTTGGCTGTTACACAACTGGTAACCGACTTCGACCGTCTTCTTGGGATCCTCGCATTCCTTTATCATTTCCCCGTGCTGTTCCTGATTTAGGCAATGGTAACTGTGTTCTACCCGCTTTAGACAGCTGCTTGATCATGCTGCGGCAGCGTTATTCAGATAGTTGCCGTTTGTTATTCCCAGCTGTTGCAAAATAGCCTGCTTTAGATGGTTGTTGTTGCTGACTGTAGCAACTGCGTAGTTGCTGCTTCTGGTGTTGCAGCAACTGGGTAGTTGCTGTTTCTGGTGTTGCGGCAACTGCGTAGTTGCTGTTTCTGGTGTTACATCAACTATAAATTATAATTCCTGCAGGCTTAAGACAATTACTTGGCAACTTAGTCAGCTTTTCCAAAGATAAATATAAAGATACTCACGAATATGCAATGAACAATTAAACATATAGATGTGCGGAAAGTTACTTCGTACCTTGGGGTGATTAAGTCATTATGTAATCAAAGCTTACAACTTATGACTGAAAAGGATAATATTATGGCAAAAATATAAGGTCAAAATTGGTCAATTCTGAGTCCTAACAGCTGTGCCCATACCACAGACCTAATTCGTATGTCTTTTGGATGGTTGCGCCCATGCCTAGACTACATGTATTTCACTATCAGAGATATCAGTTGTACTTGCACCTGTAGGTTTTTCCAGATGGTGTTGCAGCTCAATCAGTTTCGTAAAGCATTTCACCCCTCCCACTCTCTCGGGCTTCATACTTTAGGGGGCATCTGTTACGCAGTAATTTGTCATTGCCTTCACCCCAGTCCTTCTACTATGTCATGTATCCCAATGAAACATGCTCATGTTGAACAAATGCTCTCTTATGTTGCCAAGTGACCCACTTTTCCTAAGTTTTCTACCTCATTACGACTCTGGACTTAATATACGTGATGAACAGTGGTTGTGAATAGTCTGGCTGCACTTCCAGCACAAAAGTACATCTATTTCCTGCGACAGTCCGATTTCATGCTCCGGCGCGAGGCTACTTGCTATATCTAGTGACGGTCTGACTAGCTACATTATCTACTAATGATGTCAGCACTAAAGCTTAGTTATAAACTCGCGATGATCCAGATTGGGTGAATTCGTTCCAACAGTGGGCCTTCTGGATGTCTCCAGACCTGGTTGTTGGCATAGTTTGTGTCGCCCTTCCTCCTCTGGTATGGCAGTTCCGTCATTTGTGCTACCTTCCTTGGGGATAAGCTCACTCTTCCACCTTTCATGGAGACTCCTTCTCCTATTTAAACACTCACCATTGCTATGATCAGCGAGTTGGTAATTCTTTGGATTGAGCAGTGTTGTTAGTACTTTTGGGTTTGATAGATAGCTGGTGTGGGTGTGATAAGTGTGGGATTGTTGATAGCTTGTGGAAGGTTGTGAAGTGCCCTTAACTTTGTGCTAAAACTTATGAGTGAGAGAGAAACATTGTGTGTTGGGAGATCCATCTTCAAAGAGTGAATGCTTCAAAAATACATTGGTTGGACCCTCCGAGAAGGCTTGCGATGTTAAGAATTTGGTTGTAAGCTTGCTCTTATTTTATTATTAATACAATCAATGATGTTTTCCTATGTCTTGTATGTAATTTACTTGATTGCTCATGACTTTTTGACTTTGTGAGTAAATAGATCATTGTTGTTTTCCGGTTACGTGCTTTGTTGTATTTCCTTTGCATTGTTTCAGGTTGATCACTCATTGGGAAGAAGGAAGCAAACATTGGAGCAGGGCAATAGAACTTCATCGACCACCGGTCGAGGTAGGCCTCCAACTATGACTGTTTAAGGAAATATATTGTTGATCTGTCCTTGTTGTGACTAGACCCACTCTAGGGCTAGAGGGGTTGCCTATGTCTGTAGAGGGAACACTTTCCTGCATCACAAATATGCATCCTACTCCTACTCCATCATTGGATTTAGATTCATAAAAAAATAATTTCCAAAATAAAGAGCTAACTACAGGTTTATCTAAAAATTTACACACTTAGAAGTATCTGTTTGGGAAGATTTTTCAACTTGGGATACTACAAATGTTTCCAAGAAAGGTGAAGTATAAGCATTAAAATTTCCTAGAAATGATTCTACTGAGTAGTTTCTAATGATATTTTTGCTATACGCCACTGGTTCATTTTCTCCTTTTATCTCTGTGACTATGTACTTTTGATGTTTTCCCTATCAACCCTTATCTGATTTCGCTTGCCATTATAGGGAAGCCACACGTGAGACTAGACAGTCGCAAAATATCCATGAAGCTTTTCTGACCAATCTCTACTAAGGATTAAGCCATAGAACTCAATAATATCAATGACAAGAATGTCAATGACTAGAAAGACTTTGGGATTTGATGAGAGTCTGATGGTTACTTGATTAAGTTCCCCAACAACTTCAACTTGAGACTGATCTAACTACACAATGCGTACAATAGATTTTTGAGGCTGAAAATTCGACTTTGTACAAATTGTTCTAGGTAAAATGTTAGATGAAGTTCTTGAATCAACTAAACAGTTGTGTATATTTCTATTAAAAATTTCAAAAGTAAGGAGGAATGGAGGAGTATGAGATTTAGATCTTCCTCCAATCAGAGCAATGTCGGTTGGATCAATTTTGTTTAAAGTGGCATTAGGGGGTCTTCCCGTTTCTTAGGCAGCGTGTGAAATCATAGCAGCAGGAAGAGGTGAAGTAGGTACTGCTTTGAGATCCTTAAGGAGTAGCTTCTGCTAATGTTTTAACTTTCTAATCTCATGAAAGGTGATGTTTACCCTATTCTTTTTCATATCATCAACAATATTATATTCCATTACATCAGATACTATAAGGGTTTTAGTTGAAGATGAAGAGTTCAACTGAGGAGGAATAGTTTGAGTGGATTTCGGTGAAGATTTATTAACTGTTGTTTTTTCCTTGGGAGGTGGCATTGAGGCCTTTTGCTTTGGATTTGTTTGCGGTAAATCAACAGGGTTTTTTACTTTGGGTGGCAACAGGAAGTGCTTCTTGTTTTCTTTGTTCGGAAGTATAAAATCCCACATTCCTTGTAACTCTACAACTTCTTCATCATCTATTTTCTCTTCATTTGTTGAAACTTCATCTTCCTCTCCATCTAATTCAACATTTGATATAGCATTTGGAGGTTTGTGATCAGCGGGGGAATTCCTTTTAAATGCTTTAAAATATTTCTTAGAGGAAGTCTCTGCTACTTGTTTTTTGATATCAACCATTTCATTAGACATGGCTTTGAGGACCTTCTGCAAACCTTCAAGATCAAAAGGATCTTTTGGTGGTTTCTTCTTGGATTCATCCCTAAAATTCACTTTCTTGTATTTTCATTTTCTAATGCATTTTTCTTATCTACAGCCAGAATACATTTTTCTTCAACTATTTCCTCTTTCATATTTTATGCCAAAGTTGGTTTGACATCTCTATCAACGAAAATAGTTGTGTTTGAAGGGAGAGAAGAAATATACCACTCATTTTGGGCCTCATCATTGGGCTTGGATGCCGCCAGTATCTTATTCAATAATTTATTGAAGCGAGAGTTGAAGTCTTTTATTGGTTCTTTAGGTTCATCTTTCAAATTTGAGAGATCATTGATTAGGGTAGCCGTGAATCTATCATCTCTAAATTTAGTTAAGAACTACTCTTGAAAAGCATCCCAACTATTAATAGAACGTAATGGTAATGAGAAGTACCATGATCCTGCTGCTCCTTGCAAAGTATATGGAAATAATCTTACAATTGCATCTTCTTCTACTACTTCATTCAAGTTAATGGATAACATAAAATTGTTTATGTGTTCCTCAGCCAATAGGCCACTATCAAGATTGAACTTTGGTAACCATTTCTCTGGATGAGATGGAAATGGATGTAAAGGTGTAGCCATCCTAATAGCTCATGAATTTTTCCATGGCCTTTGAGTAGGTTGATCCATTGTTGGTATTGGAGAAGAGGAAATTGTGGTAGTGGTTGAAGGTGATTGGGTAGAGGAAGATGGAGTTCCAATACCTGTGTGAATCACGATCTAGAGTGGTGAGGGGGATGATTGGCCTTGTGATGATATGGATGGAATGAATGAAGATGATGATTATGTTGATGAATGAACCTTGTTGTGAGATTCAAATGGTGTATTCTTATCTTTCTTATGGCTTGGTATAGGGAATTCAAATGGTGGGATTCCAATATTTTCTCTATGTGCTCTAGCTAACCATTGAGATGGGGTAAACTGAGAGGTAACACTATCTTGCGATAACTCAGATTCCTCTTGAGATATCAAAATCCCCTGTAATTTATTAATCAAATATTGGACTTGAAGGGCTTCGATAGAAGAAGAATGATATGGGTTCTCTCGGATTTTAGTAGTGGGCTATGTTGTTGTTTTTGTAACTTCTCACTTAGGATTAAGAGATCTAGAATTCAATTGAGAAGTTGGAGGTGATGGTGAGGAAGTTTTACTCTTAGAATGGTCCGTTAATTTGGATTTACTTGCCATTCACAGTCAGGCCCTCCTTCTAGCACCAAAAATGTTGAAGCCTCGAAAATTGTTGCTTACCACATTGGGGGAAAACCACCTGGTTTGGACCTTGGTTGGTAGCTCCTTTTCCATCTGGTGTGGTGGCTCCAACTGGGGATAATGGGACCAGTTTCCCAATATAAATTATGATAGTGTTGATGGGGTGATATATGATAGTTTGGCAGAATGTTTAAGCTAAAAGTAATCTAATCTAAAATAATAATCGCGTGCATATATCCTAATTTAAACACTATCTAGCTATGACTATACCCGGGAATAAAATTGAAACATGCAATATACAATAATGTCCTAAAGAAATTGGTAATGAGTATCATTCAACTGCAATAGGAAGTGAAATCATTTTAGCAATAATCGTTTCGGATAAATATTTAGCTGAAACAATTGTGAAAGATATATTGCATAAGAAATTATTCATATATTCAACTTAAAATTTAGGTCGTCACCATGAAAAAGTGCAATAATGCTAACCAAGATTTAAACTTTCATACATAAAAAATTTGAAGAAAAATTATTGCTTAATACGTGAACAAAACAAAATCACGAGATAAAAGTACCATTTGTAATAAGTTTTAATCATGTGTTTCAGCAAGATCGACCTACTTCCAATCAATCCAACACCATCTAAAAGTAAAAAAGTGCAATTTCAGTAGAAGATGCCAGATAAGATAAAAATAAATCTTGTTCCATTCATTTCACCATAACTTTCCTCAAAGGGACATAAGTGCATGTTTTGAAGATTGTTTCTGATAAAATTTCTGGACCCCTCTCTAAATGCATGAGAGGGGTTTAAATACTAAACTATAAATAATAATAATAGATTATTACAAAAATAGTTGAGGAGGTTTAAACAACCTTCCTTAAATTGTTCAAAACAAAACAAAAATAGAGATAAAAACTTGGTGACTAACTCCTTTGCATTTGATCTTTAAGATCGCAGATGTTCGTCATGAGTTTGAGATGTGTTGGTTAGATGATCGCAGATTTCAACTACCCAGTGAACACAACATTGGTTAGTTCTAGTACCATTTTCTATGTGGAAGAGGTTAGGCATCTTAGGGACATCCACTGGCTGTAATATTTAACTAAATGTTGCCAGTACGCTTCCCAGTTTAACCTGGTCATTAGCATAATTTCTTCCTCTTTTTGTCTTTTTTCCTACTTCCACTATTGTTCAAGCTGTTTGACATTCAGAAGGAAAGTTGGTACAGACTCTGCCACCATGTTTACACTGTGTTTCGTTGATGTTTCCTGCAACTGTCATTGCCTTTTTTGCTTACTTAAGCTGATAATCCCAGTCTGCAAATAAAATTTTTTTAGGTGACTCCTCCAGTTGAGGAAAATCAGCCTTCATCCCATCCTCTGAATTCTACCAGGTGATGAATTTGGAAACTCTTTTCAATACTTCATCATATTCGAGTCTCATGTCAACAACTTGACTCGTTAACTTGTTACTAGGCTCGCAATAAGGACTTAACTGCAAGACCTTCTGCATAGAATTTCTTTCTGATGCATTAGCTGGGAGTTCAGGCTGAGCGCTTTGATTATAAACTGATCAATATTTGGGCTGCCCTTATACTTATCTATTAATGCTTGTATCTTCGCTTCCTTTTCTGCTAAATTGGCTTGATGTTTTATTTGCATCTGTTCGAATTCTTATTGGAGCTTGGCTATTTGCAATTCCACTTGTTGGTTAGATTTTTCTTGCTCGAACTGTTGTTCCAACAATAGAATTTTATTTTCCTTTTCTTTAAGAAACATTTTTTCTTCTATTGCTTTGTCAATAATCATTGTAGCGTAGGCTCCTACAAACTGAGACAATCTAGTAAGGTTGTCAGATGGGTTGATGGGTGAGTCTTTCCATACAATATCCATCGGTTCATTATCATGAGTAGTAACAATTGTAGCATCCAACTTCCTCTTCTTTCTCTACCTTTTGGGCTATAGAACACATCTAAAGGAGGAATCTCCTCAATTCTCAAAACAATTTAAGAGGTCAGAGTGGTGGGAATGTGTTATACCTCTTGAGTACTTACAATTTTCTCTACTGTAAAATCTTGAGTTGTTTTGCGTTGAGGAGTCTGTGGCTCAAGTGCTTGTTTCTCTGTATGGAGATTTTTATTAAAATGCTCCCATTCTTTCTCTAAATCAATCACCAGGAATTTTGTTGCTGGGTAGAGGTGGAATGAATTTTAGCCTGTTTTCTAGTTGAAGTTTGCTCAGTTATCTTTTCTGTAGATTGGGTTGTATCCTTTTTTGAATCCTTGCTTTTGCGTCCCCCATTATTTGACTGTTGCTCTGATTTCTCTGACTCCCGGGTAGACTTATCTTGGGACTCTGCTTGGGAATCATATTTAGAATTTTCTCTCGAGCTTCTTTCTAGGCTTACACTGGGAGTTGGCTCCCTTATTGGTTCAATCAATAATTAGTCCAATGGGACCTTTAACAATCTCCTTTCTCTGTATTGGTGAAAGGCTTCAAGCTATTCTGGGTCAAAAGGTAGTGATGACATGTGCTTCACTTCTGTGAATGTTTCTTTCTGTAGGAAGATGTCATCAAATGTGTCTTCCTCATGACTGAATACCTTCACTTTTACCATGGTAGTGAAGTCTTTGGTAGTGCCATTTGGGTCATATTGGCGACCCTGGAATTTATGTAATTTCAAAGATTGAATGATCTTTGTTTCTTTGAATGCATGGCCTAGATCATGCAATGCAAATGCTCCACATTGTAATGGAAATGTAGTCCAAATGACCTTTTTCGCTTCCTTTAATCCTTTTCTTAGTCCACCCTCACTCGCTGTTTGGTAGGCTATCTCTCTAACCATCAATTTGTCTGGAACATAGTATGGGAGGACATGAGGTGAGGTCATTCTCCCAAAAACCCTGATATATGTGAACGTTTCCTCCCCAAACCATCTGGCCACTGGGAGGATATCTACCTTAGCTTCCTTAGAAAACCTAGGGGCATCTCAGTTGTAAACCTATTTGTGGATAGGCAGCATGACCCCATGAAAATTTTTGTAAAATTACAGGTGAAACTGAGACTCCCACATGTCCTTATGATATATATGAATGGGGAGTGGATCTTTCACATTCCATTTCCATCCCATGATATGAAATTTTGAACCAATACAAATTGCATCCATCACATAGGCACTCATAAAAAATGGAGGGTAAACCCTCGTTGAGACACTTCTTTTCCTCCTATAATCGATTATTGCCTTTGCTAAATTACCAGACAAAATTTGGGCCCAATTCATTATGGTTGCGTTTATGACTGCATCTATTAATGGTAGCCATTCTAGGGAAAATTTAGTGCTAGCGGGCTTGCCAAACATCCTACAGAGCACGACTGCTGCAAAACTATGGGGAGGAGAAAAAGATGCAATAGAGTACATACCCGATTTGTCCTTTTTGATCTTGCCCTCATTATTCGACCAGGTTCGGGTGACATCTGCTGGGTCGTCGTTCTCTTTGGAAAACCTCTCAAGGAACTATTTGTTGTAGATGGCTTGGGGCTTTGGTAGGTGGTACATAAGCCATAGGTTGTCTAGTGAAAAGTATACCATAACCTCTTGACTTGTATTCTTAAATTCTGTATATGAGATATTGGCCTGATCAATGATCCACTTGACAATATTTGTGTAGGGTATTATCCTCGAGTGTGTAGCTATGTGATACAAAAATGAACATGCCGTCTCAAAAATGGTGGCATCTGAGGAAGTGCGACCGTCAGCTGTGACCTTTGTTTCTAGAGGTCTTGGTTACTCTTCTTCTAATAAATCATACATAGTTTCCCACGTGGAGGTCCCTCCTTCTCTTCTGCATGTAGTATCTATGAAAAAAGGAGTCATTTCTAATTTCTTAGACGCAACTGCCTTGCCCTCTTTACCATTTCTCCCAAAGACTCCTTCTGTGGATTTTCCTTGAAAATGGAGAAAAACAAAAGCTATCAGATATATAGAGATAAGAATGAACGTAAGCTGAGATAATACAGATAACTTGAAAAGGTGATAAGAAAGGAGTTTTATTTGAATGCAAGTGAGAAGATATCATATCACTCTGGATGGCTTTTCATACATAAATGCCATTAAATTTTACTAAATTCCCACTAATGGTCCATTATATCTTAGCTTTAATGCTCATTAATGTACGCATTGTAAGTCGGGAAGAAAGCTTCTAGGGTGGCGAGCCTTTAAATTGCGAAAATGGTGATTTTGTGATCCATCCAATAAAACGGAAGAATTATAAATCTCCAAGATAATAGATAGAAATACTGCAAATAGAGCCATTGCAAAACCCATAAGAGGAGTAGTTCCCCATCCAGGAGCTACTTTACCATATTCTGAATTAAGCAGTTTTAAGCCATTCATAGTTGATCATAGCCAGCAGGCAGGGCAGGTCATTGCCGATAGCCGGGAGTCCTTGCCGGGAGGCCTAGCCAGTTCTCATTGCCGATAGCTGCTAGCTGATGCCGCTAGTCGATGCTGCTAGTCGATGCTGCTTAAAGAACAATTAGGTTATTGAAGTTTGATTTCCCAGTTTATTAGTACCAGGACAAGGCCAGTCTACTTTGGGCCATAGCCAACAGCAGCCGTAGTGGATTTTGTTGAAGCAGCACGAAAAGTAGCACGAGCACTAGCATATCCAAGCCCAGCTAGCTACCTTGATGCAGCTGTAGTGGGCTTCGCATATACCTAGATAGGATGGAATGAATCGTCGAACCGGACTCCTTGTTGTTTCTCGGAATGAAGCGGGCTGATTGATTTCCATCACGTGCAATTTCTCCATAATTCGAGGAGCTCTTTATATGCGTTCGTACATAGTTTTCAGTGCAAGTATGTATTTTTTGATCTTCTCGGAGATCTTTGGAATAATTCCTTTGTTGTGCGAACCAATGGGAATGCTCATTTTGAGTTACACCAAGTCTAAAACCAAGTGGATTTATTTCTTGCCCCTGATCGCTATCGCTTGCCCCCATGAGGTTGGTTGGAGTGCTACCACGCGAGACACGGGAGCAAGAACCTGCCGATGTTATATAACATCTCTCTCCATTTTCGAGGTGTAAATAGATCGTTCTATAACTATAGTATTGGACCAAATGAGATTCATTCGTTAGAATAGCTTCCATTGAGTCTCTGCACCTATCCCCTTCCTATCTTTGGAGAAGAAACATTGTCTTCATGAACCGGATTTGGCTCAGGATTACCCATTCAAAATATCCCAGGGTTCCCTGGATTTGGAAGCTATCACTTGGTAGGTTTCCATACCAAGGCTCAATTCGATCAAGTCCGTAGCATCTACCAATTCTGAGTCCTATACTTAAGTTTCCTATAAAGACCCCCGCAAGGTCTGCCGATTAAGGCATTGTCTCAATGGGGAAGGTTTTGCAAGGGAGCAAGCCAAGGTGAAGGCGTAGCGCCAACTCGTTGCATTAGGGGAGGGGCTACCTTCGCTTCTTCAATGATTCTAAATGTTACGATACGGGAAATCAATCAAATAGAAAGGATCCTATGAGAAAAATCATTGAATTTTCAGGTCTCTTGGGTAATTTACATAGTATAACCAACCGTTTTCCATCCTCCCATTTTCTAATAGGCAGGGAAATGAGTACTCATTAGAGATCTTAGGGCCATTATTATGTCTTTCCCCCTCCTGGGTACTATCAGCTGGGGTTCTATAAATGGATGAGCCCATTGGAGGAGGTTTACATGACTCAACCAGAGAAAGACAAGCATACCTCAGAAATCAATCTCTACCACTTATGGAAAAGCTGCCTGACAACCTGCTTGTGGGCGCCTGTTTATCACCAAAGCCTGTGGGCATTTTTCACTTACGACCAAAGATGGAAATAAAATTGCCGAAAAATTAGAAGATAATATCTACATTTTTTAACTAGGAGATCAGCACCCTTTATAGCTATAATAGGTCTTTCGCCATATCTAACATAGTGAATTTTAGGATCCTTCAACGACCAGATACTTTTCAGTGAATTTCGATGAGAAAAAATGATAATATGTTTTATCTTTCGATGAAAATGAGTTCGCTGAGGGAAAGATCCATGAGACAACGATCGTGAATGAGAGTAATGGTCTCCACTTCGGTCTAGGTGGTCTACCTTATTCCTGGAATGCGAATATGGCTGGCTCGTATCTGGCAGGTCTAACTTAATCGGTTCCTCCGTGGCATTGCAAAGATTCTTTTCCAAATACCAAGGATCTTACTACTAGGAATGGAACCTCTAACAATTTCTTTGTTCTTAATGCCCTGTATTCTCCAGGGATTAATCACTTCAACAATCTCCGATGGTTCCATAATAAGGGTATCTGAAGTACAAACGAGATGGATATTTGTGAAGCAATCTCGTAGATCACATTATCGCGTTATGTTTTTATGATTTCCTTATTGTTTCTGTTAGATGTGAGATGCGGGCTGCTTACTATTGTTTCTAGGACATAAACCATTTGTCAGGTTTTTTTGTGTAAAGTGATTTTTATTAAGTAGTGAACCTAAATACTTTTCTATGATGTATCTCAGGAGTGGGTCCAGGTTTCAATCACATTTCATAATCTTGATAGATGGTAAGTTTGTAGCATTTCTTTAAATGTCCGAAATGTGATGTGGTAAGGAAAATTGTGTTATCACAATTTCACATCTCACACATTTTAAGGTAACTCATTAAGGTGTGCCTTCTTAGAATAGCGATATGTGATGCGGGCCTTAGTTTTAATAAAATGCCTTAGGACTTAGTTTATATAAGAAACATACTAGTTTCAAAGATTTAAAGCACAAAGTCCTCTTTTGATTGCTTTTCACTAGATTTGGTGGATTAGCAAGGCTTTCAATCACGCTTGATCGGGTGATATGCGGGAAAGGGAGAAATTTAATAGTTTTTTGGAAAGGTGTTTGATTGATATCCTATTTTATTCAAAAAATTAATAAAGAAAATGCCTAAATGCTAAACTTATTTTTGGAAACATTTTTTAAAGGGTCCCCATTTATTAATGTAATATTGACTACTACTATTAACAAATGGGGGGTTGTTGAATAGCACAACAGGTTACTATTGTGATTGCAAGGGAACCTACGGTTGCTGATTAGGTCCTTGTTCAGATTGGTAGGAAACATGCAGTTATGGTTGTGGGTAAGAAACCTGCGGCTGTGACTACAGGTAGGGTACCTACTGCGGTTGGGTAGGAATCTATGGCTACAGAGGAGGATTATCAATCACATAAGAAAATTGTGTTTGAGGACCATACAACTTTTGAGGTCCTACTTGCTGATAAGGATTTTGGAGTCATCAAGACCCAGTGGGAACATAAGGCTACTAGTAGGAAGGTTGAGTCAAAGGGACTTGGTGACCTTGTAAATAGGTTCCTATGACATTACTTGATACAGGTGGAATTTGTGTTCAACCTAGGTTAGAAACAACACCAATGGGTTGACTTTACCCTGATGTGGGAGGAGGGGGTGCATAATTTCCACTATAAATAGGAGGTATGTAGAGGAGTGGAATAGGAGGAGCATAAATTTTAAGAGGAACATTTTTTCCACCTAATGAAACTGTAGGTTGGGTAGGGGTTTGTGCAGTTACTAGAATGTTTGGAACAAACAAGTTGGTAGTAGGAGTGACACTAGATGACCAAATATGATTATGAAACAGTGAAGTTACACCAGAATTGTCGGAAAAAGCAACACTGATAGAGTTATAACCCAATGGGACCAAGGATGCACTATAAGGATGAGGAGTACCTGGCCCAATCGTCATGTAGGGATTGGAAGCATAAGGGAAGCCTTATGGAGGAAGAAGTGATAAAGGATCAATCTCGGTAATTGGAATACGAGTTCTAGAAGTTTCCACATAAACATCCTAGGATGTTGACCCTACAGGCAGGTTATCACCTTCTGTTTCCATGGTTGGGAACAGTTTTCGGTTTGGAACCCGAGTCATTCTTGCAGAAGGACTCAAAGGTACGTTGGGAGTATCAAAAGAACTATACGGATGTGGAGGTGAAAAATACATAGGATCTGTAGGATCTGATTCAAAGAGTGGGTTAGGAGGAAAAAGAAAGAACTCTGAAGTAGGTTGTGTAGATTTTCCTAAAGATTAATATCTCATGTAATGTACTAAAACACAAGACAAGAATCTACTCTACTCTTTAAACAATGAAAACCAAGAATCAATGAAAGCAATAATCGACAAGAGGAAGATAATCAAAGACATAAAACAATTTTTTCTCTGCGGAAAACCACTACTCAAAACCCCAACTATCTATTGCATTAATTAGAATTATGAGTGATAATACAAATCTTGTTCTCACAAGAACAATTCCACACAAGTATGATCAACTTTCTGCCTCACAAGCCCACACTAACCAACACTTAGCCAATTTCTATGTTAAGTCCCTATATTACTAGTGTAACCCCTTATTGTTATTTTTGAAACCCCCTTATTATATTGTTGTGCCCATGTAGTCCCCATATTGTTATTATTGTGCCCCATAGAAGCCCCCTATTGTTATTGTTGTGCCCTTAAATTATTATTCTTATGTTAGCTCTGATTACATTAGTACCCCTTAGACTCCTATATATATAAAGGAGGTCTTGTCATTTGTATCATCCAATAATTGTTCATTTATGTAATGTAAAGGAGGTTCCCCCTTGAAGAGGCCGATTTCTAAGGAGTTGATCTATCTTTTATATCTTTTTGTGAGTTGGTTTCATAACATTTGGTATCAGAGCTTTGGATTCTAGGGTTTCACTGCTCCAAACAAGTCATCATGGCATTTTCGATATAACTTCGTTTCTGTGACATTTCAAAAGCTAAAAAAAATCCATTTGAGCCAAAATCATTCAAAACCTTAGGTCTAAAGTTCAGATCTTGTCTCACTATATTTTCGGAGATATGATCTGAGGAAGTTAGGGTTTTTGCAAGCTCCATAATTCCATCTCAAACAGGTCATCGTGGCATTTTCTCTATAATTTGTTTCTATGAAATTTCTGACTTTTCAATTAAAACCTATTTGATCTGCAATCGTGGTGAAGGTCGGGCCTGAATTTTAGATCTTGTTTCGCTATATTTGCGGCAATACAGTCCAAGCCATTTAGGGTTTCTGCAGGCTCCCGAATTACATCCCAAACAAGTGACCTAGGGACAATTGTCATAACTGTCTCTCTGAGAATCAAATTGAAATTTCGTAAGAAGCTACAAAAATAGGATGGACTAGAATATTTTGTGTATTGTTTTTAGGTCTGAAGGTCAAAACAGTAACACGTGGCACTTCATACAAGTTCGATCTACTGAACAATTATATAAGCAAGTCAACTTGCAGGATTGGGCATAATGCTTTCTTGGAGAATCAAATATCAGACTGGTGGCATTGGAAAGAGGACGTAGAGGGCTACCACAGATCACAACTTTAGACCTTGGAGATCTTAAATTACATAGTTACAGTCATTTCAAGATTGAGATCCTGTAAATTGGATACTATAGACGGAACAATATTTTGATCTACAAGATGTACAACTGTTACAAAAGCTACATATTGCATCTTTATATTTAGAATCAAATCAATTTTTATGGTAAAAATGGCTTTTTTCTCATAAACCACTTGTCACTTGGTCAATTTTCATGGAGGAAATGATAGCACATTATGAGGATACAAAGAGAATCACCTTCTTTAGCCAATTGATAAATCTCAAACAAAAGGGTTCAATGCCAGAGCACATTGAGGACTTCCAAAAATTGAATATAAGGGTAAATGATATTCTAGAGAAGCAAAGGATTGATGTATTCATAGGGACTGTAAAGGATAACATTCAACATGAGGTTCGTCTTTCGGAACTTGATTCATTAGAGAAGGCATTCAGGTTGGCAAGAAAATTTGAAAGCGGAATTATGGAAACAAGAAATCCTACCATTCACAACTATAAATATGGAAGTGTTTTTTATCCTAGCCTTCCACAACCTACAAGGTTTACACCACAAAAATTGGAAGAAAAAAGAGAAAAAGGACTTTGTTACATTTGTGATAACAAATACATTAAAGGTCATAAATGTGCTGAGAAGAAATTATTTTACATAGATTGTGAAGAGGATGAAGAAAAGGATCAAGAAACATCAAAATAATATGATATACATCAGGGACCAATCCCAAAGAAAGAAGAAATGAATCCGATCATATCTTGTAAATCATTGACAAGAATTACCACTCCTCAAACTCTCAAGATATAAGGACATATCAAGAAGAAAAAGGTTCAAGAAGTGAAAGATCACACTAAGCATGAAGAAATGAATCTGACCATATATTGTAATGCATTGGAATGAATTACCACTCATCAAACTATGAGTATGGAAGGACATATAAAGAAGAAAAAGTAATAGTGTTGATTGATTCAGACAATGCCCATAATTTTATTCACTGTAATATAGCGAAGGAATTGAATTGCTTCCTATATCCAGCACTAGAGTGTCAAGTGATGGTTGAAAATGGAAGAACCATAAATTGCTCTAGAAAGTGCTATAATATCAAGCTATCCATGGGAGAATATTTTTTGAATAGTCCAATGCTTTCCATTCCAATGGGTGGTGTTGATGTTGTACTAGGAGTCCAATGGCTACAATCTTTGGGTATGATAACTTTTAATTTTCAAGAACTCTTCTTGAATTTTTTTTCAGAAGGAAAGGAAGTTGAATTAAGGGGTATCGTAGGGAAACAGGAAAATATAATTAGCTCTAATGGAATGACAAAGCTTCTAAAGGAAGAAAACCATGGCATACTTTCATAATTATGTTCACTAGAGGTTCCCACATTGAAATCATTTGTTTCTCCATATCTCCAAAAATCCTTGGACAATCATTCTAAGGTATTTGAGACTCCAAAAGGCCTCCCACCTATTTGTGATCATGATGATGCTATCCATTTTCTAGGAAGTGTTCCTCTAAACATTAGGCCTTACAGATATCCCTTTATACAAAAGAGTGAAATTGAATGTATGGTTGCAGAAATGCTAGAGGTTGGTATAATTCAACCTAGTAAAAGTTCTTTCTCTGCTCCAATAGTATTGGTGCAAAATAAGGATGGATAATGGCACATGTGTCTGGATTATAGAGAACTCAACAAGCTCACTATTAAAGATAAATTTCCCATTCCTCTCATTAATGAATTATTGGATGAATTTCATGGAGAAATTTACTTCAGCAAGTTGGATCTTCACGCATGATATCATCAAATCAGAATGAAGACTAAAGACATTCTGAAAAAAAACATTTAGAACTCATGAGGGTCATTATGAATTTTTGGTCATGTCTTTTGGCCTTACCAATGTACCTTCTACATTCCAAAGTTTGATGAATTCCATTTTCAAACCCTTCCTTAGAAAATTTGTGTTAGTATTTTCTGATGATATACTAATCTACAACAAGTCTTGGAAAGATCATGTTCAACATGTTGATAAAGTGCTCAGACTATGGGATGAGAAAAAATTATATAAAAACACCTCCAAATTTTTCTTTGGAGTATAAGAGGTGGAATACTTGGGTCATATTGTCTCTCATGAAGGTGTTAAGGTAGACCCTCAACAACAACAAGTTATCCAACTCTTAAAAGATAACCTAACTTTGGCACACAATCAAATGAAACAATAGGCATATGAACATCACAGTGAAAGAATTTTTGATATAGGTGACTGGGTAATTTTACGAATATAACCATACAAACAAATGTCCCTCAAGCAAGCTAAGAAGGATAATAAATTATCACCAAAGTACTATGGTCCTTACAAGGCGCTACAAAATATTGGTACTATGGCATACAAATTGGAGCTTCCTCCATCTTCCTGAGTGCCCCCAGTTTTCCATGTTTCATGCTTAAAGAAGTTTATAAGTGACAAACTCCCAGTTCAAACAATATTTTCAGAGCTTGATGAGGAAGGAAAAATCATATTCGAACCTGAAGCAGTCACGGAAACAAGAACCCAACAACTATGAAATCGATCAATTTCATAGTATCTCATCAAGTGGAAGAACTTACCCATTGAAGATTCCACATGGGAGGACAAGAATTTTATACAGAAGCATCCATAAATACTCAAGCGTTGAGGACAACATTTTTTGAAGGAGAGTAGCATGTTAGGCCCCTATACTACTAGTTTAACCCCTTATTGTTATTTGTGACACCCCCTTATTATATTGTTGTGCCCATGTAGTCCCCATATTGTTATATTGTGCCCCATAGAAGCCCACTATTGTTATTGTTGTGCCCTTACATTATTATTTTTATGTTGGCTTTGATTACCTTATGACCCCTTAGACTCCTATATATAGAAAGAAGGCCTTTTCATTTGTATCATACAAGAATTTTTCATTTGTGTAATGTAAGGGAGGTTTCCCCCTCGAAGAGGCTGATTTCTAAGGCATTGATCTATCTTTTATATCTTTTTGTGAGCTGGTTTCATAACATTCTGCTACCTTTTGAGTCCCTATTTCCTTGCATAATTCCTTTGAGGAATAGCCCATATTTAATTGGGAATTCCTTCTTCCATAATTGCACAATCCAAAACTAGGTCCTCTTTTGATTGCATGCATAATCTATACAACTCGGATCATTCTATAACTGATAGTACACTTCCCCTACACTCTAGTCTCAATTGGGTATTTCTCTAAACTAACATGCATGAGTTTCTCATGAGGGAATATTCAGTTAGCTAGAGTAGCATTGAGGATGCACCTATGCACCAACTCACTACTAGAACTCTACTAGTTCCACAAATAGTTAGAACTAGTTTAACAGACCATAACTCAATCAAACTGAGTTATCTAGTTACAACTCAAATAAACTCATCCTGGACCCCTAAAATTTAGGGAGAACATATACATGACTATAGAAGGACTTCCAACTCAAAATTCCTAAGATAATTAAGTTAATTAAACTTAATTAACTATTTACAAGTTTATATGATAGTAGAATTTAATTTTAATTCACAATGTAATTCAAGAACAAATTAAACTGGAATTTCTTGTTTCCATTTCACAAAACTCCCTCTCAACAAGGAAGGCATTATCATCTACCCTGATCCTATCTCTGTGAAACTTGAATTTACATCTTGATAATGCCTTTGTCAAAATATCATTATCTTGCTCTGACATGGGAACATACTCCAACAACATAATGCACCTCAATACACAATCTCTGAGATGATGATATTAGATATCAATATGCTTGGACTGATCATGAAAAACAAGATTTTCAAACATTTTGATACAAGTCTGATTATCATAGTAAATCATAGTTGGATCCATCTACTGACAAAAAAAACCAACGAAAATATTCCTCATCCAAATGGCCTCACATGATGCCTCACTTGCAACCATGTACTCCACCTCTGGCGATGTTGGCTTATTAGGGCCTGACCTAGGTTTAGAGTTGATTTAGCCAAGAAAATCCCGGTACTACTGACCCTTTTGGCAACAGTATGCAGAGCCTAGACTGAGGTCTCACTCGAAGTACTATGGGAGGGTGCTAGAAATATGTTTTCGCACCCTGGAGATGTTTGATGAGTTCAAGTGATCCGCGGTTTGACCCTGCACGCAGGTCACTTCTCGCACCTTCCCGTACCTCGTAGCCTGATATACTGCCTTTGCGTAGCCCTACTAAGGGGCTGAATGTTTCACTTTTGCGTTATTACCCAAGACCTTATTGGTATTCCAATGTTAGTTGATTATTTTAGCCTACTTGCATGCTTTAAGTTATACTTAACAACATAAACCATTCATATAGGTGCGTGTAGTAAATAAACAGTATATTTGTAAATTATATCAAACATGCATTAACCCAAGAATAGATACACAAAATTATGATAAAAGTTCTCTTTATTAATTCCTTCCTTGGTTACAGACTCATCTTTCCCTACGCACTCAGCTGCAGGGGTCCGTGCACTCAGATGTGGACTATTAGACCTCTACGCACTCAGCTGTAGAGCCTTCTCCTACTCTACAACCCAAAGACACACTTCAACTTGCGACTCAATCACTCAGACTCTTTTTTCCTATTTTTTCCTTCTCTACTTAGAGCCTCACTCTATTTATAAAATCCCATGGTCTATAGACCATGAGCAGGTCTATCTAGTTGACATTACATTACGAAACTAGGGTAGACAACCCTGTGACTCTATCATACTTTCGCGCCCCGCACCCGCAATTTGCAGAGCTTTACAATAATATTTAGTCAAAACTTGGGCTTTGAGCCCCAAAACATGCCTTGGGGGGATTCCATGCCCCACAAGCCCCCAACACAAACATCATGACTCACCCTCAAGTCACTCTATCGGCACGATGACCCTTGCGCGGAGTCCCGCCAACTGTTCTAAAACTGTGTAGAGCTCAGCAACGTACTGCACTGTTGCTTGCTAGATCTACTGGATACGTTGTTCTAAGACCTCTGTGTCAAGAGTGATTCTCTGCATCAATCTATGCATCCCTTGCATGTGTGCAAGCTTGCCTTCGATGTTTGCCGTGATGGTGAAGGCCTCGTCCATCCAAGGCTGGACACATACTTTTAGGACTGCTTCCTTATGATGTGTCACATCCACCTGTTCCTTCAGTGCTTTAGCCTGCTACATCCATGCAAGCCTCTAGGTGAGGACCACTATCTACGCAGTTCCTCGGAAATTGTCATACTTATGTTGGAGTTCTCGTGCCTCTGTCTCTAAGCGCTGGACGTTAGGGTCCTATTGTAGAGTTATGAGGACCTCAAGTGATTCTTCCAACATGCTCGTACAGTCTCACATTGCACCTCTGATTTCCTCCAATCCTGCTGTGATAGAGCTAGCATGCTGTTCTCTGACTTCCAAGGGAGTGGATGGCTGCGCCTTTAACTGTAGTTTGACGATCTGAAGATTCAACTCTAGTTAAAGCTTTATCATTTCCTCCCTAACCTTGTGGAACCCTGCTGCTAACCTATGGATCCGTGCCTCCGCTGGTATATCTACTGGGATGGCCAGCTCCGAGACGCTTGGAAAGAATCATCTATCACCTGTACTAGCCGTTGATTTTGCGACGCTAATTTGTTGCGCTGCAAGCTTAGTTGTTCCATATTTATTTTCTGCTCACTAACGACTTGGAGCACGTAGCTCTCCCTAGCTCGCAGCTCTGGAGTTATCCAATCATGAAACACATATGATGTCTTGTGCAGAAGGCCAGCTAGATTAACATCGAGACCTTTTAGCATGCTAACTGAAGGCCTGTCAGCCTCATTTGATGTCACAAGTGTCCCTTCCAGCAACACTATTGTGTTTTTCATCCATGCGTGCAACATCTGCTCTGCTGCCATGGATCCGACTGTGAGGTTGGTCGAAAGGGTACCAACCTGAGGGGGGTGCGCCTGTAATTCCTGCAACTACACTCTGAGGGCCCCAACAAAATCTGGTTCTCCTGCATGAAATCTTGGAGAAACTCATTGGTGACATCACTCACCATCTCGTCGATGTCATGCAAATCACCCTCGATTAGGGTGATCTGGTCAATGGAAAATTTCGAGGTCTTGATCTTCTTCCATGACCTTGCCCACTCTGCTGGGTGTTGGCGCTTCAGCTGTGTCGACGTGGTTCATGGGTCCACACCTCCTTCTTCTTTTTTTGCTTTCTTTGCTTCCTTCCCCTGCGAAGGCGTTGTTTGGCCCTCGCCCGCCTTTGCGACTGCTTCCTGTGCTGCTGCTCCTGCTGTGGCCTTTTCTTGCTCAGCTGCTTTTTATGCCACGTCCTGTGCTACCCGCACTTCTACTGCTATTGTTTCCTTCCTTCGTTTTTTAGCAAACTGTGCGATGCAGAGCTTGGCCTCATCTTTCTTCTCTTGCACTACCGACTTCTTGATTTCTGCAATATCTGGGGCGTGCCATTTTGGTATCCATGCCTCTAGGACATTGAAAATGGTGTCGTCGGTGACTACAAATGGTAGCTTTGTCCATTTTTTAGTTAGGTCCTTGCACCCCATGATATATATGTTATGCATGTCTACCTTAAATTCTGTAAAACTCTGCACGCTGTTGTAAACCATGCGTGACAATCGCAGCTTACAGTTGATCCACATTCTGAGGTTCATCTTTATGAGCACCCAGAAGATCTTGCAGTCACGTATATTTTTAGCATCCTTCATGGCCCAGAGTGAAGTGTACTTCATGGCCTCCGGTAGATCTCTGTCAATTATGGGGAATTAACTATCCTCTGGCAATTCCCTAACTATGAGCACTATGGACAGCAATAGCCATGCATAGTGGAACATTTTTCCCTATTCCTAGGCTTCATGGAAATTCTCTAAAAATTCCATGCAGAGGAATTCAGACCAATTAAACTAGACCCCCTCCACGCACTGCTCAGCCAATACGACCACTGGCACAGGTACCTCATCTACGCGGCACTTGCGCATAACTTTTCCTGTGAGGATTTTGGTTGCCACACGTATTTCTTTGTCCTTGATGTTGGAGATGGCATAGCCCCTCTTCTTCTTTTCCAGTTTGTACTTCTTCTTCATGGCCTCCGCAATGGCCAAATCACTTCCCTTCCCTTCCGATATGGCTGGAGGGTCCTCTCCTTTGTATGGAAGCCTAGAGACATGATGAATCAGGTTTGTCGTGATGGGGATGGGCTCCCCCAGCCATAAACACCCATCATGCACTAGGTAGAGCAATTTCCTGATGACGAAAATGGTTATTGGGACATGGTGGCAATGTGACATCGAGAGTAGGTTCAACAGCCCAGCCTTTTCCACTCCGCACAACCACTTTCGTGGCTCTAATATTGTTACCATCCCCATGGTGTTCTGCTTCATGAGGTTTCTAGTATCAAGGTGAGGGAACTTCTCATGGTCAGCGAGGTCCCAATCTTCGAATTTCAGGCTCGGCACATGGCCCAGGTGCGTGCCTTCAAACATAATGCCATCTGGGAGGAGTGGGGTCTAGAGCGAGCTCTTGGTTTCGTCCAGGTCCTTGGGCACTTTGGCCTTCCCCTTTCGCGAGGGGACATAGTCGGCCAATATTGTTGCCAAGTGCATAGGCTAAGTATCCACATCCATGCCTTCATATTCTTCTTCTGTGATGATAAGCTCATGCAGATCTTCTTCTTCTTCGTCTGTTTCTATAGTAACAGCTTTTCCCTTCTCCTCCATCGACAATTTGTTGCACAGCAGGTTCCGTGGGGACATGCGTACGGGCCATTGCTTGTTTGTCCTTCTTGGGTCTTGGCATGCACAGTGATTTCAGGATTTCTGCCACAATCCTGGCACCTTCTGGAACATCCCCCATAGTTAGGGCTTGTGCGACCTCCTTGATAGTCATTTCTACTATCTCCATACCACTCTTAGTTGTTTCCATTGTATCTGTGCAACAATCTATCACTCGCGAATTCAAGGGCTTAATCAACGCTCGAATCACAACAATCAAGGTTTTTCTCGACCTCTCAATTTGCGAATGACCAAGTGTTGTTTGTTGGGTAGCCCTTTGTATTTTATAGTGCTTTTGGAATTTGAATTTGACCGTTCCCTGCAATTCCAGTTCATTAATGCTCCCTTGGCAGAAAATTTTCCTAGATTTTTTCTATAAATCCCTTGTTAAATTCCTACCGCCCACTCCATTTGGCCTCAAGTTGAGCATCCCATCACGAATAGTGACTTCAATTGTCACTTTCTGGCCAACCTGCATGACAGCGCAACCCCTCATGCCCGGTTGTGGACCTTTGTGACTCTTTTCTTCTGCACGCATCTCCAATGTCACATAGCTCCTAGGCATAATAGTTTATAGTCCCACTCTCCCATCCAACTGCTTGGAGCGCTAAGACTATCCTTCCCTCGGTTAGTCAGGTGGTCGCACCACCCACAAAAAGTTTCATCTGATCATTCATCATGTTGCCTGGAGAATCTCTACCTTTTACTATTATGGTCAGCATCACGTACTTTATTACTTGCAACATGCTACCCTGGTCATTATGTCTAGCAATATGCGGTCCAAGCCAAGGAATCAAACTAATCAATTCGTGGCAATAGGCCTTAACCCTATCATCATGATCGCACGCACCCTACCTTACCATTCTGGTCTTTTTGCCGAGAAAATCTTTATTTATTTTGTCCTTCATCTTCTTGACTCCTACGTCCATCAAAACACTTTTCTTCCTTAACTATACCCTTTCTTCTTCAAGTTTGTGGAGTCTAATGTTTCCCTGTTGAATTTCTTCCTCAAGTCCCATGCATTCTATTTTGTGTGGTTGTGTGATCCCTTCTTTTTAGGCTACGTGAACCCTCGTATCTACTGGTGCTACTATGTGCGAACTAGGCTTTGCATGCTCCATAGGGATTACATCATTCACTTCATACTTCAATTTCGGAAGTGACTGCGTGGTCAGGGTTTTGCACATGGTCCTATAAGCCCATAGAACCACTGATATGCATAGGTCTCAGTCAGTTCGTTTCAGATGGTGGATCGTGTTCAGTGCTTCGTGTATTTTTTCAAAAGCTTCTGCGTGAATATGATTCTATGTGCTTGGTCTTATCATACTTCTTGGTCCCAACTAGAGGGGCCATTCACGCCATTGTCTTGCATGTTCCTACTTGTCGATCATGTTTCCTATCGCGAGGATGGTGTGCTTTCATGCAGGTTGTGCACCATACACCTATACCCATCTGGAAAGGTGGGCACGCGGGTTGTTTCATCCGTCATACTTAGCTTTCATCCACATCTGATGCTTTCCAACCCTCATGCACATCATCCTTTTGTATTCGCGCCAGTCTTCAAAACTTCTTTGATACATACCCCACCATCTTGCAGGTGCGGCCTGCAGTGCCCATTTCAAAGCAGCGAAACGATGTTGTTTTGGTACTTCTATTTCAAATTTGTTAAGGAAATCATCCACCTCACTCAACCTGTCATACATAGGCAGATCTCTTACCTCTGTTTCCACGCAGAGTAGTGACCTTGTCACCATGTTACAGTTGAGCGTGGTTACCTCGTGTAACCGGTTCTGCCATTGTTCTATTTCCTCATCCGAATCTAAGGTGTAGGAACTTTCACGCTCCCATGAGAGTTTGCCATCTGCTGTTGGATTCGCCCAGTCCTGCTCCCACATGGTTATCTTTTATATATAGTCTATATCATTATCGCTATCATAGTCACGCACTGGCTCTGTGTAGCGCGATCCTTCCACAGGGTCTAAAGGTACCACTATGCGCAGTGACTTTTTCTATAAAATCATCTTGCGCTTCTTTATATTTATCAGTCCATTTGCCAGTGGCGCAGTCTATTCCCAGTAGCACGGGATAGGAGTTTCTGTCATCAACAGTCTCTATCACTTCAAAATCTGCAAGCGCACTCGCACCTTCAATATCTATCGTTATTCCCTACAATATTCCCATAGGTAGAATCTTTTATTGATTTGCCATTCACAATTGAATAGGAGACCATTACAGTGCAGGCCTGCCCATGTGCTCCCATGTTTGCTTTGGCAAGACGTTCACGTTCGATCCTAGATCCAAAATCACTTGATCCATTTCATATTCCCTGATTTGCATGGTCAATCTCATCTTTCTTCATGTTCACGTTGTGTGCTTCTCGAGCTTCCAAACTATGCACGGTTCTCCTGGAGTGGTTCCAACACATCTAGTGATGAGTTCTTGCAGTCCCTTCATAGCTTTGCTGTCACGCAGCAGCTTCATGCATGTTTCCAAAAATGTAGTGAGCATTGATGGGTCCATTTCTAGTTCCAATTTGTCTTTACTTCCTGAAGTGGAGGCATCTGTGAAGATCTTCTTAGCTTCCATGAATTTCTCCTTAGCACGCTGTAAATCAAATTCTAGTTCCTTAGTTGGAGCCTTGCAAACTGAGGAACTCTCTTCAGGCTACTTTCCTTTGTCATCTCTTGTCGTGATACCACTTCAGAGCATGATATTTACATTTGGGTCTTCATCGCACGGCTCAGACCTCATCATTTGCAAGTTCTGAGTCGGGGGAGGTTGGAATGCTCCTTTATCATGCAACCTCACTATCAGTGTGGGACAGTGCTCTGTCTCAAGATCAAACTGGGTACAATATAAGCATGATGGTCTCATCAGATTTGTACAATTGTGGGGATAATGCCCCCATCCTCCGCAATTGTAACATATTAGTTGTCCGCGACCTCTTCCTGGTCCCATTCCACCTCGACCTCATCCATGCCCCTGAAATCCAGTGCACGCCATCCCTGCATTTTGATCGAGGGCCCATGTTTCGGTCTAAAATCTATAGGTAGGAGTTTGATCCATCATCAGTTCATAACTTCTACAGGTATGCTCATCGTGGCCTACTAATCTACAAAAATTACAAAACAACTGCTGGGAATTCTGCATATACTTCTGTAATATATGGCAGTTATCTTTAGCATGCTTCCCTCCTATCTTCTCTTCATGAGAGTGCTTGGCCCCTTAATCTGAGGTTTGGGCAAAGCTCAAGAGTAATCGTAACTGTACATTTTGCCAACTCTCTCTGTTATTCATTGTGATTCTAGATTTCATCTCTAGTGATCGGTGCTTATCAGACAGGGTCATTTCCCTCTGCTTATTGATTGATTTCCTTAGTGTATTTTTTATTTTTCAAGTGCCAGATTGTTATCAATGAGACTTAACAAATATCACTATAAAATCTACTAATAAAATGTATCGGTCACCATGGCTACATCCAACCCTCATTGTTAATCTATACAGTTGTTAGGTCTTCCCCCACTCATTGTGGAGGATCCGCCAAGCCCCAGTGAACCGGATTCCCTGTCTTCAGGCAATCAGTCTCCGCAATCTAACATAGAATCAATTTAGACATCCCACAATTCAAGCTTACCGAAAGATTTCTTTACTGAAGGTTTATTCCTCCATACAATCCTCCGATCATGAATCCATTGGGACCACTCTTGATTCTCATTGCATTTGTACCTCCTATGTCTTTTTTTGGACTTGCACCACCTATCCCATTGACGACTAACAAGTCATGGGATTTTGTGGACACTTTTGGTCCATCGCCACCTCCCTAGTCGACATTCAGTACCACACCTCTGATGGAAAACCCTGCTATCCCATCTGTCCCAGGTTCTAACCCTATCATGACACCCACCACGAGTGGAACCCAATATATAACGGGTTATGCCCCTTTTGTGTCAGCCCCCTAACCTTCCACAAGTGCTACATATAGCGCTCCTTATAACGCTCAATATAGCATGGTTAGAAAGGGTCCCATCAATCACCTCTATCGTTGGTATCCATTGTTTAGTTCCAACCCCTAAGTTCAGATGCCTAGGGGCATAGTTACCAATATGCATATACCAGTCAGGAATGTAATAGTTCCTGCTCTGTTTACAGGACTCCAGGGACATTCATTGATTGACATGAACCCTCCTTATATCAGTCAAGGACCTATATTTAATTATGTGGCAAGCGAGAACCCTCAACAAGGTCCCAATCAATCCATATGTGAACCCTACTCTCAACCTTAAATGAGTCAAGGGAGCATTCCTTATCCTGGAAGAACTACCAACCCCTAGTCTAGCAACCCCTATGGAAACCCACAGTACACAACTGTACCCCAAGGAAATTACTATTCCACACAACCTCTGTATAATATTGGGAAGAACACGATGGGAGGACCGCAAGGATCCTCCAGTCATGTCATAACCTTGTCCGATTTGGGGGCATCAAACACCGTGCCTTTCTTGGAAATGCTTGATATCCCCGACTTGTACAAACTCACAAATGACCCCATCTATCACAACTTACTTTGGTCACCAATCCCGCATAAAATCCGAACAAACATCCCGATGTTCGAAGGGAAACAATGGGAGGATCCGTGTCACACTGTTGTGTGTGGAGCATGATTGTTCAGAGGTCTTTGTTTCAGCCATATGTATACCCCAGGAATTTTTTACACCCCTCCATGTGGGGGGGTGCAAGGGGTCCGGGGGGGCTGATCCCCCTCGGCTAGGGGGTCTGGGGGCTAGTGGTCCCCTAGCAGGGGCTCGGGGGCAGCGCCCCCAAAGCCAAAAATAGATGTAAAATTGCCTTGTAAAAGTATAGTAATTTCTTGTCAATCTGGGCCGTTCATTAGGTGGATGATCTGATGGTATAACTTATGTTTAGTTTAGGGTTTTTTTCCCTAGAAGGAAACCCCCTCTCTTTGTATGATGGCATTGTATTTGAGGCTGTGAAATAGATGTGTATTCTCTGAGCGAGAAATAGAGAGGTGAGATTGTGAGAGAAAACAGAGGATATTATAGCGGATCTACTGTAGGTTGTGTCTCTTCATTTTGCTGGATAATAGAAAGGAAGGACTGGCTGTTCAGGGTGGACATAGCCCAAATAGGGTGAACCACGTATATCTGTGTCTCTCTTGTCTTATGCATTTTTTGTGTTTATATTTCTGCAATATTTTATGTGTTCCATTTCTCTGTAATATATAATTTTATAACATGCACATCACCACCTATCATTTATGGTGTGTTTCTAACTCCATGGTGGATGATAGTATCCGGTTACAACTCCTTCCTCACACCCTTACTAGAAATGCAGCCAAGTGATACATTGAGTTACCACGTGTGTCAATTAATACCTTTGGTGCTTTAGCGATGGAATTCTTAAAGCACTTCCAGCTACCCATCCACTATGAAACTCGTATGGAACTCCTCACTTCATTACGTCATGACACTGCCACCCACATCTCTGATCATATCCATGAACGGAGACATCGACGGAGGTTAATCAAAGCTCCCCTCCCAGACTCTCTCTTAGTGGATTGGTTCTACAAGTCTCTACTCCCCCAAATCGCTAAGGATGTCACCTTAGGTGGTGTGGTCATGGAAGACCAATCCATTCGTCATGCCCAGCACTTAGATTTGATATATTCATAGTCTGTCACTTTATATGACGTCATTCCCAATTCCTCTCCCAACTCCAATGCTCCTGCTACTCAGCAACTCAAAGAGCACAACGATGGGATCATCAGCGTTACCTCCTAAGCTACTATAAAACAACTCAACGGTCACATTTCCCAGTTTTCCATTGTCCCCTCTACCAAATTGATTACTCTTCCTACCACCGTGATAAACTTTGTGCAGTCTACACAAAAACCTAGTGGTAAGAACAAGAAGAATAAGAAAAATACCACTCCTTCTGAAGCGTATTCAACAAAGCAGTACAACCCAAAATAGAAGGCTGATGCGCCTTTTGATGATGGAAAGGACAAACCTGCCCAGTTCCCTTGAAAAATTTGTGTGGAAGACCACATGACACATCGTTGTCTGCGTCTTCAGGAATGCACAGATTTCATCGCTAAAAAGGACACTATCAAGGCCCCTACGGTCCTAAATAATCCTTTCCTTCTTAGCAGCAACAACACCTTGTTGCAAACCAACCCCAACCCCCATAAGGGGGAAACAATGATTCACATCAACCTTCAGCTAGTGAAGGACCATCTACAATTTACACCTTTGAAACAGTAGATCTACAAAATAGAGCCAAATCTTATGGAGCTCTAGTCACTAATGTAGAGGAAGCCTTCACACCGCCGCCTAACGATCCTCATATCAAAAGGTCGGTTTTTGATCTTGTGATTCGCCCCCCAAAAGGGGCACTTCATTGCACAACGCATAATACATCTGCACGTGCTGCACAAAACTAAAATATTGTAGAAGATTTGGCGCAAGCACCATCATCTATATTGGCGCTCGACGTATTACAAACCTGTCCAGCACAAATGAATGCTCTACTTTCGGAAATTGGTGGTATTTACCCTCAGGATTCCATGCTTGAAATTTTCAACATGGACAGATGTAAACCTCCCCTTTCACACCAGCTTGCATTTCAGGTGCAAATATTTTCGAAAGGGCGAGGAATACATAGAACTGTCATTGATGAAGGTGCTTCAACCTGTGTCATGTCAGCTTCATGTTGGCTCTCATTCGGTTCTCCAACCCTATCCCCATCATCAAATTCCTTTAAAGCTTTCAACAACCACACTTTCGTCCCAAAAGGTTACCTAGCTAGCTACCCCATCACTTTGAATGGGAAAATGGTAACGGTCGACATCGAAGTCGTAAATAGAAACCTCGACTATATTCTGTTGTTGGGTTGCAGTTGAACTTACACCATGACTGCCATTGTGTCTACTGTCTTTCACATAATCCTATTTCCATTGGATGGAAGGATAGTCATAATGGACCAGCTGTCCTTTTGCACCCCTGATTATTCCCCATTACCTAGCAGCTATGTACCCTTAGTGGGTGGTGTAGCTAACTCTTACGTCAATATCGGTATCGGTCTATTGAAGGGATCTTCCTAGATGTGTTGTTTCCCTCTTCCACCGCCCGTGGTTCCACAGATGGTCTCTATTGTTTCATCCATTCCTCATGAACTGACCAATCCTTGGATCCTCCAAGCCCCTTTAGAAATTGACACTTACGGAGAAAAACTGTTGTTGTCACCAACTGAATTGGCCCCCTAAAACTATAGCCATCAAGGCTGAGGTGGAAAAATTGTTATGTGCTGGTTTCGTCTACCCCATTTCCTTAATGGAATGGGTTTCCAATCTGGTTCCTGTTGATAAGAAACAACGAACCATCCACGTATGTGTCAACTATCGGGACTTGAACACTGCGTGTCCGAAGGATAATTATCATACACCATTCATCGACCAAATCATCGACGACTGTGCTGGTTGTGAATCATTTTCATTCATGGATGGTTTCTCAGGTTACAACCAGATTTCCATAAAACCAATAGACCAACACAAAATCGCCTTCATTTTCCCTTGGGGAATCTTTTCCTATCAAAAACTCCGATTCGGTTTAAATCATTTTGGAACAACATTTCAAAGGGCCATGGACTACGCATTTCATGATATCAGACATATCGTTCAAGCTTACTTGGATGACCTTCTAGCCCATTCCAAGAAGCAAGTGCAACACCAAGACCATTTAAGAGCTATCTTTCTTAGGTGTTAGTTCTATAACATACGTATGAATCCACATAAATTCCTATTCTTTGTTGAGTCTAGATGCTTACTTGGTTTCATTTTCTCCAACTACGGGATTAGGGTTGATCCCAATAAGGTAAAGGAAATTACTCAATTTCTCGAACCACAATCCATTTTGCAGCTCCAACGTTTGCAGAGGAAAGCATACTTCTTACAAAAGTATTTATGTGCGTACTTAACAAGGAAGTGTCATATCTATGGGATGATCAATCTCAACGATCATTTGATGCCTTAAAAAAGATTCTTATATCATCCCCTCTCCTTAGTGCTCCCAACTATGGGCACGAGTTTCTTCTATACCTGGCAGCATCGCCATCCTCTCTAGGAATTGTCTTGGTTCAAACTCATGATGACCTAAGTTATGATGTGATATATTATCTGTCGAGAGATTTGGCTAGGCCCAAACTTAGATATTCACATGTTGAAAAGTTGTCCTTGGCAGTTATCTTTGATGTCAACCACTTCAGACATTACATACTACTATGATAAACTACTGTCATCACCTTGGAGAATCTCACGAGACACAGTTTGTCTCATCAAGTCATTGGTGGGAAATATTCCAAATGGACAGTGATCATCCAACAATTTGATTTGGTTTTCACCGTTGTCAAGGTAAAAAATTCCTTAGTCTTCGTCGAACTTTTGTCGGATCTTCCCATTGTCGTTCCTAACGATATAGCCCATGATCCTCTTCCAGATGAAGTTGTCTATCTTATCGACTCTACTGACCCTTGGTATGGTGACATTCTTTTCTACCTCCAAGCACAACATTTCTACCCTGAACTATTGTCAGGTGACCGTAGTCGCATCCGCCACCAAGCACGACACTATTTAGTGATTAATGATATGTTATATCGTCGTGGTGCTGATACAGTTCTTCGACGTTGCCTCACTCATGAGGAGGCGGAACATGTTTTAAATGACTGCCATGCTGGGGCATGTGGTAGTCATCTTTCTGGCATATCTACTGCTCAAAAAATTTGTGCAAAGACTACTACTAGCCAACCTTGTTCAAAGATTGTATCAAGGCTATCCAGTAGTGCCACCCTTGTCAAGTGTTTAAAAATAAAATGTGCACTCCTCCAGCCCTATTGCACCCGATTATCTCTGTCGGCCGCTTTGCCAAATGGGGGATAGACTTCATAACTTGCAACCCCACTTCCTCTCCTGGACACAACTATATTATCGTAGCTGTGGACTATTTCACGAAATGGGTTAAAGCCCTTCCTACCTTCCGGGTTGATGGAGAAACCGTGATATTATTCCTATTTATTCAGGTCATCTATTGCTTTGGTGTGCCCCGCATGATTGTTATAGACCATATGTCTCATTTTCAGAATCACATGATGTATGACTTAACATCGTTGCTCGGTTTTCGCCAGGAACCATCATCCTCCTACTACCCCCAAGCTAATGGCCAAGTAGAGGCCATCAATGGCATATTAAATACCATGATCTGTAGGTTATTAGGGAGTCATAAAACCCACTGGCATTGAATGTTATATCCTGCACTGTGGGCATACTGAACTTTAGTAAAAATTGTTACAGGCTTTACACCTTTTCAACTAGCTTATGGTCTGGAAGCAGTTTTATCAATCAAGTGTCAGATCCTTCCTTAAAAATTGTCATTGAACTCTTGCCCGACACCACTGCCAAAGAAGAGTGCCTGCTATACCTAAATTAACTAGATGAAACCCGTCGATATGCCGAATTTGCACTCAAATCCCACAGGCATCTGGTCAAAGCCCAATATGACAAAAGGTCAAGCCTCGTTCTTACCGAGAGGGAGATCTTGTTTTACTCTATGATAAAAAACATGACCTCTTGGGGGTAGGAACACTTCAACCCTTATGGCTCAGTCCATATGTCATCACAAAATCCCTCTCAAAAGGGGCATATGAACTTTAGGATTGGGAAGGAGTCCCACTCACTGAGCCCCAAAATGGGCTCTATCTGAAAAACTATTATGCCTAGTACTGCACTAGGCATGTGCTTTGTAATGTTATGTATTTATAAGTTTTGCTTCTTTTTTATGTGACTAGATTTCTTTTGTATTCCTTGAAATATTTTTCTGATACATATTTATCATTATGTAGATGTCTTCGTTACCCTTATCATACGTAGGATACACGGATGTGCCAGTCATCACACATAGCACATTGCATCAGCTGCTTGGGTCATTTACACACTTGAGTTGGAACTATTTTGTTCTGGGGGAGTCTTTCTTGGTACTTCCACCAACAATATTGTTGAGTACATGTCTATAATTGCACTTCTCATTGAAGCATCATCAAAGGAAATCTCCAATCTGGTGGTTAGGTTAGACTCTCAGCTTGTTGTTATGCAATTGACAAAATATTATCACGTTCATAATCCAATCTTGTTACATCATTATTTAAGGATACGACTCTTGGAATGTCAATTTGAGTTTATTACATATGAACACATTCCTAGATAATTTAATACAGTTGCTGATTCATTGGTAAACTACGTGTTAGATTGGCATCTGTCTCATTTGTTATAGATATATGTATGAAAGTAAATATTTACACGGTTAAAAATTTACAAAGAACACTTAAAAAACATTTACATCATAAAATACCAAAATACACACACACACACACACACACACACACACACACACATATATATCGAATCCAGTCTTTTACATCAGAAAAATTCCAAAAACCTGGGTGTTTTAAGTACAAAATGGCTACTTAGCCTAGCTATAAACACCCGCTAGCTATACCACATGTTTGCTAATAGAGCCTACTTCTCATGAAAAGACAATACTGCTCTAGCTATCTTCTGAAGAGGAACTAAAAACTGTTTAGGCACACCAATTGTGTGTCGGTGCATATGAGTGGGGATCTCCCTCATAGGAAGGGGGGGCACACCCATGCTCAAGCCCTCTAGGTTCCTCAGAACCTTGTGAAGACTCTCAGCATCACCCCTACCTTCAGGTAGTTGGCCTCCTCGCATCACTTGGTGAGGCTCGCCTACAGGTTGCACTGGTTCCACATCTATGTCAAGAAAAAAATCTTCATGTCAGTGCTTTTTCACCCATAATATCAACAAAACCATAACATAAACATTCAAAATCTTAAAAATACTTTAAGTACTCTCAAATAAACCTTCTTACCTTAAGGCCTCCATTTGTACCAGGCGGTAAAATCAAGTCAGGGTCACCTGTGAAGTCCATGCCCTCGTAGGCATAGTCATTTATCATCACAATCTAGCCACTGAGCCATTCGACAAAATCTTCTTTGAAAAAATGTTAGATGGGTCCTCCTCCTATGTGAGGATCAAGTGATGTCCATAGGCTCTGTCTAGGATCCCTCGGATTAAGGGGGCCTAAGCTCATCCGCAGGCACATAACTGGCACCCTCTCAAGTATGAAGGAGACAATGAGAGTGCCATACCCAAAAATCTGTTGGGTCTGGGTCTTACATGCGATCAACTCTACCTTCAACTGAAAAAGCACCACCTTGCACCAGTTGAATATCTGCGGTTGGACATGGTCAACTGCAAGCTAAATTTGGGCCTTTGTTGCAACATGGGGACTTTTAGACCCCACCAAGCACACAACCATCCATAAAATGGCCCTCATAGATCTGGATCTAATCCTCTCTATAGGGACTTTGTTTTTGACGCGTTCGCTCTCAGGGATATAATAAGCTTGGACCAGCTCTAAGGTGGATCGGGGATCAGGCCTACCACCAGTCAAGTTTTCCCATGCTCCTCTGCATGACAAACCTGTCAAGAAATATATATCATCTTGGTCAATAGCCAACTCATGGTCCCCGATCCAGAACACCTGTTCGTGTTCATCCCAATGCTGAATAATCTAGTTCAAGAGCTCTTCTTGACCTTCCATTAAGTCCAACTATGCATACTTCATCAAACCACATCGGTGCAATGCAAGTATGCAAGCTGGATCATTTCGCATAAGCAATTCTTGTTGATCATGGGCCCGTTCTCTCCATAGACTAGTCATAATGGCTCAAAACCTGCACAAATCAACCCAAAAATCAGTGAAAATGGGGCAAAAAAGTTCAAGAAATCACTGTCTGGGATTTTGGGGTGTTCCCTCATGCACTAATGCCCCCCCTAGTGACAAACAGGGAGGATTAATGCCCTCCCCCAAGTCGTAAAGGGCATTTAATGCTCCCTACAGGCCTAGAAGGGGGCGTTAGGCACAATAAATGATCTAGGGCTCCCCATATCTCTAAAAATCCACCCCAAAAGAAGGTTAAAAAGGTTTAATAATGCAAGATCAGGGTTTTTTCATCTGCTTGGGATTAATAGTACATCGAATGGTCACCCGGATTGCCCACAATCGTCCGTGGAATATTTGCTCCTCTTTAGCTCCAAAACACTCTCACAGCTCTCAAATGATGCAAATGGTGAAAGTGGAGGCTCAAAAACTCCCTTATAGTCACTTTGGAGACATGACTTATCTTAATTGAAGTCATTAAAGTAGAATTAGTCCATTTCCTATGATAGTTATCATGCGCCATGACCCCATATTGGTAGAAATTGCTCATGTTTTGATAAAAAACTTTTAGGATTGAATGACAGAAATGACTATGTTCAATTCTCAATGAGTGCTTTCTTTTATGGGATGCTTTCTCACTCTAAAACTGAAAAATCCTCAAGTTTTTCATGTTCAAGATCATTAAACACTTACGACGATGGTCCGAGCAACTCTTTTTCTCTCTTTTTCTAGCTCACTAAACTGAAAAAGATCGACTGAGCATTCTTTTTTAGGACCTTTTTCTCGCTCATAAAATTGAAAAAAACCCCGAGTTCCTTCTTTAGGCTCATTAAAAACTTGTGAAGAAGCTCTGAGCATTCTTTTTAGGAACTTTTCTCACTCGTTTAATCGAAAAAACCCTGAGTTTTCGTCATTGGGCTCGTTAAAAACCTACGATGACGATATGCACGCTTTCTTTTTTGAGACTATTTCTTGCTCTTAAATTGAAAAAGGACCGAGTTTTTCCCTTCTTTGGGCTCATTAAATCTATGAAGAAGGAATGAGCAGTTATTTTACCTCTTTTTCCTCACTCATTAAACCGAAAAATATACCTCGAGTTTTCTTCATTTGACTCGTTAAAATTCAATGAAGGTATATTGAATTTGTCATCGCGTGACTCATTAAAATTTCACGACGAATATTGAGTTTACTCCATCTCCTCATACTCGTAACAAAATGAGGCAAACATCTATTGAGCATAGGTTTCTCTTTATCCGAACTCAGTAGATTAACTTACAGAAAAGGAACCTTTTCGGGTATACTATTGAACGTTTATCGCACCCGGTTAACAATTATGACAAAGAGACCACCCTGGAGTCGTTCTTTACGATCTTTTCAGACTCTTGAAATATGAAAAGACCACTGATTTGTCCCATCTGGACTCATTAAATTACACAGATGAGGAATGAATTCACACTTTACAATCTTTTCAGAATCTTGAAACATGAAAAGACCATTGATTTTTCCTGTCTGGACTCATTAAACTAATCAGATAGGGCATAGAGTCGCTCTTTTTACGATCCTTTTCAGACTCTTAAAACATGAAAAGACTGATGAGTTTACCCATCTGGACTCACTAAACTAATCAGATGGGGAAAGTGGACAATACAATTGCTTTGTGTTCAATATTGTGAAAAGAGTTTTTTGGTAGCAGTCGCTCCCTTGAACATGGCACTCCCTCAGACAAACCTTCCTTGTGATGGCCTCTCAATATGAACCTTACCATCCTACGAGTTTAACCTATATACCCCATTGTTCTTGCATCTTTGTGTCCTAATGCTCTTTGGAATTCATGAGTCTAGTGTTGTATGGTTAAAATCGTTTTTGTGCCTTCTATTGTTCAAGGGAAAACATTCATCTTCTATTTACTCCATCAAACAATCAAGCATATAATATCATCATTCCCTCTATCGCTTTGACCCAATGCTCAAAATATTCCTCAAAAAGAATCATTCTTGTCCCGTTTCGTGTCGACTAATGTAGGACACCTTATTGCCTACCTTTCGAGAGACCTCTTCCTATCAAATTCAACACTTTATCTAGGAAAAAGAACCAGAAACACTTCAGTGCCTTCATACCTACAGACATTAGTGGGAGGTCACCTTATGTTTGGTCAGGGGTTTTCATTATTGGCTCCTAGTTAAATGATTCTACAAGTGTTTGACGACAAAAACATTATTCACACTCGATAGATTGTATTGTGCATCTTGGAGACCATCACCATTATTGGTGGCCATCCTCGCGTCTGTTAATGGTCTCCATTATTGGCTGGTAACCAGATGATTTCATGCATGTTCGACCTCAACGCCTATATTCACATATATCTATCTATGCTATTGTGGTGAAGTGGAAATCAAGACCATGGGGAGAGGCTTGCATCACTTAGCCATGTTTTCTCTCCCAAGTTGCATTTATTTTTTTTGGAGAGAGCTCATTAGAATGATCCTATTATGACACAAGTTCCGCATTGTGCTTATTGGCGGGCAACATCGTCATATCTCTTTATTGATAAAATCACTTTAACATAGCTACTGAGCGTGGGAATGCCCGAATCAGGACATGATTTTAGTTATTTAATATATGTATTGTATCAAGTTTCTCATACCGCTCGAAGCTCCAATCCTCTCTCTCTTTTTTCCAAAGAAAATCACAGTGAAATATAAAGTATTTCGGCCATCATCGCAACCTCTGATCTCACACATTAGGGGGCATCTATTATATAGGAAAATGACCTCCTCACCAACTCAGAGGAGAAAGACATGATGACTGAAGGACTGAACAAGTTCACAGGCCCAGTTGTCAAGCTAATGTGGTCTAACCACTAGAAACCTGCTTTATAAATCTTCCTAGCAAGGCTAAGGGTGCATTAGTGCCTAGGGTAACTCTGTCTATTACCTCAGGAAGAGCATTAGTAAACCTTAATGAGTTTCTATAGGTCAAGGGAACAAGTTGACCAAGAAATATCCCAAGATTCTCTCCTATGTCAGCTCACAAAAGTAGGGAAACATCAGAACTCGACTTTTTTGGAGGAATTACTAATTCCTAATGGAGTATACAAACGGGAAAGAGAAAAATGGCATGGAAACATCACTTCTTTTTCCTAATGGAAATCATGAAGGACTTGGAAACCCTATCCTCACATGATATATATGTAAGGCTAGAGCCATTGTGAAAGGGGTTGAACCATTTGAAAGGATTGCCTATTTGACTGTCGAGTAGAGTCTCAGGCTAAGGCATCAGAAGATGTTAAGAAGGGAGAGAGAGAGAGGAGCTGGGGGGTAAGGGAAGGCTGACACAACCGATGGTTGTAATAAATATTTCTACATCAATATAGAACTGCAATTGTGTTGTTCACTCCATGATGTTGGTAGTATAACTTGTTTATATGTTTATGCAATATAGTTAGCATGAGTGGCTTAGATATATGCAACTAGATATATTTATATGTTCATGCATTGTTTATCAAGGTTTTATGCTGTGATAGTACGCTTCTCCTTTCTATGTGCAGGTTTTGATCTGGAGCTAGCTCAGGGGTCTTCCACCTAGCTACATTACGCTCTGTAGCAACACCACACTAAGACTTGAGGTAATAAGTCCCTCTTGCTTTGATATTCATTTGTTAAGCATAGATATGCATGCATATCTGTGACAGTTGTAGCTAATCTTACAGTCTTCCAAGGATCTCAGGAAGATCCTTGAGGGTTTCTACATCACCAAACACCTGTGCATTAATCCCTATAGCACTCTTTACCACACCTATAACTCACTAATACTCCCTGTCACACACTCTTATTCATTCATTTCCATGTATTTGAAAATAGTGATCCCTTTTGTTTCTTTGGCACTCCCTAACACTCCCTGGCATGCATTGGCATACCCTACCACCTAGCACATCTTGGCATGTTTCCCTAGCCTCTAGCATTCCTTAGCACTACTACCATAGCTTGTTACTCCCTCAGAACATATGTAAATCACTAACACTTCCCGGAAAAAACTCTTATTTGTTCATTTTCATGCATTAATTTGACCTAGTTCTCCCTTGTGTTTCCCTGGCACTCCCTCACACTTCCTAGCACATGTTGACACACTCTGGCACTGGGCACATCTTAGATGCATGTCACCCTAGCAATCTATCATGACTTAGTGCAACCTAGCATACCATGTCACTCTCTCCTTAGCACACTTGGAATTCACTGACACTCCCTGTCACACACTCTTATTCATTAATTTCCATGCATTTTGACCTAGTGCTTGTTTACTTTTCCCTGGCACTCCTTAGCATGCCTTGGCACTGCATAGCATACCTTTTCACTCCCTCCTTAGCACACCTATAACTCACTGACACTTCATTTCCATGCATTTGAAACTAGTGTTCCCTTATGTTTCCTTGGCACTTGGTCCTAACACTCCCTGGCATGCATCCATGCCACACCCTAACACATGGCACATCTTGGCATCCCTTAATAGTTGGCATGTTTTAGCATGCCTAACATGCCTTGGAATTGTCTAGCATTTGTTAGTACTTCCTAGCATTCCTTGGCACATCTTGGAACTCCCTAATTGTCATGCCCTCATATATAGCTTTACTATTTGTGTTACTTGGGAACCCAACCAAGTCATTGGCAAAACAATGTTGTGCCCAACATAAAGTATCCCTTTATCTGAAACTTCTTTGACCAAGCCCTTATAATTGTAAGCATAGGCTTGCCTCCTATAATTCCTATTCTGACCTACTCATAACACACATTGTCCTTGAGACACCTAGAATTCATTGACACTCCTTGGCGCACACACTTATTTGTTCTTTTCCATGTATTTTGACCTAGTTCTGCCTTATGATGCCCTAACACTCCCTAATATTTCTCAACATGAATTGGAAATGTTCGACATGTGTTAGCATGCATTTTCATTCCTTGGCATACTCCTTAGATATAATTCCCTCACAACTACCCTTACGTTTTTTGGGAATTGGGAACTTGTTGACAGTGCTAACCCGCCAACATGTCAGGGGATCTCCCCAGTAAGAAGTCCCAACTAGACCTCAGATCGTTTGGTGTAGGAGTCCAAGCAGTGGGTCATACGGTATCACCTTCACTGTGGTTGCGAATAGAGGTAAGTAAGATGTCCTTGTTGGTAGCAAGGGTGTGACATTATTGTGGGGAAAAATGCCTATGCAGGACGATCCTATCCACCTAAGGTGTGACAGCGCCTTAGCAACAAACAGATACAACTATTCTGGTTTCTTCCTTTATGAAATGTGAAAGAGGGGAGATCGATAGACTTACCGTTGTCTTCCGTTTGTCCCTTGATCTATATCCTCTTCTCTTTGGGTGTTCACAGCTACTTGCCTCCTCGCTTGCTCAAGAGAACAGCTACTTGATTCCCACGAGATCACAAGAGTACAGCTACCTGTGACAAGAGAACAACTACTTGCGACAAGAGAAGAACACAACACAAAGGCAAATATTCATATTCATAAATGACTCAGGATTAGAAGTAAATCAAATACACTAATGCAATCATACAAATACACCAGTATATAGGAGAAAACCAAGATAGCTTTATTGATTGATAACAAGGTTCAGGAAGAGATACAACCCAGAGGGCTCCAATCCAGCATCTCCTTCCCAGCAGAATGGAATTCCTTCTTCAGCTCCCTTCAAAGCATTAAGCACCCAATGTTTCCAGTCTCAAACCAACAACAATTCTTTGCAATAACAAAATTCCAGCCTCTAGATCCCATGGAGGAGAGATCTATATATAGTTATTTTGGAGAGAGGATGAGTCAGATTGAGATCTAACTAGTGTCCTCTCCCTCTCTCAGTTCTTGAGTCCACTTGGAGGTTCTTGCTTCCACTTGGAGATTTGGAACCTCTTACTCATCACCAGTCGAATTCCCTGAGGCAAGTGTCATTTTGGAAGCTTCGTGGGCATTGACACATTGAGGAATGATCCTGCCACTTGTCCAAACTCGCTCAGCACAGGTAGCCTTTGTTGGAGCTGAAATTCAACGTAGGTAGACAGTGGAGCAGTTGACATTCAGCGCAGATGCTCAGTGGAGCAGTTGACATGACCCTGAATTGACTTGTTTTTGAGTGGTTTTAGGTGGAGAACTTCTGTGAATTGCTGTGGTTAGTTGGCCTTGTTTCTCTAGGGGTAGGAACAACATGTTTAGGGACTTTGGATCCCTTAGATTATGGACATTTCATGCTCAATGTTGTAAGGCACAAAAATGTCTATAACAGTTGCCCCCTAAAGTATGAGGCCGTTTATCGGGTGAAATGCTTTATCCAGGAGGGTCCGAAGTTCATCCATTTGCTGGGAGGAGACCTGTAATAAGATACAATACAATACATTATGATTCATACTGCTTTCATGATCTAGCTGAGGCAGGCATTCCCATGCTCAGCTTTATAAATTCATTTTTGTACATAGAACAGACGATCGTCTGATGGTAGACTGATAATTTTGGCGAAATTATCATCCTTTTAGTAGGATGATCATCTACTGTAATGATGTACATGTCAAATGTCTTTATCTTTCCTGAATATATATCGCAGCCCGGATGGATGAAACTAGATCTGGGGTCTTCAAACTCGTTCGATCTTCACTCTAAGTACAAGTCGATCCATGTGAGAATTGCGCTGAAGTCGAACATGGAAAGACATCGCTTGATTACCGGTCAATGATGTAAACCGTTAACAAGCGCGAGAGGAATCACCGATAATGATAATGATCCTCAAGGTACTGCAGTACAATTCACGTGGTGTGAATAAAGGACTTGGCGTCGAACACCAAGAAAAATCTTCTGGTCGAAGGTCATTGATGTATACATGTCGCCGGAAGTGAGAAACTTGCCATTGAGGCATGCAAGCTTCAAAGTACTGAAGGGGGTGTTCCTAGATCAACTTCTTGGATAATGAGCTGATGTCAACAAGAAGCGATCCGTCAAAGGAGGGCCTTGATGAATCCCACATCAGTGACACGGAACGGAGCTAATGATTTTAATGGAGGTGAAAACGATCTGTGACATATGATTCAGGGTGGCGGTCATGAATGGATGAAGAATAATGTATGGTAGTGGATGGGACCCGGTTGACTCTTTCTGAACGACTTCTCTTGAACATATGGCGACACTGATGCGATGGATTGGTAGCATTACCCCAAATATGGATGGTATGGCGAGACCATGGTGATGTGACTGGTGAATGAGACAACCCAACCCGATTGTGGTACGGAGGAAAAGTGTCATGTTCAAGAGCGACCTGCTACCATCAGAGTTTTCCTCGATTTTCTCCCAATTTTTCCCCAGTCATTGCTGACCAGTACCTCTTTATTTTTGTCAAGCTTGAGGAGGATAACATATTCTTGTTCTATAACCTGCCCTTCGGGCAAGCCCATCGCTATGTTTTAACGAGTCTAGCGATAGTGAAACTCGTTCTCGTATAAAGACAAGTTTGTCGCTATTTAGTGGTTTAACGAGTCTAATGACAAGGATAACTCAGTTCTTTTCATTTTTAGAGAGTCTGAAAAGGTACGTAAAGTTAACTCCAAAAGTCCTTTTTCGTCATCTAATCCCTTAAGTCCAAAAATGTATAAAACAATACAGAAGGGATGAGTTTTCGATAGTTTTAACGAGCCGAACAAAACAAGCGCTCGATCTTTTTGTGCAATAATCCCTCAGGTCCAAAAAGATTAAAATATAGAGGAGGGATAGCACTTTCGGTCGCTTTAACGAGCTCGAAGGCCAAAACAGACGATCGTCTGATGGTAGACTGATAATTTTGGCGAAATTATCATCCTTTTAGTAGGATGATCATCTGCTGTAATGATGTACATGTCAAATGTCTTTATCTTTCCTGAATATATATCGCATCCCGGATGGATGAAACTAGATCCGAGGTCTTCAAACTCGTTCGATCTTCACTCTAAGTACAAGTCGATCCATGTGAGAATTGCGCTGAAGTCGAACATGGAAAGACATCGCTTGATTACCAGTCAATGATGTAAACCGTTAACAAGTGCGAGAGGAATCACCGATAATGATAATGATCCTCAAGGTACTGCAGTACAATTCACGTGGTGTGAATAAAGGACTTGGAGTCGAACACCACGCAAAATCTTCTGGTCGAAGGTCATTGATGTATACTTGTCGCCGGAAGTGAGAAACTTGCCATTGAGGCATGCAAGCTTCAAAGTACTGAAGGGGGTGTTCCTAGATCAACTTCTTGGATAATGAGCTGATGTCGACAAGAAGCGATCCGTCAAAGGAGGGCCTTGATGAATCCCACATCAGTGACACGGAACGGAGCTAATGATTTTAATGGAGGTGAAAACGATCTGTGACATATGATTCAGGGTGGCGGTCATGAATGGATGAAGGATAATGTATGGCAGTGGATGGGACCCGGTTGACTCTTTCTGAACGACTTCTCTTGAACATATGGGGACACTGATGCGATGGATTGGTAGCATTACCCCAAATATGGATGGTATGGCGAGACCATGGTGATGTGACTGGTGAATGAGACAACCCAACCCGATTGTGGTACGGAGGAAAAGTGTCATGTTCAAGAGCGACCTGCTACCATCAAAGTTTTCTCGATTTTCTCCCAATTTTTCCCCAGTCATTGCTGACCAGTACCTCTTTATTTTTGTCAAGCTTGAGGAGGATAACATATGCTTGTTCTATAACCTGCCCTTCGGGCAAGCCCATCGCTATGTTTTAATGAGTCTAGCGATAGTGAAACTCGTTCTCGTCTAAAGACAAGTTTGTCGCTATTTAGTGATTTAACGAGTCTAACGACAAGGATAACTCGGTCCTTTTCATTTTTAGAGAGTCTGAAAAGGTACGTAAAGTTAACTCCAAAAGTCCTTTTTCGTCATCTAATCCCTTAAGTCCGAAAAAGTATAAAACAATACAGGAGGGATGAGTTTTCGATAGTTTTAACGAGCCGAACAAAACAAGCGCTCGATCTTTTTGTGCAATAATCCCTCAGGTCCAAAAAGATTAAAATCTAGAGGAGGGATAGCACTTCCGGTCGCTTTAACGAGCTGGAAGGCCAAAACTCGGCAATCTTTTCATATTTTTCGAGTCAGTTGAAAAGAGCTTAAAGAAGACTCGTCTTCTGAGGAACGAGTGATGAACAGGGTTAGCAGCTGATTCCAGGTACAGGTTGGAATTTTCCAATTACGGCAGTGTCACAAGGATGGCTAGGTGAAATCACTCTTCGCAGCTATTCCTCAAAATGGGTAAACAATCATATGGAGGTAAACGATCGGCCGATTGAAAAGTGGAGGTGACGGTGCAAACACGACCAAGGCTTTTATGGCTGATAAGGTTAAGTACACAATGGTTATTTTACCGGTAATGGGTTCATTTTTTAAAGAGCTTGAATGCGCCAAAATACTGCTCAAGCTTATGTTTATTTTTTAACGAGCATGAATTCCACATTAAAACTGCTCGGATCTTGCATTTATTTTTTAACGAGCATGAATTCCGCGTTAAAACTGCTCGGATCTTGCGTTTATTTTTTAACGAGCATGAACTTTATGCTAAAACTGCTCGATGATAAGTTTGCATGCCCCCAGCATAACAACGCAAACCGAGGTGCATGCCCCCCAAGCTTCATTGCATTCAACTCGGTGGTTGGAATGAAGGTTTACCTTTGAGATTTGGAAAGGGGATTGTTTCATTTTTTAATGAGGTTGACACAGTAAAAGAACTATCCTCATGACTCCTTGTTTCATTTTTTAACGAGGTTGACACGAGATTAGAACCGTCCTCAGAGCCCACTGTATTTACAGTATTTCTATCACGGCAATGATCCACGCTGACAAAATGTTTAGGAATCTTCCGAATCCATTAGATATAGAAGATTTCATATTGTAGGTTTCCATTGTGGCCACTTCCGCCAGATTACTTGCAGGCGGTAGGGCAAAAGTACCCATTAAGGCAGGGTCTTTTAGGAGACCTACTCCAATATTTTGAAGCGAATGATTGCTTCCATGGATCATTGGAATGCTTCCCGTAACTTGTGAACTGTCGGGGAGGAAATTTTGTTGGTCGACGACTGTAATTCCTCCTTGAAAGGGAAATGCAATCTTCCTGAAGTAGGTCGACACAACTGCGGCCATGGCATATATCCAGTGCCTTCCCAGTAGGATGTTGTAATCGAGGTTTCCATCAATTACTTCAACATCAATTCCTACTGTTTTTCCCCCTAGTTCAACTTGCAAGTTACTTAAAATCCCGTATGGAGTGTATGATCGTCCATCAAATGATTTTAACGTCGTTGACGATCTCGACAAGGGTGGTGAGCCTAAATTCTTCCAGCAACTCATCGACATAATACACGTAGATTCCCCCTCATCAATAATTGTTCGATGAACAGTTTTGTTGAGGGCTTTCACTTGAATAAGGAAAGCTAGTTGAGCTGGTAACTGAGGGTCATATCCTTTATGATCAAAGGCCACAAGATTGGAGTCCATTGGGTTAATTTCACCTATTGCTGATAATAAAGCTTGCTCTTGGGAGAGGCAATTTTGCGGTACCTCAAGTGTCGACATAGCGGACGGCGATTGGGCCAGGTCCTCTATTATATTATAATTCTGTGCTATTTTTTCACGAGGATTAAATGTCGACTTGTACACTACTCCCTTTGGCGACTTTATCATTTGTTCAGGAATGGTGGGTGGCACAACTTTGGTCAAAGTTGTTGTCGAACTACTAGGTTGTTCATTAGCCTTGTTATTCGACACCTGTGGATTCCTGTAATCTTTATTCCTTGCCAAAGCATCATTTTGCTGCTTTGAGATAGACAACATAAGCACTTGGTATCGGGAAGCATTTTGATTAGCAACCAGTTTGGTACCCGGGCTTGGAAACGGATCAGTCAATACTGCTGGGGTTTTTGAACTCTTAAAGAGTTTCTTAACTTCAGCTATATGTGGACAATCTCTCGTCCAATGATCCTCATCGCATATATCACACCCCGCAGGGGGTTTCCTTTTTCTCCCTTTCTTTTTCTTCTTGCCCCCTGGTTGCTTCAGTTGTTTGCCCTTGTCGGTCAATGCGGCATTTACTTCCGAGGCAAGAAGTTCCTCATTTGCATTTTGACTGGAAATCTTACAGGCCCTTTTAGATGTAGCCTTTGTCGATTTCGTGTCTGTCGTGCCAATCACGCCATCGATGGCATGAGAATCATTGTTTGATTTAGGAGGAGGAGGAATTGAGAATTCCGGTCTAGGGGGCGTCAGGTATTTTGTCGTAGAGCGTGCCAGACTGAGTATAGACCAAGTCCAGATATTGCGCACGAGCGATGACTTGCTCTTCCGTTACGACTCCCCCCTTTTCCACATCTTCCGTGATTGTAGGAAGTAAGGATTTGATAAACCATTCAGCTAATAGCTGATCGAGAACGTACGTTTTTACCATCCTACGACGACGTCGCCACTCATGTATATGATCAGATATGTGAGTGGCCGTTGTCTGTTTGAAATTGGTTAGTAGTTCCATTCCCGTTTCATACCTTATCGGTAATTGAAAATGGGTTAAGAAAGTCGTGGCTAAGGTACTGAAATTGTTGAACGAAGCTCTAGGCAATTCAATATACCATTTTGCCGCTGGACCCGTTAACGTCCTTTGAAAAAGGCGAAGTCTTATCGAATCATCATTCAGGGTGTTTGATGAACACCATAGATGAAATGTCATCACATGATTCGACGGATCTTCACCCGGATTTCCATTAAATTTAGGAATATCTGATGGAATTTTATGCGGAATCGCTGGCCACCAAGGGGCATAAGCAATTGGATCATTCGTCAGCCAGTTTAGATCTGGTAATTCTAGAGTTGCTACAAAGGGCAACTGTTGATTCAGGTTAGGTGAAGCATACCCAGGATAAGATGGAATCGCCTGAGCAGTGGGTCTTTGCATACCAGCATAATGCTGGCAACTTTGACAAGGTTGATGGGCATAACCACTATAATATGGTTGCCCATTACTTACAAAGACTTGTTGCTCAGGTCCTTGATATGATTGCTGGAATGGCGGTTGTTGAGATTGAACCAGCCCTAGTTGTTGAACCATTTGCTGTTGACCAATACTGGATGATTGACCAAGATGAGGAGTCACAGTACTTGTTTGATCCTGAGTCGCTCCAGATAAGGAGGCACTAACCTGAGGTTGTGATTGAGTCGTTGAGACAAGAGGCTGTTGTATTTCAACCTGAGAAACTTGGGGTTGACATACAACAGGTAGCGCTTGTACTTGCGATGCAGTCACCATAGCAGGTATAGTGGGAATATTCGACACAGGGTGGACTGGTTGCGTTGAATATACAACCCTTGGTTGCTGAGGCAGTATTGGTACCCAACCGCTGGATGTAATTCCAGTTTGACCTGAACTTTGTTGTAAACTCTCATATGGTTGTTCTCTGGGAGGGAACAATGAAAAGGCATACTTCCCTCCATATGGTGGCAATCCAATACTTAAAGGGTAGATTGGCCTTTGAAGACACATTGGATCAATTTGTTGAGTTTCAACATAAGAAATACCAGATGATAATCCGGATGAAGAAATAGGAACTAACCATGTCATCGAAGCAGTCCTTGGTGGGACCCCAGCTTGTTGTTGATAACTTGCCAGGACAGATGGTATACCATTGAACATTGTTGGAGTAGCAGTAGGAGGCTATGCCACTGCTGTGTCGGATGACACAGTCCTAGATGTCGACGGTTGTTCAGACATATCTAGTCTATCCAAAAGATTTCTTAGCGATTCTACAAGAACTTGTGATGAAGGGAGACTAACTTCGAAGATCAACGAGGAAAAGGTGATGATTATTCCGTTTAAAATAAATTTTAACGACGCTTAGACACAACCTGCTTTTTCAATTTTAAAGAGTCGAGAAAAAGCTAAAGATGACTCTAGTCTCCTTCGATGTTTTAACGAGCCCGAAGTGACAAATGCTCGGATGGAATTTTTCCGTTATAGAGTCTGAAAAAGGCCAAAAGGAACTGCTCTGGAGTTCTAGGCAGAGGGTGTGCCAAACTTTTTGCAAAACCGCAGAATACTTTTTAAGGTACGGGCGGTCGATCTTCGTGAATGCTGTGTTCACTGCATTGCGATCAGTAAGGCGGCCAACACGGCTTCCTAAGGATAAAGGATATATGCCTATAGGGGTCTCCCAATATATACGCGACGGTACGTGGGAGCACAATCCGTACTAGCGCTATCGTCCCTCAGGAGGAATCACCCACCTTCCACGAGATCGACAGTCACTAGGCTTAACGACGCCGAAACACGTCTCTAGCCTAGACCTCTATGTTGTGCGTTATGTTGCAAAGCGTTGTTAGGTTCATTCAGTTTATTTTAAGTTGATATTTTTAGAAGTTTGTCTTTCAGGATCACCACGAGATGTATGGTACAATTCCTAAATGCAGTCTAAGATGATAAGCAAGCTTTATTATCTTTTCAACTTTGAAAATCCTAGCTACTAAGGGAAAAGAAAGACACTATCTTTTCTCAAAGAGCAATCAGCACACTCTAATGCACTCTTCCCTAAATCAATCATGCAAACTTATCAAAATGCAAATGCACAATGCAGGTGTTTGTTTTCTGCTTTCTTAGTATTAATGCCTACAAAGAAAGCTTTTTGTACAACTTTGAATTTGCTTTTAAATGATAGATACAAACAAGTTTACTTTTTCGAAAACAACAAGGGTAGAAGAGATTACAATCACTCTGCGACTTTCGAAATGAATACTTGTTTCGACACTTAAAAGAGACAAACTCAAACCAATAAGCAAAAGCAAATGTATAATCAACTGCAAACAACCAATGAACTCTCTCCTAAGATCACAGTCAATCATATCTGAATCAAGGGCTACAGGATGATTATTTCACTCATGCAAAGGAAAACTGTAAATGACGTAAAAATACATAAAAACACTCACAGTCTTTTTGTACAAAAGGAGGCGGAATCTAAGCAAAGAAAAGGAGTTATCAGACTGGTACCTATGCTGGTTAAAGGCTGCAAAAAACAGAGATCAAAACAGGGCAATAGACAGCAGAGAACCCCAGCTACACAAGGCTAAACTGGTTCAGCGCAAGTCCAACACTGTGGGTTTGACATTCAGCGCAGGTAGCCTTCACGGGACCTGCGTTGAAATGCAAACTGCCTTCACAGTGTCTGCGCTGAAGGAGAAACTCTCGTTTCCCCTGGGTTCTGGGTCATAAAATGCTCAAAAATCAACTGTTTCAGGCCAAATCAGAAACAAAATCAAGGTATAATCAAAGGGATGCTTTGAGAGGGTACTAAAGACTATCAAAAAGGATCATCAAGTCATTTGTGGGTCCATTGTTCATATCATAGACAAAATCCAGTGAAGGATCAAGGCAGCAACAGTCTACTTTGCAGAAGCAGTTCGATTGTTGTTGTTGAGTCTATGAAGCAAACAATGATGTAAACACAAATAAAATGAATAAAGCAATCTCCCCAACGGAGTCGCCAATTTTTTGTGGGGAAAAATGCCTATGCAGGATGATCCTATCCACCTAAGGTGTGACAGCGCCTTAGCAACAAACAGATACAGCTATTCTAGTTTCTTCCTTTATGAAATGTGAAAGAGGGGAGATCGATAGACTTACCATTGTCTTCCGTTTGTCCCTCGATCTATATCCTCTTCTCTTTGGGTGTTCACAGCTACTTGCCTCCTCGCTTGCTCAAGAGAACAGCTACTTGATTCCCACGAGATCACAAGAGAACAACGACCTGTGACAAGAGAACAGCTACTTGCGACAAGAGAAGAACACAACACAAAGGCAAATATTCATATTCATAAATGATTCAGGATTAGAAGTAAATCAAATACACTAATGCAATCATACAAATACACCAGTATATAGGAGAAAACCAAGATAGCTTTATTGATTGATAACAAGGTTCAGGAAGAGATACAACCCAGATGGCTCCAATCCAGCATCTCCTTCCCAGCAGAATGGAATTCCTTCTTCAGCTCCCTTCAAAGCATTAAGCACCCAATGTTTCCAGTCTCAAACCAACAGCAATTCTTTGCAATAACAAAATTCTAGCCTCTAGATCCCATGGAGGAGAGATCTATATATAGTTATTTTGGAGAGAGGATGAGTCAGCTTGAGATCTGACTAGTGTCCTCTCCCTCTCTCAGTTCTTGAGTCCACTTGGAGGTTCTTTCTTCCACTTGGAGATTTGGAACCTCTTACTCATCACCAGTCGAATTCCCTGAGGCAAGTGTCATTTTGGAAGCTTCCTGGGCATTGACACATTGAGGAATGATCCTGCCACTTGTCCAAACTCGCTCAGCGCAGGTAACCTTTGTTGGAGCTGACATTCAACGCAGGTAGACAGTGGAGCAGTTGACATTCAGCGCAGATGCTCAGTGGAGCAGTTGACATGACCCTGAATTGACTTGTTTTTGAGTGGTTTCAGGTGGAGAACTTCTGTGAATTGCTGTGGTTAGTTGGCCTTGTTTCTCTAGGGGTAGGAACAACATGTTTAGGGACTTTGGATCCCTTAGATTATGGAAATTTCATGCTCAATGTTGTAAGGCACAAAAATGTCTATAACAGACATGCACAACAAGCCAAGGAAGGTGCATGAATGGTACTAACACACGAAAGGTGGAATGAGTGTGCCCCTTGGAAACCTATGTAAACATGCAACCTGTAAGGGAACACATGAGCAAAGATGCATCACGAACTGGAAGGTAAGCGAACCAACAATCCAAAGTGATGGTTAAACCAACAACACATCTTAGTAAGATTCATACATACATATACAGAAAGTTTCTATACATACATGCGTAAGCAAACAGATACATATATCATTAGAGTAACCAAGTTAACTAAAATAAAATAACAACATATACATGAAACATGTTGGCTCTATTATATTAAGAAGTGAAAGCTCCAATCATAGAGTACAACTGTGACCCACCACTAGTCCCAATAATGGAATGTTACAGTCACTATCGCCTGCTCCTCCAAATATATGTACTAGCTCTGCATTGTGGAAAAGCCAAGGCTCATTACAATACTCTCCAAGCTTTCTCTAGGATACTCCTATTGGAAGCTTGCATGCCCAAAATCCCTAACAATGAGTTATGAGGTTCTATAAATAGCAAAGGGTGGGGTGACCCTTGACATTCCCCTTTGTGACACTTCACCTACCCTCATGACTCTTCAACTACTACATGATTGTTACATTCAACTATCGACACTTGGACTTTCACTTTATAGGATGTTACATACAATCTGCACATGTACCCATGTGAGACAAAATAGGCTTGAGCAAGCCATGCAAGACATCACTAAGACTCGAACAGTTGTGGGAAGACCAACTCTTCGACATCCTTTCGATGATCGATGGTGGTGAACTGATGCAAATCTTGATTGTTCATGATGGTGTCCGCACGCTCAATGGTGACATCCTGTTGAAAGTGAACTCTTGCCTCCATTGCATCTGAGTACACCGATATCGCTCCTTTTTCCAACTCATCTGATAATGTGTGCATCATCATCTTGAGTGTAGTTGTCCCAACAACATACTGATGCATAGTGTTTGTGCTGATCTCTAAGAGTGTGCTAGTGACTATATGCATCAAATTGTCGACATACATGTTCAGCTCCAGTCGGACTTCATTTTTTTCTTCACCTCGGTGAGTGTGCCAATGGATGGGATCACATGCATGCGCACAATGACATCTATGCTCCTGAAAACCCTTACATGTGATTGATAAAACTACCCACCTTGTTTGCTCCATACTAGTTGTTGGGTGGGGTCTATAACCTGTATGGGTGCAGTTTCATCAGTCTATGCATGTTGCGCCTCTTGCTGTACCAACTCCTGTTGCAACTCCTTCTATCTTTTGTGTAGCTCCTATTCTTCCTTGAGTTTCTGCTTCAGCACCTGCAACACCTTCTCTGTTTAACTCTCTTCCTTCACGCAATCCTCCTATCACGTTTTCACCTCATAGCCTCAATCTCCAAACCTACTTTCATCGCAAGTGGATCTACTTGAACTTGTAACTTTGCTCTACCTCTGTGCTATCAACAACCTTCCTATTGCATTCATCGCACACAGGTGTGCTACCTTCTGCTGCTGTTGATGGTGCTACTCATTGTGATGTCACTGCCATTTCATTTTGATATCCTTGTCCATGAACAAATCGGTGTCTTCATAGATAGGAAAGTTCATAGACACTTGATCGATTACATCCTCAGTGTCACTTTTAACGGTGTATTTGACTCTGCTCTTCTACAAGCCATTATATTTGTGCTTCTGAGAGGAAGATGAACACCTATGATACCTAGAGATATAGAGACAATCATGGGAAGCAATCTATCAATTGAAAACCAAAACAAATTGGAGGACTAACATGCAACATACCTGTGTGACTGTTTGTGAAGATTGCGCATTTTCCACTGGGAGGCTAAAAGACTGATTGCCAAACCTGCACAAGGCATAGTCTGGGCTATCAAGAGGCTGACTAACTATTGGAATTACGTAATGCACAGTCTAGCCTAGCTTGTTGAGGACTGAAACTATGCAATGTGCAATTTCAGTCAGCAGTGACATGGAAACCAACAAACTTTATTGCACAGTTTCCCAAGCCAGCAAGGCACTGCCTCCCAAAATTTCGTAATGCAAGCATGGAGGTAAGTGTTGGGCTAGAATTACACAATTTCTGGAGGGAAGGCAGAGCCTTCACTTCCAGAAATGCACAATGATAGCCAGGTAGGGTAAGGTTCAGACTAAGGAAGCCCAAAACCAACGACAGGTAACTGAAAACATGAGAAGTCTAAACGCATGGTGATATTTAGTGTAAACAAGAGTGAATGAGCATGCATGCAGACAGTAAGTGCAGGATTTAGAGAATAGGAAAACATTCATGTGTGTGAAGCGGGTCGCCACAACAACGACCGTATGTGCGAAAATAATGCCATGCATGCGGCAATAGTGAGATGCAAACGAAAATTGAAATGGTGCTTATACAAGCTACCATACATCAAAATGACAACAAGTTCTCATTGAAATCAAGTAGATAGCACTTACACAAAGCGAAACACAAAAATAAACAGAAACGCAATGCAAGACATGAGAAGCAGACTTACCCTGAAACAGATAAGGTGAAAGTGTCAAAGACTCCTAGATGCAATGTGGGATGTCAGAGCTGCAAGGTCAATGTGAGGAATGAGATATGCAACATCCGATTCAAAAGTTTTGATAAGGTCGAGGTTATGACATGCATGCCAAAAATCTAGGAAAAAGTGACACTTGGAAAGAGGTTTCTAAAATGATATTTTCATGTAACCTATAACTACTAAAAATAGATCCCTTAAATCTAGGGATTCCTTTTGCATGATGCCTTTTGCTATTTCGAGAAGAAGCCCATGCATGCAAATCAGGTTTTCTCGGTCCTAGGGGAAATCGTCAACTTGAAGGCACATGCATTGGTTTGCAAGCTTGGGATGAAAATATGTGCAATTTCTGGGCTGAGCAGAGTTGGCTGCCTAGCAAGAATTGCGTAATTTCTAGGCTAAGCAGATCATTGCCTCCCAGAATTGTGCAATTTCTAGGCTGAGGCCCAGTGCTAGGTCATATTTTATAGTTTTATAAAGGAGGACTACCTGACTGTCTACGCAATTTTGGAGCCCAGCAGGCTGCCTAGTTGATTTGTGCAATTTTTGGAGGGAAAGCTGGTTGCCCTCCAGAATTGCGCAATTTTCTAGGGGAGTCTCTCAACCACGAAATATTCTAAGTCTGGAATGCCAGCCTATAGGAGGGAGACAAACAAGTTGACATGCACAGGTCGATAGGCCACTAAAACTTGGTTGAACCTTGTGCGCTTGAAAGTGCAAGAGATGTTGCTAAGGATGGTTGGTAGGGAGTCTCCAAAATGAAGCTAAGGAAAAATTATGGAGGGTGGTTGTAGCCGCTACAACACTTGGTGACACACTGGTAGATCTCTAGCTTTCTGCATGGACCATGTTCGTGAAAATCAAGTCTAACACCTCCGTAAGTATTTTTCAGTTCTATGATCGGCTCGGCTTCCACACATGTTTGATTGTGAGATGTATCATCCACCATGCTTTTGACTGATCAGCACACATTCCAAGTGAATCCAACATAGTTGTTTCAATTGGGATGAGGGGTATATTGGTGCAAAAGCCGTATAATCGTCAGAGTTTTACTTTCATCTCTCGTGTTGTTGCACTGCCAGTAGGCCTGGTAAGTACCCTGCCGGAGTTACGCAGGAACAAAAGCTCGCTCCACTGCCAGCGAGCCTGGTCAGTACTCCAACGGAGTTACTTGCATCACCTCTCTGTGTAGGAAGCCTTTGTCTTCTTTCACATTATCCATTTTTTATTTTTTTGAAAAATTTTCACATTTTCATTTTCGTAATTGTGCATAACACCTATTCATTTCAAAGCTGGAAGAGGGATCCTGACTTATTGAGAGTAGAATAGGTTGTTCCTTCAGACAAGTAGTTTGTATATACCTCTGACATTCTTGTTAAGGTTTTCCCCCTTACCTTGTCTGAGATGACAAGGGTTAACCCAAAACAACTGACTAGAGTAGGTGACACTAGTTATCGCACAATCGTTGTGTTTTCACCAAGGATCACTTCGATCAGAACATTTTTTCCATTGATGTATCATGGACAGAAGACAAAAAGTTCTGCGTACAGAGGCAGGATGATAGATAACCAAGTATTGATAACTGTACAAGTTGTCTTGTACTTTACCCAGCTTATTTCAAGAATCGCACACAGTTTCATGGGAAACTAGCCTACGGACATAAACAAGAAAACAAAGCAAAAGAAGAAGTAAATGCATAAGAAAATCAAGTAAGCAAACAAGCAGGCAAGAAAACAAACATGTAAATTAAGAAGAAAACATGCATGCAAGAAAACAAACCAAAAGAAAACACTACTCCTACTCCTAAGCTAATGGTGCATGGGTCTACTCACATGAAGTTATACTTCCAACGTAGCCACCGGTGCATTGGTTGATGCATGTTGGTGAAGGCATTGTTCGTGAATAGCAGAACAATGAGATCCAACAAACATGAAAGATATAACAATGAAGGCAAACACACTTTGGGCTTAAGTGCATCCACAGAAAAGAAGTGAGTGAAAGCTCATGACATGTACTCTGTGGACTTGCCATGGTGCTATGATGTACTTCATTCAAATTTTAAGCATAAACATTCTCCTCACCGTGACATTCAAGAAAATGTGAGAAAGATAGACCACTTATGTTACAAAAGTGTGTTTGCTGTGTAGGATTCCTCAAATGCATGAGCGACGGGATCGTGTAGTTCGAGTGGAGGAAGAAAAATCTGAGTGTTAGATTGATCTCTAGTGCATAGAGATGAGTGATGAGGAGCCTTGGGTGTTTGAACAATTTCCTGATCAGAAGTGAAACCAACCTCTGAATAGTGAGGGCTTGACATAACCATCATCTCAGGCTAAAGTGACTCGACAGTCTATGGGGTTTCAACTTCGTCGATAGATATATCATCATAGACTAGTGTCTTAGATAGATTAACAATGATTGAATCAACATCATGATTGGATGAAGAAGTAGAGAGATCACGATAACCAAGATCAGAAAATTCAGGATGTTTGTCGGCATCCTCATGATTTGATGAATCACATAGAGGGGTAGATGAGAAGGAAGAATGTTCACCCTCTGCATTTTTAGAAAAAGTAGATTACGAATCAAGTGGATGTTCAATGAATGATTTTTCCTCTCCACTATCGAATGATGGACTAACATCTGGTGTGTTCTATGAGTGATCAATAATAGGTGCATCCGTAGATGGAGATACACGAGAAAAATCAGGGATGGAATAATCACCGAAGATGTCAGGGAAAAGTAGATGAGGTGCGGATTGAAGGGAATCATCCTTTTCCGCGGGTTGATGTCCAAGCTCCCATTCATACCTTTCATGAATTACAACTTAGGTTGGTTGTTCAACACCATCTCCATCGATGGCTTGATCCTCTTTCACAATAAGTGTAGAGTCCGAAATGGAAGAACATAGATAGTGCAATCCAAAGGATCAGCAGAACACAAAGACGGAGGTTGAGGTAAGACATGCATGTGACAAACCATGGGCTTCACAACCAAATCTGTATGAAATTTTAGAGAAGAAATGTTGGGAGGATGTGACAGTTAAATAGATGTGTGTGCTTGTTCTCCAAGATCACTCTGATATGATGAAACTGTTTGATGAGGGGACGATGGAGAGTCACTTGTGGTAGTGATTGTGTCCATCTGAGATTTCACAGCTTCATCACTGAAGTATGCTAAGTAGGGTTTGAACTTCAACTTCATCTTGGGATGGACTGACTTTTAAGGTAATATTCAAATATTTCCATGAGATACTAGAATTTCATCTTACTTTTCGAAGCTTCAAACATGAATAGATAGAAGCGCTATGAAAAACCCATATGTGATTCATGTGGGGCCTTCCATTGTTTTAACATTTTTTATCAAATTCTTCAGGATAAAAATGGTGAAAAACCGATTCAATTAGATCGCTGAAATACTTGAATGAGTGAACAAAGTTATGAGGCAGCATGCCACACCATCGCAATGGGTGGTCGCGAAGTGTGTGTGTGAGCAATGAACAAACCTTTGTTTCATTAAAATCTTCCACATTTTGCATGAGTGCATGGAAGTCATTTAAGTGTTCAGGCGAGGCCACCTTGCCTTCACCATCATATGTGATTCATGACAAGTGATCCCAGAACTCCCTCTTGATGTGAAAGATGTGCCCGTTGGACAAAAAATTCGGAGGGTGAACTATAAAAAACTCCATGATAGATGTACAAAGATTCAAAATATATTGTGAGGAATCATCTTGTCATATGGTCCTCCTTCTAGCGCCAAATCGTTGACATTGTTGGACCCGTCAACATGTAAGGGGATCTCCTCGGTAAGAAGTCCCAACTAGACCTTATACCATTTGGTGTAGGAGTCCCAACAGTGGATCTTACAGTGTCTCCTTGACTACCATTGCGCGCAGAGGTAAGTAAGATGTCATTTCTGGTAGAAAGGGTTTGACATGAATAGCAAGCCAAGGAAGGTGCATGAACGATTCTAACATGCGGAAGGTGGAATGACTATTCCCCTTGGAAAATTGTGTAAAGACGTAGCTTAGAGGGGAACATATGAGTAAAGATGCATCATGAAATGGAAGGCAAGTGAACCAACAATCCAAAGTGATTGTTAAACCAACAACACATCTCAGTAAGATTCATACATACATATATAGAAAGAGTATATACATACATGTGTAAGCAAATAGATACATATATCATTAGAGTAACCAAGTTAATTGAAATAGAATAACAACATATGCATGAAACTTGCTAGCTTTGTTATATTAAGACGTGAAAGTTCCAATAATAGAGTACAACCATGACCAAACACTAGCCCTGATAATGGAACGTTACAGTTAGTGCCGCCTTCTCCTCCAAAGAGACATACTTGTTCTAAACTATGGAGAAGCCAAGGCTCGTTACAATACTCTCCAAGCTTTCTCTAAGATACTCCTATTGGAAGTTTGGCTGCCCAAAATACCTCACAATGAGTTATGAGGTTCTATAAATAGCAAAGGGTGGGGTGGCCCTTGACATTCCCCTTTCTGACTCTTCATCTACCCTCATGACTCTTCAACTACTACATGATTGTTAGATTCAACTATCGACACTTGGACTTTCACTTTACAAGATGCTACATACAATCTTCACATGTACCCATGTGAGACAAAATAGGCTTGAGAAATCCATGCAATACATCACTAAGACTTGGAGAGTTGTGGGAGGACCAATTCTTCGATATCGTTGCAATGATTGACAGTGGCGAACTGATGCCAAGCTTGTTCATCCGTGATGGTGTCCGCGCACTCAATGGTGATGTCCTAATGAAAGTGAACTCTTGCCTCCATTGCATCCAGGTACACCAACATCACTCCTCTATCCATCTCCTCTAATAACATGCACATCATCATCTTGAGTGTAGTTATACCAACAATGTATTGATGCATAGTGTCTATGTTAATCTCTCAGTGTGTGCTGGTGACTATGCGCATCAACTTGTCGACATACATGTTCATCCCTAGTCAGACTTGGTTGTTGAATTCACCTAGGTGAGTGTGCAAATGGGTGGGATTGCATTCATGTGCACAATGACATCCGTGCTCCTGAAAACCCTTGCATGTGATCTATGGCACTGCTCACCACGTCTACTCCGTGCCAACTATTGGGTGGGGTCTATAACCTATATGGGCGCAGTTTCATCAGTATGTGCATGTTGCACCTCCTGTTGTACCTGTTCCTCCTACAACTCCTTCTCTCATCTATGTAGCTCTTATTCTTTCTTGAGTTGTTCCTTTAGCACCTATAACTCCTTCTCTATTTCTCTCTCTGCCTTCACATGATCCTCTTGGCACGCTATCACCTCATAGCCTCAATCTCCAAAGCTGCTTTCATCACAAGTGGATTTGATTGAACTTGCAACTTTGCTCCACCTTTGTGTTATCAACAACCTTCCTCTTGCATTTGTCGCATGCAGGTGTGCTACCTTCTATTGCTACTAATGGTTTTGGTCGTTGTGATGTCGCTGCCATTTCATCTTGATATCCTTGTCCATGAACAACTTGATGTCTTCATAGACAGGAAAGTTCATAGACACTTAATCGACTACATCCCTAGCTGCGCTTTCAACGTTGTCTTTGACTCTGCTCTAGAAGCCATTATACCTGTGCTACTGAGAGGCAGATGAAAACCAATGATACCTAGAGACATAATAACACTCATGGAAAGAAATTTGTTAGCTAAAAACCAAAACAAGCTAGATGACTGACATGCAACATACCTGTGTGACTGTCTATGAATATTGCGCAATTTTCATCAGGAGGTTGGGAGACTGACTACCAAAACTAAGCAAGATAGGTTCTGGCCTATCAGGAGGTTGAATGACTACTAGAAATATGCAATGCATAGTCCATCCTAGCTTGCTGAGGATTGAAACTGCATAATGTGCAATTTCAGTCAGTAGTGACATGTAAACTAGTAAATTGTATTACGTAGTTTCTGGGTCCAGTAAGACACTACCTCCCAGAATTGCGCAATGCAAGTGTGGAGGTCAATGTGAGACCAGACTTGTGTAATTTGTGGAGGGAAGGTAGAGCCTTCACTTCCAGAAATTCACAATGCTAGCCAGGTAAGGCAAGGTCTGGGCTAAGGCAGCCCAGACCCACCGATAGGTGATTGAAAACATGAGAAGTATGAATACATGGTGATACTGAGTTTAAAGAAGAGTGAATGATCATGCATGCAAACAGTAAGTCCAAGATTTAGAGAGCAGGAAAAAATGCATGTGTGTGAAGCAAGTTTCCACAACGGCGACCCTTAGTGTGAAAATAGTTTCATGCATGCGACATTAGTGAGATGCAAACAAAAATTGAAATGGTACTTCTACGATCTAACATACATAAAAAATAGAAAAATTTCTCATTGAAATCAAGCAGACAACACTTACACAAAGCGAAACATAAAAAATGACAAAAACGCAATGCAAGACATGAGAAGCAGACTTATCCTGAAAAATCTAAGCTAAAAGTGTTGAAGACTCCTGGATGGAATGTGGGATGCCAGAGCTGCAAGGTCAATGTGAGGACTGAGCTTTACAATGTTCGGTTCATAAGTTTTGATAAGATCAAGGTTATGATGTGCATGCCACAAATCTAGGAAAAATCCACACTTGGCTAGATATTTCTAAAATGATCTTTGCATGTAACCTCAAGCTGCTAAAAATAGATCCCACAAATCTAGGGATGCCTTTTGCATGTTGCCTTTTGATATTTTGGGAAGAGTAGCCCATGCATGTAAATCAGTTTTTCTCGGTCTCGAAGGTAACTGGTCAACCTGAAGGCACATGCATTGGTCTGCGAGCCTGAGATGAAAATTTGCATAGTTTCTGGGCTGTGAAGGTCACTACTTCCGAGAACTGCATAATTTCTAGGCTGAGGCCTAATGTTGGGTTAGATTGTGCAGTTTTCTAGAGGAGGACTACATGACTATTTTGTGCAATTCTAGAGCCCAGTAGGCTACCCAACTGATTTGCACAATTTCTGGAGGGAAGGTTGTTTCCCTTCCAGAATTATGTAATTTTCTGGGGGAGTCTCTCAGCTAGCAAATGGTCTAATTCTACAATGTTGGCCTGTAGGAGGGAGACAAAAAAGTTAACAAGCATAGGCATGCATACCACTGAAACTTAGTTGAACCTTGTGTGCTTGACAACACAAGAGATGATACTAAGCATGGTTGGTAGGGAGGCTCCAAAATGAAGCTAAGGAAAAATTTTGGAGGGTGGTTGTAGCGCTACAACATAACCCAACCATGTGTTGCCTCGACTACAACAACTTGACTAGGTTATAGTTACTACAACTAGACTATGCCTTGTTCACCTAAGAACTAACTATAACTCATCTTAGGCTACTTATGTATAATTTCAACTTATCCAACTTAACAAGTTACAAGTTACCATGTCAACGCTCATGTACAACTGCGGGCATAAAACAACTGAGCAACATAATTTACATCTTGACATGTCATAGCACCTGGCACATCTAGCAATCCCTTGGCACTATGTATCACATGTTAGCACCCCCTACATTCCTTGGCATGCTCTGGAACTCCCTAGCACTCCCTGACTTGCCATAGAAATCTAGCATGCCTTAGCACTTCCTAGCATATAACTTTGTCAGTCCCCCCTTAACACACCTGGAACTCACTGATACTCCCTATCACAAACTCTTATTCATTCATTTCCATGCATTTTGAGCTAGTTCTCCCTTGTGTTTCCATGGCACTCCCTAACACTCCGTAATACCTGGTACATATTGGCATGTCGCTCTCGCACTCTAGCATTCCTTGGCACTACCTAGCATACCTTGTCACTCACTCCTTAACAGACCTAGAACTCACTGACACTCCCTATCACATACTCTTGTTCATTCATTCCATTCATTTGAAACTAGCACTCCCTTGTGTTTCCGTGGCACTCCCTAACACTCCCTAGCATGCATTGGCACACCCTATCACTTAGCACATCTTGGCATATCATTGCACTGGCCTCTAACATGCCTTAGTACCGCAAATAATATCTTGTCACTCCCTCAGCCCACCTAGAACTCACTCACAATTCTTGTCACAAAATCTTATTCATTCATTTCCATGTATTATTTTGACCTAGTGGTCCCTTGTGTTTCCATGCAACTCTATAACACTTCCTAGCACACATTGGCACATCTTGCTCGGATGCTACCCTTTCACTCTAGCATGCTTTAGCACTCCATAGCATACCATGTCACTCCCTCCTTAACAAAACTAGAACTCACTGCACTCCCTGTCACGCACTCTTATTCATTCATTTCCATGAATTTTGACCTACTGATCTGTTGTGTTACCTACCACTCACTAACACTCCTTAGCACGCATTGGCACACCTTGGAACTTAATACATCTTGACATGCTTCCCTAACATTGTAGCATGCCTTGGCACTTCCTAACATACCTTGTCACTCCCTCCTTAGCACACTGGGAACTTGCTAACACTTCCTATCACACACTCTTATTCTTTCATTTCCATGCAATTGAAGCTATTTCTCCCTTTTGTTTCCTGGCACTCCCTAACACTCCCTAGCATGTGTTGGCGCCACACCCTAACACTTGGCACATCTTGGCATGCCTTATCACTTGGCATGACTTGGCATGCCTAACATGCCTTGGAACTATCTAACATATGTTAGCACTTCTTGGCATTTCTCGACACATGTTGGCACTCCCTAGTTTTCATGCCCTTATAGATAGCCTTACCTTTTTTGTGACTTGGGAAACCAACCAAGTCATTGAAAAAATAATGTTGTGCCTAGCCCTGACACTCCCCAACACTCGACATGAATTCACACTATTTGGCATGTGTTAGCACTCCTTTTCATTCCTTATCACCCCTTTACACTCCTTATCTATCATGCCCTCACAACTACACTTACATGTTTTGCAACATGTGAACCCAACCAAATCCTGCCTCAGCTATAACAACAACTTGACTAAAAGAATAACTTGACCAAGTTAAAATTACTACAACTAGACTATGCCCTGTTCACCTAAGAACTTCTTATAACTCATCTTAGGCTACTCGTGTTGAATATCAACTCATACAACTTAAAAAGTTACGAAGACAAGGCTCACATCCAATCGCGGTTGTAAAAAAACTAAGAAACAAAGTTTACATCTTGAAATGCCATAACACCTAGCATGCCTAACAATCCCTTGGCACTATGTAACACATGTTAGAAAACCCTATATTTCTTGGCATGCTTTGGCACTCCCTAACACTTGACACTTAACACGCCTCGTACTCACTAACACTCTCTGTCACACTCTTATTCATTCATTTCCATGCATTTGAAACTAGTGTGTTGGCTTGTTGGGGACTAACCCAGGGTCGGAGTTAATTATCCAAACAAATCACTATACTACTGGCCCTTTCGGCAACAGTCCATAGAGTGCAGACTGAGGTCTCACCCAAAGTAGTATGGGAGGGTGCTAGAACTAGGTTTTTACACCCTTGAGATTTCTGAGAGGTTCGACTAGTCCAACTGTGCATCCCTATGCGCACTTCGAGGCCTTCGCACCTTGATATACTTGCCTCTGCGCAACCCTACCAGGGGCTATGGGGCTTTCGTGCTGCTGTAGCAGCATTCTACACTATTCGTTTAAGTTGCACTGGAGATCTTACTTATCTTCCTATGCCTAGTCAATTATCTTCGCGCAACTAGATTTCTTACATTAGATTTATTTATACAACACATTCATAAGCGTTCATGCAGCAAATAAACAATACACTTGCAATTTATACCCAATCATACATTAAAACAGGAAAATATACACAGAAATATGGTAAACTTCTCTTTATTAATTCTTCTGATGGTTCCAGACTCGACCTTCCCTGCACACTCAGCTACAGGGGTCCGCGCACTTAGCTGCAGGCTACTAGGCCTCTGTGCACTTAACTGCAGAGCCCTCTCCTACTCTACGACCCAAAGACACACTTTACACTTTGACTCAAGCTCTTAGACTCATCATGCTTTCATTCTACTCGCTATCCTATACACATAGAGCCTTGCTCTATTTATACAATCCCACTGTCCGTAGACCATGGGTGGGTCTATCAAGCCGACATTATGTTACAAAACCGAGGGCGGACAACCATGTGACTCTATATAACTTCGCACTCTGCGCCCATAATTCGTGGAGCTTTTACAAAAGACTTCGTCAAAACATGGGCTTTAAGCCCCAAAACATGCCTTGGGGGGTTCCATGCCCAACAGGCCCCCATCACAAACATCGTGACTCGCCCTCAAGTCCCTATGTCAGTGCGGAGATCTTTGTGTGGAGTCCCTCCAAATCTGCTTGAACTGCTACAAGGTCGACAACACACTGAGCGGTTGCCTGTTGGATCTCCTATATGCATTGTTCCGAGGCCGTAGTGTTGGAATTGCTTCCCTACATATTTTCCTATGTCCCCTGTATTTGCACAAGTTTGCCTTCAATTGCTGTTGTGATGGTGAAGGCTTCATCGATCCAAGGCTAAATGCATGACTTCAGGACCGCTTCCTTGTGCCGTGCTACATCCACCTGTTCTTTCAGTGCTTTGGCCTGTTGCATCTGCACGAGCCTCTAAGTGAGGGCCATTGTCTACACAGTTCCTTTCACATTGTCATAATGCTACTGCAGTTCTCATGCCTCTGTCTCTAAGTGTTGGATGTTGGGGTCCTCTTGCATATTCATGAGGACCTTAAAGGACTCCTCCAACATTCTGGTGCAGTCTCGCACTGCACTACCAATATCATCCAGTCCTGTTGTAATAGCGCTAGTGCACTGTTCTCTGAATTTTTGAGGGGTGGACGGCTGCACATTTAACCATAGCTTGGTGATCTGAAGGTTTAGCTCCAGCTTGTTGAGTCACGAAATGGGTATGTATTTATTATTAATCTCATCATATTTTTCTTTGATTCTTGTGTTTTCCATATCTTAATGTGCTAATACATTGAGGAATTATGGTAAGAAATGAAGGAACTATTTGCAGTTACGATTTAGCTAACTTTTACCCTTCTTATGCACGAAAGTGACAAAAGGAACAATTGTTGTTCCCTGACGTTGGAATAGCAAAATATGACAAGCAAAGGAAGGAACGACTTGGTTGCGGACAAGGCTGAGAGCGAATAAGAGGGATCAGCACGGAATAGGAAAGATGTCTAGAGTTAGAAATCAGTTCTGAATCCCTCAGGATCAAGAGATCCTAAGGGATCGCATTTACCATTTATCTTTACCCTTTTTGATTATAAGAGAGGACAATTTTAAGAAGAAAGGGGGGAATCTCTATTATTTTTCGAATTGTAATTGTAATTACAGACTCTCGCTGTTGAGAGAACATGATTATATTGTAATGCTCTTTTAAGTTTGATGATTAATATATAATTGAAGTTGTTTTTCCCTCGCATTATCTGAAGTAGCTCAGCAGTGTTCGTTGGTGGCTAAGGGCCTGGCCTCTGGTGGATTTAACTGCTTTCCTTGTGTCATACATTTTTGATTCTTGCAAGTGTGATTAGTTTGATATTTTTCCTGCTTTTTGTGATTTTATCTCCTTTGCTATTTATTGTTTTCCTATATTGATGGAATATCTCTTCTTTATATGATTTACAACATTGTCGTTTGATTCAGTTTACCTTTATTGCAGATTAAGTTACTTAGATAAGTATTTGGATTGATTTAATCAACTGTAAAGAGTTTAATTATCACTATTGGACCCTCAGATTGATATCATTACTATTTGGATTATTTACTGGAGATTGAGTTTGATTTAGATTAAATCAGTTAAGAAGAGATGAGTTATTTCTACTGTACTCTTAGCTGATGATGCTGTTACTTGAATTGCTGTAAGATTTGATTTCAGTAGAGGATTGAGTTTTGATATTTCCTTTAATAATTTCAATTAGATGCATCTGTTTACTCTTGTATTAAAATATCTATACTACAAGTTAGGAAACATTACTCTCTAAATTAATAGCAGACACATACTGTATACACTCTTGAAATAAGAGGACTTGCCTAGGTTGATGATTAATGTGGGATAATTAGGAGTTTTAAAAGGCACCTTATATCACCCAACATTTTGGCGCCACTGTCGGGGAGAGTGTAGCCATTTACAAAGAGTGATGTATATTTGATAACTGCTGTTAGGGAAGAATTGGGTATTGAATATGGAAGGTAAGAACCTACTTAACGAGCAGGTAAAATTCTTGCTCCTTCGCTTGCTTTTCATCACAATTACAGAAAAGTGAAGTAGGTGTTTGATGTTTATTTTTTGAGAGAGAACTAGGTATTAAAAACAGAAGGTAAGAACCTACGTATGGAGCAAGTAAAATGTCTGCTTGCATGCCCGCTTTCTAGCAGAGTTATTAGGAACTTAGGGTAGAGATAAACATTTGAATTGTTTACATGAATGACTAAGAAGAAAATACCCGAAAACAATCCAATTCCACTACCCAAACCTGAAAAATCTAAGGGACCGGTGACCCTTGGATGATCAACTTTCATCGATGACATCTTAAAAAAAGCTGAATCTCAGCCATTAGTAGGTCCCCGAAATGTTGCTTCCAGGAAACCTATTGTCACCCTTCGGGCCATAGGCTCATCATTTGTAGCCTACGTTGAGTTCCACTGTAAAACAATAGGAACTGAGCAGAGTTTTCAAGAAATTGAAAACTTTCACCTAATTTCCTCACAAGAAGGGAATGCTTGTAATATTTGGGAAGGAGGAGGAGAAACAAGGGAAATAGAGGAACCAAGATCCCCTCAAGTAGTAATTGAGCAAAGGACACCTAGTATCCCCGAACAAGGGAGTGCTATTAAGATCATTTCCACCCCTTCCAAACATCCTAGGAATAACTTTATAGCTCCAGAGATCCCAGAAGGGTACTGGCATATATTTGATCAATTGGCCAATAATCCACAGGCACCACATACCTCTACATTACATTATCCCATCATTGACATAGCTGTCAATGCAACCATGAAAGCTATCCCTCTACAAAATATTCCCACCTTTCATGGAATCACATCAGAGGATCCAGATGCATTTTTGTTTGAATTGATGTATTATGTTGGGGTTATGATTACACCACCGACCCCCAGAAACTAAAGTTGTTTTCCTCTATGTTAAAAGGAGCAGCCCTATGTTGATTTATGGGACTAGGTGGGGGCATCATAAATTATTGGGATCAAATGAAAACTGTTTCCTTAAATTTTTTAGGACTATTGCAGATCTAGGGAACTAAAAGACGAAATATTCCAAATGGTAGCAAGACCTAGTGAAACGTTGGAGGAGTATGTGGAGTGTTTTCAATATAACCTCCAAAGGTCTCCCTACACAAATCTGCCTTTGCCTGATAATTTTCTAAAAAATACATTGATTAAAGGGATGAAAGACCAATGGATAGATACATTAAATATTATGGGTAAAGGTGATATATATCAAGAAGACTATGCTAACATTATCAATTTGTGTATCAGGCACTCAAGAGGCAGTACAAGATTGAAACCAAAAAAACATGATATAACCACTAGGGACAACAAAATCTCTGGCATAAGAATTACTCGTGCATAAATCAGCAACCTACTGGAGGATTTCAAAATAGATATCTTGGGAACATTGACGACACAATTAGACATCATTCAAGCCAAGCAGAAGCAGGCTAAAGCATAACAAAACCTGGTGAGCATTTGCCCTCGATGCAAGAAGAAGCATAATCACAAAGAATGCCTGTTAGATATGGTACAGACTTATGCCATATGCACTAAAGATCATGCCACAGAAAACTGTCCATCGCTCCCAGGGTTAAAAGAAGTCTTCAAGGAGGCAAAGGAAGAAATAGAACCAGTCTACCTACTAAATTAGTGTCGCCAATGGCAAACTTGACAAACATGTATGCCTACTGACCCATCTTCTTTCTTTTAGCCCTCACAATATAATTCTCAACAATACATAGGAGCTATGTGGCAGAACCAGCCACCTTTTCCTAATTGGTCATAGCAACCATTCTCTATGCCACCTTGGTCCAATCAATCAAATCAAAACAATAGTTGGCTAAATTCCTCTTACTTCCCACCTGTTATAGACATTTTTGGGCACTGCAACCCCAAACATAAAATGTCCATAAACCAAGGGCTCTTAAGTCCCTAAAAGTGTTGTTCCAACCTCTAAAAGAACAAGGTCAACTGATTACATCTTCTCCCAGAAGTTCTCCATGGAAAACTACTCAGAACTGGTCAAAACAGGTCCATCTCACCTGCTCCATGGTCAAAGTGCGCTGCATCCCACCTAAATACACTCAGGAGGTGTTATGAATCTTGAAAATCCCTTCCATGGGGTGCAATGGGTGAGAGTGGACAAATGGCAGGGTCAATCTGCAAGGTGGAGGAGCAAGGAATCTTCTAGAAACTTCTCCTATGACACTTGCCTCTCTGCATTCGCCCAGGGATGAGTAAGAGATCATCAATCTCCAAGTGGATTCAAGAACTATTAGAGAGAGGACACTAATCAAATCTCAAAAGCAGACTCACCCCCCTTGCAAAAATCTATATATCGATCCCTCATCCCAGAGATCCAGAGGCTGGAATTTTGTATCTTGTAAGGAAGTGTTGCTGGTTTCTTGGTGCAATATCATAGTGTTGGGTGATCTAATATTTTCATGAGGTGAAGAAGGGTTGTCTTGCTGGGAGGATGACGCTGGGTCAGAACAATTAGTTGTAATCCTCTTTGCTCTTTCTTGATTATCAATATAGCTATTCAAGTTTTCCTCCACATTTTTGTATGATTGTTGATATATGCACTTGTGTGGTCAATATATATCTGGTCCTATATTGTTTATGATAATAGATCTATGTTATTGGATAGTGTTATGCTGCTTTGATTCTACAGGTGCCCTTTGAAGCTGGGTAGACAAAGAAGTGAGTGGCAAAGATCTACCAGAAGAGAGAGGAATCAAGCAAGGAACCAAGCGCAAGACAGAGGTTGGTCTCCTTCATTCCCCTCTCATCTATTTCTCATAAAGGAAAACAAAAGTAGTTTTAGTTTGTTTGTTTCTAAGGTAGCTACCAGCCTTAATGGAACTAGAAGCTCTGCATAGACACTAGTTTTCCCGATAACAAAATGGTGACTCCGCTGGGGAGCGAATAGATTGTTTGTTTATCTACATTTGTTTAATTTATAAACTTACAGACGAAGCCTGAAGTCAAGCCAGCTAGCCTTTGAACTGCATTTGCTATGCAAGTGCAAAGTAGATCAACTCTGCTTCAGTCTATCTCTGGGTTTTGTTTATGAATTGAAAAATTGATTTACAAGCTCTCTAATTGCCCTTGTGGTGGCTCTAGTAACCTCTTTAGATCTACCCCTGTGATTGATTTACTGGTTACCACTTGCTCGGCCTAAATCCCTGAACTGAACTGCAAACTGTGACCCGGAACCCAGTTAAAGTCTCATCCCTGGTCCAGTTCACTGTCTGTTCTGTGAACTCCAGATGCATCACACATCCCGAGTGTAGTAGGTGCGCTGCATCTCTGGTTCACTGTGTTACAGGTGCGCTGATCAGACAAGGCCTTTCCTGCTCTCAGATTTTGGTTTCTGTTTTCACTCTTTTCAGCTCTATTCTAGAATTTTGCTGCCTGTAGTCAGTGCACCTCTGTTGAAACCCCCTTCCTTGCCATTATTCCGCCTCCATTGTGCAAAGAATTGTAAATGTTTTTATGTATTTTGAGCATAGAAAATTTTAAGAACCCCCCCTAAATTTACATGTATAATAAATGGGCGAATCTCCATGGTATATAGGAAAAATAGAAGGCAATTTTATCAATAATATGATATGTATATATAATTTTTTGGCGAATCTCTCACCAGGCATGGCGAATATTTTACTCAATTATAAAATCTTGTGTTTATTGAATACACAAATGAAATCATTGCATTTCTTTAAAATATATTTTGAAATCAAAATTACCAAAATTACATATCGATAACCTAGTAGGTGTAGGATAAAATTCACCCGTGCCATTCACAGAAAGCATGAGAAAAAACCTAATACTATATATAAAACCAAGAAAAATTCAAATTCATCACTTCTAGGGAACTCGTAACCACCCTGCCAATACACAAGTATGTTCCTATTTGCAATTAGAAAAATTACCCAAATTACAATCTGTTTACTCCAACATATGTTGGAAAGTTATAGAAGGATTATTAGTGTAATCAATCCATTCCTTTTAGCTCTGATTTGTTTCAGTTTAAAATAGAAGTATAAAAATATACTTGTCCAATGTCTATGCTTTAACCATTCACCTTAAAATGTTTTTACAATATAATTTCCTAAGTCTATTTAATATCTTCATTATCATAAAAACCAACCTATATCCATCTTAACTCCACATCTACCACTCTTAGGGGGATGAAATCTATTTATCCCTCTGAGCACTTGGTAGACCCATAATTAAGATGGATCTAATATGATAGAATTTCCCCTTTAAATAGTCTATGCTCACATGAATACCATGGTTTTACCATGGGTCAATACCATAGATTATCATAAACCTGGAGTTTAAAAAGTTACTAATAGTAATTTATAAAAATTAATAAAATTAATAGTTGATTTTTATTTTATTTTTTATTTTAACCAAGCTAAAATGTTTAACATACATTAAATTACAACATCCATTTTTACTCTTGATCGGATCAAATATTTTTTCACTCTATGCTAGTTTGCATATCACGATATTTTATACCTCTCGGGGGTTAGTAGATCCAAAGTAAAGATGGATCTATGTTGGTTTAATTCCCCCATTTAAATAGGCTACATTCCAGGTCAATACCATTTGCCATTTTTATTTTTATTAATACTAATATTAGGGTTAATAATGTTTCTTTGCATGGTATTAATAACAATCTAGTCCATGGTATTTGTCCCATAGTATTTTGCCCATAGGTTTCACCTAAATATAACGCATTTTTTGAGTGTTCGTAAATATAAGGTGACTTATGGAGTAAATATAAAAAAATGTTTTATTTGTTTACCATACCTCTCGTTTATTTATATTTTTATTAATTTACTATACCTCTTTTACAAATATGGTATTTGGCCCATAGGATTCACTTAAATAAAACCTATTTCTTGAGCCTTCATAAATAGAACGAGGGTTATGGACTAAATATAAAAAGAGGTTTTATTTATTTACCATGCTTCTAGTTTATTTATATTTTTATTTATTTACCATACCTTTTGAGTAAGTATAAAAAAACATTTTATTTATTTACCATACCTCCACTTTACTTATATTTTTATTTGTTTACACCCTTGCACATATATAAGGTGACTTATGGAGTAAATATAAAAAAATGTTTTATTTATTTACCATACTTCTCATTTATTTATATTTTTATTAATTTACCATACCTCTTTTATAAATATGGTATTTGGGCCTTTGGCCCATAGGATTCACTTAAATCAAACCTATTCTTGAAAATGGGCGAATGGATTCACTTAAATAAAACCTATTCTCGAAAATGGGCGAATGGAAGGTTGTAACTCCTAATTTCAAGGGCTAAATTTACCTTTTTTACCCTCTCCCTTAAAAGAAGGTGGGCTATTTGAGGTGATTTGTAAAAATGTACTATGATACAAAATAATCGCCCACTAAAAATTTAAAACCGCTTAATTTCTCCAAAGGGCGAACATTCGCCCCTAAAATCACCCCTAATTTTGAGTCATTTTCAGTTCTCTTTTACAAAGAAGTAGCGTAATTGTATTGTCGTTTCTTGATTTGAAAGTGTCGCAAGTGTCGTTTTCAGTCATAGAAGAGAATCCGATTGTTCTTGATAGTCGATTACACTGTTACTCTTGTATTTGATTTGGATTAGTGTTTTTTCAAGTGTCGAAAGCAAATTTTCAATTCCAAATCGCAAAGTATCGTCATTGTCTTCATTTGGTCTTGAAACAAAACTTGTTAGTAATATCGCTTTGAAAAATAATTTAGATTTGCACTTATCTTTCTTTTTATCATTCACACATTAAGAAGGTTGAAAACAAATACATGCATGTGCATTTGCATTTAGACTGTTTGTTGGTTTGATTTAGGATAGTGCATATAGTGTGTGCTCTCTGCTCTATGTTGAAAGAACGCCATCTCTTTTTCCTTAGTAGCTAGGATTTTCATTGCAAAAAGAAGATTAAACGATTGTTTATCATCTTAGACTGCATTTTAGGAATTGTACATCTACATCACGCGGTGAACCTGAAAGGAAAATTTCTTAAGCAAGATCAACTGTAAAATAAATTTAATAAATCTAAAAATGCTTTAGAACCTAACACACAACATCTAGAAGTCTAGGCTAGAGACGTATTTCGGCGTCGTAAAGCCTGGTAACTGTTGTTTTCATTGCTAGTTGGCTGATTCCTCGACTTTGAGACGATAAGTGCTAGTACGGATTTGTGCTCCCACGTACCGTCGAGTATATATTGGGAGACCACAATAGGCTTTATCTTTTATCCATAGGAAGGCATGTCTGCCGCCCTATCGATCACAATGCACTGAACACATCATTCGGGAAGATTGACTGTCGTACCATAAAAATTTTGGAAATAATACTGAGAGGGGGGGGGTGAATCAGTATTATCACATTAATAAAACTTTTTCATTTCCATAATCAGATTCATATATGCTACTTCCACAACTTCTTATGATTAAGTTAATTGATCTTCAATGAGTGCATTAGAACATTATCAACCATATTATCAGATAACAGATGCTGTAATAGAGAATAGATCATCACACATAAGGCACAAACATGAACACCATGATATAAGGTGGAAACCCAATGCGGGAGAAAAACCACCTGCTGCAAGTCATCTCAATCTTCTTCTTAATAAGAAAATCCTTTTACAATATTTGTACTGGTGCAGTCTTATACCAGTACAGGAGCTACAACCCCCTTTGCTCTTGTACTAGCCGATCCATTTACTAGTACGCAGGCTGCTACCTGCTACAATGCTTCAAAGATCTCCCTTAGCTTTTGTACTAGCTTAGATACTAGTACATAGGCGCTGGCCTACAATCTTCTCTCCTCCAGGTACCACGTTTCATCAATTTTCAGATTGGATACACTGAAGCACAACAAATAATCTGAAAGGCCACTTTTCATGCAATTTTCATACTGGACCCAACAACAACATTGAAGCTCATAATCAAACAACCTTCTGAATCACCCAATCACCAGATCCATACATATACAATGATATTATGAGAGTTATCAACCAGATCTAGTACATAAAGATAAGTCATTAATCATGTTGTTATCTGAACTCAATACCAGTAACCAAACATCAGTTATGCACCCAAAACCTTGTAGAATAGTCAAAGGCAGTTAAAACAAATTTTAAGCAGGGATCGCAACTTCACTGGTATAGATCTGCGGATATCTGTACTACCTCCGCACCTGTGCCTTCTGTGGTGCTGCGACCACCGCACCTGCGCCTTCTGTGGCACCTTTGCACTGCGCCTTCTGTGGCGCCTCCGCACTGCGCCTTCTGTGGCACCTCCGCACTGCGCCTTCTGTGGCGCCTCTGTGGCATCTCCGCACTGCGCCTTCTGTGGCGCCTCCGCACTGCGCCTTCTGTGGCGCCTCCGCACTGCGCCTTCTGTGGCGTCTCCACCCTGCGCCTTCTGTGGCGCCTCTGTGGCGTCTCCGCACTGCGCCTTCTGTGGCGCCTCCGCACTGCGCCTTCTATGGCGCCTCTGCACTTTCGCAGCTGCAGCACTCGAGAGATCACCCTTCACAGATTTGCTTTCAACTTCACTTTCATAGATCAAACTTTCAAAACAATAACCCAATATTTCAGATCTTAAGATATTCAATTGCAAGGATGAATTAGCCAAGTGATCTCCTTTGCTTTATATAGGCTTAGGCCTTTCACAATACCACGGGCCAAAACCATAGGATCAAAAAACTGTTGGACTAATACCATGAACCAACCATGAAAGTACGTGATATCAACACTTTTGACGAATTACCATGGTCCAAAACCATAGGTTCAAATACCAAGGACTAACTACCATGGACCAAAGGTAAGTTCTCCAACATATACGCGCTTTTCCTCATAGGTTCAAATACCAAGGACTAACTACCATGGACCAAAGGTAAGTTCTCCAACATATACGCACTTTTCCTCATAGGTTCAAATACCAAGGACTAACTACCATGGACCAAAGGTAAGTTCTCCAACATATACGCGCTTTTCCTCATAGGTTCAAATACCAAGGACTAACTACCATGGAACAAAGGTAAGTTCTCCAACATATACGTGCTTTTCCTTGCATGAAAGTGCGTGAACTTTTTCTCTACATGAAATAAACTTTTCTCTGCATGAAAGTGCGTGAACTTTTCTCTACATGAAATAAACTTTTCTCTGCATAAAAGTGCGTGAACGTTTCTCTACATAGAATAAGCTTTTCTTTGCATATAAGTGCGTGAACATTTTTGCACTATAATTTATCATCTGAGATGAGTGGGTTGCCATCAAGTACAACATATGTATCATAAAGCCATACCAGAATCATAATGCCAACAATCTCCCCCTTTGGACTTGATGGCAACCTCAAAATCTTCAGCTCATTCTCCCCCTTTGACATCAAGGGCAAAGGGTTATGCTCCCCCTGAATATGAACCAGATCTGTAAAGAAGAAACATAATCCACCAAACACCATAAATGACCATGAAAGAGATAGATTGCAGCAATAATCAGACCAGCATCCAAGATCTCCTTCTGTACGTCCTCCATAATGCCAACAATGCATTATAAGCTCCCCCTGAGTACCTGTTGAAATCTCTGAATGAGCTCCCCCTTTGTATATGTCATGGTGCACCAATCTGATCATGCTCTTTCTGAGAACAAGCTGAAATGTCTGCTCTGCTATATAGTGTTTTTCATGCTCAGGCTCCCCCTGACTGTAAGCAAGGTCTGCAAAAGGATGTTCTACATCACAAATGACCTTCCTAAAAAATTCAATACATACATCCATCACCCAACCAAGTGGGGATATATCAGAAAAATGAAAACCAAATACATTACATCTTCATCCCAGGCATAGTGGGGAAACCAACATAGGTCGTTACATGACCTGAAGAGATGACACTATTACATCATGAGTCTTGATATGACATCACCTAAATAAGATGAACATCAGCAACAAAACTTTATGATTTGCTCCATAGTATCTGTCAACAGCAACTAGACCAGCAACTTGTATTTGTGCATGAATCATCAAGGTATGTCCGCATCAACAGAATTTCACATTCTATGTGAGAAACATCATAGCCATCCAGATCTACATGAATCAAGTATCATCAATTGGGAATATATGCATTAATCAACATATGTATGAAACAATCCTATCATCATATAGATAAGAGCTCATTATCATCATGTCTCCAATAATGCAACTTTGAATAATCATCCCTGTATCCAGCCAACAATCCTCATCCATTTGTGCCAAGAATGAAAGGAATCATAATTGTAATATATGATCTTTATGCATATGATGACAGCAGCATATGAGTGACTCAACATCAAGAAGATGTGAATTCAAGCTAAGTGCTTCCCATACAAGCATCATTAGAGAATCAACCATAAATCTGATCCAAGAACCATGTGAACAACTCATAACCATAGCAAGATGAATCATTTATCCATATAAGTATCATCACCAAGGACTATTAACCATAATGCCAATAATGCATTAAGTCCATATGCTCCCTCTAAACCTGTGCCATCTGTCTGATCATGCATATCAATAAGAAGTATCAAGACATCATCAATATCAAGTTAGAACCAAAACACTTCTAACCATCATATCCACACATCATTATTATTAACTAGAGAAAAAATGATCCTTCTCTTGAATCTGTCCCTACTGCCTTTCTTCAAACAATCATATACGCGACTGTGCAGTAACTAACTCGCGTATATATGAAACTTTCCTTTATGGAGTTTGCATATGAGATTCAGGACACTGAAGTTTTGTACTTTCAGCTCCCTCTGATTCTGGTATGTCTGTACGTTGTGCAGTGCCGCCTCTTTCTGACTGTACTTCCTTTTTCCTCCATATCTTCAAGCGTGATGATGACATTTTCTCCTTTTGATATGGTGCCCACACTTTGTTCCTGCATTCCTTAGCTATATGTCCAAGCTTTTTACATGCATAACATCTTACATGTTTCATATTCCTCCTGTAACAATCAGCAGCTTTGTGACCAAACATATTGCAAGCAAAGCAATATCCATAAAAGTACCTTGAATGTGATGATCTTTCTGCATAATGGTCTTGAACCCTTCTTCTTCTACATCTAGCTGCAACATGTCCAAGATTATGACATATATAACATTCAACATTATTCATAGGAGGAGTAAAGGATTTTCTTTGAGGAATCTCTTTTCTTGGTTGATGATGAGATTGATCTTTCATTTCTTCGTTGATCACTTTAGATTTCTCTTTAGAGTTCCTTGCCTCACCTTGTGAACTAGATTCACCTTCAACAGATTCATGGAAACCAAGACCATTCTTTATACCAGGAGACCTTTGACTACTAAGAATATCATCCAGGACTTTAGAACTGTCTTGAAATTGTAAAAGCTTATCCTTTTCTTCTAGTTTACCTTTCAAGATATTTACCTCAACCTGAAGCTATTCTTCCTTTTCAAGAGATTTCTTTTTCAAATCTTCTTCAGCTTTCCTTCCTTCTTCCATTTGTTCCCTTAGTTTGAGAATCTCCTTTTCTTGTTCTTCATTCAGATCCTGCTGCATTTGACGAACTCAGAAGGCACATTCTAGTTGAGATTTTAAGCTGGTGACTTCGTTTTCTTGTTTTGCAATAGCTTGGAGTAGATCTGTATTCTGCTTCTTTGATTCTTCAAGATCTCCTTTTAGTGAGAGGATTGTAGCTTCAATATTTTCATAGTAGCTGGATCTATCTTTGAGTTTCTTGATGGTTGTGCTTCTTTCGTTGACTTCTTTTCTTAATGATGTCACTTCATGCTGCAATTTTTGACATTGGTCTTCCTTGTCCTTGAGTAGCTTTCTTACCTTGTTTTCTTCTTCTAGTTGGGCCTTTAGTTTGGTAGCTTCTTCTTTGAAATCACATTCCCTTTTGTTCAATAGATCTTGTTGATCTCTAATTTTGTCTATCAGCCTTTTAAATTCTGCCTCTATTTGATATCTTTCTTGTTCACCCATAAGAGCAAATTCAGTAGTTTCGCTATCACTTTCATCTCTTCCAAAAGGAAAGATAGCTGGAACATCAGAGGATAATATATTCATACCTGATAATGATTATGAATCTAATTCTGAATCTGAAGAGCTTCTTATACCTAATCCCCAATCAATTCTCCCATTGTCATAGTTCTTCTGAGATGACTTCTTTTTCTTAGGTGCTTTCTTCTTAAGCTTCTTTCCCATTGTTCCATGGATCTCCTTCAAGCAATCAAGCTTCTATCAAAGGACCTGCTCTGATACCAATTGTTGGAAATAATACTGAGAGGGGGGGGGGTGAATCAGTATTATCACATTAATAAAACTTTTTCATTTCCATAATCAGATTCATATATGCTACTTCCACAACTTCTTATGATTAATTTAATTGATCTTCAATGAGTGCATTAGAACATTATCAACCATATTATCAGATAACAGATGCCATAATAGAGAATAGATCATCACACATAAGGCACACACATGAACACCATGATATAAGGTGGAAACCCAATGCGGGAGAAAAACCACCGGCTGCAAGTCATCTCAATCTTCTTCTTAATAAGAAAATCCTTTTACAATATTTGTACTGGTGCAGTCTTATACCAGTACGGGAGCTACAACCCCCTTTGCTCTTGTACTAGCCGATCCATTTACTAGTACGCAGGCTGCTACCTGCTACAATGCTTCAAAGATCTCCCTTAGCTTTTGTACTAGCTTAGATACTAGTACATAGGCGCTGGCCTACAATCTTCTCTCCTCCAGGTACCACGTTTCATCAATTTTCAAACTGGATACACTGAAGCACAACACATAATATGAAAGGCCACTTTTCATCCAATTTTCATACTGGACCCAACAACAACATTGAAGCTCATAATCAAACAACCTTCTGAATCACCCAATCACCAGATCCATACATATACAATGATATTATGAGAGTTATCAACCAGATCTAGTACATAAAGATAAGTCATTAATCATGTTGTTATCTGAACTCAATACCAGTAACCAAACATCAGTTATGCACCCAAAACCTTGTAGAATAGTCAAAGGCAGTTAAAACAAATTTTAAGCAGGGATCGCAACTTCACTGGTATAGATCTGCGGGTATCTGTACTACCTCCGCACCTGTGCCTTCTGTGGCCGTGACCACCGCACATGCGCCTTCTGTGGCGCCTCCGCACTGCGCCTTCTATGGCGCCTCCGCACTGCGCCTTCTGTGGTGCCTCCGCACTGCGCCTTCTGTGGTGCCTCTGTGGCGTCTCCGCACTGCGCCTTCTGTGGTGCCTCCGCACTGCGCCTTCTGTGGCGCCTCCGCACTGCGCCTTCTGTGGCGCCTCCGCACTGCGCCTTCTGTGGCGCCTCTGTGGCGTCTCCGCACTGCGCCTTCTGTGGCGCCTCTGTGGCGTCTCCGCACTGCGCCTTCTGTGGCGCCTCTGTGGCGTCTCCGCACTGCGCCTTCTGTGGCGCCTCCGCACTGCGCCTTCTATGGTGCCTCCGCACTTCCGCAGCTGCAGCGCTCGAGAGATCACCCTTCACAGATTCGCTTTCAACTTCACTTTCATAGATCAAACTTTCAAAACAATAACCCAATATTTCAGATCTTAAGATATTCAATTGCAAGGATGAATTAGCCAAGTGATCTCCTTTGCTTTATATAGGCTTAGGCCTTTCACAATACCACGGGCCAAAACCATAGGATCAAAAAACTGTTGGACTAATACCATGAACCAACCATGAAAGTACGTGAGATCAACACTTTTGACGAAGTACCATGGTCCAAAACCATAGGTTCAAATACCAAGGACTAACTACCATGGACCAAAGGTAAGTTCTCCAACATATACGCGCTTTTCCTCATAGGTTCAAATACCAAGGACTAACTACCATGGACCAAAGGTAAGTTCTCCAACATATACACACTTTTCCTCATAGGTTCAAATACCAAGGACTAACTACCATGGACCAAAGGTAAGTTCTCCAACATATACGCGCTTTTCCTTGCATGAAAGTGCATGAACTTTTTCTCTACATGAAATAAAATTTTCTCTGCATGAAAGTGCGTGAACTTTTCTCTACATGAAATAAACTTTTCTCTGCATAAAAGTGCGTGAACTTTTCTCTACATAGAATAAGCTTTTCTCTGCATATAAGTGCGTGAACTTTTCTGCACTATAATTTATCATCTGAGATGAGTGGGTTGCCATCAAGTACAACATATGTATCATAAAGCCATACCAGAATCATAATGCCAACAAAAAAGTATTCTGCAGTTTTGTGATTGGTTTGGTAATCCCTCTGTCTAGATTTCCAGAGTAGTCCCTTTCGTTCCTTTTCAAACTCCTTAAAGGAAAAGGTACATTTGAGAACTTGTCACTTCAGGCTCATTAAAAATCGAAGGCGACTAGAGTCATCTTTTGTTTTTTCTCCACTCTTAAAAATTGAAAAAACAAGTTTTGTCAAAGCGTCTAAAATTTATTTTAATCGGAATAAATATCACCTTTCCTACGTTGGTCTTAGGTTGAGAAAAATGGAGTCCACCAAACAAGGAGTTCCTCTTGGGGGAAATCCTAGTCCTTTCTCCTCTTGGGGAGATGTTAGCGCACCACATATGGCCACATTGTCACTTCCAGGATTGAGAATCGGCTTGCCCGTATGGCTCTTCTCAACCTCTGTTGTTCAGAACACCGTGATTCCTGACCAATCAAGTCAGCAACTAAACGATACTAGAGTTACCCCCCAACCTTCTACTTCATCCAACTCTCCCTCTCCTCCTTCCTCTTCACCAGATGAAGCTGGTAAAGCCAAAAATCAAGTAACTGAGAAGAAGAAGGAGAAGAAGAAGAAAGAGAAGAAGAAGAAGGAGCCAAAGGTGAAAAGAGGCAACCAAGCATCGTCTAGCGAAAATCCACACACTGTACCATCCAGGCCTAAATCGCCATGTGTCATTTGCAAAGGAGACCACTATCATCGAGATTGTCCTTGCATCCCTCGGATCTTAAGAGACTGGTCTCCTCGTTTGCACAATCCGGTGTCATCAACCTTTGATGATCATGTTGAAAGTACACCATCAACTAGTGAAAGTGAAGCCCGTGGAAAAAAAGGAAAATGTAAATTTCCTTGTAAACTGTGTGAAGGCGATCACGTCATCCACCGTTGTCCCATCTTAGACGAGGATAAAAGAGTTTTGGATGACCGTCCGGTTTCACCGTTACGGCTTCCTCCTGGATATAAGAATCTCTTACTGAGTCTGTCACTAGTTGAAAATCTGGCTGACACGCCCTTGTGGTCGGCCGAAGCATCTACCATTGAAGATAAACCATCTGCATCCACACCGGGTGAAATTCAAAAGGTCGAGGCGGCAGTTGACCCGGTCTTGCCTTCGGAGGATCCATCTTCAGATGATACAGTCACCGAAGAGAACAAGAACGACACCGTTCAAATTCTTTTCGTGAGCACAGACTCTGATGAACATGGGGGCAGTCTACCCGTTCCTTTACCACAAGAAGGAAGTTCGTCAGAGTCATACCCTGCCATCTATTCGGTCCCACCTCCAAGCAACCTGGTTGTTTCCTTTGATTGGAATCTACTAGGCAAACCTCGTTTACCGGCTAGTGTACCATTTCGAATCATTGCTCAAATATATAGAATGGTCATGGCCGGTACCATCATAGATGAAGGGGCTTCTGTGAGTATCCTTTCCTCAACTGCTTGGAAAGCGCTTGGTTCGCCATCGCTTTTGCCTGAGATGAGAAATCTAACAGGCTTTGACAAAGGAACCAGTCGACCGTTAGGGATCCTTCCCAATGTGCCGATAACATTGAGAAGGAAAACCGTTCACATGAATGTAATGGTAGTCCAAGGACCCTTGGATTATAATCTACTCCTTGGACGTGACTATATTTATTGCATGGGAGCCATTATCTCCTCGCTCTTTAGAGTAATGTGTTTTCCGCACGAAGGAAGAGTGGTCAAGCTCGTAGACTAGCTTTCATTCCCCGGTTCACACATAGAAAATAGTCATATGCCATCCTTGAATGGTCTTTTCACGCAAGGAATGTCTCATCAATCCCCAGTCCATCCTCTTGATGAGTGCGAGTGATTCAGAGGATATGATTGAAACCCAGGGGGCATGCACCCTGGCTTGTTTCGATAGGAAAACCTTGGGTATAGGGTAGGTTTCCGCAGAGGATATATGACTGGCTGACACACCCATCCATTTTGGAAAATGGGATTAGACTGGAATAAGATTCCTCTATTAAAGTTATGTGAGTGGAGGTGGCTGCGCCACTCACCTTTGTCTATTTTAGTAGACATCACCGAGGAAGTGTTTTATACGTAGTATGGATAGGACAATCTTTGGTAACTTGGAAATTTTTCACTATACCTGGGGGCATGCAAACCTTTTGGCATGCAATCGAAGAGCGACCATTTATTTTTTTTAAATTTATAGGTCCTCTAACCCTTTAAACTCGTAGGATTGGTCGTTTCCTAACTTGCATAAAGAAAGGATGTGGGGAAAAGCTTTGAAAAATGTCGTTTTTATATGAGACATCCTTATTTTACGACTAGATTTTCGAGCAGTTTTAACGCGGAATTCAAGCTCGTTAAAAAATAAACATAAGCAATGAGCAAATGTTCTCCCAGAATTTAAGCTCATTAAAAGATGAACCATTTTTTGATAAATAACCATCGTGAATGTATTACCATCAGCCTTTGAAGCCTTGGTCGTGTTCTCATTATCACCTCCACTTTGTTTTGGCCGATCATTCACCTCCATTTGATTGTTTACCCCTTTTGAGGAACCGATGCGAAGAGTGATCCTACTAGCCATCCTTGTGACACTGCCATGATTTGAAAATTTCAAACCTTACCTGGAATCAGCTGCTACCCGAATTTATCACTCGTTCCTCAAAAAACGAGTCTCCTTTAAGCTCTTTTCAACTGACTCATAAAATATGAAAAGATTGCCAAGCAATTGGCCTCTCCAGCTCGTCAAAGGGACTGAAAGTGCTATCTCTCCTTTAGATTTTAATCTTTTTGGACTTGAGGGATTATTACACAAAAATATTGAGTGCTTGTTTTGTTCGGCTCATTAAAAGTACCAAAAATTCATCCCTTTTGTATTGTTTTATACTTTTTCGGACTCAAGGGATCATATGAAGAAAAAGGATCATTGGAGTTTTCTTTACGTCCCTTTTTCAGACTCTCTAAAATTGAAAAGGACCGAGTTATCCTTGTCGTTAAACTCGTTAAAACCGAATAGCGACAAAACTTGTCCATAATAGACAAGAACGAGTTTCACTATCGCTAGGCTCGTTAAAACATAGCGATGGGTTTGCCCGAAGGGAAAATTATAGAACAAGCATATGCTATCCTCCTCAAGCTTGACAAAAATAAAGAGGTACTGGTCAGCAATGACTGGGGAAAAATTGGGAAGAAAATTTGGAAAAAACTTTATTGGTAGCAAGTCACTCTTGAACATGACACTTTCACTTCGCATCTGAGTCGGGTTGGGTTGTTCCATTCACTGGTCACATCACCATGGTTTCGTCTCACCATCCATATTTGGGGTTAATGCTACCAATCCATCATATCAGTGTCGCCGATATGTTCAAGAGAAGTCGCTTAGAGAATTCACCTGTGCCTCACCCACTGCAATACATTCATGCTCCATTCTTTCATGACTGCCACCCTAAACCTTATATCACCATATCATTTTCACCTCCATTAAAATCATTTGCTCCATTCCGTGTCATTGATGTGGGATTCACTAAGGCCCTCCTATGACGGATCGCTTCTTGTTGACATCAGCTCATTATCCAAGAAGTCGATCTAGGAACAACCCTTTCAGTACTTTGAAGCTTGCATGCCTCAATGGGAAGTTTCTCACTTCCAGTGACAGGTTTACATCAATAGCCTTCGACCGAAAGATTTTGCGTGGTGTTCGACGCCAAGTCCCTTATTCACACCACGTGAATTGTACTGTAGTACCTTGAGGGTCATCACCATTATCAGTGATTCCTCTCATGCCTGTTAACAGCTTAAATCATTGGCTGGTAATCAGGTGATGTCTTTCCGTGTTCGACTCCAGAGCATCTCTCACATGGATCGACTTGTACTTTGAGTGAAGATCTAACGAGATTGAAGACCCTGGATCTAGTTTCATCCATCCGGGCTGCGATATATATTCAGGAAAATAAAGACATCAAATGTACATCATTACTGCACAGATGATCATCCAACCTAAGGGATGATGGCTCTACCAGAATCATCAGTCTACACTCAGACGATTGTCTGTCTTATGTACATGAAAATGAATTTATGAAGCTGAGCATGGGAATGCCCGCCTCAGCTAGATCATGAAAATATTATGAAGCTAATATATTGTATTGTATCTTATTACAGGTCGCCTTCCAGCTTGAAAGAACTTCAGATCCTCATGATAAAGCATTTCACCCGACATCAACAAATTAACGATCTCATGCTTTAGGGGGCAACTGTTATAGACATTTTTGGGCACTACAACCCCAAACATAAAATTTCCATAAACCAAGGGCTCTTAAGTCCCTAAAAGTGTTGTTCTAACCTCTAAAAGAACAAGGTCAACTGATTACATCTTCTTCCAGAAGTTCTCCATGAAAAACTACTCAGAACTGGTCAAAACAGGTCCATCTCACCTACTCCATGGTCAAAGTGCGCTGCATCCCACCTAAATACACTCGGGAGGTGTAATGCATCTTGAAAAGCCCTTCTATGGGGTGCAATGGGTGAGAGTGGAAAAATGGCAGGGTCAATCTGCAAGGTGGAGGAGCAAGGAATCTTCTAGAAACTTCTCCTGTGACACTTGCCTCTCTGCATTCGCCTAGGGATGAGTAAGAGATCATCAATCTCCAAGTGGATTCAAGAACTATCAGAGAGAGGACACTAATCAAATCTCAAAAGCTGACTCACCCCCCTTGCAAACATCTATATATGGATCCCTTATCCCAGAGATCGAGAGGCTGGAATTTTGTATCTTGTAAGGAAGTGCTGCTGGTTTCTTGGTGCAATATCATAGTGTTGGGTGATCTAAGCTTTTCATGAGGTGAAGAAGGGCTGTCTTGCTGGGAGGATGATGCTGGGTCAGAACAATTGGTTGTAATCCTATTTGCTCTTTCTTGATTATCAATAAAGCGATTCAAGTTTTCCTCCACATTTTTGTATGATTGTTGATATATGCACTTGTGTGGTCAATATATATCTGGTCCTATATTGTTTATGATAATAGATCTATGTTCTTGGATAGTGTTATGCTGCTTTGATTCTACAGGTTCCCTTTGAAGCTAGGTAGACAAAGAAGTGAGTGGCAAAGATCTACCAGAAGAGAGAGGAATCAAGCAAGGAACCAAGCGCAAGACAGAGGTTGGTCTCCTTCATTCCCCTCTCATCTATTTCTCATAAAGGAAAATGAAAGTAGTTTTAGTTTGTTTGTTTCTACGGTAGGTACCAGCCTTAGTGGGACTAGCAGCTCTGCATAGACACTAGTTTTCCCGATAACACCACCATTCTCATAGAATAATACATATCCACCCCAATGGCCACCCTCCACTTCACAGAACTAGAAATTGCAGTCAAGCTGGAAAATACATACAAACTAGCCAGCAGGAACAATCCCCCTGCCTCAACCTACAGTACCAACACCTTACACATTGCAACAGAACCCTCAAACCAATCTATGACCACAACTCCCAGCCCAGCCCAACCCGAATCTCAACAAATAGAAGATCTGTTACCTGTAGAACAAACATCTCAAATGGAGAATATGGTTAAATAGAAAAACCACGATCAAACTATTACCTCTTCTCCACCATTCCCAAAGAGATTGATTATACCCCACCCAATAGAATATCCTAATTTCAATCTTCTAGGAGAATTAAAAAATACTTGTGTAAAAATGCCCCTCGTCCAGGCTATTAGGACATTCCAATTTATGTAAAAACTATTAAGGAATTGTGTACTAAAAAGCCTAAGAGGAAAATAAAAACAACCCCAATTGTCCACATAGTGGGAACTTTGTCTGATTTATTATCAGGTAGAGAAACACTGGGGAAATATGATGACCCAGGAAACCCTATAGTCACAATAAAAAAATGGATGTTCCTTCCCCAATGCATTAGTTGATCTAGGAGAAGCCATTAATATTCTCACAACAACAACCTGCCAAAAACTTGGAATTACAACCTTGGACCCAACTACGACCTTGCTAGAACTTGTTGACCGATCGGTTGTCAAACTAGAAGGGACATTACAAGATGTAATGGTGTCTGTAGATTCCTGGGAATACCAAACAGATTTCTTAATTATTAATCCTAGAAACTAGCTAGATGGACATCCCCTAATTCTAGGAAAACCTTGCCTAGCAACCACAGATGCCTACATAAGTTGTCGAACAGGTAGTATGACTATAGTAAGAGGAAATAATGTGAGAAATATAGCTTTATATCCTCCATCTCAGCCAAGCCTAACAATAATAAAAACTAGAAAATAACCTTTATCATATTTAGCTGAAAACAGTCGATCACCACTAATTGTAGAAGATGCTCTCGAATTTAAAAATCAAATAGAAGATGACATCATTAACACTTACATTAACCAACCAGATGTCATATCCAATCTAAAATGTCACATGATCGAAGCAGCCCTGGATAACAAAATTGAAGAAGATCCCTTAAAAGATATTAATGACAAGACAATACCAACAACAACTATTTATAACAGTAAACCCATTGAAATTGAACCAGGGAAAGTTCTAAACATTAATAAAAACCTGAGTGATGACCAGGAGCAGAGGCCTATTCAACTCCTTAGAAAATATAAAGAGGCTTTCACTTGGGATTACCAAGATATGAAAGGGATTGATCCCCAATTATGCATGCACCACATCTATACAGAGAAATATGCAAGGCCCATTCGTCAACCTCAATGGAGGTTAAATAATTACCTTAAAGATGTTGTTAAAGATGAATTACAAAAACTGCTAGATGTAAATTTCATCTATCCTATATCTGATAGCAAATGGGTTTCTTCATTAGTTGTGGTGCCTAAAAAGAAAGGAAGTGGCGTATATGTGTCGATTATAGAGAGCTTAATAAAGCAACCCAAAAAGATCATTTTCCCCTCCCGTTCATTGACCAGGTCTTGGACACATTGGCAAGAAAAAAATTCTTCTCTTTCCTAGATGGCTTCAGTGGCTACAACCAAATCCAAATTGCCCCTGAAGACCGAGATAAGATTACCTTCACCTGCCCCTGGGGGACATTTTCTTACAAGGTTTTACTTTTTTGACTGTGTAACGCATCTGCCACATTCCAGAGAGCCATACTCAACATTGTTTTAGAGTTGATAAATGAGGGACTCAAGGTGTACATGGATGACTTTACACCCTATGGAGATGACTTCGAGCCGGCATTACAAACGCTAGAGAAAGTTCTGCAAAGATGCATTTCTACCAGGCTCTTCTTAAGCCATGAGAAATGCCACATGATGATGATTGAGGGCCTCATCCTAGGTCACTACATCTCAACAACTGGAATTCAGGTAGATCCAGCAAAAATTCAAATAATCCTCTTAATACCTACCCCCTGCACACAAACTGAGGTACGTAGTTTTTTGGGATTTTCTGGATATTATAGAAGATTTATAAAGAATTTCTCCCAAATTGCTGCACCATTATATGCATTAATAGGAAATATTGATTTCATATGGACTGACAAATGTGACATTGCTTTTGAAGATTTAAAATAGCTAGTATCAATAGCCCTAGTATTACGGGGCTCGAACTAGGATTTTCCATTTCAAATTTCATCCAATGCATCAGATACGGCCGTCAGAGCAGTTCTCGGCTAGGAGGAAGATAAGAAACCTTATGCGATATACTACATCAGTGAAAATTTAACCCCTGCTGAGTTGAATTACACTGTGACCGAGAAAGAATTTTTGGCTGTAATCCATGCTATTAACAAATTCAGACACTATATAACAGGAACCCCTGTGGTTTTGTATACTAATCACTCTGCTATTAAATATTTAGCTAATAAACCTGTTATGACTGGAAGAGTGACATGATGGTTGATCCTTTTCAGGAATTTGACATAATAATCAAGGATCGACTAGGAAATGAAAATCTGGTGTGGTGGCAGACTTCCTCTCATGTGTGCCAAAGACAGATGACTAGACAACAGTAGAAGACCAGTTCCCTGATGAGCACTTATTTGCTGTAACCGTGAAAACACTGTGGTACGTGGATGTTGTGAACTACTTAGCAGTAGGAAAATTACCCTAGCACTTGACGCCCAGTGAAAGAAAACTAATAGTATAACATAGCACTTAATTCTCCTGGATCAGAGTATACCTCTGTCACATAGTTGCCAATATGCATATTCGAAGGTGTGTTAGTGAAGACAAAATCTTTGACATCCTAAAATCTTTCCATGATGGACCTTGCGATGGACATTTTACAAATCACAAGACTGGTCACAAAGTCTTGCAGATGGGCTATTATTGGCCCACCATTTTTAAGGACGCCAAAATGTTTGTCCAAGCATGCAATAGCTGCCAAAGAATGGACCATCCTAGATAGTCTGACGAGATTCCCCTGCATCCATAGTTAGTCATTGAACCTTTTGAACGATAGTTAGCCAGGTAGAAAGTACCAATAAAGTAATAGAGGCTATACTAACAAAGACAGTTGCATCACATAGATGTGACTAGGCTACCCGATTGCTAGAAGCCCTGTGGGCATATCTCACGACATGGAGAAAAAACACAGGATATTCCCCATATCAGCTAGTGTTTGGCAAAGAACCTATATTCCCAATAGAATTTGAAATTCATACATTGAGGATAGCTCAAGAAGTAGGCTTGGACCTGAATGAAGCACAGATTAACAGGCTACATCAAATCAATGAATTGGATGAAATCCGGCTATCATCTCTTTAGCATACTGCATTGATCCAACAACAAAGAGCGAAATGGCATGATGCCCTCATCAAGAAGAAGATCTTCCATGAAGGTGATTAGGCACTTCTGTATGATTCTAGGTTCCAGGATTTCCTGGGCAAACTCCAGACCAGATGGTTAGGCCCCTATGAGATACAAGAGGTGCATGATAATGGCACCCTTACATTAGCCACCATTGATGGGTTTGGCTACTCTTTTAAAGTGAATGGACATCAAGTATGCCTCTATCACAAACTGCTTACAACGGAATCCTTTTTCCAGCAGTTACGGGAAGATTCCACAATACAAATTCTTGCTGAGGAGGACAACCCTTCCACAGTGAGAGTCTAGTGAAGAATTTACGTTTTTGATTTGATTTTCTTGGATAATAGATTGTATATTAGTTTTTTTCTCTATTTCTCCTTTGTTTCTCCCTATAGGGAATAGTTGTTGTTCCTTACAGGGGACAACAATCTTCGTGTGTATTTTCCCTTGTTGTTCCTTACAAGGAATAGCTATTGTTCCCTATAGGGAACAACAATTCCTGCGTGAATTCTGCCTTGTTGTTCCCTACAACGAACAACTGTTATTCCGTCTAAGGAACAACAATTTTTGCATGTATTTTTCTTTTTGTTCCCTATAGGGAACAACTGTTGTTCCCTACAGGGAACAGCTGCTATTCCCTACAAGGAACAACAATTTTCATGTAAACTTTCTTTGCTGTTCCCTACAGGGAACAACTGCTGTTCCCTCTAAGGAACAACATTTTTTGCGTGTATTTTTTCTTGATGTTCCCTACAGGGAACATCAACTTTCGTGAGAATTTTTTTTTGATGTTCCCTATAGGGAACAACTGATGTTCCCTCTAAGGAACAACAATTTCGGCGTGCATTTGTTCTTGTTGTTCCCTACAAGGAACAACAATTTTTGTGTGTAGTTTTCTTTGTTGTTCCCTATAGGGAACAACTACTGTTCCCTCTAAGGAACAACAAAATTTTTGCATGCAGTTTGCTTTGTTGTTCCCTACAGGGAACAACTGTTGTTCCTTACAGGGAACAACAAATTTTTAGCGTGTATTTCCCTTGATGTTCCCTACAGGGAATAACTATTGTTCCCTATAGGAAACAACAATTTTTGTATGTATTCCCTTTGTTGTTCCCTACAAGGAACAACATCGTTTTGTGACTATTTTCTTTGCTATTCCCTATAAGGAACAACACATTTTTTGGGATTTTTTATTTTTTGTTCCTTACAGGGAAAAACTGTTGTTCCCTATACGGAACAACACTTTGTGAATATTTTTTAGAACATCCTCTTTCTCTTCCTTGCATAATCATCCCTAGACCATCCCAGTTTCACTCTTTATGATCCTCTTAATGGCATGAAAGGTACAATACATATTTAAGGACAACAAATATGGAGTCTAGTGGAACAAGCAAATACCTTGAATACTATCATCTTTAACAAGATTGCTTTGTGATGATCAAAAAAGGAAAGGACACAGTTATCTATATCACTTCACTGTCCTCATTTCCACTATAAACCAAACTGATTGATTATCTGTACCATGCTGGTTCCCCCTTTCCTGTATAACTCTCTCGGTGTATTATCAATAAGATTATGGGTATATTTTTTTATATTGATATGTCAAACTTCTTCTGCCATCCCTACTCTTAAGGAGTGATGAGCCACCCTCTATGTATAAAATAGGGACTGTTAAAAAAAAAAAAAAAGTGTATATTCATTAATAGTTTTATGATCTTTTTCCACAGATGGAGGATAGGGGGTCTCAGCACGAGCCAACCTACCATGATCATAAGGAAGGAGTGAAGTGGCATTCCCATTATGGCCACCACACCAAGGATATGATCTAATGGATGCATAAACAAATAAAGTCCTTGGAAACAGGAGGTCTCATCATGAGCCGGCCTGATCACTTTCGCTACTTCCCAGTGAATGGCAATGTGTTCACCTAGTTACCAAGCCAGCACATTGGTCTCTACTATGGGCATCATAAGACATTTCCCCAATTATACATAGAGGACCATGGTTCCCAAGGGTTAGAAAGCAACTCTGTCGAGGCTATGGACGCCTGCAGGCAACAGAAGCTCTGCTGATGGTATTGAAGCTTTATTTTACATCAATAACTATTATAATACCCTCTTCTTATGTTTTTATGCAGAGATTATGTCCCTAATGTACCTTGAACCTTTATGCATGAGTAATTTTTAAATCAATCACAATAGTTTTAAGTGGAATAACCGCAGTAAAGTACTATTTCTTATGCAAGTTGTCCCTTTTTCTTTATCATATCACATCATGGCAGCCTATCACTTATTGATAATTCTCGGTACAAGCCTTGATTTCACTACTCCAATATCCTTTATGATCCTTTCATGAATAAGCGTACCTTTCCAATCCATCACCCATGTACTCCACCGCTAGCGCTTTACCCTTTCAATCATTCAGTCGTAGGTGACCTATTATTTCGAAGGGGGCGGGACCTCCAGTGTACGTATGAATGCACTGTCATTTTTTCATTGGATTTTGCGGAATGATATGACATTCCATTATCACAAAGCATGTGGTATGATAACAGCCCTCAATAATAGTATTTAAATTTATAAAGTATCACCTGATAGAACCATTACAACCATTTGTTGTTCCATCATTCGGATCTATTTGTTGCTATGCTATATTTGCTACACTTATCGTTTGCAGAATTCAAGCAGTATGAGAAGAAGAACATTGTGTAGAGAGCTGCTAATACTGGCTATTTTTGATGTAGCTAGGGAAATTTTTGCTCGAGCTTGGTGGATAGCATACCTTACGAGATTTCAACTACCCAACGAGGAAATTGCCATCGAATTCTTACAAAATATTCAGAATGGATAATCCATGGTAAGGAGCAGGAAAATCACAGTATCAGACGCTGTGATAGCAGAGGTATCTGGGTTACCAACAAAGGACTAGTGTGGGCTGGTAAGCGGTTGAAGTTGTAGGACACTATCGAGGTTTTTAGGGATGAAGGACAGGAGCTTATCAAAAAGGGCAAAGGTGTTTGGCCATCTTCGCTTAGAGAACCATGGGGAGAACTCGCAAGGATAGTCCAGAACTACATTACATGCGACCGGCGCGAAGACGTGGTAAGGTCGCGTCAACTCAAACTCTTAGAAGTTTTGAAACAAAAGTGCTCTGTAAAATTACCTATATTATTGAATTCTTTACTGCATGACACCGTCGAGAGGCTAAGACGGTCCCAACACATAGAAACTATAGTAAGACACCACTGTTTGATTAGGCTAATAGTTAGCTATAACCTCATCCAGTAGCAATGAAGCTGGGATGAACTAATATTAGCTCTCGAAGGAGGTATAGCCCTACCTACACCTAACTCTGTTACGAAAAGGAAGAGGACTACCCTTGCAAGGAACATACCTTAAAAACACAGATGATCCACAAGGCTGGGGACAAAATTAGGAGCAGCCAAAAATCCTCAAGGCAGTATTAGTCAACCCATAGAACTATCTAGCCTAGGCAGTGAACAATACTTGCAGCTAGAAGGATAGGATAACCTTGAATCAGACCATGAGGAAGAAACAGGGCATTATGGAGATGAACAAAGAAATGAATCAGGACTTCCCTCAACACCAAGCACAAGTCCCCAAGGTGACTTGTTACACGATTTTGAATTGACCTAGGTCCTGGCCAGTATGAATGATTATATGCAGCCCGAAAGCCTGCTCAATCTTAATTTGGGAGCAACCCAATCTCTTGAGAATTTTGGCGAGGCCAGAATCCTATCTCCCTCAAAGGATGTAAGCCATGAAGCAGAAATAGATGTATAGGCCATTCAAGAAGAAGGGAACCAAATTGGTGACATGCCTCCAATGGAAACCATCCAGGTATGCCTAAGCACAGAAAACATAGGCCAAGAGGAAGAAGCCAAAATAATTCGGGAAATCGATATCCAATCTAGAGACACAGTCCTTTTAGAACAAAGCCAGGATGAGCAACAAGGCCCTTTAGAAGTAGAAATTGTTAACGAGACTGTTAGCAAAACAGTTGCTCCTCCAAAAAGGTATAAAGCCAAATTGAAAAAGCTTAGGAAAGAACAATAGAAGTTTCGCAAAACAGTGAAAAGTCTCAGAAGAAAAATAAAGGAAATCACAGCAGGAAAGGTCCCGGAAAAAACCTCGGTGATAGCAAACTTGGTTGTATAGACATAATCATATGAAGGGAGGGCTACAGGGACTCAAACTGAGCCCGTACCCACTCAACTTGTTATCACTCAGAAGGAACAACACACAATTTTAGCAGAAGTAGGTACCTAGACAGAGGATGTACCCTCCTATAGCATGGTCACTCAGATGGAGGTTTGGACCTCACATAATAAAGAAATACAGACATAAGGCATCCCTTCTCATAACATAAGTACTCAGACAAGCATTCAAGCCAAAGATGTCATGACACATAATGACCCCATTATATTGAATATTTAGGGAGAATTAGCACAGGCTCAGCTCGCATTAGAACGGCTTGAACAAGAAACTGTTTCCTAGAAAAAATACCAAGAGTTGTAGAGGAAACTTTGGGAAATGAATGCAACAGAGAGTGAGACCTTTGACAGATATAGAATAGTAGAAGAGAAAATTGACAGAATCAAGCTCAGATTAGAGAAGGTCATAGCTCGGATGGGCACCATCTGCTCATTATATACAGATGTCTTGGCATGCGGGGCTCCTGCCACTAACTATGACTTGTTTTTGTTAGAACGATATTTGCTATTGAAAATTAAAGTCGTGAAAGCTAGAAAACCAATCGAATTAAAAATAGTTGAAGATTTGATTAATTGTTGCAAACAACATGGGGTGAAGGTTCAGAGTCTGCTTTGTGAATTTTACCTACACAATTTTGTATTAGAGGATGAGGTGGAAAATAACCCCAACCCTTTTGTGGGAGACGTTCAATTCCAAAGACAAGAGAATGGATTGGATCTTTGGGTAAGAAGTGAACCCAAGCACCCTTTGCAAATGCTTGCTAACCATAAGAGTCTGATGACAAGGGAAGGGGTGATTAAAATTTTAGGGCCTATTCAGAAGGAGATTGTACAGACGGGAGTAGCATACTTCCTCTCCATTCAAGAAAGTTCTTTAGCTACATCCAAGCTCAGGTGGGCAGTCTCCACCAGTAGTGTACAGGATAGAGAGCCATTTAATTACAGAAATTTTAAATCAGCTACAGAATGTTTTGTCACTTATAGCAATCTCATTTTGAGAGAAGGACCTTATTGGTTAGGATGTCGGTTTCGTAGCCCCATGATTTGGTATACTCTTGAAGATTATTAGACTATATACAAATTTCCTGAAGGGAAGGAAGGGCTCACCTTTGAGATCTTGGCCTAGAATCATGGTTGTAGACCACTTTTCGACGTTCGTTCTCTAGCCTACTCGTTAACTACTCTGCATACAAATTACTTCCTTTTCATGAGACCATGAAACAGGGTAAGCAGGGGAGTATGTTGAGTCACGAAATGGGTATGTATTTATTATTAATCTCATCATGTTTTTCCTTGATTCTTGTATTTTCCATATCTTAATGTGCTAATACATTGAGGAATTATGGTAAGAAATGAAGGAATTATTTGCAGTTACGATCTAGCTAAATTTTACCCTTCTTATGCAGGAAAGTGACAAAAGGAACAATTGATGTTCCCTGACATTGGAACAACAAAATCGGACAAGCAAAGGAAGGAACGATTTGGTTGCGGACAAGGTTGAGAGCGAATTAAAGGGATCAATGTGGAATAGGAAAGATGTCTGGAGTTAGCAATAAGTTGCGAATCCCTCAGGATCGAGAGATCCTAAGGGATCACATTTACCATTATAAGAGAGGATGATTGTAAGAAGAAAAGGGGAAATCTTTGTTATTTTTCGAATTGTAATTGTAATTACAGACTCTCGTTATTGAGAGAACACAATTATATTATAATGCTCTTTTAATTTCAATGATTAATATATAATTGAAGTTGTTGTTCCCTCGCATTATCTGAAGTAGCTCAGCAGTGTTCGCTGGTGGCTAAGGGCCTGGCCTCTGGCGGATTTAACTGCTTTCCTTGTGTCATACATTTTCGATTCTCGCAAGTGTGATTGGTTTGATAGTTTTCCTACTTTCTGTGATTTTATCTCCTTCTCTATTTAATGTTTTCCTGTATTGACAGAATCTCTCTGCTTTATATGATTTACAACACTGTTGTTTGGTTTAGTCTACCTTTATTGTAGATTAAGTTACTTAGATAAGTATTTGGATTTATTTAATCAACTGTAAAGAGTTTAACTATCGCTATTGGACTCTCAGATCAAATCATTACTATTTGGATTATTTATTGGAGATTTAGTTTAATTTAGATTAAATCAGTTAAGAAGAGAAGAGTTATTGCTACTGTACTCTTAGCTGATGATGTTGTTACTTGAATTGCTATAAGATTTGATTTCAGTAGAGGATTGAGTTTTGATATTTCCTTTAATAATTGCAATTGGATTTTATTAGATGCATCCGTTTACTCTTGTATTAAACTATCTATACTATAAGTTAGGAAACATTACTCTTTGAATTAATACAAGAGTACTTATTGTGTACACTTACTGTGTACACTCTTGAAATAAGAGGACTTTCCCAGGTTGATGATTAATGTGGGATAATTAGGAGTTTTAAAAGGCACCTTATATCACCCAACACCACTGAACCTTTGTCATTTCGTCTCGTGCCTCGCGCACCCCTGCTGCTAGCCTATGGATGCATGCATCTGCTAGTGTGTCTGTTGGGATGGCCATCTCAAGGACGCTTTGACAAGCTTCGTCTAGTACCTGTACCAGCTATCGATTCTGTGACACCACTTCATTGCACTGCAATCTAAACTATTCCATGTTTATTTTCTATAGGCTGAGGACTTGCCGTGTGTGGCTCTCCCTAGCTTGCAGTTTTGCAGTAATTCCATCCTGCAGAACGTATACTGTCTCCCGCGGGAGTGTAGCCATGTTGATGATGATACCCTTCAATGCGCTAACTATAGGCCTATTAGCCTCATTTGTTGTCACCAGTGCCCCTTCTAGCACCACTATGGTATTCGTCACCCAAGCGCGCAACATTTGTTCTGTTGTCATGGTTCTGACTGTGACACTGGTCGAAAGGGTACCAGCCTTAAGAGTGTGCACCTGCAACTCCTGCAGCTATGCTTTGAGGGCCCCCAACACAATCTGGTTCTCCTGCATAAAATTTTGGAGGGCCTCAGAGGTGACATCGCGCATTGTCTCGCTGATGTCGTGTAGATCACACTCAGTTAGGGTGATCAAGTCAATAGAAAACTTTGATGCCTTGACCTTCTTGCATAGCCTCATTCGCTCGGTCAGGTGCTAGCGATTTAGCTGTGTTGTTGCGGTTTGTGGTTCCAGTTGTAACATTTTTTGGTTTTGATAAGATATAATATTTGAAAAAATGTTAAGTTAGGACATGGACATAACAATAGTGAATAAAATGTTTTGAAAACAATATCTTGATGATGATGTCCATATCAAAGAAAATGTTAGGTTAGATGTCCTAAAAAATCAAGAAAAAAAGAAAATGTTAGGTTAGAAAGAAAAGAAAACAAATAAACTTTGAAAGTGAGAAATTCTAAATGCCACTACTATGTTTTTGCAAAATACTGGTTGTGTGCAGCTTGTCTTAAATGCCAGAACCCATGACAGTCAAATAGTTTAATCTTGACTGCTTCATGCTTTAAATTTAATGTTATAGTTAGAGAATAAAGATCTGGACAAACTATTTAATCTTGGCAGATCAGTAGTTAGGTAGAGAATAATAAGGTGCTCTTCAGTTTAATCTAAGCCCTTGGATGTTATAAGGTTAGAATTAGATAGTTTTCTTTTGTAAAATAAAAAGAAAGGAAAAGGGTTTGCTAGCTTAAATGCACCCATTAAGTGAAGAAAAAATGATAGGATAAGAAAAGGGTAAGTAGAGAAAGGTTGCAGAAGTATGATAATTCATTGGACAAAATGTACATTTATCATGTTTTACCATATGTTTCTATGTCCACGAGGCAATTACACAAAGCAAATGAAGGTCTACAAGATCAGTTAGTTAATTTCCATCATCCCCATTCATCTCCATATTCACTAATTTCCCCTTCCTACCTTCATACATTCATATTCATTCATTTTCCACAAAAAACCCCTTTTCCTAAGGTCAAAACCCTTTTTGCCTAGGAAAAGTGAAAAACCCATGCTAAATCCCCTTTTACCAAAAAACCCACAAAAGTTGTTTAGCCTAAGTATTGATATATATATATATATCTATATATATATATATATATATATATATATATATATATCTGTGTGTGTGTGTGTATGTGTGTGTGTGTGTGTGTGTGTGTGTGTGTGTGTGTGTGTGTGAATGCAAATAACTTATTAGAAAGCTTTAAATTTAGTGTATTTCCATTTTCCACCTATATTTCCCTTTTCTGCCTATATTTCCCCTTTTCACGTATATTTTCCCTTTTCACTCATATATTCATATTAACACTAACCTATAGTATTAAACCCCTAAAAAGTCATTTCCTGTATATATTAACTCCCTTTATTAAAATACCCCGAAACCTTTAGTTTTATTATAAACTATATATTTAATCAAACATCGCATCAGTAGATCACAAGCCTTTCAACATGCATGCACTCTCCATGCATTGCGATATGCGATTGCAATGGGCCCAGACCCGGCGCAATATATATTATAGTTCATGCCATATCTCATCCATGTCCATCGCAAGTCCCGGATAATAGCAATACCCTCCACCATTGCGATCTCCGATTGCGATGGGAACCTGGACTCGACGTTGTATTATTCATGTTTTATTTCCATATCGCGTCTAGCCCTTATTTCTTTCCTTTGCAATGGGCCTTCCCCTGCTAAACTGCAATTGCAATATGCGATATGAACCCAGACCTGATATCATTTATCCGCCTGCATTCATATTATTTCAAGTCCGCCATACCATGTTTTGTGAAGGTTTTCTTTGTTAAATCATTTTTATGATTTTAATGATTAACCTTAACCTCCATTTAACTGCTAATCTCAGTCTTTAACCCATAATTAAGCCCATACCACCATAATTAATCATTCTTTCCCTCTGTACTGCTCCTTCACTCCACCATCGTCCGATCTAAGGCATTCAAATCTAATGGCCCTCAACGATTTCGGGTTGACTCTCTGTACGGGCATTACCCACCCAAAAAGTGGTATTCCACCGTCGTCTCTTGCTACGTGTCTTTAAACCAAATTGGGTGACCCCTCCCAAAACCGCCCATGCTTCATAAGCGGTGCGATGAAAACTAAAAATGCCTCTCGCATAACGACAAAATGGCCACTATTCATTTTGTGCCATAATTCAAACAAAATACTGTTTTTCCGTTTAAATGCCTAAATCACCATTTTGCTCTATTTTCCCTGTTTTCACAGTGAAACCTCGATAATGCCTATGCGACCAATAAAACCATTCTTTTACTTTCCGATACATTTTGGACTCCTTCCAATAGCATTTCAACCTCTATAAAGCCATTGAAGACCTTCTATCACTTATGGTTTTCTTAACAGTTTCTATTTTTTGCAGGTAAAGACTCATGTTCCAGGCTTACAAAGGAAAAAGCCTGTATATAGTTTCAAGACAAATATGAAGATATTACTTTTGAAAAACACAGTAAAAGCTTGAAATGCACAGTAAAGGTTACTCTGCAGGGTTAAAGGATATTCACAGAGTTTAAAGAGTATCAGATGAAAGATCAAATGAAGGCAATCAACCAGCATAAAGGATACAAACAATTTAGCAGCTTAAAGGGAAAAATATCAAACAACAAAGCCAGCACAACCTGAATAAAAGGGACAGCAAGAAGCAGTTCAATAGCTGCCCCTATCTTCTTGCATGAAGATCTTTCCTTTCCTAGAATAAATCTCAATCAGTTTTAGGATATTTTTTAGTTTCATTATTGTATAAATAACTCTCTTCTCGAGATGTTATGGGTTCGAAGTTCAAGATTCATTGTTCATTACTTGTTAAGTCTTGATTGTTAATTCTACTTTGAACCTGGAAGCCACCTTTGAAGGAAGCTTTTCTAGACACTTGATGTACTCAGTCTTTCTAGAACCTTAATACAAAGCAGAGGATTCTAAATTTGGTTTTAAATAGTTTGTGTTATCCTGTAAGTTTTTCCAGTTATCAATCATTATGTTTTTCTTCATATGCTTATGACTTATAGAGATATCTAGGTAGGAAGAATTGTGTCTCAATTTATTCCTATAAGCTCCTGAAGTGATCATCTATTAAGAGAATGGATTAATGAACTGTATATTTAGCTAATACCCTCTAATCAGTAAATCATCAACATCTTGTGTAAGCTTAAGTATACCACCTTGAAACTTTGGAACGTAGTTTAGAAGGTTTTCCTACTTATGATTGTTTTGTTTTACAGTCTGGAAACTATGATAATCATATTTTTTATGTCTTCTTCTCACCACTATTTTGATCTATATCACTGTGTAAAGTCTTATAGCATCCCTTTGCTGAGATATTAATATAACCCAAAGGATTAATTACTTCAATTATGTTAGTGTTAGTGTCTTCACACTGCCATCAGTGATCAAAATATGCTCTTTTGCATCTCATGGTAGGAGTCTCATTCTGATAAGGTTGGATTCCATTAGGTCATGGATCTACTGATGGTAGGGTTTACTTCAGTTTTTCCTTCATGATATGTACTTGCTGATCTTCTTTCATACCTTTTAGTCATGATTCATGTTCATTTTGCAGTCCATTTCATCAATTATCTAGTGTTTGGTCTCATTAGGTCTTAGGGTTTCCTCCATGGTCAAATTCAGTGATTATATGTTAATAAGTGTCAGCAAGCACATGAGGAGGTCAATAATCATTGTTAAAATCATAATTTATCAAGTTGAGAAGCTAAATGTAGTTCTCACCTCAAAACTTGTTTTGAGGTGAAAACAGAGTATTATGTTTTTATCCTTCATCATGATGTAACTTCATTGTTTCTATATGTAATATTTATTCCCGAGCTCCTCCTAAAACTTGTGATGTTGCCAAGTACCTGCCACTGCAAAATCAAGTAATTTTCAGCATCAGTCCACTTGCCATGTAAAAAGAAACAAATTGAAAAATAAAGCATTGTAAAATACAACTAGACATTATAAAAGTGGGTTTTCATAAACAAAAATAAAAAAGATGAAGCTATATAAAGCCATCCTCCTGTTTTTCATCCCATTGTGTTATTGTTGAAGATCAGAGTGCCATAAGGAGATCAAAGGTCGAGTTTCAAGTGTCATTAAGAAAAAACAGTGAAGTTGCTGCGCTTTTTCAATATTTTGGTCGACGTTGCGCTTCTGAGGAAGGCGCTACGCTTTGAAGGTAGTGATGTGCTTCTACCAGCATTTCCCAGTGCAAAAATACACAGGTGTTTCACTTTCAGTCCAGCGCTGCGCTTCTGTAGGTGGCACTGTGATTTGCCCAGCAGAGCCTCAAATTGCCCCAAACTTCCTACAAACTTACCAAATTTCCTCTTGGAGGTAAGTACTGTCATTTTACTGTTGTTTATGGTGCTTTCATGAAAAATTTGATTGGATTTTCCTCCTTTAAATTAAAACCCTAATTTTTGTTGTAAACCTAGTTTTCTTATTGCTATCACTCATTATTGATATCAAACCCTCATTCCCTCTATCCTATTACACTCCACTCACTTTCTCCCTATACTCCATTCCCACATACAATTTCCCAAACCCTACACTCCCCAAAGCCTACTCACACACACATTTTCACACTCCCTCCATACACTCTGCCCATTCCATTCCTCCATCTTATTTCCACACTATTATCCACAATTATCCATATACAACCACATTGTTCAAAACCAAAGGAAAAAAATGGAAAGAGACAGTGATTATGAGTATGAGGAAGAGACATTAAGTGACAACTCTAGGGAGAGAAACATACAACAAAGGAAGCCTCATAAAGGAGGAAAAATCATTAGAGTGGAGCCCACTAGTTTGACAGAGTTACAGGCTTGTCCACTTGCAGTTTCTTGTTTTAGACACTTGGCATGTTTTGAATTTTGTGAATTGGTGGAAGGAGTACAGTTTCACCATGAGTTGGCCAGACTATTTGTCACTCATTTGCATAATATTGAGGTGACCCTTGCTGGAATAACTTTCAAAATATCATCAGCTGTCATTTCAGAGGCCACTAGAATTCCTAATGTGGGTGAAAAATGGTACAAGGGTCATGATCTTGATGAGGATTACTACGAGCCCTATATGAAGGCTAAATACAGAAGTCAAGTGAAGAAGTTATTCCCCTTTAAGTTTTTGGAAAATAAGTATGTGCCTTTTATGAGGATTATTATCAAGTACTTCACTTGTGAAGGTAGGTTCTCCTGGTTGTATGCCTATCATATTAAACTCCTCATGCATTTCACTAGAGTAAAGATGCTGACTCTCCCTTATTTCATGTTTAGAAACATTGAGAAAATGGCACATATTGTACAGAGGAAATCATAACCCCAGCAGTTGAACATCATATACCATTACTCTTTGACTAAAATCATTGTTCTACACTAGCTTAGCCTTCTTAACATTCCATGGGAGAGTTTCATTGCTCATGAGTTGTTCAAAGGTCCACAAATCCCTTCACCAGTGGATCAAGAAGAAGGTGGGCCTTCTAGCCATGGAGAAACAAGGGAAGAGACCAAGGAAACCAAAAATGTTGAGGTGCCAGTGTATGTAACATATCAAAGAGGCACACGGAGACTTTTTGCAGCTGCTAGGCAAGTGCTTTCTCGACAAGGTGTACAAGGGGCATTGCCTTCGTCATTAGTCCACAAGCAAATGTTTGCTCCACAAGGTGTGGAAGGGGCTTTGCCTTCGTCATCAACAAAATAGGTTCAAGTTGAGCATTTGAGCAAAGGCAAGGAAAAGGTGCAAGAGGAAGATCTTGATGATGAGGAGGAAAGAGATTTTGATCTCATTGAGCATGAGGAGCCACAACGACACTTTACTCATCATGGAGTTGACATTATTGACTTGGAAGCTTAGGATCAAGAAACTGTCAAAGACATTATCATAAAGGAACAAGAAGCTGAAATACAATCCTTGGCAGATAATTTAGAGAGAGCCAAGTTCATCATCAGATATTTAGAGTAGGAAAACAAACAATTGAGTGACAAGCAAGTCCTCATGGAGTTTCAAATGATCAAAGAAAACATGCAAATGGCTAAAGAGGCTCATGTCAAGTTTACTCCTATTGAGAAAGAGATTGAGAATGATAGGAAAACATGGCTTGAGAGGGTCAAAATACATCTCTAAGGGCTGACTGAGTAGCCCAACAGGGATAAGAAGATGCCTCGCCACATGGCCTACCATTACATGACCTGCAACAAAATCTGTAACATGAGGATTAAGAAGCTTAAAGTTAGGTTGAGGAATGCTTTAAAGAATGAAAAGGAGAAAGATAAGTTGAAAATATTAGCTAAAGCCTCAATAGCCCATCAAAGCAGCTAATGGTGGTGTCCCATGTCAAATCTAGGCAAGTTTTGAATTTTATTTTTTCAAATTTTGAAATTTTCAACACATGAAACTGGCTTAGAAGAGCAGTGCCATTGGCGCTGTGCTTTTCCTTGGAACACCAGATGAACAAAATTTTTGCATATTTGGATTCAAGAGGATGAGAAAATTCACCCTGGAAATTTTCATAAGTTTTGAAGTAAACTTGGGTCAGAAAAAGGTCCAAAAACTACTAAAAAAATGACCTTTCTGCCTCATTTTGGACACACAAAAGCAGTCTTGGGAGATTCAAGTTTTGAGGGGGGAAATGAACTCCAAATTCAAAAAAACAACGTTTTCCAGAAACTGAACTTAAATACCTTTCCAATGAGATATATTGGGCTCAATTTGGTTAGGGGTAAGGCCTCCAAAACTAGGTTGAAAGCAACACTGTGCTTTTGACCAATTTGTCGAGAAATTCAACTTTTCGCCTGTTTTCACTATGGATTCACTTTCTCTCTCCTCATGGTTGTTTTTATGATGTAATTGATGACATCGTATGTGATTATTATGGTAAAACATTGTTAGAGAGTAGATTCATTAGTTAGAGGTGGTTTTGAGCTAATGAATCAATTTCCATGCTTATAGAGGCAAGTAGTTTGACTGTCTATATTCCTGGTCCATGTTTGGAAATGGTTGTAACAACCCCTCTTCTCATGGATTCGACCCCTGCTGGTCAGGATGAGTGGTTTTATTGTCTATATTATGTATTTTCTTCCTCATTTGTAATTGTTGGATACACTTGGATGCTCTGAACAATATTGTACATCATTTGTAAGCAGTTTGGCAAGGAAATTAATAGGAGTTGCAACTACTTTTATGGGATACTTGTGGTATGGTGATTTTGCATAGTTTCTTCCTATGTTATCAATTTTTCACATGTTTTATGTATGCCACAATCTAATTCATTGCTTTTAGCTGAATGATATCAAGATAGATAGGTAGAATTCACTGTTTACAGTGCTCTGCCTTGGGAAGCCATTCAATATTCTATGCTTTCTACCATTTGAGAAGGATACATGATCTTTACATGCCCTCCTTAGCTCCTCAACAATCTTAGACCTCTCACCTAACTCAATTTCAAGTGCTAAAGCCTATACCTACCTTGCCCCATAGAACACCCTACATCTTGACCTAATTTCCCAGACCCAAATTGCCTAGCTCAATTTGATCCAGCACAAAACCAACAAATTCAATCAAAAACCCTAGAGCTACTATACCTAGCCTAAAATCCCATCTAGTCTAGTCATTTTGACTGAGATCCATAGAGGAGAGAGCCCTCTCCTGACATGGTAGGGCTAGCTACCAAGTTAAGCTTAGTTTGTGGTTATCCTAGGATTGCCTTCCTTCAGCCTGAGGTCACTCTAGGCTTTAACATAGTGGCGACCATACTAGTGAAGAAAATCTCATTATACCCTAGTACTACTAAGAAGTTTTGAACTTTGGATGATAAGTTTAGAATTCATTAGGTTGAAAAGTGGAAAGTTGTAAAGCAATATAAAAAATATTGAGCACTTTGAACACACTGGCTTCAAGAAGATACACGAGGTCCAATCCTGATCTGGATCCTCCTCCCATATTTGAAACTCCTAATCTCATTCTGTAGATACTTAGACAAGAAAGTTCACCAAGTCCTAGACCTGTTTTTAGATCTCATTCATGCCCTGTTGAGTGGTTGTTCCTTGCAAATCTCCCTTTTGACGAATATTTTGGTCTCTCTCTATTTAGAACCACATCTGATAGTGAACTACTGGACATAGTCCTTGATCCAGAATTCACCAGAGAACTTGAAATCCAATGAGCCAACTTGTCAAGTAATCGAAACCTTCAAAATTCCCCTCAGTCATCCCTCACCACTGATAGACTCGCTAGACTCTCTGAAACAACCTCAACATCTTTTACCTCACCATCATTTCCTCATATTTCTGAAAACCATACTTCATCTCCATTCATACCTTCACTCCCTCATCAGCTTATCATTAGCCCTCAAACACTAATCACCTCTATTACATCAACTCCCCTCGTTGTCCCAAATCCACTAGTTTCAAATCCACCTCAATTCATGGATGCCAGATATGCACCCCTCATTCTGGCTCAGAATCTAGATGATATGCCCGCAAATTACCAAAGTAATATACCTCTCTTCCATGCGACTCAAAGTATTACAGCATAGCAACATGTGGACAGGATGAATGATTTCTTTGACCTTCATGAGGTAGATGCAAAAAATGTGTCCATGAGATTATTTGTACAAAGCTTTGGAGGTGAGGTTCAAAAATGGTTCAGAGCATTACCAATGGCCTCTATCAATACTTTACCAGTTTTGCATAGAAAATTATTGGACCAGTGGGAGGTAAAGAAGAACCCACTCCAAATTCTATCTGAGTATGAAAATATCAAAAGGAATGTGGGTGAAAGTGTGCAAGATTATTGTGTAAGGTTCAATGTAGTTTATAATTCTATTCCGGTTGACATTAAACCACTGATGGGGTTAGCATTGATCAAATATCCAGATGGTTTCGATGCTGATATGGCATATCAGTTACGAGAAAGAGATACTACCACACTTGAGGATATGCAGAAGAACACTGTGAGTGTAGAGGCAAATCTATTGGCCAAAAGAGAGAGGATGAAAATGGAAAAGAAGGTGACTATAAAGGAAGAAGCATCTTCCTCAGATTTTAAGGCAAATAATTTACTCAAAAAATTGAGAAGATGTTTGACCGGTTGACAGTTGCAGATAAGCCTAAAAAAACAATCAGAAATCCAAATTTCAGAGGATAGCAACAACCCCAATTCATGATTAAACAAAGGGAGCAAAAGGCACAAGATTAGTCATCACAACAACAACAGGTCAGAACTCCATTGCAGCAAAACTATGTGCATGGAATGAAGGATGAAGATGATGATGATCTGGTGGTTGAGGCAAATCATTTCTTTACTTCTGATGGTTTTCCCATCTTTCTCATGGAATATGAAGAATATTTGGAGGTCCCAGATGGTCAAAGGGATGAAGACTACATACTAGCAAATGAGGCAATTTTGGAGGATGAGACGGATGATTATCGGTGAGGATATATGAATGCAATGACAACACAACAAAAGCAATATTCATTGAGAAGTAGGGATGTACCAGCCAGTCCAATTCAAAAGAGAAAGGAAGCGCAACCCAAAAATGACTCCTCAAACATTTTGAAGAAAGGAAAAGAGCCTACTGATCCAACTTCCAGCAAAGGACTATCTGAAAATAGCATTGCAAATGAGAAGAACAATCAGCAAAGTGCAGCAAAAGAAAGAGTCAAAAAGAAGGACCTTCCAGTCAAAGAGGTAGATAAAGTTTCTGCTTTTAGTTTAGAAAATGAGATTGCTAAATTAAAATTTTCAATTCCTTTGACTGAGTTGATTAAGAACAGTAGCTATAAACACCAGGTGTCCAAAATTTTGCATATAGATCCTTTATTTGATATGGTCAATGTAGAAAATGATCACCCTAAGCTAATTTTTGGCCCTGCCTTAGAAGGTTAGTCTGAGGATAGTGAAATTCCTCCATTTTATATAAGCCTTAGACTACACGAGTATGTCCTCCACAATGTTTTACTCCGAAGCTTCCCATAATCTGATGCCAAAAGCCATTATGGAGAAACTGGGCCTTGACCTTACTCGAAAATATCATGAACTATACTCCTTTGATTCTGGTAGGGTACGTTGTATTGGTATTATCAAATACTTAGTAGTATCTTTAGACCAAATCCCGGCCAAGAATGTTTTGATGGATGTGGTTGTTGTTGACATTCCACCATGGTTTGGTATGCTTTTGTCCCAATCATGGGGTGCAAAGCTTAAAGGGACTTTACAACTAGATTTATCTTATGCTACCATTCCCGTGTTTGGCTAATTGAGAAAACTATACAGGGAGAAGAAAATGAAATACATGATTGCAAGCAAGGAGAAACCACTTAATCATCCAGTTAATGTTGTACATATAGATTTAGATTCATTTGTACTATATTCAGATAGTGGTTTGAATGATGTTGTTAGTAAGTTAGTTGAAGTAGAAGATGTTCCAGAGATTTCAGAAAATTTTAGAGCAAACCTTGATCAAGAAAGACAGAAAATTGCAAGTACTTCTGATGAGTCAACATACCAGCAACAGCAAAAAGATAGTGAACAATATAAAAATGAAGAGATCAGTCAAAGTAAGAAAGAGAAGGAAATGGAATTTCAGCATCTAGAAGAAGAGGTGGGTCTTTGGAGCATGGATTTTGATGGAGCCGTGGGTAAGGATGGTGCTGGCATAGGAATTTGGATTCGCAACCTTGCTTTCCAGCCAAATAAAGTTCCTAGTAATGTTAGAATATGTTCATATAAATTGGCCTTTGACTATTCTAACAATGAAGCCGAGTATGAAGCGTTGATTGTAGGTTTGAAAATTCTGAAAAAGCTGAATGCAAAAAGGATATTAGTCTATGGAGATTCGAAGTTGATAATCAAGCAAGTCAAGGGAGAATATCAATCTAAACACCCACGGATGAGAGCCTATAGAAATGTAGTTTTAGATATCTTACAAATGTTTCCAAATTATAATTTGACAACAGTACCTCATGCTCAAAATGTTATTGTAGATTCACTTGCCACTGCTGCAAGTAATTTGAAGATTCCGATGAATTCCAACAACAAGTTTGTGATCCATGTCAAACACCTCCCTGCTGTGCCGGACAATTTAAGGTATTGGTAGGTGTTTTGGGATGATAAGGAGATCAATACCTTTTTGTAGAATGAGGGAAACTACAAGGATGCTTCCATATATGTCGACGATGACACCGATGACCAAGAGATTGAAGTGAACTAGATGGAAATATTGCAGCTGAAAGACAACATTATTCCTAAAGGTCTCATACCTTTAGAAGAACTTTTCGATCAAGATGATATGGCTAGAAAGCCAAGCTTGGTGCCTATAGACAAAGGTGTTGAGGATGTTAATCTTGGAAGAGAAGAGAAGCCCAAGTTTGTGAAATTGTCCAAAATATTGTCTCCCGAGGTAAAGTCTAAATATGTTAGATTGTTATCTCAATTTTCTGATGTGTTTTCTTGGGATTATTCAGATCTAAACGTGTATGACAAATATATAATTTAGCACACTATTCCCATCAAGCCAAATCAAAATCCGTTTAGATAGAAGCTAAGAAGAATCAATCCCAAGTCGCTACCTTCCATTGAAAAATAGGTAAATAGGTTATACAAAGATGGTATAATTGTCCCAATCAGATTTTCTGATTGGATTTTGAATCTTGTTCCTGTGCACAAGAAGACTAGGGAAATCAGATTGTGTATCGATTTCTGGAATCTCAATAAGGTATCATTTAAGGACAACAACCCACTGCCAAAGATGGATCATATCCTCCAAAGACTGGTTGGAGCATCACGTATGTCACTACTCGATGGATACTCAGGATATAATCAGATCCTAGTGCATGAAGATGACCGAGATAAGACTACATTTACCACCCCTTGGGGAACTTTTCATTATGCTAAAATGCCATTCGGTTTGAAGAATGTTGGAGCCACATTTCAGCGTGTAATGGAAATTTCTTTTGCCAATGAAAAATATGTATTTCTGGTTGTATATTTAGATGATTTGACAGTGTTTTCAGGTTCCAATGATGAGCATCTTCACCATTTAAGGATTGTGTTTTAGCGATGTAGGAAATTTTGGATATCGCTCAATCCGAAGAAAAGTCTCTTTGCCATGGATGAAGGGAAGATGCTTGGTCATATTATCTCAAAGGAAGGAATTCACATTGATCCTTCAATGGTGGAAGCAATTCAGCAGATAGATTTTCCTAGGAACAAAAAGGAGATACAAGATTTTAATGGTAAGATGAATTTCTTATGTAGATTGTACCCAATCTAGCTGAGCATTTAAGAGAAATTACTAATATGTTAAAGAAGGACAACATGGTAAAATGGATAGAGGATGATATGAAGTCATTTAATCTGGTAAAGTATGCTTTATCTACAGTACGGTTTTGATTAGTCCCGATTATACGCAAGATTTCATTTTATTCTCATTTGCATCTGAGCATACCATGGCAGCAATTTTAATGCAAAAGAGAGATCAACTAGAAATGCCCATTGCATTTTTCAGTAGGACCATTAGAGATGCAACTTTGCAGTACAACATAATTGAAAAATAGGCTATTACTCTTGTAAAATCTTTGAAGGATTTCAGAGTGTATATTCTACACTCACACATCATAGCATACGTTCTTAATGTAGCGGTCAAGGATGTGCTTATACAAACTAATACAGAAGGAAGGCGGGGAAAATGGATTGCAGCAATGTTGTAATACGATCTACAGATCAAGCCTACAAATATGATTAAAGGACAAGGCCTGGAAAGGTTAATGGCGGAATCAAATCTGCATGCTTTAGATATGAATCTTATTGCAGCCATGTCAGAAGATGAAGAAGAAGGCTCTCTGATTCAAGTGTCTGATATGTTCCTTCAGTCACCATGGTATTCAAATATAGTATATGTACTTCAACACCTCTCACCACCTACGGGGATGACAAAGAACAAAGGTATATCTCTCAAACTTAAAGCTGCCAAATTCTACATTTTGAATAATGCCCTTTATTGGAAGGATCCAGAGGTGTTTTACTGAATTGTTTAACTGAAGATGAAGCCCAGCAGGTGATGAGTGACTTTCACAAGGATGATTGCAGTGGTCACTTGTTTAGGAAGACAACAACAAATAAAGTATTGAGAGCAGGCTATTACTGGTCGACTCTATTTTTTGATGTTTACAAAACAATCATGAGCTGCATGAATGTCAGGTTTTCCAAGGGAAAAGAAAATTGATGCCTCTTCCTCTGAAATGGGTTCAAATCAATGCACCATTTCAGTAGTGGGGACTTGCTTTTATTGAGGAAATCCATACAACATAGTTGGTGTAGCACAAATGGATCCTAAAAGCAACCAACTACTTTACCAAGTGGATTGAAGCAATTTCGACTAGAGAAGCCACAAATACGATAATGATTCAATTCTTGGAATCAAATATTTTATCTCATTTCAGTTGTCCTAGTAAAATCATGACAGATAATTTATTTGCATTCAAATCAAAGAAGATGATCAACTTTTGTAGCAAGTATAAGATTACTTTGGGTCATTCTACAGCATATTACCTGCAGGGAAATGGTCTGGTTGAATCATCCAATAAGTCATTGGTGAACATCATCAAGAAGATGTTGGAAACAAATAAGAAAGGTTGGCACAGAAAGTTAGTTAATGCCTTGTGGGCTGACAGAGTGAGCCAGAAGAAGTCCATAGGTATGTCTCCATTTGAATTAGTTTATGGCATTGACACAGTTTTTCCAACATCTCTTGCAGTTCTGGTTGTGAAACTTTTACAGGAGGCTGGCAGTGAGGAGGATGACTTTCAGAGAAGAATAAATCAGATGATTCATTTACAGCAAACAAGGGAGGAAGTTTTCCAAAACACTTTCAAATTGCAGGAAAAGATCAAAAATATCTATGACCGGAAAACAAAAGAAGATAAATTCCATCTTGAGGATGTAGTGTTGCAATGGGATGCTAGGAATGAAGATAAAGGAAAACATGGTAAGTTTGAAAACTTATGGAAAGGACCCTATAAGATTTCTGCATATAGAGGACAAAATGCATTTCTGCTGAAGGAAATGGATGGACAGGATTGTCCAGGAGGGCTAGTCAATGGTAGACTCCTGAAGCGCTACTTCTTCTACGGTGTTTTCTGAAATCATGATGTGATCATTGTATATACCATTTTCCTTTTCGTTGCAATATTTCAAAGGTACACAGTCATTTCAGCTTGGGGCCCAAGGTGAAGACTATAAAGCTGAGTGATTTGTGTGGTTTGCGTGTTTAATTCATTTTTCATAATGTCAGTTTCAGTCTTTGAAGTGTCTTGACCATATTTCCCAATGATGAGGCACTAATCTACATGTTCCCAGAGATCTATGGTTCTTGGCACCTCCAAGGAGCTACGATCCCCATTGGAGCCAATGTTAGTGTCAGTGTCTTCACACTGCCATCAATGATCAAAATCTGCTCTTTTGCATCTCATGGCAGGAGTCCCATTCTGATAAGGTTGCATTCCAGTAGGTCATGGATCTACTGATGGTAAGGTTTACTTCAGTTTTTCCCTCATGATATGTACTTGTTGATATTCTTTCATACCTTTTAGTCATGATTCATGTTCATTTTGCAGTCCATTTCATCAATTATATAGGGTTTGGTCTCATTAGGTCTTAGGGTTTCCTCCATGGTCAAATTCAGTGATTATATGTTAATAAGGGTCAGCAAGCACATGAGAAGGTCAATAATCATTGTTAAAATCATAATTTATCAAGTTGAGAAGCTGAATGTAGTTCTCACCTCAAAACTTGTTTTGAGGTGAAAACAAAGTATTATGTTTTTATCCTTCATCATGATGTAATTTCATTGTTTCTATATGTAATATCTTTTCCCAAGCTCCTCCTAAAACTTGTGATGCTGACAAGTACCTACCACTGCAAAATCAAGTGATTATGAGCATCAATCCACTTGCCATGTAAAAAGAAACAAATTGAAAAATAGAGCATTGTAAAAGACAACTAGACATTATAAAAGTGGGTTTTCATAAACAAAACTCAAAAAGGTGAAGCTATATAAATCCATCCTCCCATTTTTCATCCCATTATGTTATTGTTGAAGATCAAAGTTCCATAAGGAGATCAAAGGTCAAGTTTCAAGTGTCATTGAGCAAAAACAATGAAGTTGCTGCGTTTTTTCAAGATTTTGGTTGGCGCTGCGCTTCTGAGGAAGGCGCTGCGATTTCAAGGGGGCACTGCACTTCTAGCAGCATTTCCTAGTGCAAAAATACACGGGGGCTGCGCTTTTAGGCCAGCACTGCACTCCTGTAGGTGGTGCTGTGCTTTTCCCAGCAAAGCCTCAAATCACCCCAAACTTCCTCCAAACTTGCCAAATCACCTCCAAATTTCCTCTTGGAGGTAAGTACTATCATTTTATTGTTTTTTAGGATGTTTTCATGAAACATTTCCTTCATTTTTCCTCCTTTAAATTAAAACCCTAATTGTTATTGTAAACCCTAGTTTTCTTATTGCTATCACTCATTATGGATACCAAACCCTCATTCCCTCTATCCTATTACATTCCACTCACTTTCTCCCTATACTCCATTCCCACATACAATTTCCCAAACCCTACACTCCCTAAACCCTACTCACATCCATAAACCCTACTCACACACACATTTTCACACTCCCTCCTCCATACACTCTGCCCATTCCATCCTATTTCCACACTATTATCCACAATTATCTATATACAACCACATTGTTCAAAACTGAAGGAAAACCGTGGAAAGAGACAGTGATTATGAGCATGAGGAAGAGACATTTAGTGACAGCTCCAGGGAGAGAAACATACAACAAAGGAAGCCTTATAAAGGAGGAAAAATCATCAAAGAGGAGCCCACTAGTTTGACAGAGTTACAGGCTTGTCCACCTGCAATTTCTTGTTTTAGACACTTGGCATGTTTTGAATTTTGTGAATTGGTGGAACGAGTACAGTTTCACCATGAATTGGAAAGACTATTTGTGACTCATTTGCATAACAATGAGGTGACCCTTACCAGAATAACTTTCACAATATCATCAGCTATCATTTTAGATGTCACTAGAATTCCTAATGTGGGTGAAAATTGGTACAAGGGTCATGATCTTGATGAGGATTGCTACGAGCCCTATATTAAGGCTAAATACAAAAAACAAGTGAAGAAGTTATTCCCCTTTAAGTTTTTGGAAAATAGGTATGTGCCTTTGATGAGGATTATTATCAAGTACTTCACTTGTGAAGGTAGGCTCTCCGGTTGTATGCCTATCATATTAGACTCCTCATGCATTTCACTAGAGTAAAGATGTTGAATCTCCCTTACTTCATGTTTAGAAACATTGAGAAAATGGCATATATTGTACAGAGGAAATCATACCCCCAGTAGTTGAATAACATATACCATTACTCTTTGATTAAAATCATTGTTTTACACTAGCTTCGCCTCCTTAACATTCCATGGGAGAGTTTCATTGCTCATGAGTTGTTAAAAGGTCCACAAATCCCTTCACCAATGCATCAAGAAGAAGGTGGGCCTTCTAGCCATGGAGAAACAAGGGAAGAGGCCAAGGAAACCAAAACTGCTGAGGTGCCAGTGTATGTAACATATCGGAGAGGCACACGAGACGTTTTGCAACTGCTAGGAAAGTGCTTGCTCCGCAAGGTGTGGAAGGGGCCTTGCCTTCATCATCAATCCACAGGCAAATGTTTGCTCCACAAAGTGTGGAAGGGGCTTTGCCTTCATCATCAACAAAACAGGTGCAAGTTGAGCAGTTGATAAAATGTAAGGGAAAGGTGCAAGAGGAGGATCTTAATGATGATGAGGAAAGAGATTTTGATCTCATTGAGCATGAGGAGCCACAGAAACGCTTTACTCATCATGGAGTTGACATTATTGAGTTGGAAGCTCAGGATCAAGAAACTATCAAAGACATTATCAAAAAGGAACAAGAAGCTGAAATACAATCCTTAGCGGATAACTTAGAGAGAGCCAAGTTCATCATCAGATATTTAGAGTAGTAAAACAAAAAATTCAGTGACAAGCAAGTCCTCATGGAGCTGCAAAAGATCAAAGAAAACAGGAAAATGGCTAAAGAGGCTCATGCTAAGCTTACTCCTATTGAGCAAGAGATTGAGAGTGATAGGGAAAAATAGCTTGAGAGGGTCAACATACATCTCGAAGGGTTGATTGATAAGGCCAATAGGGATAAGAAGATGCTTTGCCACATGGCCTACCATTACATGACCCGCAACAAAATCTGTGACATGAGGATCAGGAAGCTTAAAGTTAGGTTGAGGAAGGTTTTAAAGAAAAAAAAAGAAGCAAGATAAGTTGAAAATATTAGCTGAAGCTTCACTAGCCCATCAAATCAGCTAATGGTGGTGTCCCATGCTAAATCTGGGCAAGTTTTGAAGATTTTTATTTTTTTCAAATTTTGAAATTTTCAACACAGGAAACTGGCCTAGAAGAGCAGCGCCACTAGCGCTTTGCTTTTCCTTGGAGCATCAGATGAACAAAAAGTTTTCATATTTGGATTCAAGAGGATGAGAAAATGCACCTTGGAAATTTTTAGATGTTTTGAAGCAAATCTGGGTCACCAAAAGTCCAAAAACTACTAAAAATGACCTTTCTGCCTCATTTTGGACACACAGAAGCAATCTTGGGAGGTTCATGTTTTGAGGGGTAAAATGACATCCAAATTCAAAAATTCAAGTTGTTGCAAAAACTATACTTGAAGACCATTCCAATGAGCTATCGTGGGCTCAATTTGGTTAAGCGGAAGGACTCCAAAAGCAGGTAGAAAGCGGCGCTGCACTTTTGACCAATTTGTCCAGAAATTCAACTTTTTGCCTGTTTTCACTATGGATTCAGTTTCTCTCTCCTTATGGTTTTTTTTATGATGTAATTGATGACATGGTTTGTAATTATGATGGTAAAATAGTGTTAGAGGGTAGATTCATTAGTTAGAGGTGGTTTTGAGGCTACTAAAACAGTTTCCATGCTTATAGAGGCAAGTAGTTGGACTGTCTATATTCTTGGTCCATGTTTGGAAATGGTTGTAACTGCCCCTCTTCTCATGCATTCGACCCCTGATGGTCAAGATTAGTGGTTTTTTTGTCTACATTATGTATTTTCTTCCTCATTTGCAAGGGTTGGATACACTTGGATGCTCTGAACAATATTGTACATCATTTGTAAGCAGTTTGGCAAGGAAATAAATAGGAGTTGCAGCTATTTTTATGGGATACTTGTGGTATGGTGCTTTTTCATAGTTTCTTCTTTTGTTATCAATTTTTCACATGTTTTATGTATTCCAAAATCTAATTCATTGCTTCTAGCTGAATGATATCAAGATAGATAGGTAGAATTCATAGTTTACAGTGCCCTGCCTTGGGTAGCCATTCAATATTCTATGTTTTCTACTATTTGAGAAGAATACATGATATCTACATGTCCTCCTCAGCTCCTCAACAGTTTTATACCTCTCACTTCACTCAATTTCAAGTGCTAAAGTCTATACCTACCTTTCCACATAGAACACCCTTCATCCTGACCTAATTTCCCAGACCCAAATTGCCTAGCTCCATTAGCTCTAGCACAAAACCAACAAATTCAATAAAAAACCCTAGAGCTACTATACCTAGCCTAAAATCCCATCTTATCCAATCATTTTGATCAAGATCCATAAAGGAGAGAGCCCTCTCCCGACCTGGTAGGGATAGCTACCAGGTTAAGCTTGGTTTGTGGTTATCCTAGGATTGCCTTTCTTTAGCCTGAGGTCATTCTAGGCTCTAACAAATTCTACATCTATCTTCATTCATTGGTCTTCCAAAACTAAAACCAAAAACCCCAAAACAATTATTTTAGATGCTTTGGCATTGGTAGTTGACCTACTACTATCTCATAGGTACAACATCAGACTGGCACCGTTGCCGAGGATTCAAATTTCATTTAAGTTTCCCTTGGGACAATGATATTCATTCATTGTTTTCCTTTAAAGGTGATTAAATGTTTAGAAAGGTTAAAATCATTCACCTGGCCAACTCCACAATCCCAAGCTAACACCTTTTAAACATACCAGATCTTGTTTAGAAGATGACATAGTTAGTCCTCCGTCAGATCCTAAAAGGCTTCTGAGAAAAGCCAGTTCTAAAAGGGGACACCATCGATCTTCTTATTCCTCTTCAGTCTTACAGTCTGAAGAATTAGAATCATTTGTCCCCTATTGTAATATCCCATCTAATCCTGATTATTCCCACCTATCACCTAGGGATGCTGAACTTCTAGATAAAGGAGTTGATTTTAAGTTAGCCTACCTTATTCATTCATTAGAATCTCATCCAATACCCACATTACCATCAGGATCACCGAAAACTAAATCTGAGTTTGGTGTTGATCTACCAGAATATAAACCCACAGATTTCATATCCCCTACCATCTATCCATTTCCTTCCATTTTTGACCGACCTGAAGCTTATTCTTCTAAAAAATCTGTGGAGACCTTCTCTATATACCTAATCCTCTCTTTGAAACAAAACAAGGTATTCCTTTATAGGTCCCACAGCTAGTTCTTAAGACTCCTTTGAAGTCTTTCAGGAGATATCCTCCTCCTTAACCTCCAACTAGTTCACCAACCCCTAAATCACCATCTTCTTCCTCTACTTCTTCTTCATCCTCTACATCCACAGAAACACCTCATACTCCACCTGGACAACCTCATACACCTCAAGCACCTCATACACCACTTGCTATCATGGCTTTCCAAACTATTGTATAGGCTAGATATGCTGCCTTAGTCTTACCTACTAACCTTAATTCATTCCCAGCTGGATACTTAAAATACCTTCACAAGTACAATGGAGAAATTGGTCCCTCAATTGAGGACCATCTTCAAGCTTTCCTAGAATTTGTAGACAACATGACTATTGAACAAGAAAATGTTTATATGAGATTGTTTGTACAGTCACTTGAAGGAAATGTGAGGATTTGGTTGAGGCAGTTACCAGCAGCTTCCATTAGAAATTGGAAGAGCTTACAACCATATTTAAAAATCAATGGGGTGTGAAAAAGGATCCTCTTTACTTCCTCATAGAATTTGAAGAGCTTAAAAGGAACTTTGCTAAACCAGTATCAGATTTTATCAAAAGATTCAATAAACTCTCTCACAAAATGCCTGCTGATTGTAAGCCCCGTGTAGCCACAGCTAAGTCTAAATTTTCTAAAGCTTTTGATGATGAATTTGCTATTATGTTACAAGAGAGAAATTCAAGAACTCTTGAAGATATGCAAACAAATGCTATAGAAGTAGAAGAAAATATGGCAACCTCCACTTCTTTAAAACTTAAGGAAGAAAAGGCCCAAAGAAAACTCAAATCTATTCAAGAAGCCTCTAGTTCCTCTAAGACTAAATCAGAAGACTCAAAAATAGATGAAATAACATCTCCTCTTAGAAACCTATCAAATAGGATTTCAAAGATTGAGACCCAACCTAGGACAATACAAAAAACAATTACTAGACCTCAAAACCAAAATCAAGGTCAGCATAAAAGAAATCCACCGCTACAAATTCTTCAAAGACCTAGCAATGATCAACAAGTTACTACTCCTCTATTGATAGATGACCAACAACCTAATGATAATACTATGACAATTATTGAAGATATTAACAATATGGATTCATCTTCCAACCAAACAATCATCATTCCTCTCTCACAATAGAATCAAGTTCAAGAAGATCAGGAATCTTCAAAAGTCTCTAAATATCATGCTTTTTCTGAATTTTTAATTGTAGAATTAAACAAGAGGTATGATCTTAGGCCTAGACCTGGTCCTAGGAGACCTCCAAAGAAAACTCCAATAATTGAACCACATACCAAAACTGTTGAAGCTCAAACAACTCTTATTTAGCCCTTAGATCAGTCAATTGATACTACCCAAACCCGTAAGAACATTTTTACAACATTTAATGTTGAAAAAGAATTAGAGAGGGTTAAGATCCCAATTCCACTGTTAGAACTTTCTAAAAACCCTGGTTACAAAAGCCAAGTCACAAAATGGATACAAAATACCTCGTTTGATGCTAAACGTGATGTCATAAGTCTGCAAGATGAAAAACCAGTAGTAGTTTTTGGCCCTAGTTCAGACATGATAGATAAGATAGTACCTCCTTTCTATGTAACTCTTAAAACAAATGATTCCATGTTGTATAATTGTATTCTTGATTCAGGAGAATCACACAACCTTATGCCAAAATCTATCATGGACCATTTGAAACTCGAAAAGTGTAGTACTTGATATTGTTGTCACAGATATACCTCCCAAGTTTGGAATGCTCCTTTCTAGGTCTTGTTGTGCCAAATTAGGGGGAACTCTGCAGATGGATATGTCATATGCTACTATTCCTGTTTATGGAGGAGAGCAATTAAGATTATATAGAGAGGTAAGATTTATACATACTGTTTGTAAGACTGACCACCCAAGGAACCATCCAATTTATGCAATAGATCAAGAATTTGGTTGTTTTCAACTCACTTCAAACCAACATAAAACTCAAGTCAAAATTGAAGAGGTAGTTGAAAGTCCTGAACCAAACCAAACTGATATTTGGAAATTGTTCTTTGATGGCTCTTGCACAAAAGATGGGTAGGAGCTGGAGTAGTTTTAATTTCACCTAAAAAAAGAAAATACAACCCAATCATGTAAATTAGACTTTGAAGTTACCAATAATGTGGTTGAATATGACGCTTTCCTTTTAGGATTACAATTAGCCAAAAGCTTAAAAGTTCAAAACTTAAGTGTTTTTACTGATTCAGAGCTTATTCTTAAGCAAGTAAGAAATGCTTGCCAGACCAAACACCCTATACTTAAGTCCTACCAAAATGAAGTATGGGATTCAGTTGAAAACTTCTTTGATGCTTTTAATTTGACTCATATTCCCAGAGATCAGAATATTCATGCAGATGCCTTAGCTATCTCTGCCAGTTCTTTTAAAATTCCTAATCATACTGATGCACTCTATTAGATACAAGTCAAATATAGGCCATCTATCCCAGATAAACTGAAACATTGGCAAATATTCGAAGATGATGAACATTTGAAATCATTTCTGGAGGTAATAAATGATTTTTCATTTCTACAAATTGATGAATATAGAACTAAAATAAATGAAAATACATATGGAAACGATACTTCAGGATTTAAAACCCAAATTTCTAATCATGACATTATTCAATTATCTAATAATTTTATTCCAAAAGGACTCATTCCTTTAGAAAATTCCATTTCTTCATAAGATGACATAGAGGAGATTAACATTGGAACTGATCAAGATATCAAAAACATAAAATTATGTGCATCTCTAGACTTTGAGATCAAAGCTCAATATCTTAAGTTACTGCAAAATCATAAGGATGTTTTTTCTTGGACTTATGCTGATCTAAAGACATATGATACTTCATTAATAGAACATAAGATTCCTTTGAAGCCAGAAGAAAAACCTTATCAACAAAAGCTTAGAAGGATAAATCCAAACCTTCTACCAATTGTAGAAAGGGAGATTAAGAAAATGATAGATGCTCAGATCATCCTACCTCTTAGATATTCTAATTGGGTTGCAAATCTAGTTCCTGTTAGAAAGAAAAATGGAGAAATAAGACTCTATGTGGACTTTAGAAATTTGAACAAAGCATCATTAAAAGATAATTATCCTTTGCCCAAAATTCATCGGTTACTTCAAATGGTTTCAAGAGCACAAAGAATTTCTATGCTTGATGGTTTTTCAGGTTACAATCAGGTGAATGTTGATACAACAGACAGAGAGAAGACAACCTTTACTACACCCTGGGGTGCATTCATGTATGCTAGGATGCCATTTGGCTTAACCAATGCTGGAGAAACATTTCAGAGAGTTATGGACATAAATTTTATGGGTCAAGTAAATAAATTTGTGGTTATTTATCTTGATGAGATAACTGTTTTTTCTAAATCTGATCAGAAACATCTAAAGCACTTGATGAAGGTTTTTGACAAGTGTAGAAAATTTAGAATATCATTGAACCCTAAGAAGTCCTTGTTTGCTGTCAAAGAAGGAAAACTGTTGGGCCATATAATTTCAAAGGATGGAGTAGTAATTGATCCCAAACGAGTATCTGCTGTTGAATCATTGACCTTACCTAGAAACAAGAAGGAGATTCAAGCTTTTCTATGCAAGATTAATTTTCTAAGGGGGTTTATTCAAAATTATGCAAAGATTGTAAAAGATATAACTGACATGCTCCAAAAGGACCATGAAATCAAATGGACTCCCTCTTTTAGGCATGCATTTGAACAAATAAAAAGGGCTATCTCTGAAGCTCCCACCTTAGCCAGCACTGATTATACTAAGCCATCTAGTATTTTCTCTTTTTCATCTAAAACAACCCTTGTTGCCATTTATTACAGAAAAATGAAGATTTCGATGACCAACCCATAGCCGTTTTCAGCAAGGTTATGAGATACAATGAGCTTAAGTATGACATTATTGAGAAGAAAACCTATGCCCTCATTCAAGCCCTGAAATCATTCAAAATGCATGTCTTACATTCACCTATAGGCTATTACTGCTTATGTCCCTAATAGTGTTGTGAAAATTGTCCTAACCCAACCAAACACTGATGGGAAAAGAGGTAGATGGATCACTCAAATTATAGATTTTGATCTAACTATCAAGACTACCAAGCTAGCAAAAGGTCAAGGATTAGCCAAGCTTCTAGCTGAATCCAACTCCAAAGTACTTGGAATCAATTCTGTTTTAGAAATACAAGGGAAGAATACACAATAACTTTCTATCCTTGCAGAAGGGGAGAATCCACAAGAACCTTCCTTTCATCCTAAAGGAATAATACACAAGAACCTTATGTCCTTCCTCAAGGAGAGAATCCACAAGAACATTCCTTTCCTCCTAAAGGGGATAATCCAGAAGAACCTCTACCTTCAGAGTAGATCAGTCCTATACACATTGTTGAAAAATTCTTGTTGTCAAACTGGTATCAAGATATTGTAAAGTTCTTGATCCATTTTGAGTGTCCAACATCATTCTCCAAAAGCCAATGTAAAACCCTTAAGTTAAAATTTGTCAAGTACTACGTTATAAATGCAAATTTATACTAGAAGGATCCACTGAATATTTTTTTATTATGTTTAACTGAATCAAAAACTGAAGGAATAATTGATCAGTTTCATACAGGATTTTGTGGGGGACATTATGCTTGGAGAACAACAGCATACAATATTTTGAGGGGAGGATTTTATTGGCCCACATTGTTCTTACAAGTAGGGGCAAATGTCAGAGGTTGTGTTGTCAAATGTTTGCTGGTAAACAAAAATTAGCAACTCTTCCACTTGTTCCATCAATAGTTTCAACACCTTTTTCTCAATGGGGATTATATTCTATTGGAGAGATTCACCCCACTTCAAGTAATCAACATAGATGGATCCTCACTGCAAAAGAATAATTTACTAAATGGGTGGAAGCAATTCTAATCAGGAATGTTACTGATTTAGTAGTAATTAAGTTTATTGAGGAGAATATCTTATCTAGATTTTGTTGCCCAACTCAAATTGTCACAGATAATGCAATAGCCTTTTCTAGTGTTAAAATAATTGACTTTTGCCAGAAATATCAGATTCTATTACATCATTCAACTCCATACTACCCTGAAGGTAATGGCCTTGCAGAGTCATCAAACAAAAGCCTGGTAAAGGTAATCAAAAGGACTCTAGCTGATCATAAGAAGAGCTGGGATTCACATTTGATTTATGCAGTATGGGCATATAGAATTATTCCAAAGAGATCAACTAGAAAATCTCCATTTCAATTAGTATATGGGAAAGATGCAATCTTCCCTACCAATTTAGCCTTCCCTATTTTAAAATTCCTGCAAGATTCAACAGATGAACCTGATGATTTTTCAAGAAGGATAAATCAAGTTATTGAACTTAATTAAAACAGAGATGAAATTCAACACAAATTGATGAAATATCAGAATAAGATGAAGGTCATGTTTGATAGAAGAGCTAGGGAAAGGGACTTTAAGGAAGGTGATCTAGTTCTAAGATGGGAAGCCAGGAGAGAAGAGAAAGGGAAGCATGGTAAATTTGACAATCTATGGTTTGGACCTTTAGTAATTGCTAAAGTGAAGGGTAATAAAACTTTTGTGCTATAGAATCTTGAGGGGATATATTCCACTTATCCTGTAAATGGAAGGTTTCTCAAACATTACATTCAGTACTGATAAGTTGAAATAGTTTTCATTGTAAATACTCCAGTTTTCTTTTACTTTTCAAGATGTCAGTGTGATTTTTCTTATAGCAAGGACTCCATAGCCCAAGGAGAAGGCACATGGATCTACAGGTTCTCTGCGTTCTATAGGAGAAAGCAGTCCCCAGTTGGAGCTAATGTTGTAACATTTTTTGGTTTTGATAAGATAGAATATTTGAAAAAATGTTAAGTTAGGATATGGACATAACAATAGTGAATAAAATGTTTTTGAAAAGAATATCTTGATGATGATGTCCATATCAAAGAAAATATTAGGTTAGATGTCCTAAAAAATCAAGACAAAAAGAAAATGTTAGGTTAGAAAGAAAAGAAAACAAATAAACTTTGAAAGTGAGCAAGTCTAAATGCCACTACTGTGTTTCTGCAAAATAATGGTTGTGTGCACCTTGTCTTAAATGCCACAACCCATGACAGTCAAATAGTTTAATCTTTACTACTTCGTGCTTTAAATTTGATGTTATAGTTAGAGAATAAATATCTGGCCAAACTGTTTAATCTTGGCAGATCAGTAGTTAGGTAGAGAATAATAAGATGCTCATCAGTTTAATCTGAGCCCTTGGATGTTATAAGGTTAGAATTAGATAGATTTCTTTTGTAAAATAAAAAGAAAGGAAAAGGGTTTGCTAGATTAAATGCATCCATTAAGTGAAGAAAAAATGATAGGATAAGAAAAGGGTATGTAGAGAAAGGTTGCAGAAGTATGATGATTCATTGGACAAAATGTACATTTATCATGTTTTATCATATGTTTCTATGTCCATGAGGCAATTACACAAAGCAAATGAAGGTCCACAAGATTAGTTAATTAATTTCCATCACGTCCATTCATCTCCATATTCACTAATTTCCCCTTCCTACCTTCCTACATTCATATTCATTCATTTTCCACAAAAAACCCCTTTTCCTAAGGTCAAAACCCTTTTTGCCTGGAAAAAGTGAAAAACCCATGCTAAACCCCCTTTTACCAAAAAAACCCACAAAAGTTGTTTAGCCTAAGTATATATATATATATATATATATATATATATATATATGTGTGTGTGTGTGTGTGTGTGTGTGTGTGTGTGTGAAGGAAAATAACTTATTAAAAAGCATTATATTTAGTGTATCTCCATTTTCCGCCTATATTTCCCCTTTTCGTGTATATTTTCCCTTTCCGCACATATTTTCATATTAACACTAACCTATAGTATTAAACCCCTAAAAAGTCCTTTCCCGTATATATATTAACTCCCTTTATTAAAATACCCCGAAATCTTTAGTTTTATTATAAAACTATATATTTAATCAAACATCACATCGGTGGATCGAAAGCCTTTCAACATGCATGCACTCTCCTCACATTGCGATATGTGATTGTGATGGGCCCAGACCCGACACAATATATATTACAGTTCATGCCATATCACATATGCCTCCATCGCAGGTCCTAGCTAATAGCAATACCCTCCACCATTGCGATCTCCGATTGCGATCTGAACCTGGACCCACCGTAGTATTATTCATGCTTTATTTCCATATCACGTTGACCCTTATCGATTTCCTTTGCGATGGGCATTCCCCCACTAAACTGCGATTGTGATATGCAATATGAACCTGGACCCGATATCATTTATTCGCCCACATTCATATTATTTCAAGTCTGCCATACCATGTTTTGTGAAGGTTTTCTTTGTTAAATCATTTTTATGATTTTAATGAAGAATTAACTTGAACCTCCATTTAACCACTAATCTCAGTCTTTAACCCATAATTAAGCCGATACTACCATAATTAATTGTTCATTCCCTCCGTACTGCTCCTTCACTCCAACACCGTCTGATTTAAGGCATTCAAATCTAATGACCCTTAGCGATTTTGGGTTGACTCTCTGTATGGGCATTACCCACCCGAAAAGTGGTATTCCACCATCCTCTCTTGCTACGTGTCAAGCTTTAAACCAAATCGGGTGTCCCCTCCCAAAAACGTTCGCGCTTCATAAGCTGTGCGATGAAAACCAAAACCACCTCCTGCATAACGACATAATAGCCACTGTTCATTTTGTGCCATAATTCAAACAAAAGACTGTTTTTCTATTTAAATGCCTAAATCGCCATTTTGCTCCGTTTTTCTTGTTTTCACAGTGAAACCTCCATAATGCATATACAACCAATAAAACCATTATTTTACCTTCCGATACGTTCTAGACTCCTTCTAATAACCTTTCAACCTCTATAAATCCATTGAAGACCTTCTATCACCTATGTTTTACTTAACAATTTCTGTGTTCTGCAAGTACAGACACCTGTTCTAGGTTTACAAAGGAAAAAACATGTATATAGTTTGAAGAAAAATATGAAGATCTTACTGTTGAAAAACACAGTAAAAGCTTGAAATGCACAGTAAAAGTAAAAAGAAACAGTAAAGGTTACTCTGCAGCGTTAAAGGATATTCACAGAGTTTAAAGAGTATCAGATGAAAGATCAAATGAAGGCAATCAACCAGCGTAAAGGATACAAACAATTTAGTAACTTAAAGGGAAAAACATCAAACAAAAAACCCTGCACAACTTGAATAAAAGGGACAACAAGAAGCAGTTCAATCGCTGCCCCTATCTTCTTGCATGAATATCTTTCCTTTCCTAGAATAAATCTCAATCAGTTTTAGGATATTTTTTAGTTTCATTATTGTATAAATAACTCTCTTCTCAAGATGTTATGGGTTTGAAGTTCAAGATTCATTGTTCATTACTTGTTAAGTCTTTACTGTTAGTTATACTTTGAACCTGGAAGCCACCTTTGAAGAATGATTTTCTAGACACTTGATGTACTCAGTCTTTCTGGAACCTTAATACAAGGTAGAGGATTCTAAATTTGGTTTTACACAGTTTGTGTTATCCTGTAAGTTTTTCTAGTTATCAATCATTATGTTTTTCTTCATATGCTTTTGACTTATAGAGATATCTAGATAGGAAGAATTGTGTCTCAATTTATTCCTATAAGCTCCCAAAGTGATCATCTATTAAGAGGATGGATTAATGAACTGTCTGTTTAGCTAATCCCCTCTAATCAATAAATCATCAACATCTTGTGTAAGCTTAAGTATACCACCTTGAACCTTTGGAACGTAGTTTAGAAGGTTTTCATACATATGATTGTTCTGTTTTACAGACTGGAAATTGTGATAATCATATTATTTTCTATCTTCTTCTCACCGCTATTTTTATCTATATCACTGTGTAAAGTCTTATAGCATCCCTTTGCTGAGATATTAATATAACCCAAAGGATTAATTACTCCAATTCTACATCTATCTTCATTCATTGGTCTTCCAAAACTAAAACCAAAAACCCCAAGACAATTATTTTAGATGCTCTAGAATTGGTAGTTGACCTACTACTATCTCAGAGGTACAATAGGTCCATGCCTCCCTCCTCTTCCTCTAATTCCTACTCATGTGAACGTGTCTTTTGGCCCTCATGCGCCTTTGCTGCTGCCTCCTGCACTGCTGCTGTTGTTGCTGCCTTTTTCTATTCAGCTTCTATTTGTGCAACATCCCGTGCCTCCTGCACTTTTGCTCTCACTGCCTCCTTTCTTCTCTTCTCGGCCAACTATGCCATGCGCAATTTGGCCTCGTCTTTCTCCCTTTGTGCTGCAGACTTCTCCATTGTCGCAATGTCTGGAGCACACCACTCTAGCAGCAATGTCTCCAGTACATTAAAGATGACATCATCCATGGCCACAAAGGGTAGCTCTATCCATTTATTGACCAGGTCCTTGTGCGCTCTAATGTATATGTTGTGGAGGTCTGCCTTAAGATCTGCAAAACTTTGCAAGTTATTGTAGATAGTGGGTGACAAATGTGGCTTGCAGTTGATCACCATTCTGAGGTTCATCTCCATGAACACCCAGAATATCTTATTGTTGTGGATTCTATTTGCATCCTTTGTGGCCCAGAGCGAAGCGTACTTCATGGCCTCTGGCAGATCGCTGTCAATTGTGGGGAATTAACTGTCTTTAGGAAATTCCCCTACCACGAGTACTATGTATAGTAGAAGCCATGCATAGTTGAAGGTTTTTCCCTATTCCTAAGCTTTGTAGCAATTTTCCAAGAATTCCTTGCAAAGGAACTCGGACCAATTAAACTAGACCCGCTCCGCGCATTGCTCAACAAGTGATATCACTAGCGCAGGTACTTCGTCCGCGCGGCACTTGCGCATAACCTTGCCAGCCAAAATTTGGGTCACCACCCGAACTGCTTTGTCATTGATGTTGGATATAGCATAGCCCCTTTTCTTCTTTTGTAGTTTATACTTCTTCTTCATGGCCTCTGCGATGGCCAAGTCATTGCTTTTCCCCTCCGAGATATCCGTGGGGCCCTCTCCTTTGCATGGCAGCTGGATGATGCTGTGAATTAAATGATCTGTGATGGGAATGGGCTCCTCCAACCATAAACACCCACCATGCACTAGGCAGAGCAGCTGCTTGATGACGAAAATTGTTATTGGGGTGTGATGGAAATGCAGCACCCAAAGTAGGTTTAGTAGCCGTACCTTTTCCACTCCACACAACCACTTCTGCAGCTCTAATTCAGTAACCCCCACCGTGGTGTTCTATTTAGGATTCATAAGCAGTGCGGTCTCTAGGTGAGGGAACTTCTTGTGATCAGCGAGGTCCCCATCTTCAAATTTTAAACTAGGCACTTGTCCCAGGTGCGTGCCCTAAAAGATGATGTTATCTCGAAGGAGTGGGGTCTGGAGAGAGCTCTTACTCTCATCAATATCCTTGGGCACTTTAGCCTTCCCCTTTTGCTGGGGTATATAGATGGGCAACTTTGTTGGAGGGTGTGCAGGCTCAGTTTCCTCCTCCATGCCTTCATCCTCGTCTTCTTTGATGATTAGTTCATTTAGGGCTTCCTCCTCCTTGTCGGTTTCTTTATTAATGGCTTTCCCCTTCTCCTCCATCGTCAACCTTCTTTGGTCTTGGCGTGCACGGTGATTTTGGGATTTATGCCACAATCCCGACGCCTTCAGGGGCATCCTCCACAATCAGGGCCTACATGGCCTCTTTAACAGTCATATTTGTGATATCTATAACTTACTCAGATGCTGCCATCGTGTCCAACTAGAAATCTATCATTCTCGTATTCAGGGGCTCAATGAATGCTCTGAATAGGTCAAACAGGGCTATGCTCAGGCTACGTGGGGTATACAACTGCTCAATTCACAAATGACCAAGTGTTGTTTGCTGGGTAGCTCTTTGTAATTTATAGTGCCTTTTGAATTTGAATTCGACCGTTCCCCCCAAATCTGGATCATTAATGCTCCCTTGGCAGTATATTTTCCAAAATCTTGTCCATAAATCACGTCTTAAATGCATGTCGCCTGCTCCATTTTTCCTCAAGTCGAGCATCCCATTGTGAATAGTGACTTCAATGGTCACTTTCTGACCAACCTGCATGGAAGTGCAACCCCTCTTGCATGGTCACAAACCTTGTGACTCTTTTCTTCTGCGCGTAGTTCCAACATCGTGTAGATCCTGAACATAGTAGTTTATAGTCCCGCACCTCCTTTCAACTGCCTAGAGCACTAAGATTGTACTTGCCTTAGCTAGTCAGGTGGTCACACCACCTATATATGGTTTCATCCGGTCATCCATCACTTTTCCTGGAAAATACCCACCTTTTATTGTTACGAGTGACGTCATGCACGTTATCATCTGCAACGTGCCACCCTGGTTGATTTACTTAGTAATGTGCGATCCAAGCCAAGGCATTAGACTGATCAATTCGTGGCAATAGTCCTCAAACTTGTCAGCGTGATCATGCACATTCTGTCTTATCACCCTGGTCTTCTTATCAAGAAAATCTTCCTCTATCTCATCCTTGAGCTTCTTGACTTCCGCTTCTACCAGAGTTCTTTTCTTCCTTAATCACACCGTTTCTTTCTCCAATTCTTAGAGCCCAAATTTTCCCTGTTGGATTTCTTCTTCCAAGGTTTCGTGAACCGTCGTATCTACTAGTGTTTCCATGCGTAGACTAGGATTTTCATGCTCTATGGGGCTTCCAGCATTCGCTTCATATTTCAACCTTGGTGGTGCTTGCGCGATCAAGTTCTTGCACGCAGTTCTATAAGCCCATAGAACTGCTGGTATGCGTAGGTCCTAGTCAATCCACTTTGCATTGTGGACCTTCTTTAGCTCTTCGCACACTTTTTTAAAGGCTTATGTGTGGATAACCTTCTGCGCACTTGGTTTTTCCCTACTTCGTGGTTCCAACCAGGGGGGGTTTTTCGCGCCATTGTCTTGCCTGCACCTGCTTACTGATTGTGTCTCCTAACACAAAGACTGTATGCATCCGTGTAGGTTTCGTACCATATTCCTGTATCCATTGGGATATGTGGGTGTTTGAACCATTTTGTCTAGAAATCTTGTACGTCAATCTCATCTGAGGCTGCCCAAACTGCATGCGCATCATCCTTCATCATTTGTGCCAGTCATCAAAACTTCCTTGGTGCGTGCCCCACGACCTTGTAGGTGTAGTGTGCAGTGCCCATTTCAAAGCTTCAAACCATTACTGTTCCGACACTTATCTTTCAAATTTTCTCAGGAAGTCGTCCACCTCACTTAACCCATAATACATAGGTAGGTCCCTCATCTCTCTCGATACAAAGCACAATGATCTTGTCATCATGTTACAGTTTAGTGTGGTTACCTTGTGTAACTAGTCCTACCATCATTATATTTCCCAATTTAAATTCGATGTGTAGGAGCTTTCACGCTCCCATGAGGTTCATCCATCCGTAGTTGGATTCACCCAGTCTTACTCTCACGTGATTATTTTGTAGATGCAGTCCAAGTCATCGTTGCTATCGTAGTCACGCACAGGCTCCGTGTAGTGTGATCCTTCTGCAGGGTCTAAAGGTACAACTAAGCACAGAGACTTTTTCTCAAAAATCATCTTGCGCTTCTTCAAATTTATTACTCCATTCATGTCAGTGGCCCAATCTATTCCTAATAGCGCGGGATAGGGATTACTACCATCAACAATCTTTATCACTTCGAAATCTGCTAGTGCACTTTCTCCTTCAATATCTACTAGATTCCCTACAATATCCCCATAGGTAGGATCTTTTTCTGGTTTTCCATTCACAGTTGGATAGGAGACGATTGCAGCGTAGGCCTTCCCATGCACTCCCATGTCTACTTTGGTAGGACGTTCACATTTGATCCTAGATCCAGAATCACTTGGTCCATCTCATATTCTCCAATCTGCACAGTCAATCTCATCTCCCTTCCCATCTGTGATGTGTACTTTCTGAGCTTCTAGACTACACACGGTTCTCCTTGCGTGGTCCCAGCGCATCTATTTATGAGTTCTTGCAACCCCCTTATAGCCTTGTCGTCGCGTAGTAGCTTCATGCATGTTTCTAGGAACGTAGTGAGCATTGATGGGTCCATATCTGGCTCCAGTATATCTTTACTTCCTGAAGTGGAGGCAGCAGCGAAGCTCCTCTTGGCCTCCATGAAGGTCTCCTTAGCACGCTCCAAATCAAATTTTGGTTCCTTCATTGGAGCCTTGGGAACCCAAGTACTTTCTTCAAGATGCTTGCCTTTGTCATCCCCTATTGTAATTCCACTCCAGAGCACAATATTTACATTAGGGTCTTCCTCACATAGCTCAAACCTCATCATTTGTAGGTTCTGGGTCAAGGGAGGTTTGAGCGCTCCTTTATTGCGCAATCTTTCTATTAGTGTGGGAAAAATTTCTGTCTCATGATCAAACAATGTACAATACAAGCATGATGGTCGCATTAGATTCGTACAATCGTGGGCATAATGCCCTAGACCTCTGCAATTGTAACATATCAATTGTCCGCGACCTCTTCCTGGTCTCCCTCCACCTCGGCCTTGTCCGCGCCCCTGAAATCTGATGCACGCCATCCCTGCATTCTAATCGAGGGGCCACATTTTGGCCTAAACTCTGTAGGTAGGAGTTCGATCCATCATCATCTTATAACTACTACAGGTAAGCTCATCATGTCCCACTGACCTACATAAATTACATAACAACTGATGTGAATTTTGCATATACTTCTATAATAAATGGTAGTTATCTGTAGCATGCTTTCCTCCTATCTGACAAATCACGCACCATAGCACAGGCACTACGCTCGATCCTACTTATGCCTCCAGCCTCAATGTTATTGGCCCTCCTCTCGCAAGGTAATTCGCAAATTTCGGGCAGTGATCCTTGTCGTCCCATTGGCCCTTGAATTTTACACACCATACCTCATCACACACCTCTCGGCGGGTTGTCCTACCTTGTTTCAAACTCTGCATCTCAAGGCACAAGTTTTTCAATTGCACATGAATCTGCTGAACTCCCAGGTTGGGATCTTGTATCAGGGTCTTGTGAAATCTCATTGTGACCTCCAAGGCCTCAGCCTGAGTGGCTAGCCTATGTTGTGACAAAACATTCTGTAGATGCGGCGTTAGCGATGCTACAAACTATTCGTGGTGTTGCCCATCTGTTAACATCATGTTAGCTTCATGAATTTTGCACTTCAGTCTTTGATCCAACTCCCAAGGGGTCTCGCCTAGTAGCATTGTGATTTCCTTGAACGCAATGATCGACTGCTGAGAGTGCTGAACAACGTTGCCTTCTTTATATTGTCATCCATGACTCCCTGCGCTTCCCATACAGCTTTTATCACGAACAAAAATTGGTTCGGATCTTCATTCCCTACTCCATTGAACACTGGTAGCTTTATCTCGTTCACCATACTACTTCTTGGAGGTGGCGGAGGTGGTATGGTTGAAGACGGGGGTGAAGACGGTGAAACTGGCGGTGGTGTGGGTGGGGGTGGTATGTGTGGAATTCTCTACCTTATCAGATTGATTGCACTTCTTGGCAAGACCTTCACAAGCTCTTCTTCGCCCCCTCGCGTAGGTGAAATCAAGGGGCTAGTCCCTGGTTCTATGCTACCTTCGTTTCTGTAGATGATCTCACTTCGCGTAGCCCAAAACATCATTTTATTCATATAACCTGTTTTTCACATAGTAGCATTTTAATCCAAGTGTTAAAATATTTAACGTACTTACCTTTTGGTCCTTTGAGGAAGCATCATTCTACCTCGCTATAACTGACTGAAGTATCTACAGTGAATTAGGTGATAAATCCTCCTATGATTCGACCGAGCTAGTGATTGACAATGCGTGCGATCTTATCCTCCGATGCTTCCAATCTATGCACCGATTATGGAGTCCACACAATAGGTATGTTGAGTTTACACCTTCCTTGGCTATCAGCTAGCTTCACGATCCACTCGTATAGCTCAATAGGAAAAGACGCGAAGAAAATTTCGTGGATCTCTGTGTATAAGTAGCAGTCTAACCACTCTTCCTTTGATAGTCAAGGATTCATGTTTTTCTGCGCCGCAAACTCATGAATATTTCTGTCCAACCAATCTTCAGTTCCCTTTTTTGTCAGATTCCAGTGATACGACATCAGACATCTCTATGCGGATCCTAGTCCCAACAACAGAACTATTTTTTGGCTTGTTGGGGCATGACCAAGGTTCGGAGTTAATTAGCCAAACAAATCCCTGTATTACTGGCCCTTTAGGCAATAGTCTGCGGAGTGCAAACTGAGGTCTCACCCGACGTAGTATGGGAGGGTGCTAGAACTAGGTTTCCGCACCCTTGAGATGTGTGAGAGGTTCGACTAGTCCAACTATCCATCCCTGCACACAGGTTTCTCGCGCACTTTCCAGCCCTTTGTGCCCTGATACACTTGCCTCCGTGCAACCCTACCTGGGGTTGTGGGGCTTCCGCACTGCTAGAGAAGCATTCTGTGCTATTCGCCTAAGTCGCACCCGAGATCTTACTTCTCTTCCTACACCTAGTCAATTATCTTCACCCAATTAGATGTCTTACATTAGATTTATTTATACAACACATTCATAAGAGTTCGTGCAACAAATAAACAATACACTTGCAATTTATACCCAATCATACATTAAAATAGGAAAAGATACACTAAAATATGGTAAAATTCTCTTTATTAATTCTTCCGATGGTTACAAACTCAATCTTACCTACACACTCAGTTGCAGGGGTCCGCACAATCTGCTGTGGACTACTAGGCCTTTGCGCACTCAGTTGCAGAGCCTTCTTCTACTCTGTTGGCATTATGAGACAAGTATTGTCCTTGATGGCAAATCACACTGATAACAAATCATAGTGCAGAAGGATAGCAGCAAGGAATTGATGATCAATCTACATGTATGAAGAAAAATATATACACGCTGGTTCACTATATACCAATTCGCGTATACAAGCAGGTTCACTATATACCAAGTCGCGTATACGCAGGTTCTCTATATACCAAGTCACGTGTACACACTGGTTGGCTTCAGTAAAAGCGCGTGTATGTGGAAAACTTATCTTTGGTCCATGGCGGTTATTCCTTGGAAGTTGTGCCTATGGTTTTGGACCTTTGTGTCTCGACGGACGTGTTGATCCCTAGTTTTGAAGTTAAGGGTATTGGATTTCTATGGTTTTGGCCCGTGGTATTGAGCAAGGCCTAAGGCTATATAAGGAGAAGAAGATCATTAGGCAAATGCATCTAAAATGTCTTGAATATCTGATGAAGTATTAGATCCAGTATGCAGGTTATGGGTTGATGATGCATTGCTTGATCTGAGCTAAGGAGAGATCTTACCGGTTGATGGAGAACAAGATCTAAGGAGAGATCGGGATCAAATGGTTTGAAATGAACTATCTTTATATGATTTATTATGCGTATTACTAGATCTGCATACTGACGCAATGTTATGTTCTGGGTATAACTGAAATCTGGTACAGCTGCAAGTTATGATTTTTTTTTTTTAGATCTGTACACAGGTTGCCTTCGGTAAAACTGCGTGTATACGCGGGTTGCCTTCATTGTAGTAGCGTATATCTTTTGGAGCTTGATTTTTGGGTTGCAGCTGGATCTGACTGTTATTGCAGAGTTCTGTAGTCTGCTCTGTGTTCTGATGACTGGGTTTGACAGGGTTTCAGTGGTTCAGTGATTCAAAGATTGATGATGCTAGTATTGGTTATGATTTGTGAATGAATCATGGTCTTCAGATTGTAATGTTGTGCTTCAGGAGTATCCAGTCTGAAAATTGATGAAAAGTGGTACCTGAAGGAAAGAAGATTGTAGGCCAACACCTACGTACTAGTATCTTAGCTAGTACAAGAGCAAAGGGGGTTGGAGCTCCCTTCCAAGGAAGTTTGGAGAACGAGAGAAGGTTGAAGCCTTCTGCAGGTTGTAGCCTGCGTACTGGTATAAGGCTGCACCAGTACAAAAGATTGTAAACTAAAGTTCTTATTAAAGAAATATAGAGACGACTTGCAGCAGGTGGTTTTCACCCACATTGGGTTTCCACCTTATATCATGGTGTTCATGTGTGTGGCTTTTGTGTGATGATCTGTTTTGCTATACTGCATTTGTTTACTCTTAATATGATGAATAATGTACTGATGCATTTAACTGAAGATAAACTAACTGAATTATAAGATTTATGGTTATACGCTGGTTTCTTTAGACACAGTAGCGTGTACACGCTGGTTCACTTAACTAAAGTAGCGTATATGTTTCTGAGCATTGAAAAAGTTTTATTGATCTGATAATACTGATTCACCCCCCCTCTCAGTATTATTTCCAACATACTCTACGACCCAAAGACACACTCTACACTTTGACTCAATCTCTTAGACTCATCATGCTTTCATTCTATTCGCTATCCTATACACTTAGAGCCTCACTCTATTTATACAATCCCATGGTCTGTGGACCATGGGTAGGTCTATCAAGCCGACCTTAGATTACAAAACTGAGGGTGGAAAACCTTGTGAGCCTGATTAACTTCTGTATTCAAAGGTTTTAGCTGGATGTATACCCCAGGAAGACTGTACACCCCTCCAGGGGGGGGGGGGACTTTTCCCCCCCACGGGGGTCCGGGGGCCAGTGGTCCCCTAGCGGGGGTTCGAGGGCAGCACCCCCGAAGCTAAAAATAGATGTAAAATTGCCTTGTAAAAGTCTAGTAATTTCTAGTCAATCTGGGTCATTCATTAGGCGGTAGAAGTTATGTTTAATTTAGGGTTTTTTGCCTTAGAAGGCAACCCCTCACTATATATGAGGGAATTGTATTGCGTCTATGCATATCTGGTTTCTGAGTGAGGAAGAGAGAGGAGATTGAGAGCGAAGAGGCTGTTACAGTGGATCTATTGTAGGTTGTATCTCTTCAGTTTGCTAGATAATATAATAAAAGAAGGACTAGTTGTTTCTTCGTGGATGTAGCCCAAATTGGGTGAACCACGTATATCTGTGTCTCTCTTGTTTTATATGTTTTCTGTGTTTATATTTCTACAATATTTTATGTGTTCCATTGCTCTATAATATATAATTTTCTAACAACTGGTATCAGAGTTGAAGGTCTATTTCGCTGATAAACTCACAGGAGAGAAGGGTTCCTGGTTCGAGTGGGAGCAATGGCGGAAGATGGTAGGTTGAGGGTCAAAAAACTCAACGGCCAAAACTACCAGTTGTGGAAGATGTAGAGGGAAGATTATCTGTATCAGAGAGATTTGTACCTACCATTGATTGGAAAGACAAAGAAGCCGATAGGTATGACAGATGAAGAAAGGAATCTTCTCGATAGAAAGGTACTCTGAACAATACGACTGTTCCTGGTGGCATCGATAGCATTTAATATTTCAAAGGAAACGACAACACAGGGTTTAATGTCGGCATTGGCCAAACTATATGAAAAACCCTCAGCCTCAAATAAGGTATTTCTTATGAAGTGTTTATTTAATATGAAGATGTCAGAAGGTGGATCTGTTGCAGACCATTTAAATGATTTTAATACAGTTACAAGTTAGTTAAGTTCTGTAGGGGTAAATTTTGATGATGGAATTGGGGCTCTATTATTTCTGTGCTCATTGCCAGAAAGTTGGAATGGTTTAGTTATGGCCATTAATAACTCTATCTCTGGATCTAGTACTTTAAAGTTTGATGATGTTGTCGGTGCAATCATTAGTCAGGAAATGCGCTGGAAAAGATTCGGTGAGACATCAGGTAATGCTTTGAGTTCAGAGTCTAGGGGAAGAAAAATGGAAAGAGGAAAGAGCTCAGGATATCGCAGTAAATCAAGGAAAGGCAGATCCAAGTCCAAATCGAGGATAGTGTGCTGGAAATGCGGAAAGAAAGGACACCTAAAGAAAGACTGTAGATCTCGGAAGGGAAAAGAAGGAGATGCACAACAAGAAAACAATCATGAAGCAAATGTGACAGGTGAGGTGTTACAAGATTCTTTGATTCTTTCTTTAGAAAATATTACTGATTCTTGGGTGATAGATTCAGGGGCCTCATTCCATGCCACACCTGATAAGAAATATTTTCATGATTATGTTCAAGGAGATTTTGGACAAGTTCGATTGGGTGATGATAAACCCTATAAAATCATTGGAATGGGTACAATTTTCATAAAACAGCAAAATGGAAATCAGTGGCTATTGAATGAGGTAAGGCATGTTCTAGATCTAAAGAAAAATCTGATTTAAACAAGGTAGTTGGGAGGTGAAGGTTGCGTAACTACTTTCACAGATAAACTTGGAAGGTCACTAAAGGATCCCTGGTAATAGCGAAAGGAGAAAAGGTTGGTACATTATATTTATGCAATGGTATTTCTAATTTTGTTAATGCTTTAACCTCTACAGGAGAAGATACAGCATTGTGGCATCATAGGCTCGGGCACATGAGTGAGAATGGGATGCAGATTCTTCACTCAAGAAATTTGTTGCCAAGTTTGAAGCATGTTGATTTAAAATTATGTGAGAATTGTGTTTATGGAAAACAGAAGAGAGTCAAATTACTTAGAGTTAGGAAAGAAAAGAAGAGCGAAAAATTAGAGCTTGTGCATACAGATGTATGGGGACATGCTCAGGTATCATCTCTTGGTGGCTCTCATTATTATGTTACTTTTATTGATGATACAACTAGGAAAACTTGGATTTATTGTATTCAAAATATATCTGATGTATTTGATACTTTCAAGAAATGGAAATCTTTGGTTGAAAATGAGACAGGAAAAAGGTTGAAGTGTCTCAGATTAGATAATGGAGGTGAATATTGTAGCAAAGAGTTTGATAGGTACTATTCAGAGAATGGAATTCGCAAAGAGAAGACAGTTCCAGGAACACCACAAGAAAATGGTGTGTCAGAAAGGATGAACAGGACAATCATGGAGCGTGCAAGGTGCATGAGATTGCATGCAGGATTGCCTTTACAATTTTGGGCAGATGCTGTAGACACTGCGATTTATCTAATAAACAAAGGGCCTTCAAGTTCCTTGGATGGTGGTATTCCAGAGGACGCATTGACAGGTGTTATCGGGAAAACTAGTGTCCATTTAGAGCTATTAGTCCCACTAAGATAGGTAGCTATCTTAGAAACAAACAAACTAAAGTTACTTGTGTTTTCCTTTATGAGAGATAGATGAGAGAGAAGCAGAGAGTACTAACCTCAGTCTTTGGCTAGTCTCCTTGCTCATTTCCTCCCTCCCTTGATAGAGATTTCACCACTCTTTTCTCACTTGTCCCGCTTCAAAGAACACCTATAGAGTTAAGGCAGCAAAATACCATCAAAGCATAGAGATCTACCATAAACAATATAGGATCAGATGTACATTAACCGTACAAATCCATATACAAATAAAAGATTCAGAGATATACAAGCATATGGAGGAAAACTCAAGTAGCTTTATTGATAGAAGTAGTAGAAGAGAGGATTATAGCCAGGTTGTTTGAGCCAGCATCATCCTCCCAGCATGAAAGCCCTCTTCACCTCATACAAAGCAAGATCACCCAACAATGTCTTCAAAGAGAAACCAACAACACTTCCTTACAAATTACAAAATTCCAACCTTTGGATCTCTAGGATGAGGGATCCATATATAGATGTTTATAGGAGAGTGAGTCAGCTTCTGGGATTTTGATTAGTGTCATTTCATTGATATTTCTTGGTTCCACTGGGAGATTTCAGATCTCTTACTCATCCCTGAGCAAATTCAGAGAGGTAAGTGTCATATGAGCAGTTTCTAGAAGATTCTCTGGGTTTCCACCTAGCAAATTGCTTCTGCCATTTGTCTGCTCTTGCTCATCACACCCTACAGAAGGGATTTCCAGTATGCATCACACCCCCCATGTGTGATAGGTGAGATGCATCACACCTTATGCATGGAGCAGTCTATATGGTCCAGTTTTGACCAGTTCTGAGTAGTTTTTCATGGAGAACTTCTGGGAGATGATGTAATCAACTGACCTTGTTCCTTTAGGGTATGAAACAACACTTTTAGGGGTTTAGAAGCCTTTGGTTTATGGACATATGTGATTGGGGTTGCAGTGCCCAAATATGTCTATAACAGTTGCCCCCTAAAGCATGATGTCGTAAATCTTTTGATGTCAGGTGAAATGCTTTATAATGAGGATCCGTGGTTTTTCAAACTGGAAGGTGACCTGTAATAAGATACAATACAATACATTATCTTCATAATATTTTCATGATTTAGCTAAGGTGGGCATTTACATAAGACAGACAATCATCTCTGTGGTAGACTGATGATTCTGGTAGAGCCATCATCCTTTAGTTTGGATGATTATCTGTGCAGCTGTGATGTACATTTGATGTCTTTATTTTCCTGAATATATCGCAACCCAAATGGATGAAACTAGATCCGGGGTCTTCAAACTCGTTCAATCTTTGCCCAAAGTGCAAGTTGATCCATGTGAAAAGATGTTTTGATGTCGAACATGGAAAGACATCGCCTGATTACCAGCCAATGATGTAAGCTGTTAACAGGCATGAGAGGAATCACCGATAATGATGATGACCCTCAAGGTACTGCAGTACAATTCACATGGTGTGAATACATGAGTTTATGTCAAACACCACGTAAAATCTTTCTGTCCAAGGCCATTGATGTAAACCTGTTACCGGAAGTGAGAAACTTGCCTTTGAGGCATGCAAGCTTCAAAGTACTGAAAGGGTTGTTCCTAAATAAACTTCTTGGATAATGAGCTAATGTCGACAAGAAGTGACCCATCGTAGGAGGGCCTTAATGAATCCCACATCTATGACATGGAACGGAGCAAATGATTTTTTGGAGGTGAAAACAAGCTGATGATATAAGGTTCAGGGTGGTGGTCATGAAAAATGGAGAGTGAAAGTATTGCAGCGGATGAGGCGTTAGCTAGGTTGGTGAATTCTCTGAGCGACTTCTCTTGAACATACGGGTGACACTGAAATGGATTGGTAGTGTTAACTCCAAAGTGGATGGTACAATGGACCAATGGTGATACGACCAATGAACGGAATAATCCAACCCGACTCAATCATGGTGACGGAGTGAAAGTGTCATGTTCAAGAGCGATCTGCTACCAATGAAGCTATTCAAGTTTTCTCCCCTTTTTCCCGAGTCATTGCTGACCAGCACCTCTTATTTTTGTCAAGCTTGAGGAGGATAACATATGCTTGTTCTATAATTTTCCCTTCAAGCAAACCTGCTACTATGTTTTAACGAGCCTAGCAATAGTGAAACTCACTCTTGTCTGCATGGACAAGTTTGTCACTATTGTTTTAACAAGTTTAACGAAAAAGATAACTCAGTACTTTTCAATTTTAGAGAGTTTAAAAAGGGATGGAAAGGAAACTCTAGTAGTACTTTTTTGTAGTGTAATCCCTTAAGTCCGAAAAAGTACAAAATAATACGAAAGGGATGACTTTTCGATAGTTTTAATGAGCCGAACAAGACAAGTGCTTGATCTTTTTGTATAATAATCCCTCGAGTCCAAAAATATTAAAATCTAGAGGAGGGATGGCACTTCCGATCGCTTTAACGAGCTAGAGAGTCCAATTGCTCGGCAATCTTTTCATAGATGAAAAGAGCTTAAAGGAGACTCATTTTTTGATGAACAAGTGATGTTTTTGGATAGCAACTGGTTCCAGGTAAGGTTTGGAACTTTTTCAATCACGACAGTGTAAAGAAGGTGGCTAATAGAATCACTCATCACAGCTATTCCTCAAAAGAGGTAAACAATCAAATGGAGGCGTATGATCGGCTAAAAAAGAGTGGAGGTGATGGTAAGAAGATGACCAAGGTTCAAATGGTGATAATTATGTGATCGCAAAGATTATGTACTGAAGGTGGGTTCATTTTTTAATGAGCTTAAAATTTGGGGGAACTTTTTTGATTGCTAGGTTTATTTTTTAACGAGCTTGAATTTCACATAAAACTACTCATGCTAGTCGTATAATAAGGATGTATCATCAATAGGTTCATTTTTTAGGGAGCTTGCCCCATGTGAAACTTTTCTCTGGAGCCTTTCGTTATGCAAGCTAGGAACGAACAACCTACGAGTTTAAAGGGTTAAGAGCTTACAAAATAAGAAAATAAATGGTCACTTTTCACTTGCATGCCCCCAGGTATAAAGTATAGCTTCCAGGTCACCATATGGAAGTTCTTGCATTAGCAAGATTGTTCCATCCATGTTGCAGACAAAACAATTCCTTGGTGATGTCCATCGAAATGGACAAAGGTGATTGTTTTTAGTGCCAATCACATAACCTTTGACGGGGGAATCCTTTTCTAGTCCAAATCCATTTTCCTAAATGGATAGGGGTATCAGACTAGTCATATTCTTACGCGGAAACCTACCTTCTATCTGAGGTTTTCCTGCCGAAGCAGACCAGGGCGCATGCCTCCTGGGTTTCAGTCACAAGCACCGAATCACTCGCAATCATAAGGTGGATGGATTGGAGATTGATGAGACATTCCTTGTGCAAAAAGACCAGTTAGGGATGGCATTTCACTAATAGCTGTGTTTGAACTAGGGAATGAAAGCTGGTCAACTAGATGGACCACTTTGCCTTCATGTGGAAAACACATCACTCGAAAGAGTGAGGAAACGATAGTTCCCATGCTATAAATGTAGTCACGCCCAAGGAGTAGATTGTAATCTAGAGGTCCTTGGACTACCATCACGTTTAGATGAATGGTTTTCCTTCTCAAAGTTATAGGCAAATTTGGAAGGATCCCTAATCGTCGACTAGTTCCTTTGTTGAAGCCTGTCAGATTTCGAATCTCAGGTAGAAGTGATGGCAAACCAAGCGCTTTCCAAGTAGTTTAGGAAAGGATACTCACAGAAGCTCCTTCATCTATAATAGTACCAACCATGAGCATTTTGTAAGCTTGTAGTATTATTCGAAATGACTAGATTGCTTGGAGGTGGGACTAAATAAACGACTGGATAAATCTCTGACGAACTTCCTTCCTACGGTAAAGGAATGGGTAGATTGCCCCCATGTTCATTGGAGTATGTGTTTACGAAAAGAATTTGAATGGTCTCATTCTCATTCTCTTTGGTGATAGTATCATTTGAAGGTGGACCCTTTGAAGACAAGATTGGGTCGACTGCCATCTCGACCTATTGACTTTGGTCCGGTGTGGACTCAGAGGGTTTATCTTCAATGATAGGTGCTTCGACCGACAACAACGGTGTGTCAGTCAGATTTTCAACTAGTGATGGACTCAGCAAGAGTTTCTTGTATCCAAGAGGAAGTCACTGTGGTGACACAGGATGGTTATCCAAGACTCTTTTAGCTTCATCTAGGAAAGGAAAATGGTGGAGGACATGATCGCCTTCACACAGTCTACAAGGAAATGTAGATCTTCCTTTCTTTCCATTGGCTTCGTTTTCACTAGTTGATGGTGTGCTTTCAACATGATCGTTAGTGGTTGAAGACACCATATTGTGTAAGTGGGGAGACCGGTCCCTCAGGATCCGTGGGATGCAGGGACAATCTCGATGATAGTGGTCTCCCTTGCAAATGAAACAAGGAGATTTAGGTTTGGAAGGTGCAGTGTGTGGATTTTCGCCAGACAATGCACGGTTGCCCCCTTTCATCATTGGATTCTTCTTCTTCTTCTCAATTACTTGGTTTTTAGCGTTACCAGCTTCACTAAGCGAAGAGGAAGAAGGAGAGGGAGAAACAAACGAAGTAGAAGGTGGGGGAGTGGCTTCAGGGTCATCTAGTTGCTGATTTGATTGTTGAGGAATTGCAGTGTTTTTAACGACAGAGGTCGAGAAAAGCCATACTGGCAGGCCAATTGTGAGTCTTGGAAGGGACAATGTAGCCATGTGTGGGGCACCAACATCCCCCCAAAAGGAGAAAGGACTAGGATTTCCCCCAAGGGGAAATCCTTGATTGGTAGACTCCATTTTCTCAACCTAAGACCAACGAGGGAACAATGACGTTATTCCGATTAAAATAAATTTTATGATGCTTTGACACAACTTGCTTGTTCAATTTTTAAGAGTCAAGAAAAAGCTAAAGATGACTCTAGTTGCCTTCGATTTTTAATGAGCTTGAAGTGACAAGTGCTTAGATGGACCTTTTGTTTTAAGGAGTCTGAAAAGGAACAAAAGTGACTACTCTGGAAATCTAGACAGAGGGATTACCAAACCAATCGCAAAACTGCAGAATACTTTACATTACGGTAGTCAATCTTCCCAAATGTTGTGTTCAGTGCATTGTGATCGATAGGGCGATAGACATAGCTTCCTAAGGATAAAGGATGTAGCCTGTTGTGGTCTCCCAATATATACTCGACGGTACATGGGAGCACAAGTATGTACTAGCACTTGTCATCTCAAAGAGGAGGAATCACCCAACCTACGATGAAAGAGATAGTTACCAGGCTTTACGACGCCGAAATACATCTCTAGCCTAGAGTTCTAAATGTTGTGCGTTAGGTTCCAAAGCGTTTTTATGTTCATTGAAGTTTATTTTATAGTTGATCTTTCTTAAGAAGTTTTCCTTTAAGGTTCACCACGTGATGTAGATATACAATTCCTAAATATGCAATCTAAGATGATAAACAATTGTTTACTTTCCTTTTGCAATGAAAATCCTAGCTACTAAGGAAAGAGAGATGAAATTCTTTCAACATAGAGCAGAGAGCACACACTAAATACACTTTTCCTAAATCAACTTCAGCATGCAGTCTTAATGAAAATGCACATGTATGTATTGTTCTTCAGTTTCCTTAATGTGAGAATGACAAAAAGAAAACCAAGTATAGATTTGAACTATCTTCTTTTAAAGCGACAGTACTAACAATTTTCTTTTCAAAAAATGAAAGGAAGGCTAAGACGACACTTTGTGATTTTGGATTTAAAACTGCTTTTGACACTTGAAGTACTATTAATTCAAATCAAATACAATGGCAAAAGTGTAATCAAATATCTAAAAGAGGAATGCTTTGCGACACTCTTTTTATTGACTGAAAACGACACTTTCGACACTTTCAAATCAAAAGATGATAGTTCGATTAAGCTACTATTTGCCAAGGAGAACTGTAAATGATGAAAAATACATAAAAAACATTCACAATTCCTTCTGATGGAGGCTGAATAATGCAAAGGAAGGTGGTTTCAACAGAGATATACTAATCATAAACAACAAAACTACTGAATAAAGTTGAAGACAATGAAGAAAAGACCAAAACTTGGAGGCAAAAACAGTCTCATTCAGTCATTGCACTTGTAACACAAGGAAATAGGGATGCATCTCACCTGCAACACATGGGAGGTGCCATGCATCTAGGTTGCCAAGAAGAGATAGTGCAATGGTCCAAGGATGAGACTATGCTTGGTTTTCACTTACAGTTTGTAGCTAAGTTCAGGGATTTAGGCTAAGCTAATGATAGTCACTAAACACAAAGTATAGGGCCTGATCTAATGAGGTTATTTGAGCTACCACTAGGGCACTGAGGATGTTTACAAGATAGATGTTCAGTTCATAAACCAACCCAGAGATTGACTGAAGCAGCGTTGATCTACTTTGCAGTTGCATAGCAAAAGCAGTTCGAAGGCTAGCTGGCTTGACTTCAGGCTCCATCTGTTCTTTATAAAGCAAACAACAGTAACAAAAAAACAAACTATTCGCTCCCCAGTGGAGTTTCCATTTTTTTATTGGGAAAACTAGTGTCCATTCAGAGTTGCTAGTCCCGCTAAGATGGGTAGCTATCTTAGAAACAAACAAACTAAAGTTACTTGTGTTTTCCTTTATGAGAGATAGATGAGAGAGAAGTAGAGAGTACCAACCTCAGTCTTTCGCTAGTCTCCTTGCTCGTTTCCTCCCTCCCTTGATAGAGATTTCACCACACTTTTCTCACTTGTCCCACTTCAAAGAACACATGTAGAGTGAAGGCAGCAAAATACCATCAAAGCATAGAGATCTATAACCATAAACAATGTAGGACCAGATGTACATTAACCATACAAATGCATATACAAATACAAGATTCAGAGATATACAAGCATATGGAGGAAAACTCAAATAGCTTTATTGATAGAAGTAGTAGAAGAGAAGATTACAACCAGGCTATCTGATCCAGCATCATCCTCCCAGCATGAAAGCCCTCTTCACCTCATACAAAGCAAGATCACCCAACAATGTCTTCAAAGAGAAACCAATAGCACTTCCTTGCAAATTACAAAATTCCAACCTTTGGATCTCTAGGATGAGGGATCCATATACATATGTTTACAAGAGAGTGAGTTAGCTTTTGGGACTTTGATTAGTGTCATTTCACTGATAGTTCTTAGTTCCACTTGGAGATTTCAGATCTCTTACTCATCCCTGGGTGAATTCAGAGAGGCAAGTGTCATATGAGCAGTTTCTAGAAGATTCTCTGGGTTTCCACCTAGCAAACTGCTTCTGCCATTTGTCTACTCTCATTCATCACACCCTACAGAAGGGATTTCCAGTATGCATTGCACCCCCTGTGTGTAATAGGTGAGATGCATTGCACCCTATGCATGGAGCAGTCTGCATGGTCTAGTTTTGACCAGTTCTGAGTAGTTTTTCATGGAGAACTTATGGGAGATGATGTAATTAGGTGACCTTGTTCCTTTAGAATATGAAACAACACTTTTAGGGGTTTATAAGCCCTTGGTTTATGGACATATGTGATTGGGGTTGCAGTGCCCAAATATGTCTATAACAATAGGTAAAAAGGTAAACTATTCATTTTTAAAGACTTTTGGTTGTGAAGCCTTTGTCCACATTAATAAAGAAAATAGAACAAAGCTCGAGGAAAAATCAAAGAAATGTGCCTTTATGGATATGGTGTTAATGATTTTGGTTATCTCTTATATGATTATGAAAATCAAAAAATCATTAGGAGTAGAGATGTAATATTCAATGAAAAGGTTTTGTATAAGGATTAGCTGTAGGAAAAGAAACAAGAAAAAGAAAACAGAGAATACACAGTGCTTGACGAGATCACAAAAAAAGTGATGGTGCCTGAAATTCATAATGATCAATAGACAGAATAACAACCACAACAGCAACAAGCACCTCAAACACCTGAAAGTGGTGCTAGAAGATCTAACAGGATAAGTATACCCCCTGAATGATACTCTCCTTCATTATATTATGTATTGTTAACTGATTCTGGTGAACCAGAATGTTATGAAGAAGCAATGCAGGTAGAAACCAAGAAGAAGTGGGAGCAAGCCATGAAATAAGAGATGGACTCCTTAGCACATAACCAAATTTGGGACTTAGTCAGGTTTCCTGCAGGTAAAACAACATTGCAGAATAAATCGATTTACAGGCTGAAGGAAGAAGATGAAGGAAAACAGAGGTAAAAAGCTAGACTTGTAGTGAAGGGGTTTGCACAGAAGAAAGGTATTGATTTTGATGAAATATTTTCTCCTATTGTTAAAATGACTTCAATCAGAACTATTTTAAGTCTAGTAGTAGTTGAAGATTTGCATCTTGAGCAGTTAGATGTAAAGACAGCCTTTCTCCATGGGGATTTGGAGGAAGAGATATATATGCAGCAGCCACAAGGATATGAGGTGAAAGGGAAGCAGAAACTAGTGTGCAGGTTGAAGAAGAGCTTGTATGGCTTAAAACAGGCTCCAAGGTAGTGGTATCTAAAATTTGACAGGTTTATGTCTGAACAAGCTTATATTAGATGTCACTCTGATAATTGTATTTATCTCAAAAGACAAAATGATGGCAACTATATTATATTGTTATTGTATGTAGATGACATGCTTGTTGCAAGTTCTAACATGCAGGAAATAAATGTGCTCAAAATAAAATTGGCAAATTCATTTGCAATGAAGGATTTGGGTGCTACAAAACAAATCCTTGCTATGAGAATAACTAGAGAGAAGAAGAATCGCAAATTAACATTGTCTCAAAGTGAGTACATAGAAAAGGTGTTGAAATGGTTTAATATGCAGAATGCAAAACCAGTTAGTATACCTTTGGCTAGCCATTTCAAATTAAGTAAGGAGGCATGTCCCAAGACTCAGGAAGAAATGGCTCATATGTCTAAATTTCCATATGCATCAGCAGTTGGAAGCTTAATGTATGCAATGGTCTACACAAGGCCTGATATTGCACATGCAGTGGGAGTTGTAAGTAGGTACATGAACAATACAGGAAAAGAACATTGGATAGTAGTGAAGTGGATTCTCAGGTATTTGAGAGGTAGCACAAATCAAGCATTATGCTTTGGTGGTTCAAACATTGCTCTACAGGGATATGTTGATGCAGATATGGTAGGTGACGGAGATAACAAGAGGAGCACTACAGGATATGTATTTACTGTAGGTGGAATAGCTGTCAGTTGGTTTTCAAAAATCCATAGTGTTGTTGCACTTTCAATAACAGAAGTAGAGTATGTTGCTGCTACAGAGGCTAGTAAAGAAATGATTTGGTTACAAAGGTTTCTATATGAATTGGGTAAAAAGCAGGAGTTGGGTAGGTTATACAGTGACAGCTAGAATGCCATACATCTTACAAAGAACTCTACATTTCATTCCAAGACTAAACATATACAGCTCAAGTACCATTTCATACGGTTAGCATTGGAAGATGGACAATGGAAGCTGGAAAGGATACACACTAGCCAGAATCCTGCAGATATGCTAACAAAAGATGTAACCAGGGAGAAACTAAGAATTTGCTCAGTTTCAATTGGTCTTCAAGTATGATGAAGAAGATGAGAAATAGCCAAGTCCAAAGTGGAGTCATTATCTAGCAAATGAAGCAGCAATGGAGTTGCTATAATCAGTCTCTAGGTGGGAGATTGTTGGGTGTGGAGCCTAATTATCTTCTGTATTCAAAGGTTTCAACCGAATGTATACCCCAAGAAGGCTGTACACCCTCCATGTGAGGGTGTGCGGGGGGGGCAGCAGTTGTCCCCTCTGCGAGGGTAAATCCCCCCTGGCTGGGGGGTCCAGGGGCTAGCGGTCCCCCAGTGGGGGTTCGGGGGAAGCACCCCCAAAGCTAAAAATAGATGTAAAATTGCCTTGTAAAAGTCTAGTAATTTCTATTCAATCTGGGCCATTCATTAGGCGAATGATCGATGGTAGAAGTTACGTTTAATTTAGGGTTTTTTGCCCTAAAAGGCAACCCCTCACTATATATGAGGGAATTGCATTGCGTCTATGCATATCTGGATTTTGGGTGAGGAAGAGAGAGGAGATTAAGAGCGAAGAGGGTGTTACAGTGGATCTCATGTAGGTTGTATCTCTTCAATTTGTTGGATAATATAATAAAAGAAGGATTGGCTGTTTCTCCATGGATGTAGCCCAAATTGGGTGAACCACGTATATCTGTGTCTCTCTTGTTTTATGTGTTTTCTGTGTTTATATTTCTGCAATATTTTATGTGTTCCATTGCTCTGTAATATATAATTTTCTAACACCGCGCTGCTGGAGTAGTGTTCTGCGCTATTCGCCTAAGTTTCACCTAATATCTTACTTATCTTCCTATGCCTAGTCAATTATCTTCACGCAATTGGATGTCTTATGTTAGATTTATTTATACAACACATTCATAAGAGTTCGCGCAGTAAATAAACAATACACTTGCAATTTATACCCAATCATACATTAAAACAGGAAAAGATACACTGAAATATGGTAAACTTCTCTTTATTAATTCTTCTGATGGTTACATACTCGACCTTGCCTACACACTCAGCTACAGGGGTCCGCGCACTCAGCTGCATACTACTAGGCCTCTGCGCACTTAGCTACAGAGCCTTCTCCTACTCTATGACCCAAAGACACACTTACACTTTGACTCAATCTCTTAGACTCATCATGCTTTCATTCTACTCGCTATCTTATACACTTAGAGCCTCACTCTATTTATACAATCCCATGGTCCGCGGACCATGGGTAGGTCTACCAAGCCAAGTTTACATTACAAAACTGAGGGCAGACAACCCTGTGACTCTATTATAACTTCGTGCTTTGCGCCCATAATTTGTGGAGCTTTTACAAAATACTTGGTCAAAACTTAAGTTGTAAGCCCCAAAACATGCTTTGGGGGGTTCCATGCCCAACATAGTTCTCCCTTGTGTTTCCCTTGAAATTGGCCCGAACACTCCCTAACATGTGTTGGCACCACACCCTAACACTTGGCACATCTTGGCATGCCTTAGCACTTGGCATGACTTGGCATGCCTAACATCACTTAGAAATGTCCATCACGTGTTAGCACTTCTTGGCATTTCCTGTCACATGTTCGCATTCCCTAGTTATCATGCCCTTATAGATAGCCTTACCTTTTTTGTGACTTGGGAAACCAACCAATTCACTGAGCAAATAATGTTGTGCCTAGCCCGGACACTCCCCAACACTCGGCATGCATTCACACTGTCTGGCATGTGTTAGAATTATATAATGATAGGTGGATAATAGGGGTTGGGTTCCTTATCATCGATGCATTCTATATAAGGAAGGAGAAGAAGGAGAAGGTGACATCACTTTTTCTTGTGTAATTGAGGACAAGGCTAATAAGAGACAACATAGTAATGGATTAATGGCTCATGCGTGACTTGTTATTGAAATATATGGGAGCAACAAGGTTTATGGCTAGGTGAAGAGTAGAACTCCAAATATTTTTTGCAATAATCAATATTGAGTGAATAGAATGTCATATCTACATAGACCTTTACGAGAGTACTCTATTCTAGGGGACGATAGAGTAAATTACTTTCTTTTTCGAAATAATTAAACTTTTACTGTGATATAATCTAAATATAAATATTTAAAATATTATATGTTCACAATCAATTTTATAAATGGCTACGGTCTTCTTAATTTTTTTGCCGGAATTTTAAATATTGAGATAGAAATTTGTAACGAGAATATAATGACCTCAATTCCTTGTGGATGAGATAAGTATTTGCTATCTGTATTTTTTTCAAATCTAATAGAAATATGATTAACTTTGTCTTTTCTATAAAAAAAACACACAAACATATTCTATTATATAAGATATACTTTTTTTTGTTATTGTTAACAAAATTATTATCAACCATGGTATATTTAGAAAATAACATATATTAAACTATATAATAAATTATTAAATTGATAACTATTTCATATGGGTTGACTTTTAGTGATGTTTCTATGGATCATCTTATGATGTTGTGGACTATTTAGAAGACCCATCACTAGTAAGTGAAGCTTTTATGTCTCCTTCTCATGTTTATACAAAATAAAGTAGAGAATGGATGTGAATCTTTAATTCATGGTACTAAATATGGGATCACAGATTATCTTCAGTTTACACTGTTAGTTTTTGGTAGCACCGGAAGTGCTCTAGCCTTGAAAAATGGTGGAGAGGCTAAGGAACGTGAGTTATAAAGAACCTAGAAACCGTTTGGTGAAATTACACCCGGATTGTATTTTATTAAAATAATTAATATTTTTAATGGAGTTCCTAAGTCTAAACTTAGGGAAATTAAAATATTAATGGGTATCAATCAAAATATGGGTGAGAATGATCTAGAAGGTGGATCAAGTTGTTTTTTAATCTTAACCATTGATTAGAGACTTAATTTAGGCCGTTTAATACAAAATAGGAAAAGTATAAAATGGAGGCTTGGGGTTCATTTGGAAACACACATAAAGAATTGAGGAAATCGATTTTATGAGGTGAGAAGTTATTAGGAGGAAAATCGATTAGGGAGATCTTGCAGATGAGGGGCAAAGAGAATCTAGGACAAGGAATTTTTGGAAAATACCAAATAGAGAGGAGGAGAGAGCATGTAGAGAGGCAACGCAATAGCTGGGAGAGTGAAGAATCTAGAAGTACCAGAACAGCCGAAACTGTCGGGAACTGTTGGAACAGATGGGAGATAGCATAATCTAGAACTGTCGGAATAGACAGAATTGCTAGGAACTATGGGAACATCTGGGCTTTGTCAAAATAGCCGGGAAAGCTAATGCAGAGGGAAGAATTCAGAACTGTTGGAATTGCTGGGAATTATCAGAATAGCGGGGAAAGCTGACATAGAGGGTAGAATCCCGAACTGCCGGGAACAACCAAAATTGTCAGGAACTGCTGGAACAGCTGAGAAAGCTGATGCAAAGTGAAGAAGCTGGAATTGTTTGGAACAACCCAAACTATTGGGAACTGCTAGAACAACTAGGACAAAGCTGACATAGAGGGAAAAAGAGGCCATAGAAAAATAATTGAGGTTAGTCAGTCTTGTCCTAGATCAACGGGAATTCTGTCGGGTGAAGTGAGGTATAGCTCACTCATATTTTCCACTAGTATTTTCTCTGTAAAGGGTTGCTAGATGAGCATCCTATATTTGTATTCGGATGTTTCTCCTGCATAATAATAAAATCCTTAGAGCTGTTGCATCGGGTTTCTTTCGGGGACTATTGTGTCCAAAAATAAGTGTGTCCTATGTATCTTGTTCTTTGATATGTTTTCTATTTCGTGAGATCAAATATTTAATTAGTCTATGTTGCAGAAGTAATTTTCTTTAGTATTTAGAAGAACAAATTGATGAATGTAATTTAGAAATCAAGTAGGTGAAGTAGATTCAATTTTGTTGTAGTAGGAGTTCCTTGAGGATTAGGAATTTTCACATGGTATTAGAGGGTTGATTTTGAAACAAAAAATAGTAGATCATATGCTGAGAAGTGAGGCCGGAAGATGCACTTTGAAGTAGCTCAAATCCCCTTGGAAGGATTACGCAGTCTTTGCCAAGAAGCTGATTTGAGGAAATCTCTCTCTGAGTGAGTCGACAGAGAGGTACGATTTATGAATCATGAGATTGCAGAGGCAGAGGGAGTGATGCAGAGCCTCATCACAGTACTAGAAGGGCACAGTTTCTATTGGGGCAGAAATCTGCTGGAAAAGGATGAAGACACATAGTAGGGGAATTTTCTCCTTAGATAACTTTCTGCCAAAAAGTTCAAATTTCTCACTTGCTTGGCAGTTGTGCTAAGAAGTGACTAGAGGAGTTAGATTGACAGTTGGGTGAGATGGCATCACATGGGCTCAGAGATCAGGACAGGTTGGATGGAGCCTCCAACTATGTCATATGGAAGACCAAAATCTTAGTTGTTTTAGAGGAATATGATCTTGAGGCCTACGTCAAAAGTGTTGTGGTTTTTCTTGCTGACAACGATCAAAAGAAGAAATACAAGGCCGAGCAGGGGAAGGAAAAGTGGTTGATTCTCGATGGAGTTTGATATCATGTGGTCTCACACTTGCAGGGCAAGGGTACAACCCAGGAGATGTGGGAAGCCTTGTCTCCTCTATATGAAGGCTCTTCTGAATAGTAGAAGATATATTTGGAGTAGAAGCTGTAGTGGACTTTGATGTAGAAGGGAGAAGGGTTGAACCTCTATCTTCAACATCTTCAGGACCCTAGAGAACAACTTTCTGCAGTGGGATCCACTCCTCAGCCATCCGCAATGGTGAGCATAGCCCTAAATGGAGTCTCAGATGAATGGCTAGTTTTCGTCCAAAGCATATTGGGTAGAGAAAAAATACCTTCATGGGAGGAGATGCGGGTGGATATTCAATAGGAGTTGAGGGACCTAGTGAAGGTAAAACTTTGTGGCAGTAGTGGGAGCGACACAAAGACAAAGGATGAGGAGGAAAGCACATCTCTAGCATTAAAGGGACAACAGTTTCTGAAGTGGAAGAAGGACATTTCGAAGGTGAAATGTTTCAATTGTGGTAAGATGGGCCACTATGCATCCTAATGTCCTTTGAAGAAAAAGGACAAGGATGAGAAACATGATCCTAAGGTTGCTCCAACAAAAATTAACAAAAATGAGTTTTCCATGAGTGCCCACGCATCTCCAAGAGGGAGATGGGGTGATATTGAGCTGTAGTCGAGAGGGATACATGTGGGCAGGATTCTTGAGGAGTCCACCTCTTAGATAAATTCCTTCCTACAGGAGCCCAAGATTTAGCAGTAGCGAGATGAACTTAGTGTCACATGATGCAGTGGATTGTTTAGGGGATAGATGCAGTAGCCAGAGACCAGAGACTGATCAGCGCAAATAAATGTTGGCAACAGTGCAGAAGTTAGTAGCAACGTAGAAGATTCAGAGGATCAAAGACTAGTAGCAGTTAGATTCCAACATTCATCATATTATTCTAAACACAGTCAAGTTCAGTTAATTTTGGATTTTTTTCAGTTGCTTCTCTCAGAAACTCAGTTTCAGTCGAATGCAATGTTAGCAGTGGCACTGCTAGCTGCATAACATATGCAGTGTTTTAGAGGTAGTTGTAATATAGATGCAGTAGTGGTAGTGGCGGTGTCATGGGTAGCAGTACAGTTGCAGCAAGAGCATAGTGTTGATGGAAGAAGCAGTGTAGAAAAGGGGTTTTTCAAAAACAAAGCAGCATGTGGGTGGACATTGTTGCTAGAGCACTTTCCTCCCTAAGAGGGAGTGTTAGTATTTGGTAGCATCAGAAGTTATATAGCCTTGAAAATTCATGGAGAGGCTAAGGAACATGAGTTCTAAAGAACCCAGAAACTATTTGGTGAAATTCCACTCGGATTGTATTTTATTAAAATAATTGATATTTTTAATGGAGTTCCTAAGTCTAAACTTAGGGAAAATAAAATATTAATGGGTATTAATCAAATATGGTTGAGAATGATGTAGAAGGTGGATCAAGTCATGTTTTTATATTAGCCATTGATTAGAGACTTAATATTGGTCATTGAAGACTCAACAAGAAAAGTATAAAATGGAGGCTTGGGGTTCATTTGGAAACATAGGCATAGAGATTGAGGAAATCGATTTTCTGAGGTGAGAAATTCTTAGGAGGAAAATCAATTGGGGAGATCTTGCAGCTGAGGGGAAGAGAGAATTTAGGAGAAGTGCTTTCCGGAAAATACAGAACAGAGAGGTGGAGAGAGCTTGCAGAGAGGCAATGCAATAGCCGGGAGAGCACAGAATCCATAACTCCCAGAACAGTCGAGAGAGTGTAGAATCTAGAACTGCCAGAATTGCAAGAACAACCGAGAAAGTTGACATAGAGGGAAGAAGTTGCAAATTCCAAGAACTATCGGAACAGCCAGGAAAGCTAATGCAGTGGGCAGAATCCGGAACTGTCGGAAATAACCGGAACTGCGGGAACAGATAGGAAATTTGATGTAGAGGGGAGAAGACAGAACTACCGGGAACAACTAGAACTGCGAAGAACTACTAGGACAACCGGGAAATATGACACAAAGGGCAGAAGAGGTGATGCAGAAATAGTTGGGGTTAGCTAGTCTTTTGCCGAATTAGCTGGATTTCTTCCGGGTGAAGTGGGGTAAAACTCACTCATATTTTCTGCCAGTATTTTCTCTGTAAAGGATTGCTAGATGAGCATCCTAGATTTGTATTCAATTATTTCTCCTGCATAATAATAAAACCCTCAGAGCTGATGCACCGGTTTTCCTGCATTGGGTTTTTCCGGGGACTATTGCGTCCAAAAATAAGTGTTTCCTATGTATGTTGTTCTTTTCTCTGTTTTCTGTTTCATGAGATAAAATATTTAATTAGTGTAGGTTGCTGAAGTAATTTCTTCGGTATTCATAAGAATAACTTGATGAATATAATTTAAAAATCAAGAAGGTGAAGCAAATTAAGTTTTGTTGCAGTGGGGGTTCCTTGAGGTTTAGGAATTTTCACATACACACAATATCTTCACAATCTATCCATGTGAAAAGTACTAGAGTAGAGGGATTGGATCAACCAATCCTTTTCAATATAGGAAAATATTAGGCTTCAATAATTCATGTGTTGTATTAATGGATGCATTAAAGAGGGACAATCAAATTAACTCAAACTACTAGAATGGGACAATGATGGGTGGAGGTTAAGTTGCACCTATTATGGAAGCCTCATCTTTAGTATCTCCTTGGTCTATATGTTATCCTTAGGTGATGGAACTTGTTGACAAAACTATTCTAAGCGTTAACATTTTTTGATTACATAGTCATCTTGTTTCATTAATAGAATTATATTTCTTCATAAAACAAGTAGAAAAAATCTTATTGGTGTGTTAGGATTCAAAATAAATTTTCCTTCCCCTAATATTATTTTTTAACTTGAGGAGGTGGAGGATTTTGAGGATGGCATATTATGTTCTGCTAAGTGAGTAGACCTTTTAATTAGATGTTCTAGGTAAAGAAATTTGTTCATATTTTTTTAGGTACGATCCAAGTGGAAGGTCTGTAAATTATAAATAATTGTGGTTGGATCAATATATTATTTTTTAGCCATATTTTAGAGCAGAATATTTGGAGGAATCAACTTTATGTGTCATTTTTACTACTTCTCCTATCTTGAAAATTTCTAGAGGAAATCTTTAAGATCCATGTTGAGGCCTTAAATGACCACTTTGTTTGGTCTCAACCTTATTATGCACTTCGATTCCATTTTTCACATACCTGTTGATAATGAAACATTTCCCAACAATAGTTTGTGACTCTATCTAGTATGAGGTCCCAATTGGACCTCACAAAATTTGGTATAAGATGACCATTCAAATTTTGTCTCAACTCCCATGCTTAATTTTGTGTAAGTACTATGAGATGTGTGTGATCATTACAATGATGGGTGAACCTATTGGGCTAGTAGCTATACTGAATGCAAGTATTCTAACCTATTTAAACGGGAAAATTGATGAGAAAATTTGAGGTGGTGAACTCATCAAAAATTACATATAACCACATTTAAGGATTGTTTATTATAAACCTAGAAGGCATTACACACTTATCTTATCAAGAACAAGACATATAATAGTCATTAACCAAACCAATAAGTACCCAATGTAGAAGGGAGCCAAACTGAAACCAAGTACAAGGGATGATACTTTCCAAGGATGAAACGTGCAATTCTTCTTCTTCAACAAGTCCTTATTAAGTACCTTTTGAATCTGAAATCCATTACAGGCGGCTGTAAAATTTGTTAGCTAGTAATTGAGGAGAACATCAAGGGTATTTAGCCTATACATTTGTTATCGTAGTTTATTCTTTACCTCTTTAAACGTGAAAAGTTCCTACTCAAGTATATAGGATAACTCATATGCCTTTTGTTTCTTATTTTGTTGTTATGACTGCTCTAACTATTCTCTCCTTTGGAATCAAGACATGGACGTTAAAATCCAAATAAAGAAGAAAACTATTTGTTAAATTCCAAATGAATATGTTGACAATTTCCAAAAAATCTAATTGGGACTTGGATAGGTGACCCATAAATTATATTAGACTCCTAACATTAGATCATATCTAGGAGAAACCTTTTGTTATGATCCCATCAGTTTAAAACTGTACTCTTTGAAGATCTTTTGTGACAGAGTTTAGCTTAGAATATATCAATGCAATTTTTTCACAAAGTGTCCAATTTTGCAAGAACTTGACTCAAGTTGTTTCGTATAGTGTGCTCATATTTGGTTAAACACACTAATTTTATATTTTGGAACCCATTTATACCACTTTGTTTAGCTTTTCCCCCTTTTGACAGTGTTGGACCTGCCAACATGTCAAGGGGATCTCCCCAGTAAGAAATCCCAATTAGACCTCAGACAGTTTGGTGTAGGAGTCCTAGCAGTGGGTTGTAAGATAATGCCTTGACCGTGATGTCACACAGAGGCAAGTAAGATAAATATGTCAGTAGCCAAGGTGCGACTGATGCAGTGAGTCAAGGAAGGTGAATGAGAGGTTCTAACACATCGAAGGGAGAAGAAGGTGAAGGTGAATTCCAGGTTGAAAGGGATCATTCCCATCTCAACTAGGAACACACAACACAAAAGGACATGCACAGCTTTCGATAGAGCATTCCACTCGGATGCGGAAGTCACAACATACAAGGTAAGAGAACATGAACAACACTCATGGATCAGTCTGAGATGAGTGTGATAGTTTTTATAGAAAGGTTCATGTGAAAGGTTTGTCTAATGTCCAACAAAGAAGTTGACACAGACAGTGACAACATTAACCACATATGCAACACATAAACAACAAGATTCATATAATTTCATACAAATCAGTTCATACACAAGTACATAATTTAAACAACATATATCATTAAGGAAACAGGAGTAGTCCAACTACAATAACAACATATGCATGAAAATGTGATGGCTCTTATTATATAAAGAAGTGTAAGTCACAATCATACAATACACAATGTAAACTAGTTAGCCCCAATAGTGGAATTTTACAGTCACATCCACATGCTCCTCCAAAGAGATGTACTAGCTTTGTGTAGTGGAGAAGCCAAGGCGCAGTACAATACTGTCCAAGCCTTCTTCAAGATAGTCTTAGTAGAATCTTGGCTGACCAAATTCCCTTATAATGAGTTATGAGGGACTATTTATAGCGAAGGGTGAGGTGACCGTTGACATTCCCCTTTGTGACATTCAACTACCCTCATAACACTTCACATACTCTATGACTGTTACATCCAACCATTGACACTTGACTTACACTTGACATGACTCAACATTATAATGCACATGTACTTATGTGAGACAACATGGATTGAGCAAGCCTTCCAAGACATCACTGACACTTGGTCTATTGTGATGAGACCAACTCTTTGACATGCTTGTGATGGTGAAGGTGGTGAGCTGATGCCAAGCTTGGTCATCCATGATGGTGTGCATGCACCTCATGGTGACATCTTGCTGAAGCGAACTCTTGCCTCCATTGCAACCGGTGCATTGGTTCGGCCCCTTGATCCAATTCTTCTGATAACATGCACATGGTCTTCTTGGGTATGGTTGAACTGGAAAAAAATTGATGCATAGTGTTCGTGCTGATATTCAAGTGTGTGATGGTGGCCATGCGCATCAACTTTCTAAAGCACATGTTCAACCTTAGTTGGACTTGCTTCTTGTCTTTGCCTTGGTAAGTGTGTTGAATTGGTTGGATTGCATGCACGCACTCAACAACATGCATGCTGTTGAATCCCTTGCATGCAATCAACAACAATACTCACCATGTCTACTCTATGTCAGCTGTTGGGATGGATCCTTAACTTGTACGGGCACAGTTTCATCCATGAGTGCATGTTGCGCCCACTGTTGTTCTTGTTTCTGCTGCAACTCATTCGTCTATCTGTGCAGCTTCATGTTCTCTCTGAGTTACTACTTCAACACATGAAACTCCTTCTTTATTCCATCTTCTGCCTTCGTGTGATCTTCATGTCACATCATCACTTCATAGCTAGAGTCTCCAAAGTTTCTTTCATCATCAATGGAACTGCTTGAGCTTGCAACCTTGTTCCGCCTCTATGTTGTCAACAAACCTCCTCTTTCATTTGTTGCATTTGGTATGTTGTCTTCAGCTAATGCTCATTATGTTGCCCATTTTTATGTTGCTGCTGTCATATCTTTGTGTCCTTGTCTATGAACAAATTTATGTCTTCATGGGTAGCCAAGTCCATGGACACTTGATCAATTACGTCCCTAGGTGTGCTCTGAATGGTTTCTTCATCCCTGCTCTCCAGGAAACCATTGTACCTATACTGCTGAGAGGAAGATGAACACCTGCGATACTTGGAGACATGGTAACACTCATGGCAAGCAATCTATTATTTCAAAACCAAAATGAACATGAGGACTGACTTGTAACATACCTTGGTCAATGATAATGAAGGTTGTGCAATTTTGGCCAGGAGGTCGGGAGACCGATTTCCAAGACTGCACAAGGCACAGTCCGAGCTGCTAGGAGACTGACTGACTGCTGTAACTACGTAATGCACAGTAAATTTTGGTTGTTGACTACTGGGATTGTGAAATGCACAATTCTAGCTGGGAAGGACTGCTAGCCCAGGGATAGATTTGCACAATTTCTTGGGCCAAGCAGCCACTGTCCTCTAGAAATGCACAAAATAGTCTTGGAGGCTACTGCTAGGTAGGAATGTGCAAATCTGGAGAGGAAGGTGAGTGTTCCTTTCCCAAATTGTGCAATGTAGCCTTCGTGAAGGTAGAGCCCAAGCCAAGGTTGGCCTGACTTGCCAACGGGCAACTAAAAGCAAGCAAGTTAGTGAATGCATGGTGAAACTAAGTGATAGAAGAAGTGATTGGCAGTGCATGAAAAACATGAATGAAAGATTTAGCAAAGAGATCAACATGCATGTGGGTGAGGCAGTTCACTGGTTGGGCGAATGTCCGTGCAAAATAGTTTCATGCATGCGATAGTAGTGAGATAGCAATGAAAACTGGAATAGAGCTAGGAAAAGCTAGTATACATGTAAATGACAGCGAGCATTCAAAGGAATCAAGCAAACAATACTCCCACAAGCAAAAACACAAAAATTGACAGAAATGCAGTGCAAGGCATGGGAAGCGAGCTTACCCCAAAACAGTTGAGCTGAATGTGCCAACTACTCCTAGATGTGGTGTGGGATGTAAGAGCTACAAGGTTGATGTGAGGAATGAGCTCTGCGACAACTGGTTGATGATATTTAATAACATCGAGGTTGTGACGTGCATGCCATGAATCTAGGGGAAGCGACACTTGGTGGAAGCTTTCGAAATTGATCCTTGCATGTAACCTCCAACTGCTAAACATAGATCCCTGAAATAAGGGGTTCCTTTACATGTTATCTTGGGAGAAGCAGTTCATGCATGAAAGTCAGTTTTTCTCGGTCCTAGAGGGAATCGGTCAACTAAACTGCACATGCAAGAGACTGCTCGATTTTTGGAAGGAAATGCACATTTCTGGATAGGAGCTTAGCTGACTGCCGAGGAGATTTGCAATTTCTAGGTAGAGAAGCTGAATACTACCCATATTTGTGCAAATCGTGGGATGAATAGCCTACTGCTAGGAAAATTTGTGCAAATCCTGCTGGGAGGGTTGGCTAGCAGGATTACGCAATCCTGGGTCCCAGCAGGTTGTCAAAGAGGATTCTGCAATTTCTAGAGGGAAGGCTGGTTTCCCTTTAGAAACACACAATTTTCAAGGGGAATTTTATCAGCCTGCAACTCAACCAAGTCCGGGTGAGCAGCTTGTGAAGGGTAAAGATCAAAATGTGATAGACAAGCTGCCTTTGAGCAAGAAAGACACTGAAGCTTAAGGACTTGATGAAGCAAGGCAAGCTGCTGTGAACATTGGTAGGGAGGCTCCAAAACAAGCTAAGGAAAAATTTTGGAGGGTGGTTGTAGCCGCTACAACAACACCCATGGATCAAATTCGCAATGTGTTTTTTAATGAAGTGATTTGCAACTTTCCATAAAAGTATGCCTAATGAGTTAGATGGGAAAACCCAAGATTTCGTTGGACTCCTTAGATTAGCATATATCTGTAAGAATCCTTCTACTATGATTCTGTTATCCATAAATTTATTTATTTGAGGATCTCTAGAGCTATCTTTTTTCTTGGTAAGGATCAATGTAGTTTTTGTTGAAAGGGTTGATTTTGGAAAAAGTTGGCTTGAACCTCCTAACATTCACATTTTCCAAAAAACAACTTACCAAATCTTATGGAAATTGTTTATTCTATATCTTTTAGTTTTAATATCCCTAAACTAAATTCATAATGTGTCTATGAATGGTTCTAGGATGCTAATTACAACTTTGCATAAAAATATAACCTGGACAAAGATTGAAAACCCATTGATTATTTGAATTTGGTAATAGTTTATAGTTATGGGCACTCCTACTGATTATAATGGATGAAAACCTGTAGTGAAAGGATTTCCTCACGAGGGACAACATTTGTTTCTAGGAAGGTGTTGCTACTAGAAGTAAAGAATGGTTTTTTGTAGGAAGGGGAGGTGCTTGTGTAGAAAATAAATGGGTTTGATAGAAGTCCCTACCCTGACCATGGACCAATACATCATACTTCATTCAAAATTTATTCACTTGCAAATGGAAACAATAGTAATTTGGTCGCACATATCCCTGTGCATAAGCCCCGCCCCTTGGTGCTGCTCTGTTACGATACAACAATGCGATCTGATCACAATTGCATATCTCTCATGCTCCGAGACCACGATTAGTGTTCTTTGTTTTTCCCGATAGAAATCTTGTGACACGATGTGGGCCATTGATCTGCATCACTGGATCGACAGTCCACATTGCATCGCTAATTGCAATCTCCAGTCCCACTTGCTCTGCCCTTACTCCACCGACCCGCCTCCGTCGATTGCGACTTGTCGATCCAATCATTGGAGATCACTGATCAGGGGTGTCTTGTGCCCAATATTAAGTCCTCCTCTGTGTAGCACCGATTGCTATTTTCTGCTTAGATCTGGGCCGTTGATGGGCCAGATCTAACGGCAGCTGTGCGTTTCTATGTTCATGCTTGCAATACTTTGTTTTTTCACTACTTTTTAGTGTTTTAGCCTCCCGATAGTGTTTTTTTGCGGTTTCAATATTTGGATGATCTTAAGAAGCTTTTGAAGACTTCAAGAGCATATTTGGATCCATTGGCATGATTTTACTGGCTTATGGAGACTTTAAAGAGCATATTCGGATGCATTTTTGGGCCATTTGCCAACAAGGTTAACACTAGCTCCTTCTGGGGATGAAATCCTCCCTATGAGGTTTCAAGAACCTTAGACCAATGCCTTTCCTATAACAACAAAATTAAATCTTCCTCCTAGTATTTCATTGGCCATGGAGTCTATTTTGCAATGAAAATGAAAACTAGAAAAAAGCATATTTACAATACCAAGGCTTTAAAGCCTTAAATGAAATAAAGTTTCAAAAACCACCCATTGATTGGGCTATTAGAAACATCTCCTCCTTCCAGACTATGCAGAATAAAGGTATTGTTCTGCTGAATTTGAGCGATGACAAACAGACCTGTCCATAAGGAGTCAAACTTACCATGATTACCTTTCTTTTCCTTAAATGCATCCCATTTAAGAACCCAGTCACCAACTTGGAAATTTTCCATTTTTGCCTTCCCTTCAAGATATTGAACCATTTACAACACCATAGGTTGGTAAAATTAGCTTTCATTTTCCAAAAAAATGTTGTAGTAGATGGTGTTGAGTGTCCAAATGTACAATGTGTTACCTCTTGTCATGCATGAATTAGAGTATGTGGGTCAAATTTAGGGCAATCTTGTAGGCATTCCCCTATTTCCATCAAAGTTGTAAGATGGGGGATAGAGTGTGATACCAGAGGAAGCAATAACTATATCACAAATAGGGGAAGAAACAACTAAAATTGTAGAGGCTAAAACTGTAACACAAATTATGGAGGAATTTGCAATAGTGTGGGTTGTAACACTAGGGAAAAGGATAGAGAAACATAGGGAGGAAGAAGGATAATAGTAATAAACATCTCATGATAGTGACTTCTTCAATAGGTTTCTTCAAGGTTTGTCCTCTCAAAGTATCCTCTAAAATGCTCTTCAAAGTCTGCTCTAAGGATATTGTCAAGACTGTCACTGGGTTCCTCCAAATGTTGCCCAAAAACCTAGTCTCTAGAGAGTGAAAAATGCCAACCAAGTATTCCTTTACCCAATCTTCAAGGTATATTAGAGAGTCCTTGAAATGATATAATTCAATACTCCAAAATTTTATTCACCCTTCAAGGTATGCTACTTCAAAATTGATGCAAAGGTGTACAATAGGACTTCAAGTGTGTGTTAATTCACCTCAAGGAGATATTTACAAACTGCTTCAAATGGTTCTTCAAACTTGCCTCAATTTCACTTTAAATGACCCTTCAAATGTTGCTCCAAAGGATGCCCAAAACCCTATTGCCAAAACTATGAAGGAGTCTGCTACTTCTTTAATTAAGGTCTGCTTTAGATTCTAGATGAATATTATAGCAATGTTTTGCTACTCAAACTTCAAGATTTGCTACAATTTGCTCTCAAAAAAATCTCATGGGAATGATCTAAAATAAATCCCTATAAGGGCCTATGAATCCTTTATTAATCCAATCAAAAACTTGGGATCAATCAAGCCCATTTATGTTCCTTCGTCCTACATAGGTGACTGGATTTGTCTCTTTGTAAAATTGGATTAAAGCCCAAAATATCCCATGATGGTTTCCTCATAAGAAAAACCTCAGATCAGACCTATGGGCCAAGTTCTTACCTCAGGGACCAAAATTTCATAAACCTATAATGTTTTCACTATGACAAGTCTGAATTCTAATTATGAAGAGGATTTGAGTTTAGTTCTGCCCAATGATCGATGGATTTCTACAGGAATTCTATCGAAATACCTCCTTAGATCCACTAAAAAAGGGGATTATAAGCAGTGAGAGAAAATAAAAACAAATAGAAAACATGTAGGAGGTTCACTCATGCTATTGATTATAGAAAGGGAATGCTAAAGTACTTATCTAGATTATGTTTCTTTTCCTACTAGTAATCCAGCATGATTAAATTGAATTGTGGAAGATATGAAAAGGGTGGATATAATTAGATATACATAATATCATTCAACTCACTTGGCTGCCCATTCCATCTAGGAACATAAGTTTTCCCATTTATACTCATGCTTTGAATCAGAATTTTGTAGTCATTCCCGCCTCTAGATAGAGAGAGAATTTTTAGCAACTGTGATTCTCCTCCATCTTATGCTCGTGCTTAAATCTGATATGTGTGTGAGGGGGTGATAAACTATTTGAAGTTCCAAGCATAACTAAAATAATCACTCCATTGATTGATATATTATCCTTGGAGTTCATAAAGTCAATGTCATTTGGATGAAAAGATGTTTACTATTTTGTAGCACAAGGGGCTTTTCTTGCATATATAGTGTGGTAAAGATGGTGAAGACATTAAGTAATGTTGCTCTACAATTTTTGTGTAATATTTCTCTCCTCATTCCACTTTTAACATCATTCAAGTACCTCAAGGTTCCCACCGAATTCTGCTCTTCCCTATTAATTATTTTGGCTTGGATAATTGTGGTTTGGACTCTAATGTCTCCCATTCATTTTTTAGTGTCCCTATTTGTCTGGTTGGGAACTGGTGATACTATCATGCCCTATCACAAGTATAGAAAGACTTGTAGCTTAATGATATAGTGACTCATTTAGAATGTAGAATTATGAGCTCAATACAAATCAACAGAGCTATTCATAGTAGCAATCTGTTTTTGTCCTTCATCATTCTGGTAACACCATTGTAATCTATTCCTTCGAGTGTATATTAATATTTATGTGGTTAAGAAATAATAGATGTATAGTGTTTTAGTGAACTACTTCATTGTCTTGATACTCTACATGTTATTAGCATTTTGAGAACTGTTCCAGGTGGCCAAGTATGCACCCTTCAGTTTTGAATCTACTTGTAATCTATGTTCTATGTTGGACATAATGATATGCAACAAGTGGTTCATGGGGGTCAAAAATATTGCAGTGTATTGAGAGCCTTCGTAGCTAATATTTCAAGTGTGTAGATCCTCTAATACCAAATAACCAAAGTTAGGTTAATTATAGTGCAAAATAAGATCCAAACTGAGTAAAAAATCTGGGTTAGGGGTCTTTGTGCATGCCCTGTAGAAGCTGATTATGTGTGAGGCATATGAGTGAAAGGTTGTGGTTGATACAGTTTTTCTTCTCGTCATTTTGTTTGGGAATAACTTTGTTCCATATGTAAGAGGTACTCCTAAACCAATTGGAGAAGTTGTTGAAAATGATCATCTCTAGACTATAGTTGAACCTTAAAACATGGCATAGATTTCTTGTTTTATTAATAATAGGTTTAGCCGTGGTGAAGATGCCAATTTTTGTGAGGTTCGTTCTAGCAGCTGGTGAGGACAATGAAAATTTTTCTTGGCTGAGGAAGAGCATATTAGACTCATTTATTTGGAAAGACATATAGACAACAAGGGGGTACTGACAAATGCGTTTGTGTCTTTCGGTGCCATCGTCGACGACATTTTCTCTTCAGTGGGTTGTTGTATTGGTTAGTTGGTGTTGGGGCACAACATGATGAGGAAAATCAGGGATGGTATTCATCGGTGTGAAGGATGTCGTGATGCCATGGGCCCTACAATCCTTTTTCTCTACTTATCTACTAGTGTGGGTTGTTGGCTTGCATCGGGGTGGCCATGGTTGGGGCTTTACGATCATTTTGGTTCCTATCAAATATGGTTTTCTTTATTCCATGGCGGCCTTGTTCCATTTTCATCATGGTTATATGTTGGGGTTTTGACCTATTTTGTAATGTTTGGATGCCTATTTTTTGGCATTTGAGAGATGCACCCTTTTCAAAGGGTTCTTTTATCTAGGCCTACGTGCCTAGTTTGCTAGATTGATAAGTGGTTTCCTGTTGTTTGGGAATTTGATAGATGAACCCTTTTCTAAGGGTTCCTTTATACAGGCTTGCATGTCTGGTTTTCTCGATTAATGAGTGACTACCCATTGTTTTGGCTATATCTAATGTTTCTCTACGACGTTTCTTTGATGGGCCTTATGCATGCCCCATAACTTGTTATCCGTTACGGGTTATGATTATGTAAACATATTGTTTTTTAATCTACAAAAATAGTAATTATTTTATTAGAATGATGTATTGAGAAGGGGAATTTAGTGAAAGGATTTTAGGAGGTGTTTATCAATGTCTACTGAAATTAGGCTTATTCTTTAGTATCCCACAAACACATAAGCTATTGTCTGATTAAGTAGAAACTCAATTCCATGAGCCCATCTTCATTATTACATTATGTGTGTTAGAAATCCTCATCCAGGTGTGTCATATGATGTGCCTATCCATGAAGTGTGCTTCAATCTATCACACAATGTGTGTGCTTGTGTCCTCATCTTGATTAGACACATTATATGTTCACCCCAAACTATTTATCCATCCATAAGTGAAGCCCTTAGCATGCCACATGCCCAAGGTAAACCAATTTCTATGCACTAACCAAAATTGACAATCCCATAAACTTTTTCCATTATATTAGAGAACCAAAATAAGCAAGCAACATAGGGAAATGAATGTGGAGCATAACAATATCTAGATGCAAAGCTTGATACAATATGAATCCACATAAATGATTCTACAAATCTTCTGAATTTGAAGTGAGCATTCAAAACAATGTTTCTATGTCAAATTTCAAGCTAGTTGCCATCCATGTTGGATCCAATTATTTCTCAATGATCAGACTGAGGTCATGTTTTTCATGCATACAAAATATATCCTTGGTCATATTCCAAATTCTCAAAAAAACATGTGATTTTCCTTGTTAGCTCCAATTGACTTCACAAGCTTTGGAAATCGAACACATGTAAAATCTCTAATTACACATGTTACATTATTCATTAGTCGACATGCAACCTAGATAGATTAAGTAAAAAATATCTAAGTTACATTGCACAAATAATGATAATGTCTGGTGGAAGCAATGCAAGTTTCAATAAGCTAGGAAGGAACACAAGTTTAAACAAGATAGGAATTCCCTTAGTAGGAATGACACCTAGATGAGAAGCAGTTCTAAGGTAGAGTGGTCAAGGCTTCTTCTCAAATGGGACAATTACATTTCAATTTTTTTTTATGGATCAGGTCCATACAATTCCCTTAACTGGAATGAGCCTTAGAGTGGTCAAGGCTTCTTCTTAAATGGGACAATTACATTTTTTTTTTTATATATATATATATTTTTTATGGATCAAGTCCATACAATTTCCTTAACTGGAATGAGCCTTTTCCATTTGTTGGGCTATGATATGAACACATGTGAAGCAATATGGAATCAAATTTCATTGAAAATTTAATGTTATGAAAACCCCCACTCACCCCTTTCTCGTGTCGCCTTCCACCAACCCCCACCCTCACTCTCCACCCACCCACTCCTCACCCCACCTTCCCCAACTCCAACCCTTAGGTCTGGTAATTTGAAAGGAGCATAATGTTTTCATTTAAACTCCTTTCTTATTGATTTCTTTTCTCTATTTTTGTTTTTGTTTTATGCACTATTGTGGTTGATTTAAGCATATTTACTATATTCAACTTTATTTCTCATAGAATTTATGGAAATTTGTCTTTAATCTTGGTATCATAAATTTCCAAGATACATAACTATTGCATTTGAGCACCAATGTGGATGCCATTTTTTTAAAATGGAATAAGTTTTCAAGAAATTAATGTTATTCTATCAAATTATATTTTTAAAGACATTTTACTTGTAGGTTTTAATATTCTGAATCCAAATAAGATCATTATTACAAGTATCAATTATCTCCCTCATAAATCTCATTTAGACTTAGTATGCAAACTCATAAGAATATCAATCCATAATGACATCTAGTGTTCTTTTTAAGAAGTTGACATTCTATATATAATGTGGAAGAAATTGAAAACTAAGCACCAACCAAATTTAAACCCATTAATATACAAATACACAAATACCTCTAGACCCTAATAGTTTTATTCAAGATTTCCTCATAATTTTTAAAACCATTATACTCTTACTTAACCATTACACTCTTTCTTCTATATTGTACAATTAAGAAAAATAAATATTACTATTTTTTTTAATGTTCTTTCTATCGTTGAACATGCTACATTTTTGTATCCCCATTTACTATGCTATTCATGGGTAATTAATTATTAATTTTATTTTTTTTCCTTCAAGATTTTATCCAAGCGTTTATATTATGATTGGAGATTTTATTCAAGGGTTTCTAACATGACTGGAGGCTTCATAGGTGGAGAAAAACCCTGATGCCTTGATCACAACGCATGGGCATGTTGCGTGCAACAATAATATTCCCATATTCAGGAACCAGGTTGGGTGGTTCTGGATCCAATCCAAACATGTAGTAGTTTGATAATGAAGGGATTGGCGTGGATGGGTTCGTAGGCACACATTGCAAAAGAGTGAGAACAAAAAACACTTATTGTTCGTTGAAGGTTGAAAGTTGAATCCTTTCATTCCGCCTTTCCTAGGTATGCGATATCTTGACCTTAGACTTCACTTCAACTAGGCTTATTATGACGTACTTTCATCAATAGACATACCATCCCCCAAACATCGATAAAAATACGCTATATCTTAAGGAGAACCAATAGACCATGTTGGGGTTTCCAATGAATACATAGATAGTGGGAATGCAGATCTCTTGCTCTTAGGTCCATAAACGCTATGGTATAGGGTGGATGAACTTAGTGAACCACTAAACTCAAGTAAGGTATTTCCCAGCACCAAATTTTAGCATTATTTATTATGCTATTGGAGGAATCATTTTATCCTGGATGAGATTTTAAGGGATCTTGGAGTTTCTGAATTTTCTCTACTATATTGGTAGTGGTGCCAGATCTTTAAACCTCTTCTGGATTTTCTCCAATAGTATAAGGCCACTTGTTGGGTTTCATCAAGAGGTATACTCACCAGGAAAACCCTATCATACTACTATGCTTCTGAATAAATGAAACATCAAACCTGTTTCCTTTAATGAAGTTTTCTCCTGGGGTTTGTTTGGCATACACAAAACGACCTCATTCCTAATCTACAGTTTGGATCTACATCCTGACTTTAACTTTACTAATTCTCTATTTCCAAATATAAATATTTCCCAATTTGGGCACATTCCTATTATTCCATACCAAACCCATGATGTCATAGAAGTGCAACAAATCTCTAGAAATCAATCATGATTCTCGTTGCCAAGACAACATTTCCCTTACAAATAAGTTTTAACCAACATAAAAATGTCGATGCTTATTATGACTAGATCCAATTTTGGAATCCTTCATCTGAGGGTGCCTTCATTCAACACTTGATCATGATTTGTGACTAGGCAATTTTAGCAAGAATAAAGGGGCCCTCAACATATTTTCGATACAATGAAGAGGAGTACCAATGCCCTCCTTTGTAATTTTTCCATGCAAAAGATTAATTCCACAATTTCAACATAGATTTATAGATCTCCACGAAGACCTTAAATCATAGAGTCTTGGTCACTCTGCACCCAAGAGGTGAATTTCCTTCAGTATTTGACCATTCCTATGACCAATTGCTGGGTTTTCTCTTTAGTGTTGATACTTGACTATTTTTCCCAACACAGAGTGTCAAAATCAGAACATAGTAACTTACACAGTTTCCATAGAAAAGATGTTGAATTCCTGCACTCTGGGGCTTCGAAAGCAGGGATTTACGGAAAGAGGAAATTTGAAATCACACTTTCATCTGCAAAGAAAATAACATGGTAGATGATTGTCATCTATCATACATGGAAAATGTACCCTACCATAGTGTCAAAACCTAGGTTGTGGACAAATGTTCCCTAACACCATGTAAAATCCTAGGTTGTCGACTATAGAGTGGTGCAAGATGGTTGAAATCCATTAAGGAGCATAAGTACTAGCTACATTGTCTCCTTGGCTAAAATATGTGACTTTGATCAACTATTCTTAGAGCTAATAATCATCCAATTGTGTAGCAACAAGCCATTAGGGCATTGATTCATTCGTTAGATTGAATTAAATATCAAGCCATAAAACAATGTTTCCACTATCGATGTGATTTTCCCACTTGAATGTCATGAGCTTTAAAGGGATGATGCCTGATGTAAGTCTCGAGTAATTTAGGCATAATAGTTAACCCTCAGTTCAGGCAGTTAAGCCATAGGAAGGTCTCTCTATGCGTTGTGGGCATTCGCTGGGTGTTTCTCAAAGAATATGTACCCAAAACAAATTTTATTTAGTTGTAATGCTCATAGCCTTGCATTGCTAATTGTCATATGGATAAGTATCCACTAACATGAAGGTGAGAGAAATTGGTAGGGATGTCCTAGTGGAAAATGATGGAATCCCCAAAGCTATGGTAAGATAATCATTTCCTAGTGTTATCTAATGAAATTCTAAAATATTTATGGTTTATCCCAATACACAGTTGAATCTTTGTGGTTTATCTAATTCCTCAAAGAATCACCCCTAAATAAAATATATGCTTGTAATATGTGATTATGGGAGGAGTGTTTCTTGCCTTCTCTGAAGTATTTGCTGGTATACACAATTTTCTATCCTTTCTATACCTCCAATACAAATAAATCAAATGCATATAGTCCATGCCTAAAGCAATACCAATGGTTACAATTATGACTGCAACTCTAGGTATAGAGGATGGCATCGGATGTCTATCATACCATTTACCATGGTTTCCTTCAGATGCAATAAACATGACCCGAAAAATAGAGCAAAGCAAGTTGTTAGTACCTTCTATAAATGACAAGGTGGTGATTCCTAAAAGACGACCTCAAAAGGTTAGCACTTGGAAAATATGGGTTTCAATTTCAGTAGAGTTGATATCATCATGATCAGACTTGGTATTCTTAGACTTCACCATGTCTATGCTTAGAAATGCATTGGCAGCAAATCCACTTTCTTTACTGCCCACAACATAAACTTTGACTGCCTTTCTTGCCACCATAGAGGTAGAGAAACCATCTACCCTGAACCATCCAACTAGAAGAAGGTTGATTAATATTTCTGTTAACCTTCACAGTATTAGGGAGGAAGTTATATATCTTACTATTAATCCTTTTCTCAGCTCCTCCCATCCTCTATTCCAAGCCATGCAAGTGTCCTTGACTTCCTGAGCCATGTAATTTTCCATGGCATCTGAAGCCCTGACACTGACTCTTCTTTCTTCAGTATCTTTAGTCCTGAAAGATGTGGTCAGCATCTTTGTCCACTCATATTTCTCTGGTAGACACACTGGAATGAAAATGCAAGAACACTCTTTCTAGGTATCATAATGCTCAATTATTTCATAGACTAGAGGAGGAAATCTTATCTTGGGATTACCCTCTTTCAATGTAAGGCTTTCAAAGTCATCAATCTGCTCAGGTTCACCCCCTCCCTATTGTTGAAATATGGTAACAAGAATATTACAATTTAATTTGTCCTTGAATTGAATTGTGAATTAAAATCAAATTGAGTCTTAACAGCTACTTCAAAATAATTAATTAATTCGATTTGAATTAATTAGTTGGAGAAATTCAAGTTAGAAGTCTTTATGAAGTCATGCAAGAGTTATCCCTTAAATTAAGGAGATAAGATTGAGTTATGTTTGAGTTGTAATTAGTTAACTCAGTTTATTGAGTTAAGTCCATTTAAATTAGTTCCAAACTATTTGAGGAACTAATAGTGAGTTATTAGTCAGTTGATGCATGCATGCACTCAACTAGTGTACTCCAGTTAGTTGAAGATTCCCTCATCAGAAACTCATGCATGTCTATTATGAGAAAGACCCAGTTGAGATAAAGACAAGGACAATGTACTATCAGTTGCATGTGTTTTCTTATAAAGAAAACTCATGCATGTAGTCAAGGAATCATTCCTTGAGGATTGTGCAGTTCTAACAGTGTGTGAGATTAGAGATCATCCACTTGGTGAGGTGAAGATCATCCACAAGGAACAACACAAGGAAATAGGAGCTTAGAGGGTAGAGAGGAAGGTTGGAGAGAATTGAAGATTGCCTATGAACATCTGTGAGGATTGTACTGAGAGCTAGCTACATGTGAGAGCTAAGTCTTTGTATAATTCCTATGTATTTCCACCTTGTATGATAACACAGATAGTGGGGTTTTTAGTTGAGGCTTTTCCAAAAGTATTTTCATGTGTATTGTGCCATTGATTCTTCTTCTTATGGTTATATTGTTCAACTCAATCTTTAAGCTTCCACAAATTGATAGTAGAAGTAGGTTATAGTATTCTGCTTTGATTTTTTGCATTATCAGGTTAACCTACATCAGATTTTCTACATGGTATCAGAGCTGGATTTGTAGAAATTTTCTACATGGTATCAGAGATGTGAATAGTATACTGATAAGAGAATTCAAAGATTGAATTTCAGGGTTGTAGGTTAAAATCAGATTCATATCATACTTCAAGGTTGGCCAATGGCATTCTATGGCTTGAGACTCGAGTATGCCTTGGAAGGTAGCTCAAATTACATAGCATGGAAAGACAGAATGGAGGCTGTATTAGAAGAAAATGGCTTGAAGGAATTCATTGATTAAGAAATCCCAAAGCCAGCTTCAAGTAATGCACAAGAGTTGGCTAAGTGGAAGAAGTGTGTGGTGAAGGCGAGATATATCATCCTTGAGGGAGTTTGAGACCATATTGTCTCGAGTCTCCATGGGAAGGATACTCCATTTTCAATGTGGAAGACATTGAAGGACCTCTACAAGAACAGTAGTGACCCGAGGAAATTGGCACTCAAGGATAAGCTTTGAAGAATCAAGATGGAGAAGGGTGATACTATTTCCACATATCTGAACAAGCTCACCACTTGCAGAGATGAGCTTGGCAATGTGGGAATAACTACTACCGATGATGATATGGTGAGCCTCACTCTCCTTGTCCTTCCAAAGAGTTAGAATAGCTACTAGGACTCTGTGAATGGAAGGGAGAAACTGCCGATTGGGAATGACTGTGGTCAAATCTTATGCATCAGGAGATCAGGAGGAGCACACGAGATGGTTCTTCATCCAAGAATGATGATGAAGAAAATCTAGCCGTAGGAAGTGTTGGCTAGTTGAATTGTTTATGAATTAAACATTCAAGTACCACATTAATTGTCAACCAGGGAACGTCTTTTTATTTCAAAGGCTACTGCGTACTGTATGTACTTAAAGTCTAAAAGCATCGAAAAGCTGTAGTATATGTAATTCTTACGCTATGTCATTACAGTACTTGTTAAGATGAAAGCAATTAATTAAAACTACGAATCTGGAAAGCGAAATAATGGATGCTCTGTTGGCAGAGGATCAGGACCCTATCCTCCAGATGGGGACGTTCAGCACCTGCCCCTGTAATCAGATTTACTAATGCACACTGCACTCTCATTCACCGGTGAGAAACAAACTCAAGTGATTAATGAAACAGAGTACTAGAAAAACAAAGAATACCAGAGGTAATGCTATCAAATCCAAACAGAGTACCAGAAAGAAACTACTGCACACTTACACACTTGACAAGAAAGTAAATGGGTGAATCTTGTGAGGAAGGTGGGCCCAGTCCCTCTCACAAGATTCCCCAGGAAAACGGAGACGGGATTAAGTGCTCAAAACAGTTTTATATTCATCTGCCAAAAAGATTAAATACAATAGAGTTCAGACTTGCTGATGTTCTCAGAATCTCGATTACAGACTGACCATAGACACCGACTAATCCCTTTTTCATGTAGATGTCTCCTCTTTATAGAGGAGACATCTGTTACAATAAAGTATTACAGCCTATTCAGTTAACCCATCTTGTCAAAAATAAGCAATTCAGAGTGCTGTTACAACAGTATGATAATACATTCTTTTCTTGAGCTTTAGCTGTTACACAGCGGGTAGCTGACTTTGACCGTGTTCTCGGGATCTTCATATTCCTTCGCCATTTCCCCATGCTGTTCATGCTGACTGTGTTCTTCTTTCTTTAGACTTCTGCTTGATTATGCCACGTCAAGATTCTTTAGATAGCTGCCATCTGTTGTTCGTGGCTGTTACAAAATAGCTTGCTTTAGGTAATTGTTGTTGCTGACTGTAGCAACTACGGAGTTGCTGCTTCTGGTGTTGCAGCAACTGCGTAGTTGCTGTTTCTGGTGTTACAGCAACTGCGTAGTTGTTGTTTTTAATGTTACAGCAACTATACATTATAACTCCTGCAAGCTTAAGACAATTATTTGACAATTTAGTCAGCGTTTCCAAGGATAAGTATAAAGATATTCACGAATATGAAATAAACAATTAAACATAGATATGCGGAAGGTTACTTCATACCTTGGGGTTAATATGTCATTATAAAATACAAGCTTTCAACTTATGACTGCAAAAGGGTAATAATACGGCAAAAGATAAGGTCAAAAATAGGTCAATTGTGAGTCCCAACATCCCCCCCAACTGAAGAGATTGCATGTCCCCCCCAACTCTGAGTCTGAGTCGGAGAACTGGGACGAACAATGCAGATTACCAAGACAATAGCTGTAGGGAGTAACATCAAACTTGTCTCTGAAACCACAAACAGTTCGTATATGTTTCCATAGTGCTGCCTCTTCTATGTTAGAAAGTCCAAACTGACCCTTATACTGATCACCCGGCAACCATAAAAGTGGGAACTTGAATTTGTATCCCATCCAATTCTCAGCACACTGTTGCACGCATTCAACATACCGAGGTACCCTTGATAATGCTACTTGCAGATTTGATGGGTTATACGGGTGATATTCTTTCCTTTCTGCGGGGCAGTTATCCCAAAATAATTTATTTGCTTCAACAGCCAATGATGCTTTGGTCTTTACATACTGTTGACAGTCTGTTAGGACCTCTGCTCGCAGTCTCATAACATGATCCTTCATGTCATCATTGTCTATCATTTTTAAGTGTTGCAAAATGAAAGTGGCAGCGTTCTGTGGTTCAGACCGAATCCACAAAAGACAATTCTGTTCATTTTGGAGGCCTGAGACATAGGAATTTTGCCAGGTAAGCTGATTCGCCAAAAAGGAAATGAAAGCTCTCAATTGTTTGTCACCTACTACAGGTGTCATGTTCATGTTTCTTTCTTCAGACACAGCCTCATTATGGAGGTACAATTCACATAGCAGGTTTTGGTCGCTTTTGGGTGCCTCTGCAAAAGTCTTCATAAACTGATCTGCTGTGACGACTTGATGAGGCCTCCCCTCTTTGATGGCCTTCAGCTGAATGAATGCAAGCCTTTCCCTTAAGAATGTGGCATAGTTGAAGGAGGGTTTCCTTGTGGCGAGCATCCTTTGACATAACTCAAACATCAGGGACATCCTGTGTTTCAGTTCCTTAATTTCTTTATACTGGGCCCTGCACTGTTCCAGTGCTTCCCAGTTCTTATAAGCATGGTCAAACCAGGTCCCTTTCTGTTGTTCAAATGCTTTGCCTTGAGACTGGTGATATTCTCTCCACCATGTACGTTTCAATTCCTGAAAGCTTTCTGTTTCTATACATGCATCCGTAACAGTGGGAGGCTCTGTTTGCATACAGGCATCAACCAGAATCATCTGTTCTGTTGAAGTGGGCTGGGATGATCCAGCATCTCTCTTCATCTTTAACCAGAGCTTCTTTCTCCTGCTGGGCTAATTCATTGTTCTCCAGATTGATTTTGGTGGACCATGGTGAATCTGTCTCTTTTTCTTCTTCTTCCATACTAGTCTGGGCAGGCCGGGGTGAGTCCTTGTTTTCTTCTTCCTTTTCTTCCTGCATAGCATCGGGAAGCTCCTTTGTTTGTTCCTGTGCAACCCCTGAGGAACTTACTGGTTCTTGTGTGTCAGTAAGTTCTTGATCTTGTGCAGCTTCAGGTGAACTTACTGGTTCTTGTGTGTCAGTAAGTTCCTGGTCTTGGTCTTGCATGTTCTCTGGATGACCTGTTGGTTCTTGTGTATCAACAGGTCTCACCGACTGCATTTCTTCTAAGGATCCTGTTGGTTCTTGTGTAACAACAGGCTTCTCTGTCTGCACTTCCTCTGAAACAGGTTCTTCTGTCTGCACATCCTCTGAAGCTCCTGTTGGTTCTTGTGTATCAACAGGGCTTTCTGACTGTACTTCTTCTGAAGCTCCTGTTGGTTCTTGTGTGTCAACAGGGCTTCCTGACTGCACTTTTTCTACAGATCCTGTTGGTTCTTGTGTAGCAACAGGTCTTTCTGTCTCAGCAGAGAATTGTGAAATTTTTACTTCAGCATCAGCAGACTCCTTTGTTTCATTTTCAGCCTCGGGGGCTTCCTTTATTGGTTCTTGTACTAACCTATACCCTGCCTGAGCATATATCTCACCACAATTTGCACACAGATACTCGATATCTTTGCTTTTCTCTGCTGCCGACGCTGCTCTTGCTAAAACATGCAGGCTGAATTCTTCTTGATATGCTTCCCTGATTCTTATTATCTCTTCCTGGTAATCCTGAATCTGAGCTTTCAGAAACTCAATTTCTTCTTGCAGGGCGGGTATAGTAGGCTGATCCTGTGAGACAGTGGATTCCAGTGGAGGCAGAGGTTCTGCTACGTCAATTTGATCAATATTTCCCACAGGTGGTTCTTGTGTGTCACCCGGGGTAGTGGCTGGTTCTTGTGTTGCAGCCACTTGCTCGCTATCATTCTGGGTGTCGGCAGCTGGTTCTTGTGTATCAGCTGTCTTAAGATATGATGCCACGAAGCTATGAACGCTCTGCATCTCAACCTTTGTGGGTGAAGGAGAGGGGTTTCGAGGAGTGGCTGGAGTGCGGGGTTTTAAAGCAATGGATGGTGAGGTGGAGGAATTAAGGGATCCAACTACTGCCGTTTTTCGTTTTGGTAAAAAGGCAGGGAATTGGGGTGTTTTCCTCTTCCTGCTGGCTCTTGAGGTCGGAACAGTAGTCGGGGTGGTGGGTGCTTTGGTTGAAACCCTCGTTCTTCTTCTTTTTACTGGGGTTTTCTTTGCCTGCTGCATTTTTCGCTTAAGCTGCGTAATTGGGATATTATCGTCGGAATCATCAGTAGAGATACTGAGTATGGGGGCGGGAGAATTGGTTCTTTTGGGAGACATGGTTGATTCCGCTGCTGCTTGTTCATTTTCTGCAACATGCATAGGTGTTTGCTGGGGTTGTTCGGGAATATGTTCTGTCTGCTGAGGGTTTTCCAAAGGGGTTTGCTCAGGGGTGTCGTCCGTTTGTTGAGGAGGCTCCTGGTCTCGCTGAGGTGTGTCCTCAGCTTGACGAGGAGTTTCCTCTTCTTGATGAGGACTACCCTGCACAGGCTGTGGAATTCTTTCCTCCGGATGGGGATTAATGGGGGGTGGAGGGATGTTCAGAGGAAGGGCTTTGTTAATCAGCAGTTGGATTAGGCGATGGTGTTTTAGGGAGAGAGCTGGATTCTTCTCTTTCATAGCATATCGTGCCATATTTTTAAGACAACCCAGCAAATAATATGGCATGTTCAATAATTGACCATTTCTTAAGTGATTTAACAGAACGAAGTCATGCTGGTAGATTACCTGGTAACGACCTTCGCATGTTAGATACTGCTTGACGAATTCAGCGACTCTTGGCCATGGTTGAGGTAACGACCGCAATGCTACACCTCTGCCCTTGGTTTCTACTTCCTCGCCCGGACGGAGAAAGTCTTGCTGCGCGTTCAGAATCAAGTGCTTCCTGATGAACCACCTTGTTCCAGTGGCTGGGAGTCCGGTGACTTCGGCTATGAATTCTTCCGTAATCGGAACTTGAATTCCTTGGACGACAGAGAATCCTTCTGTCAAATTGCATGTGAATTCCAGGACTTGCTGCTCGTCAAAGTCCGGAAGTCTCCTGAAATATTCTATCCATCCAGCTTGCAAGAAAATTTGGTAAATTTCCAGAAAGAGCTCCAGAACTGCTGTCGTGCCTGGTTCATGAGTGATGAGGGTTCCTCCCATGGCTGTTGTCTCGGTAAATCTTCAGAGTTCGGGGCCGAGCTACCGATTTCAACTCAGAGTATTCATCACAAATGGTAACATGCTGTAGTTTCTACATACAACCGGGAGAATTAAGGGTGGCAGTTGTTGGCGTGGTTTACCATTATGGAAATTGCTTTGGTAACCCCCCCCCTTCCTACGTGTGAATGATATGATTGGGAAATGCAATCATTTGATGGACCTATCAACCTTTTTCCGCTTATCTATTATTTAATGCTTATTCATAAACGTGCATACCTTCGCCCTTTACCTTTTTTTGATCGCTGCGTCAAAAAGTCTTTTCTCGTCTGCTGTCAAATTATAATCATTACCGCGGATCTGAAAGCACGGGAATATGGGTGATTTATAATGATAATGACGGGAAGTGACGGTGAGGTACTGTAATCATCACGAAAGGTGGTATATTTCGTGTGGAAAGGATATTTCGGATCAGGAAGCAATATCGTGGCACCGAGATTGGTGTTGCAGCAACAGAGAATTATCGTTGGGGCAACTGGGATTACGGGGAAACGTTTGTAAAAACGGGGAATGTGCTGGAGAAATGGAACTAGTGTTACAGCAACAGGAATAATGTTGGGACAACAGGAAGTGGTGTTGCAGCAACGGGGATAGTGCCGCAGCAACATGGTGTTGCAGCCACGGGAAATGGTGTTGCAGCAACAGGAAATGGTGTTGCAGCAACAGGAAATGGTGTTGCAGCAACAAGAAATGGTGTTGCAACAACAGGAAATGGTGTTGCAGCAACAAGAAATGGTGTTGCAGCAACAGGAAATGGTGTTGCAGCAACAAGAATTCGGAGTCCGCCCAGTAATTCCTTTTGAAGCCTTTGCTCTCAGCTACTTCCCATGCTACATCTGCAAAATCTCGAAATATAATATTGCACTCCTTGGCAGGATTTATTAGTTCCTAAAAAAAAATGTCTAATCCTAAAAATTACATAAATAATAGAAATTCAAGTGCTTTGAGGGACATCAAGTTTCCCTGGAAAAGAATACTGTTTTATTGCCATGCAAGTGGCTTTAAAGTCCTCTTTGGAAACCGGTCACTGATACAACCGAAGTCGGTAGCCATTCACTAACAGTGGTGTTCTGCTTCCATCAATTGTTAATAGTCTAACCGTTCCATTTGGGAAAACAGTATCCACTTCATACGGTCCCAGCCATCTTGTTCTCAGCTTCCCTTGAAAGTTCTCGAAACGTGAGTCATAAAGAAGAGCCCAGTTACCTTTCTGGAACTGCTTTTTTTTAATGGTTCTGTCATGCCATCTGCTCCTTTGTTGCTGTATCATAGTTGTTTGGTGGACGGCATCCAGTCTTTTCTCGTCCAGTTCCTGCAACTGCTGCAACCTGGCTGTCTGTGCATCAGTTAAATCAAGGTTAACAGCTAAGGCAGTTCTTAAGGTTTTAATTTCAAATTCTACAGGAAAAATAGCATTCTTTCCAAAAACCAATTCATAGGGTGAAAATCCTGTTGTGTTTCTCCAAGTGGTTCTGTAGGCCCAAAGAGCCTCGGGCAAACGCTGAAACCAGTCCCTTCTATTCTCCTTTATTGTTTTTGTTAAGATAGCTTCTATGACCTTATTGGTGCTTTCCACCTGCCCATTTGCTTGGGGGTGGTAAGGTGTGGTCATCTTATGCTTGATATGATATTTCTGAAGCGTATCTTTGAAACCGTGAGAATTAAAAGGAGGTCCTCCATCAGTGACTAATTCCCTGGGTAGTCCAAATCTAACAAAGATTTCTTCAAATAAGAATGTTAGTACTGCTTCTTCATTAGCTTTAATGAGTGCTTTGGCCTCTACCCATTTAGTCATGTAATCTGTGCATACTAAAATGTAAACTCTTTGATTAGATGGAGGATTAATGGGACCTACAAAATCTAATGCCCATTTCTCAAAGGGTTCGAGAGTTACCTGAGGGTTGAGTGGCATTTCATCCCTATGGTTGGGCTAGCCCATTCTTTGGCAGCTGTCACAAGCCTTCACATATTTTTTAGCATCTTTAAAAAGTGATGGCCAGTAATAACCCATTCTAAGCACCTTGTGAGCTGTTCTTTTATCTGCAAAATGTCCTCCACAAGGACCATCGTGACAAGCTTTCAATATGTCATAAATCTCATCTTCCCCAACGCATCTCCTGATTTCTTGATCTATTCCTGTATGGAACAGACACCCGCTTATCCAGCTGTACCTAGCACTTTGTTGGATGATCTTCCTTCTTTCTCTGTGTGATAGGTGTGATGGTAATTTTCCTGCAACTAGGTAATTGGCAATGTCTGCATACCAAGGTGAGTGAGCAGATACTGCAAATAGATACTCATCAGGAAAAGAATCATCTACTGGAACATTTTCATTGGTTTTTAAACGAGAAAGAAAATCAGCAACTACATTTTCTTTTCCTGGCCTATCTACAATTGTGATATCAAATTCCTGTAATAGTAACAACCACCTGGTGACTCGAGCATTAGTAATTGATTTATTCATTAAATACTTGATGGCCGAGTGGTCTGTATGCACAAAGGTAGTATAGCCAGTAATATAATGCCGAAATTTATTAATAGCATAAATAACTGCTAAAAATTCTTTCTCAGTTACTGTATAATTTAACTCAGCTGGTGTCATGTTTTTGCTAATGAAATAGATAGCATAGGGGAGATTGTTTTCTTCCTGACCCAGGACAGCTCCAATTGCCGTGTCTGAGGCATCAGAGGAAATGTGAAAGGGTAATGCCCAGTCGGGTCCTCTCAAAATAGGAGCTGTGGACAACTGATGCTTAAGTTTATTGAATGCAGTCTCACAGTCATCAGTCCACTTGAATTCAGCATTTTTCATTAATAACACAAACAAAGGAGAAGCTATTTTAGAAAAATCCTTAATAAATCTTCTGTAATATCCGGCATGTCCTAAAAAACTTCTCACCTCTGTTTGTGTTTTGGGGATAGGAAGGTTCTGAATCACCTGAATCTTAGCTGGGTCGACTTGGATTCCTAAAAATGAAATGAAATGACCTAATACAATGCCTTGGTTCATCATCATGTGGCACTTTTCAGTGCTTAAAGCGAGGTGTGCTTCAATACACCTCTTGAGTACTTTTTCAAGGTTTTGCAGGGCATCTTCAAAGGTCACTCCATAAGGAGTGAAGTCGTCCATGAATATTTCTAATGAATCGTTTAACATATCAGAAAAGATTCCTATCACCGCTCTCTGAAATGTCGCTGGAGCATTACACAACCCAAATGGCAGTACTCTATAGGCAAAGGTTCCCCATGGGCTGGTAAATGTGGTTTTGTCCTGATCCTGGGTGCAATCCTGATTTGGTTGTATCCACTAAACCCATCCAAGAATGAGAAGAATTTCTTACCTGCTAAGTTATCCAATACTTGATCAATAAAAGGTAAAGGGAAATGATCTTTTTGGGTTGCTTTATTTAATGATCTATAGTCTACACATACTCGCCATTTCCCGTTCTTCTTTGGTACGATTACGAGTGGAGAAACCCACTCGCTGTCAGATATTGGATATATGAATCCTGCATTTAAAAGTTTCTGGAGTTCCTCCTTCACAATTTCTCTGAGGTTAGGGTTCATTCTTTGTTGGGGTTGACAGACTGGTCGGGATCCCTCCTTAATGTATATACGATGAGTACATAATTCAGGGGAGATTCCTTTCATGTCTGTGTAGTCCCATGCGAATGCTTCTTTGTTTGCTTGGAGTAACTTTATTAATTTCTGTTTTTCATCATCAGTCAAATCAGGATTTATATTCAGCGTTTTACCAGGTTCAATTTCAACTGTTGTGCTCTTGGAAGAGTTGCCTAATGCTGTCTGGCATAAGTTTTCATCTTTCATATTCTGCTGGGATTCAGGTTCTAGGATTGCAGCGAAGTGATTAAATGTTTCTGGATTAACCGAAGAGGGTTCAGAGATAAAACTACTAATTAGTTCATCTTCGGTGGAATCTTTAAAGGTCAAAGCTTGCCCAATAGTTAATATCGGTTGGGTTTCCTCATCCTCATAGTCTACCCATATAGAATTGTCACTGTTAATCATGGGAGTGGCATGGGGATAGAGGGTCAGCTGTTTAGTTTCTTGTCCATTGGAGATGGTCATTGATCCAGATCTACAGCTGATGAAAGCATCTGCTGTAGCCAACCAAGGTCTCCCTAGAATCAACGAATGACCCCCCAACTTTGTTTTGGTTTGTAAAACCACAAAGTCAACCGGGTAGTTCCAGGATTCTACAGAGATTATAAGGTCTTCAATGACCCCTTCAGGTTTGATAGTAGAACGGTCAGCTAATTCTAAGATAGTAGGAGTTTCCCTGATAAAATTTTTCAGCTGGAGCAATTGAGCTGTTTCGAGAGTCATGATATTTATTGCAGCTCCTAAGTCTACTAAGACTTTAGAGATAAAGGTTTTTCTGACCTGGACTGTTACTGTAGGGTGACCAGGGTCACCATACTTGACAGGATAATCTTTTTCAGTCATTAAGGCAGTTAATTCCCCCATCACATGAACTGTGAGGGGGTCCTTAGCCTTCCTTCCAGGTTTCTTTACACAGATGTCTCTAATAGTTCTAGCGTATATAGGAACATCCCTTAGTGCTTGCAATAGTGGGATTTTAACATACAAGTTCTGTAACTCTCCTAAAATATTGAAGGTAGGTTGTTCAGGTGTTTTAGTGAGAGCCAGTCTTTCAGGGAATGGTGGATCTACCGTTTGGTTGTTATTGTTAGGTGTTGTTTCTACTGTTTCAGTACTATGGTTAGCTGGTTTCTCTTTTCTAGTCTCTTCTTTGTCAGAGTCCGTGATATCATCTATAATAGGTTCAACTATTCTCCCTGAGCGAAGGTGGATATCATTACATTGCAGGGGAGAAATAGACTGATTTTGAATGTCAATAACTTGCAAGGCCTTATTATTATTCGGATTGGGGTTAGGTTGTACAGGCAACTGTGGTCTCATTGCCTGATTATTCGGAGGATTATTAGATGGTAAGGAAAGAGATTGTTGTTGTTGAGGAAAGGGTATCTGTTGGGCTGCCCAGTTTGGGTTCCATTGATTAAAGTATGGTTGCTGGGGGGCCCAAGGATTCCACATAGTAGGGTCAGGAAAAGGGATATTTGGTTGCTGCATAAGTGGAAAGTTCATTGTGTTGAAGGGTGGGTATTGCATTTGATTCATGGGTGGGTAAAAAGGAGAATTATTATTCCAACGATTGAATGTTGTATTAGAGCTCGTACCTTGTCTCTGCGGCCATTGCCTCCTCTGAGTCATTAGGTACACCGCTTCAGCTTCTTCTTCAGTTGTCTGTAGTGCTGCTTTGATTCCAGGCAGAGAGGGGCATTGCTGTGTTTCATGATCCTTTTCGCAGATTGTGCATATAGGCATCCTATCCAGTGGACATTCTCTAAGTGGATGTTTTTCTCTGCATTTTGAACAGAAAATTGCCAGAGCAGCTTCTACTTCTGCCTGTTTCTTCTTGACCTGCAGAGCATCAATCTGTGAAGCAAAATAACTTAGCATTTCAGTTTTAAATTCTTCTAATAAGTTACCTATCTCAGCTCTTGTTGCTCCTCCACTGGCTGACTTCTGAACCCTTGAATACACATTATCTCTGCTTTTTGATCTGCCTGCTGCTCCCCTTGAACACCGCATACAGAGCTTAATAATTTCATCAAAGGGTTCTTTAGAAATGTCCCCTTTCCCAAGCATGTTCAGCATGTCCAGGCAATCATCTCTTACCCCTTTCAGCAGTATGGTCTTCAAAATGTCTTTGCTCATATTAGGATGATCAGACCGCTGCAGATTATACTGTAATCTTTCCACGAAATCTTCCAAATTCTCGTCCTCTTTCTGGACCATTTTAAACAATTCTTCCTTTCTTTCTCTTGTCCAGCAGTAGTCTTGATACTTAGCCAGAAATCCCTCTTTCATTTGGTCCCAGGTGGTGATTGCCTGAGCTCCCAAGCTCATAAACCACCTCAGTGCGTTCCCTTTTAGTGTTGCTGGAAACAATTTCAACTTCTGATTAGGACTTATGTAATCATAGCTTCTACACAGTATGTCGAATTCGAAGAGGAATTCGTTCGGATCTTCGGAGGACAACCCATGGAAATTGGGTAATGCCGAGAGTGGAATATTCTTCATGGGGGTTGTTCCTCTCGGAAGTTCCCCAATAGGGAATTCCAGGGTAGAGAGCGAGTTTTCCCCTCTCCCTTTTGTTCTGTTATCCTCCATCGGTATTTTCCCTGAATCACTCACTTTATCTTCTGTGTCTTCTGTTTCTTCAGGTTCCTCTACCGGTTCCTCGGTGTACTCTGGTGCTTCCAGCTTCCTCTTAGGTCCTATCACTTCCTCCGTCTGTTGGTCTGTTTGTGAGGAGTATTGGATCTGGGGTCTCCGGGAACTCGTCCTCTGTGACGCTTCGGCCTTAGAGATGATTTCTTCGATGTAAGTTTTCCTTCCTCCTTTGCCGCCTGTAAAATTAGGTTTCTTGCGTCCTCTCATACACCTGTTATTTTCACAAAGAAACCATTAATGCTTTTAGAATTCTTTAGTTGCCTTCCCCGGCAACGGCGCCAAAATGTTGGCTAGTTGAATTGTTTATGAATTAAACATTCAAGTACCACATTAATTGTCAACCAGGGAACGTCTTTTTATTTCAAAGGCTACTGCGTACTGTATGTACTTAAAGTCTAAAAGCATCGAAAAGCTGTAGTATATGTAATTCTTACGCTATGTCATTACAGTACTTGTTAAGATGAAAGCAATTAATTAAAACTACGAATCTGGAAAGCGAAATAATGGATGCTCTGTTGGCAGAGGATCAGGACCCTATCCTCCAGATGGGGACGTTCAGCACCTGCCCCTGTAATCAAATTTACTAATGCACACTGCACTCTCATTCATCGGTGAGAAACAAACTCAAGTGATTAATGAAACAGAGTACTAGCAAAACAAAGAATACCAGAGGTAATGCTATCAAATCCAAACAGAGTACCAGAAAGAAACTACTGCACACTTACACACTTGACAAGAAAGTAAATGGGTGAATCTTGTGAGGAAGGTGGGCCCAGTCCCTCTCACAAGATTCCCCAGGAAAATGAAGATGGGATTAAGTGCTCAAAACAGTTTTATATTCATCTGCCAAAAAGATTAAATACAATAGAGTTCAGACTTGCTGATGTTCTCAGAATCTCGATTACAGACTGACCATAGACACCGACTAATCCCTTTTTCATGTAGATGTCTCCTCTTTATAGAGGAGACATCTGTTACAATAAAGTATTACAGCCTATTCAGTTAACCCATCTTGTCAAAAATAAGCAATTCAGAGTGTTGTTACAACAGTATGATAATACATTCTTTTCTTGAGCTTTAGCTGTTACACAACGGGTAGCTGACTTTGATCGTGTTCTCGGGATCTTCATATTCCTTCGCCATTTCCCCATGTTGTTCATGCTGACTGTGTTCTTCTTTCTTTAGACTTCCGCTTGATTATGCCACGTCAAGATTCTTTAGATAGCTGCCATCTGTTGTTCGTGGCTGTTACAAAATAGCTTGCTTTAGGTAATTGTTGTTGCTGACTGTAGCAACTACGGAGTTGTTTCTTCTGGTGTTGCAGCAACTGCGTAGTTGTTGTTTCTGGTGTTACAACAACTGCGTAGTTGTTGTTTTTAATGTTACAGCAACTATACATTATAACTCCTGCAAGCTTAAGACAATTATTTGACAATTTAGTCAGCGTTTCCAAGGATAAGTATAAAGATATTCACGAATATGAAATAAACAATTAAACATAGATATGCGGAAGGTTACTTCATACCTTGGGGTTAATATGTCATTATAAAATACAAGCTTTCAACTTATGACTGCAAAAGGGTAATAATACGGCAAAAGATAAGGTCAAAAATAGGTCAATTGTGAGTCCCAACAGGAAGTAAGGAAAGGAAAGGGAAGGGGAAGGCTTCCCATTTCAAATTGAATTCTTCTCATGGAGGGAAGAAGGGTGACATGTCGAAAGTAAGATGCTTTAATTGTCATAAGATGGGACATTAAGCGACTAATTTCCCATCGAAGAAGTCCAAGATGGGATCCTCGTAAGGATCAGAAGGTGAGGCATTAGCCTCTCAGTTCGAAATGGACTTTACCCTCAGCACATGCATGGTGTCATTGATGATGGGTTGTGTTTGGTATCTTGATAGTGGAGCCTCATTCCACATGACCGGTGATAAAAATTTATTCAGTACCTTGGAGGAGAAAGACCTCAAGATGCACATAGAGTTGGGCGATGATGGAAGGTATAGTGTTTCAGGAGTGGGCATAGTTGCTTTTCAGAGGAAGCATATAGTTCCTATCACCTTGACAGATGTGAAGTATGTGCCTGGACTGAAGAATAACTTGGTATCAGTTGCGATGTTGGAGGAAAAATGCTATGATGTTGTCTTCAGTAAAGGAAAGGCATTCCTAAGACACATAGCCACGGGTCAGACCAAGAGGAAAGAGATTTGGGTGAAGAATATATATAAACTAGAGGTAGATGATTGTGCAACATTGAGTACGAAAGAAGAATTGGTGCAAAGCCAAGACATTGGCAAGTTGTGGCACTGGCGGTTGGGCCATTTGCATCATGGGGCTTTGAAGATACTGCAGCAAATATCTACAGGACTTCCCAAAGGTAAACTTAAGCAAGTTGACACGTGTAAAGGTTGTACCTTGGGAAAGTACACCAAGTCTTCCTTTCATGATTGAGACAATCGAGTAGAGGCTATCTTAGAGTGTGTTCATACTGATGTGTGTGGACCACTCTCGATGGCATCCACAGTGAAGCAAAGGTATTATGTGATTTTCATTGATGATTATTCTCGTAAATGCTAGATTTATTTCATGCAAAAGAAGGACCAAACCTTCACAAAGTTTTTTGAGTTCAAAGCTTTGGTCGAGAAAGAGTTAGGGAAGAAGATCAAGGCCTTAAAAAGTAAAAATGGTGGAGAATATGTCTCTTAAGAGTTTAAGGACTTTTGCGCAGTGGAAGAAATTAAAAAAAAGTTGACAGCACCTCCTAACCCACTGTAGAATGGGGTGGCCGAGAGGAAGAACAAGATTATTGTACGGGCATCACGGGAAATGTTGCATGACCAAGGCCTACCACTTCACTTGTGGACTGAGGCATGTGACACAATAGTCTATTTGTAGAATAGAAGCCCTCATCGCATAATTGGGATGAAGACACCAGAGGAAACTTTCTCCGGTAAGAGACCAGATGTGGGTCACTTCAGGATCTTTGGTTCATCGGTATATTGCTGTGGGACAAAGGATGCATGGAAGAAGCTTGAGACAGAAGTTGGGAATATTTGTGGGGTACACTGATACACCTCACAACTATTGGGTGTACTTTCCTACCAGTTGGAGGATAGTGGTTTGTAAAGATCTCAAGTTTGATGATCAAAAGTCCATGCGAGTTTCCCTTGAGAGGGAGCTCCAACTACAAGTTGTGGAGGAACTGTTGATTCCTAAGGCGAAGGAGCCTTAGATTGATGTGGATCAGTCGCATGCAGAGGTTCCAATAGTGGAGACATCCACTCAAGCAGAGTCTTCTAGAGATGGACGAAAGCGCACAAGAGAAGCTGACAGATTGTTGGAGGATACGAGAGAGAATGTGGGAGAACCATTTTCTCAACGCAAACAAAGGAGCTCGCCTGAGAGGTACACTGGATACATGGCCCTTGTTGGGGAATGTGTTGAGACCGAGCCATCTTCCTTTGAGGAAGTTGTCCAACAGCCGATTTGGGTTGATGCTATGGTGGAGGAGTATGACTCCATAGTTTGTAACAGTGTTTGGGATGTGGTTCTGAGACTGGAGAACAAGGCAGTTGTGAGTTCCCATTGGCTTTACAAGGTAAAGTAGGCTGTTGATGGTAGTGTGGAGAATCATTAGGAAAGGTTTGTTGCCCGTGGATTTTCACAAGTCGAGAGGATCATGTTGCTGCAATATATTTCTACAGAGGAGCAAGATGCTGACATTTTGACAAAGGCATTGTAAAGTGTAAATTCGAGTTCCATAGAGATAGGATCGGTGTGGCAGATAATCCCTTTCTTGTTGAGAGGGAGTGTTGAAATATGGCAACAAGAATATTCCAATTTAATTTTTCCTTGAATTAAATTATGAATTAAAATCGAATTTAGTCTTAACAAATACTTGGAAATAATTAATTAATTCGATTTGAATTAATTAGTTGGAGAAATTCAAGTTAGAAGTCTTTCTAAAGTCATGCAAGAGTTATCCCTTAAATTAAGGAGATAAGATTTAGTTATATTTGAGTTGTAATTAGTTAACTCAGTTTACTGAGTTAAGTCAAGTTGAATTAGTTCCAAACTGTTTGAGGAAATAATAGTGAGTTATCAATCAGTTGATGCATGCATTCACTCAACTAGTGTACTCTAGTTAACTGAAGATTCCTCATCAGAAACTCATGCATGTCTATTCTGAGAAATACCTAGATGAGATTAAAGGCAAGGACAATGTACTATTAGTTGCATGTGTTTTCTTATAAAGAAAACTCATGCATGCAGTCAAGGAATCATTCCTTGAGGATTGCGTAGTTCTGACAGTGTGTGAGATCAGAGATCATCCACTTGGTGAGGTGAAGATCATCCACAAGGAACAACGCAAGGAAATAGGATCTTGGAGGGCAGAGAGGAAGGCTAGAGAGAAACCAAGATTTCCTATGAGCATCTGTGAGGATTGTACTGAGAGCTAGCTAGCTGTGAGAGCTAAGGCTTTGTATAATTCCTATGTTTTTCCACCTTGTATAATAATACAGATAGTGGGGTTTTTAGCAAAGGCTTTCCCCAAAGTATTTTCATGTGTATTGTGCCATTGATTCTTCTTCTTCTAGTTATATTGTTCAACTTGATCTTTAAGCTTCTGCAAATTGATAGTAGAAGTAGGTTATAATATCCTGCTTTGATTTATATTGCATTATCGAGTTAACCTACATCATATTTTCTACACCGATCACTCCACATACAACATACCGTCATTGCATCCATGGCATCCATTTCTCAGGCAACCCACAGAGGGCAGTAGGAACTTGGAATCAGGAAGTGATTTTAGTGTTCCAGGCATCCGACGAGCAAGAAGAGTCCTGACCTCTTCCACTGTGAAAATTACAATGCATTTGCATCCGTCATTGCAGTGACAGATCTCAGGAACAGATGCAGCAGATTTCAAAGGAAAGCATTGCAAAAGGATGGACTGCACGTTATGGGCATTGGATACATACTTCATGAATTGCTTCATCGAAGAATTGGACTTTTTGAATGACAACATTACACATAAAGATCTTTGTTATTATTCTTACACGTGGTGAGTCCAATACCATGAAAGCTCTCGACTTCTCGGCCTCTTAGGGTGGCCAGAACATCCCTGGCACCCATTTCCAGATCTAGCCTCCCTTTGGAGATACTTGTAATAAACACCGCTAAATTGCCGATGCAAGATATTCCCACCTCTGGAAAATTAACGAAACCAGTCACAGCTTCACTCACCTCAAGCTGCCCCACAGCAACACAGGATAGCCATCCCAACCACACAACCACCTTTATAATCAACACCTTCATCGCGTACAGGCTTCCCTTCGAATTCAAAATAATACCCATTTCAAAAAATAAAATGGAGATGCGCGTTTCCCTCACAAGTAATTCAACACCCAAGAAAAACCTCCTTCGTCTTGCAGTATACATATCATAGCAACAAATTTTTATTCTGCAAATCTAGATATGGCATCTTTCCTTCCTCTCCATATTTCGCACAATAAAGTTTAGTTTGGGGTACATAAGTCGATAAAGTTTAATACGAGGCATATGATTAAAATCTAATGGTTAGTTTCCAAAATTTTCTGAAACGTACCAACGTGTTTTCTATTTTTCAGATAAAGAAGTTTGATCATATATATATTCATTCTTTTAAAGGTACATAAAGTTTGTTCTAGTATTTTATCCCATTCCTAAATAAAGTAAATTTGTTTTCAATGTTCTTTTTTTTCCTCAAAGTGAAGAGGCTTGTAGACACTCTTCTTTTTTCTTATTCCCAAAGTCCAAAAACGTGGGACTGTGTTTGTTACTCATTTATAAGAAATGTGGAAAATAATAAGCAAGGACTATGTTTTCATGGTGTTTATTATATGTTCTTATGATATAACAATGAGAGTTAATGAAGTGGTGTCCAATATGCCTTCATTTTTAGTTGTTCAATGATCCATGTGGATCTTTAGATACAATGGCATGGAAAAGCTCAAAATTCAAAGTGGCAGAAAAAACAAGTATCTTGACATCATATCGAAGTGCTTGTCACTTTGATTCCAATGATGCAAACGAAAATCCAATCCGAGTCTGGATGATGAAGTTATGGCATAAATAAGATTGCCTTGTTCCTTTGGAAAATGAAGCTTTTTCCTAAAAGAAATGGGTTTTTAGCCTTAAAAGGGAAAATCATAATCAGAGGGTCCAAAGGGGCAGACTTAAGGCAGGCAGGCAGAACCCTTGATCAGCGATCTGCAATTAATCGAAGTCAGGGGCATGCCATGTGCGATATCGGGATTTTAGAACCAGCGACATGTGATATAGAGATTGCCGATATCGGCATCGGCAATTGCCAAAGGCAGGACTCCTGGGCCATAGCGATGCGATATGTTGATGGCGACATGCAATCTCAACTGTCGGACCGGAAACAGATCAATGGTCCAGATTTAATCGACGATATCGGTGATCGGCATATTGACAATTGACGATCGACATATCAGCATATCGGCGATCAATAATCGGTAATCAGGAGATCGACGTATCGACTATCGGCGATTGGTGATCCCCCGATATACAGGGCCATTGACATCAGTGATAGTGATTTGCGATAAGTGTAGACACAACAGGCAAATAAGGCATATTTAATATATTTTGAGATCCGGAAAAAGGCTTTACGGTCGGAATTTTCAATGCTTCTGTGTATTGTTTGTTTAACGGAAAAAGGCCTATTTTCAGGGTTTGTTGCGCCTGCTAATCCTTCCATCTGAATGAATTCTATTCTAAACAAACAAACCCCTAATTTGTAAGTGGCATTGTGTTATAAAACCTGATCAACATGGAAAAGTATAGGGGGAGAGGCTTTTTGGCACATAGTTCGAGGCAGAGCTTGCAAGAAAGGGCGAAAGTGCATTTTGTCTAAATTGGACAAATCTTATAAGTTTTCAACCCCTCTCGACACCACGGACATAGTGGTGATATCCATTTCTCCATCTGAGTTCTCCTTTTCTTAGCCATTTTCCATAATGGAGGTATAAGACTCCTTTTATGTAACTGATGATTGTATTCTCTTCTTTTGATGCCATTTAATGAATGAAGGCCTCCCCATTGATCGAGCAGGGCCCGAAGACATATTCCAAGTTGGAAAAACTCCATTATCAAGTCTTGGTGTCTTCCTTTCATGCCTTTATGTATTTCTTCTTCTCTCTTGTGTGCAAATTAAATTTCTATGTTAAGCTACAATTTTCACATGTGATTATTTTCGTACATCTATAAGCAAAAGATCCCTGGATCAAGTGGTATCAAAGCTGGTCTTTTTAGATGTGAATTGCATGTTTGTATGCTAACAAGAAATAGGATCCAAAGAGGTGAAGGGGAACTAGAGACTTTCGATCCCGAAGCAGGGTGTGCACATCGAAGGAAAAACATTGCAGAAGATGAAGCTCATCTTGAAGAGAAGCACAATTTTTGCAAGACCTTCTATTCAATGGCAGAGAATGTCGGTCACTTGGTTTTAAGGCTGGAGAGAGTAGAAGGGAGAAAACCAGAAGAAAAAGGTTCAACACATGGAAATGGTGGAGAAGAACACCTGCCTTCTCCTTCCACAAGTGAAAGTTCTTCTTCATCTCACCACCATAATCATAGAAATTCAAGGGATGCCTCTAAGAAACCTTTCTTTAAATTAGATGTGAAATTTGATCTCCCCATGTTTAATGGTGAAAGTAATGCAAAAAAGCTTAATAATTGGATTAGCTAGATTTAGGTCTATTGCAGGATTCAGCAGATCGTGGAGGATGAGGCAAAGATTTAGCTGGCCTCTCTACGGCTGAGCAACACCACTCTCGTTTAGTGGGAGAGAAAATTACAGAGTAGTAAGAACGTGTGTAACCTCTTTTCCTCATGGCCTGATTTTATTTCTACGTTAAAGGAATAGTTTTATCCCTTGGGTTACAAGAAAAAAACTTTAATTAATTGGTAGTATTTAAGGCAAGGCAAAGGTTAGGATGTTCAGAGTTTTAGAGAGGAGTTTAGAAAGCAAGCACCGAATTTGGGTATTGCACTTGATACACCTGAAGTAGTAACTAAGTATATTGGCTCATTACGTAGCTACATTGGGCATTCATTATTGTTTTTTGAACCAACCGCTATTGACTCAACCAGCGTAAAGGAAATTCATATTGAGAACAGGGGAAAAAATGAAAGAGATGATCATTCCATAAAACCACCGTTCGAACCTCCCAATGGTAAGCCTAAAGTGAAATGGAAAGGAAAGGAGAAGAAAATGGCAGTAGCCAAAGAAGAAGAAAGGTTGTATTGCAATCACTGCAAAATGGAAGGCCACGTTGACGATCACTGTTGGAAACAACACCCAAAAAAGCATCCAAAGAAGTATGTAGGAAAAGGGAAGCAGAGGACAGTGGCAACTACGCAACAAGACCTTGGATCAGATTCAGGTGATGAAGCATTAATCATAACCACAGGAACAAAAGGTACTCTTACACCTCATGTTAATTCTGAATCGCATGAAGGCACTAGTTCTATGAATGAGTCCCTTTCTAATGATCAAAAGATAATTGAACTATTCCATATTAGAGTTGTTGTAAATCATACTAACGTTGAAACTCTATTTGATACTGGATCCCAAGCAAACGTAATTGCAGAATCCCTGGTAAAGAAAATTGTCTTAGAAACAAAACCACATCCAAAACCTTACCCGCTTGTATGGATACATGATAAAGCAAAACTGATTGTAACCAAGCAGTGTAAAGTAAAATTTGAAGTTGCTTCTAAGCTAGTGGATGAAGTAGAACTAGATGTGATCCCCTTAGATATCTGTGGCATGGTGTGAAGGAGCCAATATCTATAAGATAGAAAGGCAGTCTTTTTCCGTCATGAAAATAAATACCAAATCACAAAAGATGGGGTAGAATATATAGTAAGGGCTCATCAAAATAAAATCAATGCCAGCCTTGTAATTGCTGAACAAATGAAAAGGCTGGTGAATTCCAGTAAGGGTTACATGTTGATGGTTTTAAGGGGAAAAGATGCAGAAGTAGATGATGCTTTCCAAGGTTGTGATCAGGAACATAAACAGGAATTATGTGAATTAATTTCTAATTATGATGAGCTGTTTTAGGAACTGAAGGGATTACCTCCAAAGAGGGAATTCCAACATGAGATCCATTTGCATCATGACACTCCTTTACCAAATATTGGCATGTACAAGATGTCGACCATTGAGATGGAGGAAATCAAAAATCAGGTGTAGGAATTGCTGGACCAAGGGGTCATCAGGTCGAGAACCTCTTCATGTGGCTCACTGATTTTCTTAGTCCCAAAGAATATGGCACATGGAGGATGTATGTAGATTAATGCGCAATAAACTAAATCACGGTGAAAAATCGCTACCCTCTTCCATGCATTGATGACTTATTAGATCAGTTAAAGAATGTTGTTTATTTCACCAAATTGGATTTGTGTAGTGGTTATCACCAGGTCCAAATTGCAGAGCAGGACGTATGGAAAACCACCTTCAAGACCAAACAAGGGTTGTTCGAATGAATGGTGATGCTAGTCAGAATTTGCAACGCTCCAGCCACTTTTATGAGGGTCATGAATGATCTATTTAGGCCTTTCATTAATGAATTTGTTCTTGTATATTTAGATGATATACCTGTCTTTAGTAAAAGTTGGAATGAACATGTGTGTCATGTGAAGAAAGTGCTTGATGTATTGAAGAAAGAAAAACTCTTTGTAAAATTGTCAAAGTGTGAGTTCAAGAAAACCTCTTTGGGTTACCTAGGTCATATTGTTGGTCATGGTCAGTTAAAAATTGATCCCTCTAAAGTTGAGGCAATTGTAAATTGGCCTAATCCTACTAGTGCAACCGATGTTCGTAGCTTTTTAGGTGCAGTCTAGTATTGGAGGAGATTTATTGCCAATTTCTCTATTATTGTAGCACCTTTGCACAAATTGACAAGTGTGAAACGGGTCTTCCAATGGGGAGGAAGACATTAGAAGTCCTTTGAAACATTGAAGGAAAAGATCAGCACCGCGCCAATCTTAGCCTTACCAGATCTCCAACAGCCATTCAAGATCGAAACCGATGCCAGCATTTATGCCATGGGAGTTGTACTGATGCAACAAAAGAAGCCGATTTGTTACCATTCTAAGAAGTTCTCTCAAGCTGTGATAAACTATCCCACTTATGACAAGGAGCTTTATGCCTTGGTGCAGAGTGTGAAAAAGTGGAAACACTACCTGATCGGCAAGGAGACCATCATCCATACGGATCATCAGCCCTTGCAGTACCTTCAGTCACAAACCAAGTTGTAGCAATCTCGTCATTTCAGGTGGATGGGTTTTCTTCAATAGTTTCATCTAGTAATAAAGTATAAGAAGGGAACTAGCAATAAAGTGGCTGATATGCTATCTCGCCCTCCTATTTCTGCTTCTGTTATTTTGCATAATGCTTCGTTATCTTTTGAGAGTTATGCTAAACAATATGTTAACGATGATGAATTTAAGGAGATTTATGAAAAACTAACCCATGGTTCACAGGAAGACAACTATCACTTGCAGGGGAAGATGTTGTATCACCTTGGTAAATTGTGCATTCCCACAGGGGAACAAGTACATGTAATTCAAGAGGCCCACACCTCTCTTGTGTCTAGACACTTTGGTGTTGAAAATACTTTATGTCATGTACAAAGATTTTGTTTTTGGCCTCATATGAGGAACATTGTGACTCGCTATGTAAAGGGTTTTGTGATGTGTTCTATTTCAAAGCCCTCTAATAGAAAACTTGGGCTCTACACACCACTCCTTATTCCGAGTCGTTCATGGGAAAGTGTGTCGATGGAATTTGTAGGAGGTTTGCCTTTGTTTGCACTAGAGTCTCTCAATGAGTTATCTGAAGACATCATCCTCAACAGAAGAACCAAGACTTCACAATGAGGAGATGGGGAATACCTTCGAGTTGGTTTCAAGGGGATGCACCGGAGCAAGGAAAAATGGTTGGAGAAGGAAAGGGTGAGGGAACAATTCCCTCACTTGCCAATTGACTAATGAAAGCTTTTGCCAGACCAAAAGCTCCTCAATGGGGAGGATTGATCCAGGTGGATCCTTAGATACAATGGCATGGAAAAGCTAAAAATTCAAAGTGGCAGCAAAAACAAGTATTTTGACATCATATCGAAGTTCTCATCGCCCTAATTCCAATGGTGCAAAGGGCACTCCAATCCGAGTCTGGATGATGAAGTTATGGTATAAATAAGATTGCCTTGTTCCTTTGGAAAATGAGACTTTTTCCTTAAAAAATGGGCTTTTAGCCTTAAAAGGGAAAATTGCAATCGAAGGGTCCAAAGGGGCAGACTTAAGGCAGGCGGGCGGAGCCTACGACTAGCAATATCCGATTAATCGGAGTGGGGGGCATGCTATGTGCGATATCGATACTTTAGAACTAGCGACATGCGATATAGAAATTTCCGATATCGGTGTTGGCGATCAGAATTGGCGGATGCCAAAGACAGGACCCCTGGGCCATAGCGATGCAATATGCCGATGATGACATGCAATCTCAGTGGTTAGATTAGAAACAGATCAACGGTCCAGATTTAATCGGAATTATTGGTGATCGGCATATCAGTGATGGATGAGCCTCATAAATGGGTAATTATATGGGCTCATTTTACCTCCTAACCTGGTCAAATCAACCATTCTCTTAGCTTATTATATGATTTTATGATTATATTTATGCTTATAGGGTGAGTTGAGTTAGTTATTATGCCATGTGGTCTAACATGTATTTAATGCAAATTATTGATGGATTTCGAGGTCAAAGTTAAGGATTTAATGGTCAAACTGCAGCAATAACTCAAAGTAGGCAGAGGAGAGTACTTATAGGAGGGAATCCCCGTCATTTATTGCTCCTCACTTCGAATTCCCCTTCATTTAGCTCAGAGTACAAGTAGCTGAATCATGCACCAAGAAGGCAATCAAGCAAGTGGAAGATGATTGATAGTTATCTCGAGTTTTGGGAGCCAATCCTCCTTGATTTTAAGGAAGTTGTTGGTAGCTTTAGATGTGTAAGTAGAGAGGCCTAGGGCCTCACTAGGGTTGGATTTTTTTGCTTGTGTAAACTATGCTCAAATTTCGAGCTTACTATTTTGACAGTTTTATGTAATCTTGCTATTTTTTGATAATGAAGATGGAATCCTTTTTGAGCTAGCACTGAGTTACCTCAGAGGGCTGAAGCTCTTGGGTTAGGGCCCAATCCAAGTAGCCAAGCTTCTCTTTACTTGTATGTGTATTCTTTACTTCAGTTTGTAGATTAATTTGCTATTAGATGTATTTCTTTTATGGTTAGGAATAGGTTGTTTTTGATTTAGTAGTTTTCTTCCATTCATGCTTTTTGTAGCAGGTTAAAAAATGAATAGAGAAGATTCAAAAGGTTAGCAACAATGCCTTGTCCTCTCTTCCTCCCTCTAGGACCATGATTTGAGGCAAAGACTCTCTTGCTGCCCCAAAAACACAGATTTTCCTCATTTCTAGGACTTCTAGCATTTGTAGTTCTTTAGTAGATTGATAGTCTAGTTTTTCTTTGATTTAGATCTCCTTTATCATTTTCACTTCCTGATTTGTAATAGTCCTTTTGCATTCTTTCCTTTCTTACAAAATTTCCCAGCATTTCCTTCTATACATCATAGTTTAGGCCATCTTAATGCAAAACCCTATTTTTACTAAGATGCACTCATTTCATTGGTTGCTTGATTTTCTTGCTTGACTTTAAGTTTCTATGTAGCAACTCTCTTCCAACAATATGCTAGCTTACCAGAAATCACACCCTCCATCTGAGCCATGCCCTACAGGTCTCCCAAACCTCACCTCAATTCTGCCCTAGTTTCCTTCATTTTTCATAGAACTTCTTCCTCTCTCCTTGAGCAAACCCAATCATCTTCCTCTCTCCTGGTGATTCATGGTAGACCTTAGATGCCCTAACACCTAATTCCAACCTTCATCCACATTTTTCACCCACTCTCACACCCTCAAAATAGCAGAAATTTCTCTGGGCCTCCTCTTGTACGCCTCCTATGGTTTCCCTGTTTTCCTCCTGTAGTTTTCCTGTGTCCTCCTATAGTTTTTCCTGTAGGCTTTCTTTTGAAGGCTGAGTGTGGGAAAAGCCTCTAGAAGGCCACCTAAGACCTCCTAAGACCCATCTACACCATCTTACATCCTCCCAAGTTCCAAAACCACCCTATAACGCCACCTATTCACTGCCACACTCACACACAATAAACTAGATGCATTTGTTGAATTGAGGATGTTGTGATCCATATCAAATTTATGAGAGATTTTTCAGCTTAAATCACATGATATTTCATTTGTTGATATGTTTCGAACCAACCAGTGTGGTCCGTCATCAGGACAAGTTGAAGAATCAGGCCCAACATTGCATGTTAAATAGTCCCAGCAGAACCTCCAACGACAATGCCATTGGAGGTTCTGCTAGGACTATTTAACATGCAATGTTGGATCTGATTCTTCAACTTGTCCTAATGATGAGCCACACTAGTTGGTTCAAAACACATCGAAAAATAAAATATCATGTGATTTATGCCGAAAAATCTCTCATAAAAACTAGATGCATGTTAAATTTACATAAAAGCACATAAAAATCCAAAAATATGTTTTTCACTTATTTACTTCCAAAAATATCATGGTTAGATGTTGTTTAGTTCCTTGAGTAGGTAATGGCATTTCTTTCATGGTTTTCACAGTGCCTTTGGCAAAAGTAGAATTAGCTTGTTAATTAGGGTTTACTAGGTTTTGCTTTACATTCCAGTCTTTCTCATTTCTGTAGTTAGAATAGCATCTCTAGAGTAATCTTTCTTTCCTTTCATCATAATAGAGCTTCTTCTGAAATTTATAGAAGTTGGCTTGAGTTCCTAGTGATCTTGCGCAGGCTGACCAAGTGACAACCTGTAGTAAGAACTAGTACTTGTGCATATAGCATCGACGCTTCCAAGTTTGTTACGAACTACCGGGTTGATAAAAGTAAAGTTGGAAGCCCAGGAGTTGCAGCATTCTTGCTGGAATACTGGCACTCACCACTTTTTGGCGTTGTTTCCTGGGAAGCATCAGACTATTCTGTAATTATTGCTTTCTTCTATTTCCTATTGCAACATTCTGCTAATAGTTTATTTCGGAAAAAGTAGACTAGTTATTTCTTTTCTTTTAGTTTTGCATTTCCTTGCTTTCCTTTTCAATTCTGCAAATTTCCATTCAGCAAGTTCATTTTAGCTAGTGCAATTTTTTTTGTTCCATCACAATTTCAGTTTCTGCAAGTACTTTCAGTGTGGAGAAAAAGAAACAAAAAACCAAAAAAGAAAACAGAGGGTACCTTCCCCATTCGGGAGACCAATGGGGACACCAAAATGAAGAATATAAGTCCTTTAGCCCTACCTCACTTCCATTGTCTGACTACAGAAGATCCTGACACATTCTTGTTCAAGTTTGATTTCATCTGTCAAACTTATGACTATGCAGAAGACAAGAAAAAGTTGAAACTGTTCCCTTCTACTCTCAAGGACGCAACACTACACTGGTTCATGGGATTACCTAGCAATAGCATCACAACTTGGGCTCAGATGCAACAAGCCTTTAACAACAAGTATCAAGACTATTGTAGGCCAAAAGATACTAAATAAGAAATCTTCCGAACGACCATAGGAAGTGACGAGTCCCTGGAAGACTATGAAGAGAGGTTCCAGCTTAGTTACAAAAGGGCTGAGTGTACACTTGACCCTGAGTCTCTGAATTTGGTCCTGCTCAGGGGAATCTGAGAAAACCTTTTAGACACCCTCCATATACTGGCCAAGGGAGACATCTAACAACTGTCCTATGAGGACATAAAGACTATTTTTAGAAACCATTCTAGAGCAACTAGAAAGAAAGGTAGGGGGAGTCAATCCATAGCCAGTACCTCTTCTTCCAATTCATCCATTAAAGGTGAAATTGGAAACATGCTGGAAGACTTCAAAAGTGATTTGTTGCAAACTCTTTCCATGCAAATGGATACCTTACATATCAAAAGAAAACAAGAGGAAGCAGAGAGGGCTTTTGCCATTTTTTGCCCTAGATGCACTAGGAGGCATCCTAGAAATGAATGCCCACTGAACTCTATATAGGTTTGTTCTGTTTATGAAGAAAATCATTCTATAGATAAGTGCCCTTCCTTGCTTGGACTTAAAGCTGTATACCAAGGGGTCAAAGGAGTCACTAAATAGATCTATTACATAAACCAAACGAGGCCGCATGGATCTAGACCATGCCAGCAAGGGATGCAAGGGACATCTCAGGCCTACTACAACCCCAACTAGTCACTTCCATACCTTCTTGGGCCCCCCTGCTCATCCTTCTTGGTCCACGCCTCCTCCTTGGTCCTTCGCATCTCAATATCATGCCCAACTAGCCACCCATTCATTTCAATCCTATGCTCAGCCGCAACCTTAGTGGAATGCATCTCATCAGGGGTGGAGGCCCCAGTATAACTCTCCTCCCACTCTTCTGCCTCCACCACCTACCCAACCACAACCATCACCTTCTACTCCACCAAGGCAACCCCAAATGCCTGCTTAGTCAAATTCAAACCTAAACAACAGACAGGCTCAGCAAGTGTATTATGGGGAACCATCATGCCTAACTTATGCTGTGGAGATTCAAGAAATTAACTTGGGATCCAGGAAAGTTCTCCCAGATAGATAGCCTCCACCTAGGGAGGTTGAGGAAGATAAAAAGGAAAGCGAACCTAAAGAAAATCCACCCTATCTTGAGAGACTATCCATGACAATCCAGCCTACCCGAGAAGAGACTGAACTCTTGGGAGAATTGAAACATTTATGTGTGAAGATACCACTTCTCCAAGCCATAAAGGATGTGCTTATCTATAATAGGTTGATCAAAGAGAAGTGCTTTAGGCATCCAGGAAGGCACAAGAGAGATGCCCCAACCATCAATGTCATAGGACAACTGTCCGACCTGATGTTGGAGCAAATAATCTGTCCAAAATATCTGGACCCTAGAAGCCCAGTAGTTGATGTCCACATCAATGGCACAATGGTCCCACACACCTTGATTGATCTGGGAGCTGCCATTAATGTGATGACAAAGGACACAATGCTCAAAATTAACCTCCAAGGCTCCTTGAGGAAGACCACGACGGTGCTGCAGCTAGCAGACAGCTCCACAGTGACCCTTGAGAGGATTGTGGAAGATGTGATGGTCTCCATTGATTCTTGGGAGTACCCTATTGATTTCTTAGTTCTCCATCCAAAGGCAAAGCTCACTAGGTATCCTCTCATTCTGGGAAGACCCTGGTTGGCTATAGTTGATACCTACATCAGCTGCCGAGCTGGGAACATGACCATAAAGAATAGGCACATGTCCAAACAGTTAACCCTATATCCTCCTGCCCAACCCTTGCATGAACATGATCTACCTCTCTAGATGGAGGAGGAGGATGAGGATGAAGTTTATTCTGCACCACTTTGCACTTTAGAAATTTCCATGGGGGGAAACTGCAAGATGAGGATGATATGATTGAAAATTTGATTCAGAATCCACCTCCCACTGTATCACCATTAGAAGACATAGTAAGAGAAACCCAAAAAAACCCCTCAACTGATCTCTATGTGGTTGACCCTACTTCTCTTTGTGTTAAAAACATAGAGTTTAGCCCAGAAAGAACATTGAAAATCAATCCATCCCTATCTACTTCCTAGGAGAAGGAGCTATGCAGCATACTGAGAAAACATCTAGATGCCTTCGCCTGGAGTTATAAGGGGATGAAGGGAGTGCACCTTTCAATATGTACTCATCATATATACATCAAGGAGGATTGAAAGCCAGTCAGACAACCTCAAAGGAGGATGAACCCAACACTTAAAGATATTGTTAAGGAAGAAGCGCAGAAATTGCTTGATCCAGGATTCATCTATCCCATCTCTAACAATGAATGGGTCTCTCCTTTGGTGCTAATGCCAAAGAAAAATGGTAAGTGGAGTATCTATGTCGACTATCAAGAATTGAACAAAGCCACTAAAAAGGACCATTTTCCTTTACCTTTCATAGATCAAGTGTTAGATGGTCTAGCAGGGAAAAAGATTTTCTCCTCCCTAGATGGGTTTGGAGGGTACAATCAGATTCAAATCAGCCCGAAAGACCAAGATAAGACCACTTTCACTTGTCCTTGGGGTACCTTTTCATACCGGGTCCTTCCTTTTGGTTTATGCAATGCTCCAGCCACTTTCCAAAGAGAGGTACTGAGTATATTTTCTGAACTGGTTCATGATGCAGTAGAAATATACATGAATGATTTTACTCCCTATGGCTCTGACTTTCAGGAAGCTTGATCTAACCTAGGATAAGTTCTAGATAAGTGTATTGAGATGAACCTATCCCTCAGTCTAGAAAAATGTGAACTTTTGATGACTGAAGGGACTGTGCTAGGTCATGAAATATCTCAACAAGGAATGCAGGTGGACCCCAACAAAATTGCCATCATTCAAAGGGTCCCACCTCCTCAAAAGGTGAGAGATGCTTCCTAGGTTTAGCTGGATATTATAGGAGATTCATTAAAGACTTTAGCAAGGTAGCCTCTCCTTTGTTTGGCCTCCTAGGAAAAGATGTTGAGTTCATATGGTCAGAAAACTGTCAAGAAGCCCTAGATACCTTGAAGAGCAAGCTAGTGACTGCCCCAATTCTTAGAGGCCCAAACTGGGCCCTACCCTTTCACATTCACACAGATGCCTTGAACAAAGCAATAGGAGAAGCCTTAGGACAAATTGATGAAAAGTTACCTTATGCCATATACTTTATAAGCAAAAACTTGTCAAATGCAGAATTAAACTATACAATGACTGAGAAGGAACTCCTAGCTGTCGTGCATTCCTTAAACAAATTCAGACATTATATCATAGGCTATCAAACCTTTATGCACACTAATCATGCTGTAATTAGATATTTAATGAAAATACCAGATGTAAATGCTCACATTATTAGATGGTTGCTTTTATTGTAGCAGTTTGATTTGACCATTATTGATAAGCCTGGTAAAGAGAATGTTGTTGCTGACTTTTTTTCTAGAGTAAATTTTCCTGCAGGTGAAGAAGGAATAGTGGATGACCAAATGCCAAATGAACACCTATTTTCTATATCAGTACTCTCTCCATGTTTTTCTGATATAGCAAACACCTTGGTTTTAGCAAAGTTCCCACCACACCTATCCTAAAAAGAGAAGAGCAAGATAGTAAGGAAAAGCGCCCCTTTCACCTAGATTGGAGGCAATCTCTTCAAACTTGGCCCAAATCAGATCTTGAGAAGATTTGTCAGGGAGGAGGAAGTCATTGACATCCTTCTGACCTGTCATGAAAGGCCTTGTGGAGGTCATTTTGCAGCAAAAAGAACCACCTTCAAGATATTGTAAGTAGGCTACTACTTGCCCACTCTTCATCAGGATGTGAGGAGATACACGAGCCAATGTGATAGATGTCAGAGGATGGGGAAACCCACTCCAAAGGATGAAATGCCCATGCAACCTAAAGTGACCTTTGATCCATTTGAGAAGTGGGGCATGGAATTTGGGGGGCCTATCAACCCCCCTTCAAAGCAAAAGTAGTACATCATTGTGTGCATCAACTACCTAACAAAATGGGCAGAGACAAAAGAAATCAAAGTAGTGACAGAGGAAAAATTAGCTGAGTTTTTGAGGGAAAACATATTCTACAAGTTAGGGTATCTGAGAGAGTTGGTCACAAACCAAGACAGTTAGTTCACTTCTAACTTGATTGAAGACCCGCTCACACATCATGAGATTAAGCACAGGACTTCCACCCCTTACCATCCACAAGCAAATGGGCAAGTGGAGGTCACTAATAGAGCATTGGAAGGGATCCTAACCAAGGTAGTGAGCAGCAACAGAAAAGACTGGGCAGACAGATTAGTGGAGGCCACTTGGGCCTACAACACAACATGGAAGACCATCACTGGCTTCACACCCTATGAACTGGTCTATGGGAAGAAGGTTTTGCTGTCAATAGAGTTTTAATTCAATACCCTAAGGATGATAGCTCATCTGGACCTAGACCTTAGCTTAATGGATTGCATGAATATAGAGTGCAAGCCCTTCTCCATACAGAGGTAGTTCATCTTCAGAGAAATATATGGCATGATAGAAATATCAGGGAGAAGCAATTCCAAGAGGGAGATTGGGCACTACTCTATGATTCAAGATATAATGATTTCAAAGGCAAGCTGAGGACAAGATGGCTGGGACCTACACTGTGGAGAAATGCAATGACAATGGTTCAGTTCTAATTAGAACCATTGATGATGAAGCCATCCCCATGCTTGTCAACGGACATCGATTGAAAGTCTACAAGAAACCCCTCTCCAAGTGAGAGTTTATTGAAGATTTGAATAAAACAGTGATGGTAGTGGAGCATGTCTTAACTTCCACTTCACACACTCACTGAAGAAAAAAGAGAAAAAATAAGGACTCAAGTGAAAACCTCCATGAGGCACTTGAGTCCCATCATTGGGTTGAAAACCTCTTCTGAGGTAGCCCAGTGATGTCAAAAAAAAAAGAGAAAAGAATAAGATCCCTGGGTGAAAACCTCCCTTGGAGGCACCCAGGGTAGGCAATTAAGGTGAAAACCTCTCTGAGGCACCCTAGTTATTTTCACAAAAAAAATAAAAAAGAGAGAAAATTAATTTTTATTGCATTGCAGGTTTGCAGGTGGACTACAGGGAGCAAAAAAAGGTGTGAAGGGGACCCTGACATTCATACCAGCATCCATCTCATCTTCTCCACACCTTCCTCCATCATTTTTTGCATTTCTTTCACCCCACTATACCTCTTTTCCCAAAACAATGTTTTCTACACGAGGCTTTGTGTTTTCTACAGGAGGCTCCTGTAGGAGTTACAGAGAGCCAAAAGTGTCTACAGGAGGTAGTTTGAGGAACAAGTAAAGCTTCATGAGGAACCTATAATCCCTCTTACCATCTCCAAACCTCCTTGTCACCATTTCCAGGCCTACATCACACTCCAAGTATCATTGTTATGTTTTTTTTCCTTTCCAAGAAAAACACAGAAACACAATTTTTTAGTTTTGAAAAAAAAACGAAAAAATAAAAGGAGAAAATGCACCATCAAATTCACCTGAATCTTACCTCCTATCCCTTCATTATTCATCTCCACCTCTGGCATCATTCTCAAGCTCCAGGCACAACGAAATGGCTGAAGTTTCAAGGGGAGAAGAAGCTACAGGAGCTCCTGTAGGAATTCCTATAGCAGATGATCCCATAGAAGTCCAGCACTAGCAACAAGGGATAGCACATCTAAAGGTTGTATAAGCACATGCAGCTCAGCTCCAGCAAAAGAAGAACCTACAAAAACACACAACAACAGATCAGCAAGCAGGGACAACATACATGAAGGAAATGAAGGCCTGCCGCAGAGAAAGCCACAACACCTCACAGTCAATAGCAGAAAATACACTCAGATCACGGGTAAGTAGCTAATTCACTCCTCTATCTACATTTGTGTAATTAGAAATCATATGAAGGCAACAAGATGGTTGAACTCAAAAGAGGGAAAGGTGTCTAGTTAACTTGGACACCTTCATTTAGTTGACTCCACTCAATCGAGATATCCCCCACATGTGCGCACAGTCAACTCAAGCAAAAGATGCCAAGGACAGGTAGTGGGAGGAAGAGTTAACTTCAATGCAATAATGAGGGATGATTACGAGGAAGGGTCATGATGACCAAGCAGGTGGGGACCAAAGGTCCTAATCCAGGCAACATACACCTTGCCAGCTTAGCACTCATAACCGAAAATATCTATAAAAGGTAATGAAAACTCCTCCCCACATATTCTCACCACATTTTCTTCATTTTCTCCTTGTAACTCAACCACACAGTAGTATTTTTGTGGCCCCACAACCTCGTAACCACCATCCTCCATCGATTTCCTCCATATTCTTGCTCTCAACATTTTCTACAGGAGCACCTACAGGAAATCTACAGGAGGGACAGTGGGCTTCTATAGGAGGGGCAGTGAGTCATTTTGAAGGGAGAAAATGTGATTTTTGGCATGAATCTCAATCTAAAGAGGTAGGGTTCATGAATTCCCTTTGTTGAATATCAATATATGAAAGGGTTGGTCTCAAATTGGAAGTATAATAATTCTTTAAGAGAGTAGAAATACATAGAAAATTTTCTATTAAAAAAAAAAAACACAGTCTCCTCTGTTTTTCTATTTCACTCAAAATTCTTTGTCTCCACCTCCATATTTGGCTTTTCAAAAGAAGTACAGCTAGTATGATAGGGGGTTTATGAAAAAAGAGCCCACTAACTCCACTAGACTCCATGCACATCCTCAAGTGGTGGACATATTTACAAGGGCAAACTAGATGAATTTCTTTGAGAAGTTTAGAGGGTTTGATGATGAAATTGCCCAAGAATTTTCTCTCTCTGATCCCTCACACAAGAACTCATGCTACTGTAACCATTAGAGGCCTTTCGGTTGAAATAAACCCTGAATTCATCAGTAGGGTCACTACCCTTCCTCTTGGGATGCCTTGGATTAAAGATGAGAAACCAATTGGCCAAGCTACCAAGAATAAATTTTTCCAAGATAATGAAACCCTTGTTGAAGACAAGAATGGAATTAGGAGGGCTAGTATACCATATCCCTAGGATGAGGTTAACTACCAAGTGATCAAATACATTTCTTATGAGGGGAGGCACAACATCGTTTATGGATATCATTTCAAAATCCTCCATGACTTGAGATATGGCATGGATACCCTAGCACCTCAAAAGCTCAGTATCACTTACTTTCTCCTTCAGCCCCTCATTGACTCTGGTACCAAGGCACAAGCAGGAAATTCACAGCGGCTAGCTCACCATGGCCTAATCAAAATCCTAGTAGAAGAAGCCCTCTATACACTTACAATCCCTATAGCATGGGAAGTTTTCAGAAATATAACAGCTGAGGATGACATAAAGACATTAACCTATGATGTCAGTCCTATTGTCAGTGAGGAGGAAGAACAACAAGGAGGAGAATATGAAGCCAGTGGTGACATAGCAGAGCAAGAAAGGAAGGAGGAAAGAAAAGAAACAAAGGAAGGAAAAGTTGAAGGGACAAAGCAAGAGGTAGAAAAAGAGACAGAAGAGGGATAAAAGGAGGCAGAGAGGGTAGAGCAAAGAAAAGAGTCCCCTGAAACTTGGGAAAGAGAAGTAGTAGCTGCCCTCACTGCCCTCAGTACACCAGTCAAGTAGAAGCAGAAGAGGAAAATAAAAACCTCCATGTATTTCAGGGCAAGGAAGAGTACCATAATTAAAACAGGCAAACCTTAGCCCTCATCAAAGACTCTGATTACCATTGAAGATTCACCATTTTCCAAGGTGAAAGAATCTCCTTCCAAGACACCCATAACCTATGAAAGGGGGACTACAAGATCTGCTACATGGAAGGGAAAGTCAATTCTACAGGACTCCAAACCAGACCTACAGGAGGCTGAAATAGTCCTACGGGAGACATTGTCCAGACTATAGGAGACACAAAAACTTGAGGAAAATATAGGAGGACAGCCAAAGGTGAAAAAGGAATGCCAACTGCTACAAGAACTTGACCCCTAGCCTAATCTTGCCTCCTATTACAATCTACTTGAGGGAGGCAAGATAATCCCACAGAAATTTTCAATTCCACTGTTTTTTGAATTGGAAAAAGAAAGAGTGAGAACGCATAGGTGGATGCAGATAGCCAAGTCCAAAGGAGTTGAGGATATTGGCCATATGGAAAACAAACTCAAGGAAATGGGCAGGGAATTGAGTGCTCTCAGAGACAGAGAAGCCATCACAAGAAGCCACCTTGAGAATGAGAATGAATTACTAAGGACGCAATTGCAGGAGAAAGAGACTCAGTTGGCATACATGGCCAGCTTATCCATGGAAGCATTACAATGTAGAACACCAGCCAAATCTTATGGCCTCTATCTGAAGAATCAATGGCTTCAATTCCAAATAAAAACCTTCGCATAAAGAGGCACAATGCCTTTCCAAGACTATAATCACTTCATGGATTTGTGTGACCAAAGCACCTCCGAGGACAAAGCAAATATGGTAGAGTTCTATCTACACAACATGGCCCTCATAGACCTAAATCTGTGGGACCCCAATGCCAAGCTAGGGGATCTGCAATTAATGGTCATGGCATCATGGATGAACCATGAAGAATTGAGGGCAGCAGAAAGGAAAATATTGTTAATAAAAGAGTAGAATGACCCATTGATGATAAGAGCTGGGCCATTAGATCCTATGGCACTCATCAGCACACACAACTTACCTGCCAATGACCCTCAGATTGCCCCTAAATATCTAGCCAATCAGAAACAAGCCATTGCACACTTTGAAGATATGTTTAGGCTACTTGGGGAGGATTGTGTGCATGCATGCATGAGAAGATAGAACACCCTACCCCACAGCTTGCAGATCAGGAATACCATTCCCCCATGAGGCTGAAGGAGGCATTGAAAAGAGTGCCAATGTACAAGCGCTCCATGCAAAGGCTAAAGGTCAATTGGTTTGGCCTCAAATTTAGTCCTCCACTCATATTAGGCATGCTGGAAGGTAGAAGATAAGAAGAGGAGGAGGAGAAGTGGAAGGAAATAGACAGAAAGGTAGGATTTTATGGGGAACATGAGAAAACCACAACAGAAGCTTGGGATGGTAGGGAGGCCACTAGAGCCATAAAAGAAGAAGAGATTGACTAGGTTTCTCAAAGGATGAGAAACACCTTCAGTATGGGGGTGATGATGAGCCTAATAAATGGGTGATTATATGGGCTCATTTTACCTCCTATCCTAGTCAAATCAACCATTCTCTTAGCTTATTGTATGATTTTCTGATTATATTTATGCTTATAGGGTGAGTTGAGTTAGCTATTATGCCATGTGGTCTAACATGTATTTAATGCAGATTATTGATGGATTTTGTGGTCAAAGTCAAGGATTTAATGGTCAAACTGTAGCAATAACTCGAAGTATACAAAGGAAAGGAATTATAGGAGGGAATCCCCCTCATTTATTGCTCCTCATTTCGAATTCCACTTCATTCAGCTCAGAGTACAAGCAGTTGAATCATGCACCAAGAAGGCAGCCGAGCAAGTGGAAGATGATTGATAGTTATCTCGAGTTTTGGGAGACAAGCCTCCCTAATTTTAAGGAAGTTGTTGGTAGCTTAAAATGTATAATTAGAGAGGCCTAGGGCCTCACTAGGGTCGGATTTTTTTGCTTGTGTAAACTCTGCTCAAATTTTGAGCTTACTATTTTTGACAGTTTTATGTAATCTTGCTATTTTTTTATTATAATGAAGATGGAATCCTTTTTGAGCTAGCACTTAGTTACATCAGAGGGCTAAAGCTCTTGGTTTAGGGCCCAATCCAAGCAATCAAGCTTCTCTTTACTTGTATTTGTATGCTTTACTTCAGTTTGTAGATTAATTTTCTATTAGATGTATTTCTTTTATGGTTAAGAATAGGTTGTTTTTTATGAATTAGTAGTTTGCTTCCATTCATGCTTTCTGTAGTAGGTTAAACAGTGAATAGAGAAGATTCAAAAGGCTAGAAATAGTGCCTTGGTCTCTCTTCCTCCCTCTGGGACCATGATTTGAGGCAAAGACTCTCCTGCTGCCCCAAAAACACAGATTTTCCTCATTCTTAGGACTTATAGTGTTTGCAGCTCTTTAGTAGGTTGATAGTCCAATTTTTCTTTGCTTTAGATCTCCTTTATCATGTTCACTTCCTGATTTGCAATAGTCCTTTTTCATGCTTTCCTTTCTTATAGCATTTCCCGACATTTCCTTCTATACATCATAGTTTAGGCCATCTTAATGCAAAACCATATTTTTCCTAGGATGCACTCATTTCATTGGTTGCTTGATTTTCTTGGTTGACTATCAGTTTCTATGTAGCAGATCTCTTCCAGTAGTAGGACACCTTACCAACAATCACACCCTCCATCTGAGCCATGCCCTACAAGTCTCCCAAACCTCACCTCAATTCTGCCCTAGTTTCCTTTATTTTTCATAGAACTTCTTCCTCTCTCCTTAAACAAACCCAATCATCTTCCTCTCTCCTGGTGATTCATGGTAGAACTTAGGCACCCTAATGCCTCATTCCAACCTTCATCCACCTTTTTCACCCACTCTCACACCCTCAAAACAACGGAAATTGCTCTCTGCCTCCTCCTCTAGGCCTCCTGTAGTTTCCCTGTTTTCCTCCTGTAGTTTTCTTGTGTCCTCCTATAGTTTTTCTTGTAGGTTTTTTTTGAAGGCCGAGTGTGGGAAAAGCCTCGAAAAGGCCACCTAAGACCTTCTAGGACCCATCCACACCATATTACATCCTCCCAAGCTCCAAAATCGCCTTGTAACGTCACCTGTTTGCTGCCACACTCACAGAAAATAAACTAAATGCATGTTAAATTCACATAAAAACACATAAAAATCCAAAAATATGTTTTTCGATTATTTACTTCCATAAATAGCATGGTTAGATGTTGTCTACTTCCTTTAGTAGGTAATGGAATTTCTTTCATGGTTTTCATAGTGCTTTTGGCAAAAGTAGAATTAGCTTGTTAATTAGGGTTTACTAGGTTTTGCTTTACATGCTAGTCTTTCTCCTTTCTGTAGTTAGAATAGCATCTGTAGAGTAATCTTTCTATCCTTTCATCATACATAGAGCTTCTTCTAAAATATATAGAAGTTGGCTTGAGCTCCTAGTGATCTTGCACTGGCTGACCAAGTGACAACCTGCAGTAAGAACTAGTACTTGTGCATATAGCACTGACACTTCCAGGTTTGTTACAAACTACCGGGTTGATAAAAGTAAAGTTGGCAGGCCAGGAGTTACAACATTCTTATTGCAATATTGGCACTCACCAATGATTAGCGATCGACATATCGGCATATCGGTGATCGGCGATTGACATAACGACATAGCGATGATTGGCAGATTGGTGTATTGGCGATCGACAGATCGGCGTATCAACGATCCCCCAATATACAAGGCCATTGACATCAGCGATAGCGATTTGTGATAAGTGTGAACCTGACAGGAAAATAAGGCAGATTTAATATATTATGAGATCTGGCAAAAGGCTTTGTGGTTGGAATTTTCAATGTTTCTGTGTATTTTTTGTTTAATGAAAAAGGCCTATTTTCAGGGTTTGTTGCGCTCACTGATCCTTCCATCTGAATGAATTCTATTCTAAATGAAAAAAACCCCTGATTTGTAAGTGGCATTGAGTTATAAAACCTAATCAACATGGAAAAGTGCAAGGGGAGAGGATTTTTGGCACACAGTTTGAGGCAGAGCTTGCAGGAAAGGGTGAAAGTGCATTTTGTCTGAATTGGACAAATCTTATATGTTTTCAGCCCCTCTCGATGCCATGGACATAGTGATGCTATCCATTTCTCCATCTGAGTTCTATTTTTCTCAACCATTTTTTAGAATGCAGGTATAAGACTCCTTTTACGTAACTAATGATTGTATTCTCTTCTTTTCATGCCATTTAATGAATCAAGACCTCCCCATTGATTGAGTAGGGCCTAGAGACATAGTCCAAGTTGGACAAACTCCGTTATCAAGTCTTGGCATCTTATTTTCATGCATTTATGTATTTATTCTTCTCTCTTGTGCACACATTAAATTTCTATGTTAAGCTACAATTTTCACATGTGATTCTTTTCATACATCTATAAGCAAAAGATCCATGGATCATTCAAGATTGTCCTTAAACTCAATTTATTACAATTGAAGAGTTATATTCATTTGAATAGTACAATGGTATGAAACATCTCTTGCTTCCTATCAACAATTGGTGTTAGATAGATTTTAAGGTTTACTATGTTTGAAGCAAATTTAAATGACTTGCATTATGGAGCTTATGTTGTATCCTATCATATATATTTCTATGTGAAATAATTTGTCACATGTCTTGAAAGTTTCATTGAAATCTTCTTCAATGACTTTCAAGTTCTGGAATAACATGGACTTGGCTTATGCAGTAGCAGACCTTGTTATTGCACGAGTTGGTGCAAGGACTTGTAGTGAGCTTCTAGCCACAGGAAAACCTTCTATGCTAGTAATGTCATGCCTAATCACTATGTAGTCTCTGTAGCTTTCCCTAATTTTCCAATGTGGAATGTTGCAATTTTTTGTTTGTTGGATTGTCTGTCAAAGTTAAATTAGTTTTTCTCATTTTTGTTATAGTAAATTATAGGAGTCATTGAAGTGCTCATGAAGTGAAAATATTTTTCATCATTATTTCTATTCTCTCCATATTTTCTCTCAAGTAATAATATACATTCTTTTCTATAACAGAGAGCTTCATTTTACTTTGAATTGAGAGATAACAAATGACTTATTTCATTTTTACAAACACTGAGTAACTACTCAAAGTTGTTATGCAATAAGGCTCTTAGCTAATTCTCAGTGCTTACCTTTGTTCAGCGAGGAACATACATGACTGAAACGATCTCAATTTGTATTTATTTGTATGTATTATCTACTATTTATATGGAACGAGGCTCATTGGAAGCGTTAATGCTTTTAAATATTAAGTTGTCATATCGTTGGAGAAATTAATATCAAAGGGTAGCCATAGAGGATTTATATGCTATCAACAAAACTAGAATAAACATATTTGAAAATTGACTTGAACACAAAAATATTTAGAATTATACCATTTTGGGTTTAGAAGTGCCTCTACACCCATTGATATTAAATTGATTGAATTTCAAGTGTGCAGCTAAGGAATATGATTCTGGTCTCAGTGAAGATTTAAGGTAGTCATTGATTGTCAACATGACACCCACATTAGGCATGAGGATGATTAAAGTTTAATGAAGGTTTTTCCGCTAGAAACTCAAGATGGTGTTAATTCTGATTAAGAATGATCTTTGGATATTTTTGCAAGGGGCCAAGCCAAATAATTTTAGAGTGATAAGGACTAGACAAAGCGTTAAATTTCCATGAAACTCTGCAACTACTAGATGAATAACTAAAAACTAAAACTAGTTTACTTCCACCAAGATGCAGAATCTCTTAACAATTCAACAATGGAATAAACACACACAAATAAAGAACACAGTCACACAAATTACACAATTTTTCTTGGGAAACACAATTGGGAAAACCCCATCTTTCATTGTTGTAGTATTTTATTGACAAATTTTGAATAATTTGTTCTCTTACAGGGAAATTTATCACACTAATAACAATCTAGTCCTCATACTGTACTATATGGACTCACCCTACAAACACACTTGATCCAGCTCCTATTCCTTGTGGTCTGCCTAACCCTATTTCCTTGCACTGATCTCCACAAGTTGGCACAAATTATTTACTCATATGTTTCCACTTCTCTTTAATGTCTTCTCATTATTTTCATGTAAAGCATCAAATAAGTTTCAGTTTGGCATGCAATCATAGACCAATAGATTTGAATTAAAATTTGACAAATAACAATAAGGTTTCATTATAATTTTATGTCAAATTGTCCCGAAATTGTCCACTTTTTCCTTTACCAATATGTCTAATCCATTTTGCATATTTTTGTTGATGTTCATTGTCCATATTCACTTTACTACTACAGTTTCATTGTTCTACAATGTGACACAATACACCTTGCTTGCTCCACCACTTCCTATGACATTGTCTTCATCTAATAGAGCTTTTTTGCATGTCAAAATCATGTTAACCATTGATATACTTACACATAATTCTCATATACGAATGTAAAAACCAACAATTTGTGAAATAAGATTTTTTTTAGACTTTCAATATAAATATAAATATATATATATATATATATATATATATATATATATATATATATATATATATATATATAGATATATATATATATATATATATAAAGTGGATATTGAAATATCTTTTTATTATTAAAATATTTTTAAATGTTGTGTCAACTCCATATTGGGTACAAAAGGAATTATACATCTCTTATAAAAAGTCTCTTTGGCTTAATAAATTTGAATTGCACTTGTTATAAATTTAATTATAACATGCTTTTGAGAGACATGGGTGAGATAAGTTCTTAAATGGATAAATTCAACTTTCCATTCATAAATTTTATCCAAATTTTAATTGAAACCTTGTTGAAAGTTTCTTCATTCCGTTTTAATGAGAACTTTGATCATAGAAATTATCTACAAAATTTTTAAACCAATGGAATTAAAAAAAAAAAAACCAATAACTCAAGGTAAAACTTTTGGGTTTTTTTTTTTAAATCAAGATGTTATGTCATCTTGATAATAAATATTTGAGGTTGTTATGTAATATTATGTTTTAGAGTTGTTTGGGACATAATTTTATGAGAGAAAATGTTGTAGTACTGACTAGGTTGAGCCACGTTGAAGGATATCATCTATGACATTGCTTTCTAGATCAACTAAAATCCCTGGCCACAATGGACAAGCCTTTAAAATGTTTTAACTAGGGTTGTATGACTCTTTTTTCCTTCTTGGTCTCTGTCAATGTTGGTCATAACTTTACATTTAGATTCAAGGTTTATTGTGATAACTTTCCTGTTGGATTCCCCACCGGGATCTCACTTATTCTTGGTAATTTAACAAAATTATCACCTAGACAAGCCTTTAAAACGTTTCCACTTGGCTTGTATGAATCTTTTTTCCTTGTTGGTCTCTTTCAATGCTGATCATGACTTTACAGTTACAGTCAAGGTTTTTTGTGATAACTTTCCTGCTTGATTCCCCACCAGGATCTCACCTATTATTGGTAATTTATCAAGATTATCACCTATTTTTTCTAGTTATTTTCATCTGGATCTCTGCAGTTGCTTATTTGAAGTTCTGGAACACTATATTTAACATTGAAGAATAGATCTAGTATTTATATTCTATGGAGAATACTTTGCTTCTCTGAATATATTTATTTATTGCTTTGATGCATAGAATTCTATTTGTTGGTGCGCTTACAAGAGATTTAGTCTGGAAACCTTTCACTGGGAAATCTAGCACAACAATGCACCATAAACCATAATGGCATAAAGGGAGCACAACACAACAATTTGATATTTAATCATTTTATTCAGAACTATAACAAAACTGTCTTTTATTAGCTAAACTAAACAAACTACATGTTAGATATTTGTTTATTCCTAACAATATATAGCATGTACTTTGTAGGTGCCATGGTTGTTGTTGAGTGCAAGGATCATGATGGGAAAAGCTTATTCTATGATGAAGGACCCACCGATGACAATAGGCTTTTCAAAACGTTTGTAGAGGGTGAACACAAACATGAAGGTTGTGAGGCATATAGAATGGTAAGTCCCACATCATGCAACTTTCCATTAGATAGCAATCACGATACAATCTCTTTAACCCAAAACACTGGCATTGATTCCAATGAAAGAACAATTGTGCCTTTTTCCTTAAGATCTAGTAATAGTTTTCCTGCTTGTTAGGCTGTGATGGCAGAATATAATATTACAATGGATATAATATTACATCTTGCTAATCGTCTTTAATATTTGAAGTCATTAACTAAGCCACCAACTGGCAATTGTGATTTTAATAAGAGAAAAATAAGTTGTTGGCTATGCTAATAAATTATAATTACATCTTTATTATATTATATAAATATAATACAAACATAAACTTATATATTAATTTCTATAATATATAATGGAAAACCTCATCCAAACCATTTCAGAAGATTTGAATTTGAATTGAACCTAATCATTCCTGAACTTGAATTGTGTGACATAGCCTTTAATTGAAACTCCTTGAAGTTGAATTTAGCATCAACTTTCAAAGTCAAGTTAGTGGATATTATCATATAATACAAACAAATTATACTTTTAGAATGGATATTGATTCATTCAAGGTTGGAGCTTAAGGCCCTTGACACTTCTCACTCTTATTGGTCAAGGAAGCTATCATGGGTAACACTTAGTCCATAGATACAATTTTTTTTGTATTAATATTGTATTTTAATTGTAATATAAGACACATTTCTTTTTATTTAAAGGGAAGTATTATTATGTGAGATTGAAGGGGACAATAATTATAAAGGGAAATTCATAGTGAATTCTAGCTTGTGTGGAGAGATATCGAATGAATTACATATCAACATGAAGAAGTGAGGTTGAAATTTATATTGTAGTTAGTCCTTTTTAATTTGGTATCTTGAAGTTTGGAAGTTGTTCTAGTAATCAAATAATGTGGACCACCAATTGCTAATCATCTTTAATATTTGAAGTCATTAACTAAGCCACCAACTTGCAATTTTGATTTTAATAAGAGATAAATAAGTTGTTGGTTGTGCTAGTAAATTATAATTACATATTTATTATATTACATAAATATAATACAAACATAAAATTATATATTAATTTCTATAATATATAATGAAAAACCTCATCCAAACCATTTCACAAGATTTGAATTTGAATTGAACTTGATCATTCATGAACTTGAATTGTGTGACATAGCCTTTAATTCAAACTCCTTGAAGTTGATTTTAACATCAAATTTCGAAGTCAAGTTAGTGGATATTATCATATAATACAACCAAAGTATACTTTTAGAATGGATATTGATTCATTCAATGTTGGAGCTTAAGGCCCTTGACACTTCTCACTCTTATTGGTCAAGGAAGCCATCATTGTTAACACTTAGTCCATAGATACAATATCTGGTCTTGTATTTACTTGTAATATAAGAAGCATTTATTTCCCTTTAAAGGGAAGCAACATTATGTGAGATTGAAGGGGACAAGAATTAGAAAAAGAAATATGGAGTAAATTCTGGCTTGTATGGAGAGATATAGAATGAATTAAATCTCGACATGAAGAAGTGAGGTTGAAATTTCTATGGTAGTTAACCATTTTTAATATGGTATCTTGAAGTTTGGAAGTTGTTCTAGTCATCAAATAAGTTGGACAATATTTGATTTGGACAATTACAATTTGTTAGAGAGCGTTTAGGTATGACCATGCCTTGAATTATTTTGCAAATGGAACTAATTTCTAAATTTGAATGGTAAGAAAAGTAATGTATATTAGTCAAACTTTGTGTTTATAATTTTAACATCTGTTTAATGGTTGCATTTTAGGGTCATTGTTATTGATTGTTGTATTTTGACATCTTGAATTAATTAATAATGAGAATCACTCCCAATTAGTTGTCTAGACCCTATAGCTATTAGGATTCAAGCATATAACTCATTATTCATAATTGCATCATATATGCTTATTATTTTTTTATTTTTTGACATGAAAATAAGTCTTCTAGAGGTATTTTTTATCTATCACAACATATTTACATGATTCACAAAGTCAAAAATCAATCTTTAGTGTAATTGCATATTTTAGGTTTGATAGTTATAGATCATTTATAAACCATAAATGTCTTCAAAGTTTCACTTCTAATTTAGTATTCAGTTTAACATATAGAGTATTTTATACGTAACTATTTTTCCCTCCAGCCACTTCTCGTAACTTCCATAACCATTAGGTAGGGACATGCAGTTTCGATGCTATTTTTTTTGTTTAGTAAAAGATTTTCCAAGACTTTACAAAGTTTTATAACTAATTGAAAGTTTTATAAAGTTTCAAGGCCTAATTTTTTAATGTCTAAAACTTTAAAGGGTGCTAGCTCAATGGAATAGCACCTACTTTACAAGCAAGAGGTTGGTGGTTTGATTCCATCGTGCCCTGATATTCATATGGAATTGTAACTATTAGTTTTTGGTGAAAAATGCTCTTTTGACCATCACCAATGAGCTTATGGTGACATTTTTCGAACCTCACCAAAATATGAAATGGTTACGGTCAATGAACACCACCATATATATGCATCAATAGTGATGACCATAAAATGTCTATCACCATAAATCATTGTTGTTCATATGAAATGGTGACGTTCACTATCTATCACTATAATCATTATTCATGATGGACCTTGAATGTCACCACAACACCTGTACTTTTGGTAATGTGGCCTTTGTTGATGTTCATTTTTTGGTGATGGAGGTGCTTTTGACGTCACCAATGAGCTTATGGTGACGTGTTTTGACCCTCACCAAATATGAAATGGTGATGGTAAATGAACATCGCCATATATATATGCATCAATAGTGACAACCATTAAAGGTCCATCACAATAAATCATTGTTGTTCATATGAAATGGCGACGGCCACTCCCTATCATTATAATCATTATTCGTGACAAGCCTTGAACATGACCACAATTATATTTTTGGTGACGCCACCTTTGCTGACATTCAATTTTTGTTGATAGATGCTAAGGTTTTTGACCATCACTCATATGAAATGGTGGTAGTCACTATCCATCATTATAAATAATTATTAGTGACGGACCTTAAATGTCACCACAACACCTATACTTTTGGTGACACCACCTTTGGTGACCTTTAGTTTTTGGGGATGGATACTCCTTTGACCATCACTAATGAGCTTATGGTGACATTTGTTGACCCTCACCAATGTCCATTCTTCTTGTAGTGTCCAACGCTATTGTTAATGAAAAACCTATGCTGGTAGCGCAACTGTTCCTAGGAAAAATGTGTTGAACGAGAAAGAATTGGAAAAATAAAAATAATTTCAAAGATATATCCAGACATGACATTCTAAAGGAAAAACTACTCAGAATTAAAACCCATGATGAACCTAAATTACAGATTACTAGGAGGTTGGCCAAACTAATCACAGAGACCAAACTTAAAAAGGGGGTTTGAAGGGCTATAATATCCCAATGGAGTCACCATTTTATTGTGGATGCAATCCTTTCTGTGAACAAAAACGATCCCTCTAGTCTTATGGGAGGATCTAGCAACAAACTAGACAAATATGTGTAAACTTTCCTTGTTTATATCAGAAAATACAAAGGAAGGTAGATGACCTACCTCACTCTGATGCTAACACCCGTTGATGTCATTCTCAATCTTGTTGCTTCAAAGTTCTATCATCTCTATCTTGTTCGAAAGATACAACAAGATCCCAGTACATCTGATACATTTAGCTATAAAAATGATTCGTTATGGTACAAAAATCGCTTATACCTATGTAAGAATTCCCAACTCAAACAAAATATTCTTATGGAATTGCACACTTCTCCTTTAGGAGGGCACTCAGGATTTTTAAAAACTTACCACAGGGTTAAGAAGGAATTTTTTTGGGATGGCCTTAAATCGGATATTCAAAATTTTGTGGCGGAATGTTTGGTTTTCCAACAAAATAAAGTTGAAACAATTGAGACCCAGGTTTATTACAACCTTTATCCATTCCAAGCCAATGTTGGGGGGAGGTTTCAATGGATTTTATCACAGGTTTACCCAAGTCCGAGGGAAAGAGTGTCATCATGGTGGTAGTTGACAGACTTACCAAGTATGCACACTTTTATGCATTATCACATCCATTTAAAGCCAGTATAGTTTCTACAACATTTATGGAAACAATTCAAAAGCTACATGGAAACCCAAAGATTATTGTAAGCGACAGAGATCCCATTTTCACTGGAAATTTTTGGACAAAATTATTTTCTTGTCTCAGTACTTAGTTAGCTTATAGCTCATCTTGTCATCATCAATCTAATTGGAAAATTGAGATGGTAAACAGATGTTTGGAAGGATATCTTCATTGCTTTGTATCTGATAAACAAACACAATGGGTCAAATGGTTACCTCTAGCTAAATGGTGGTATAACACTTCCTTCCATAGAGCAACAAAAATGGGTCACAAAGATGTTGGGTTATGACTTTGAAATCATCTACAAAAAAAGGAAGAAAAATGTTTTGGTTGATGCACTCTCAAGGAAGGATGAGGATGTGGAAGCATTGTTGTGCACCATTTCTATTATCCAACCAGATTGGATAAACGAAGCAAGGGAGGAATGGATGAATGACGAAGAAGTGTGGGCACTCATTCAAAAGATACAACAAGATCCTAGTACATCTGATACATTTAGCTGGAAAAATGATTCGTTATGGTACAAAGATTGCTTATACCTATGTAATAATTCCCAACTCAAACAAAAGATTCTTATGGAATTGCACACTTCTCCCTTAGGAGGGCACTCAAGATTTTTAAAAACTGACCACAGGGTTAAGAAGGAATTTTTTTTAGCATGGCCTTAAATCGGATATTCAAAAGTTTGTGGTAGAATGTTTGGTTTTCCAACAAAATAAAGTTGAAACAATTAAGACCCCAGGTTTATTACAACCTTTATCCATTCCAAGCCATTGTTGGAAGGAGGTTTCAATGGATTTTATCACAGGTTTACCCAAGTTCGAGGGAAAGAGTGTTATGAAACCAGCTCAAGAAAAGATAGAAAAGATAGATCAATGCCTTAGAATTCAGCCTCTTCGAGGGGGCAACCTCCTTTACATTACATAAATGAACAATTCTTGGATGATACAAATGAAAAGACCTCCTTTCTATATATAGGATTCTAAGGGGTTATAACATAATTAGAGCCGACATAACAATAATAATGTAAGGGCATAATAATAACAATAGTGGGCTTCTATGTGGCACAATAGTAACAATATGGGCACTACATGGGTACATCAATATAATAAGTGGGTTATACTAACAACAATAGGGGGTTACACTAGTAGTATAGGGGCCTAACATGCCCCTCTCCTTCAAAAAGCGTTGTCCTCAACGCTTGAGTAGTTCTTGATGCTTCTGTATAAAATTCTTGTCCTCCCATGTGGAATATTCAGCGGGTAAGTTCTTCCACATGATGAAATACTCTAAAATTGATCGATTTCGTAGCTGTCGGGTTCTTGTTTCTGTGACTGCTCCAGGTTCCAATATGATTTTTCCTTCCTCTTCAATTTCTGACAATATTGCTTGAATTGGGATCTTTTGCAACTTTTGAATAAGTGGCCATACTTCTTCGTCCTTCTTCCATTCATCCCTTGCTTCGTTTATCCAATTTGGTTGGATAATATAAATAGCACAAAACAATGCTTCCACATCCTCATCCTTGAAGCATCTTCCCATTCGGTAAGGTCGCCATTTTTTAAGTGCATGTAGTATTGCCAACATTTCCTTCTCATAAATAGCTTGCTTGAGATGTAGCAGTAAAAATACCCAATCACTTACATCAAAACATTTTTCACTACGATGTTGATCTACCTGTTGTTTCATTTGATTTTGCACCGAAGTGGCGTTATCCTTTAAAAGTTGGAGAACTTGCTGTTGATGCTCGATATGATCTTTCTCTTCTTGAACCTTTTTCTTCTTGATATGTCCTTCTATCTTTTGAGGAGTGGTAATTTCTTCCAGTCCTTTACAAGATATGGTCAGATTCATTTCTTGATGCTCGATGTGATCTTTCACTTCTTGAACATATTTCTTCTTGATGTGTCCTTCTATCTTGATAGTTTGAGGAGTGGTAATTTCATCCATTGAATTACAAGATATGGTTGGATTCATTTCTTCTTTCTCGATGTGATCTTTCACTTCTTGCAACTTTTTCTTCTTGATATGTCCTTCTATCTTGAGAGTTTGAGGAGTGGTAATTCTTGCCAATGCTTTACAAGATATGGTCTGATTCATTTCTTCTTTCCCTGGGGTGGTGTCCTGACGTATATCCTCTTCTTTTGATGTTTCTTGATCCTTTTCTTCCTCCTCTTCATATTCTATGTAAAATAATTTCTTCTCAGCACACCTATGACCTTTAGTGCATTTTCTATCACAATTGTAACAAAGCCCTTTTTCTCTTTTTTCTTCCAATTGTTGTGGTGTAACCCTTGTAGGTTGTGGAAGGCTGGGAGAAACAACACTTCCATCTTTATAGTTGTGAGGGGTATGCTTCCTGGTTTCCATAATTTTTCTTTCCATTATGTCACAAAGCCCTTTTACTCTTTCCAATTGTTGTGGTGTTGCTCTAAAGAAGGTGTTGCTCTTTGTATCCTCATAATGTGCTATCATTTCCTCCGTGAAAATTGACCACGTAACAAGTTTTTTATGAGAACAAAGCCCTTTGTACCATAAAAATTGATCTGGTTCTAAATATGAAGATGCAATACATACCTTTTGTAACAGTTGTACACCATGTATATAAAAATATTTCTCCATCTGAAGTATCCAATTTACCGGATCCTTGCCATCAAACTTCCTCATCTTGCTTTTTCTTGATTTTAGGAGCTCTACCTTGAAACGACTGTAACTCTGTACTTTCGGATCTTTAAGTTCTGAAATTGTGACCTGTAGTAGCCCTTTGTGTACTCTTTCCAATGCCACAAGTCTGATCCAAATTGGATTCTCCAAGAAAGAGTTATGCACAATCTCCCGCAGTGACCTCATTATAGACTAGTTCAGTAGAGCGAACTTGTATGAAGTGTCACGTGTCACTGTTTCAACCTTTGACTCTGAAAAATATATAAAATGAAACTAAAGTTCGTCCTCTTTCTGTACCTTCTTACGAAATTTCAATCCGATGCTCAGAAAGAAAGTTATGACGATTTTCCCCAGGTCACCTGTTTTGAGTGTAATTCAGAAGTCTGCAAAAAGACCAACTTCCTCAGATCATATCTCCGAAAATATCATGTAAACATATCTGAAATTCAGACCCAAGGTTCAGCGTCAATTCTTCTCAAATGGGTTTTTTTTTAGACTTCTGAAACGTCACAGAAAAAAAGTTATAGCGAAAATGCCACGATGACTTGTTTGGAGCAGCGAAACCCTAGAATCCAAAGCTCTGATACCAAATGTTATGAAACCAGCTCAAGAAAAGATAGAAAAGATAGATCAACGCCTTAGAATTCAGCCTCTTCGAGGGGGAAACCTCCTTTACATTACATAAATGAACAATTCTTGGATGATACAAATGAAAAGACCTCCTTTCTATATATAGGAGTCTAAGGGGTTATAACATAATTAGAGCCGACATAACAATAATAATGTAAGGGCATAATAATAACAATAGTGGGCTTCTATGTGGCACAATAGTAACAATATGGGCACTACATGGGTACATCAATATAATAAGTGGGTTATACTAACAACAATAGGGGGTTACACTAGTAGTATAGGGGCCTAACAAAGAGTGTCATCATGGTGGTAGTTGACAGACTTACCAAGTATGCATACTTTTGTCCATTATCACATCCATTTTAAGCCAGTATAGTTTCTACTGCATTTATGGAAACAATTCAAAAGCTACATGGAAAACCAAAGATTATTGTAAGCGACAGAGATCCCATTTTCACTGGAAATTTTTGGACAAAATTATTTTCTTGTCTCAGTACTCAGTTAGCTCATAGCTCATCTTATCATCCTTAATCTGATGGAAAAACTGAGATAGTAAACAAATATTTGGAAGGATATCTTCATTGCTTTGTATATGATAAACAGACACAATGGGTCAAATGGTTGCCTTTGGCTGAATGGTGGTATAACACTTCCTTCCATACTGCAGAAAAAATGACCCCATTTACGGCACTATATGGATATCATCCACCATCCATCACATCATATTTAAGAGAAAATTCTAAGGTTCAAGTAGTGGAACATCACATCGAGCATCAACAACAAGTTTTCCAACTCTTAAAGGATAACCTCACATTGGCGCAGAATAGAATGAAACAACAGGCAGAGAAACATCGTAGTGAAAGAAGTTTTGATGTAGGTGATTGGGTATCCCTACGGCTACAACCATATAAACAAATGTCCCTAAAGCAAGCTAAGAAGGATAATAAATTATCGCCATAGTATTATGGTCTGTACAAGATGTTATAAAAGATTGGTACTATGGCATACAAATTCGAGCTTCCTGCAGCTTCTTGAGTGCACCCAGTTTTCCATGTTTCATGTTTAAAGAAGGATATAGGTGACAAGCTCCCAGTTCAAACAATATTGCCAGAACTTGATGAGGAAGGAAAAAACATCTTGGAACCAGAAGCAGTGACAGAAATAAGAACTCGACAACTACGAAATCAATCAATTTCGGAGTATCTCATCAAGTGGAAGAACTTATCTGCTGAAGATTCGACATGGAAGGATGAGAAATCTATACAGAAGCATCCAAAAGTACTCAAGTGTTGAGGACAAAACTTTTCGAAAGGAGAGGGGCATGTCAGGCCCTTATAATACTAGTGATTCCCCCATTACTATTGTCATTATATCCCCTATTGTTATTTTTGTGTGCTTATGTTATTACTGTTATGTTTGCTTGATTATATTATGACCCCTTAGATTCCTATATATGGAAGGGAGGTTTAGTCATTTGTATCATGCAAGAATTGTTCATTTGTGTAATGTAAAGGAGGTTGCCCCCTCAAAGAGGTTTATTTATAAGGTTTACGTCTATCTTTTCTATCTTTTTGTGAGCTGGTTTCATAACAGGGAGTGTGACAAAATATTGTGTAACAATTTTTCCCATTATCTATTTTATATTATTAGGCCACCATCTCATATGTAATTTGTCTTATTGTAATAAATGGTATGTAATGAAGTCCAAGGCACACATGTGAAATGTGAATAGACAGATATGAAATGTAAATGATTCATTAATAGAATATAAATAGTTATAGAAGTCAAAGAGTCATGAGGAAGCTAAAAGGTCATTGTTATTTGTTATAAATAGCTCCTGATAACTCAAGCTAGGGGTTTGAATTATTGGAGTCTTGCCTTGGCTTCTCATTTAGTGCATAGGATATAGATTTTTCTTTTGAGAAGAAAGTTGTGGCTTCATGTTCCATTACTGGATATAGTGTTTCATTCATGTAACAATGTACTTACGATATTTCATTCTTAATTAGAAGATTGATGAGCAGACACTTCTTCATACATGTATCGTAGATATAGTAGGAATCTTGTTATGTTTATGATATATGTTTCTTTAATCACATAACAATTTAATGAACTAATTCATTTCTTAGATGTGGCTATTATTGAATGAGTGTTGTTATGCTTTAATGGTTTATTTTACTATGTCAATTAATCTGCAGGTAATCAACAAGTATTTCTCTTCATTCTCGTGTCTCCCCTTTTGGATAATACTATTACTTTTCTAATTAGTGTTCGTTTTCCCTACCAGCCATGGAAGTCCCCTCTTGTACACCTTACATTGGGTGTCTCACAAATCTCATATACTTGTTTTCCCCAAAGAAGTTTTGTGTTCTCTTATGTGTAACCATAAGCAAGGCATATATTTAAAACCTTTCTGACATTGGTTGGACTGCATGACTGGCTGAAAATCCTACACCAAACGATGTGAGGTCTAATTGGGACTTCACATCATGGATATCCCCTTACAATGTTTGCAACATGCCACACCATCAACAGTACCAATGAATATCATAGTAAAAGCTCTAACGTAAGAAAGGAAATCATAACACTAGGTGTTGATTTAGAGGATGGAATTAAAAGAACAAAAAAATTCTATTCAAAATAAGTTAATGAAGAGAAAATTTGTTGTTGGTGTCCATACATTTCAACTTAATGCCATTCAATTCTATAAGTCAGATGAAGGACAATCTAAATATTAAATTATAAAGCCACAACACCTACATTTTCATAACTTTAAAACATTGATTAGGTACAATCGATATGCACATGTGGTTGATTATGTGGTTCTTGTTGATCTAGTTGAAGTTCCCAACAAAGAGGCAATTTATAGGTCAATATAATGAATACAAATATTATGTAATTAGGGAAACTATTCTTTAGAGGCTAGAAGGAAATTGATGGAGCAATATCCCAATAACTCACTTTTTGAAACAATCAAATGTATCATTTATGTTGGTTTAATAGATGACCTGCATCCATGGACTTGGTAGCAGCCTGGTAGACTACGTTATTTCCGATCTCCCATTATACAACGAAATAATAAAGTTTGACATCTTAAATGACCACGAACCTGACTCTCATCATAGGCCTTTACTTATAACTCTCAATTTTGTCATGCATAGAGTTCCCTTACATAATACTTATAGCCAACAGAACTTAATATTTGATAGAAATAAAAATGATCTCTTTCTAAGTGAATTAAAAAATAATTTTCTTCCTTTATCTAGTATAGACAACATAGAAGACCTCTATCATAATTTTACTACAACCCTCTCATATTCTATTAACAAGTTCTCAATTGAAGTTTCAAATAATAAAAGAAATAGCAAAACCAATCCATGGTATGACAAAGATTGTAAAACTGCGAGGAGAGCAATTAAGGAAGCCGTTGATGAATCTCTTAAAATGGAAAAGATAAAAATATACAAAGCCCTAACTAAAAGGAAAAAGAGGCAGTACATTCGTCAAAGACAGGAGAATCTCTTACACCTCTCTAAGGTAGATCCTAAGAAATTTTGGAGGTAGATTCTAACTAGGAAGACTAAGGATAATAATAAAATTTCTCTTCACGATTGGAATTCCTATCTTAAAAAGCTTTATGAATCTCCAAATGTCATGGATAATTTGGAAACCCTTCTCACAACGAAAGAAGTTTTCTCTTTAGAAGACATTAAATTTGGGGTTAATCGCCTCGCTAATGGGAAAGCTAAGGACATTGAAGGTTACCAAGCGGAAATCCTAAAAATTGGAGGTCCTCTCCTCATCCCCCACATCCACAAGCTTTTCAATCAAGCAGTCAAGCAAGGGTTCCCTAAACCTTGGACTGAGAGCCTCATTATCCCTATTTTTAAAAGTGGGGATACAAATAACCCCTCTAATTATCGAACAATTATGATCAGCCCTCTCTTAGCCAAGTTATATGGTAGTATTTTGGAAAAGAATTTAAGCATATGGCTTGAAAGTGAAGGTAAGCGAGCTAAAGGCCAAGCAGGTTTCAAAAGGCATCACTCAACAATAGACCACCTTGTTACGCTTAGGATCATTGTGGAGGAATGTCGTAATGATAAATCCAATTTATTTTGTTGCTTTGTGGACTTTAGAACGCTTTCGATACGGTTCCTAGATACAACCTTTGGAATAGATTAGAAGAGCTAAAGGTTCCTCTCGAGTTGAGAGTTGCTGCTATAAGGTTATACGAGAATGTAATTGCCAAGCTAAAGAGCAATGAGGGGTGGTCGAAAGATATTAAGTGTAACATCGGAGTTAAACAAGGTTGCCCCCTCTCCCCTACCCTATTTGGCATTTACATCGATAAGCTCGAAGGCTATTTAGAGGAAGCAGGATGTGATGGCATGATCTTAGCTGGGATAGTCATCATCCTTCTTCTTTATGCTGACACTATTGTTCTTTTGGCAAGGTGCCCATCTGATCTTAATAAGCAACTCAAGCTTCTTAAGGATTTCTGCTCTACCATGGGTATGACTGTTAACACTGACAAAACAAAAATTATGATTATCAAATCCAAGAAGGACACTTACGCTAATTTTATGTATGACAATAATAACTTGGAGGAAGTGTATTCTTACAAGTACCTAGGAATTGATAATCATCACAAGCTCAACTGGAACCATAGCATTGAGAAAAGGATTAATGGGGGGTGGAAAGCTTATTTTGGTCTTGAAAATAATTGTAAAATAGAAAACCTCGTAATGTGGGATAAAAAGAAGTTCCTCTTTGAAACTTTAGTCACTCCTGTTATCTTATATGGCTGTGAGGTTTGGGGTTGCAGCATCTCCAGAGAATCATGGAGAAAGATTGAGCAAATCCAGAAGCGTTTATAACTTATAACCTGAAAATTAAAAGTAATACACCCTATCCTATTCTCCTTATAGAAGCAGGTCTTTCGCCTATTGAGAGCCTAGCTATGCTTAGGTTTCTGTTGTACAAGCACAAAATCAGTAACATAGACGATCATAGACTTCCTAAGCTAGCTTTAAATTCTAGCCAAAACCACCTAAGGCTCAATTGAGGGTGGCATAAAGACACAAGGGCCTGGTTAAACTATTGGGAGATCAACGAAAATGATGCATTGCAAAACATAAATAACATTAAAGATATTGTTACCTCTAAGTTCAAAGAAAAAATGTGGTGTGAGAAAGATTTAGCGGCTAAAAGAAAATTAAGTTATTATAAGAAGGTCATCAACCCCACCCTAGAAGATCAAAAGTATCTCTCTATTTTAACTAGCTCAAAGAAGAAAATTAATATAGCAAAGATTAGAACGAATTCTCATGAGCTCCATAGTGAAACAGGTCGTTGTGCAGTTCCTAAAACGCCATGGATGGAAAGGATCTGCCATATATGTGAGAATATGAACATCGAGGATGAAAACCACTTCCTCTTAGAGTGCCCCGCGTATAACCACATTAGATCTCAGTTTCACAATCTTTGTTACAAGACCGACCTTCCTAGCCTTTTACAATGTCAAAATTATAGTGAGCTCAGGAGGCTTCTCTCCAAGCTTTTTGAGCATAGGAATAAAATCTTAAATCAAAATAAATAATTTGTTTCTTTAGGTTCGATAGACCATTGTTTGGTCTCAGCGGACGTTAACCATCATCATCATCGTCGTCATCAGGAAAAGTTATTTGCATGGGATCATAATACATACGATGAGTATAAGATGTCTATGAACTTCATCCAAAGGGTTAGATTTATTCATAGTAAATTTGAAGAAAATTGTGGTGGGGATAAGGAAAATGTTACTTTAATCTTTCAGAAGAAATGTTGTATGGAAATAGGTTATCAAATTGAAGAAAACATCAATGAAAAAGGTGGAAAAGTAAGTTATGATGCATTCATAGGTATGGATAACCTTTTCCTATTAGAATTTATAACTTAGGAGATATGGTATTTGATTGATGATATTTTCAACATGTTGGATAATATTAGCATAAAAAGTAAGAAGATGAAAAAAATCCAAACTCTTAATATATACCAGAAGTAATATAGGTCTTGAAATCAACAATCTTCCAGATGATATGACTATCACACCTTGGAGAATAATGAAATGAGTGAAGGATGGAAGACTTACCAAATCAATATTATCTCATGTGAGGTGAAGTGAATTATCATTGGATGAAATGTATGAGGAGTTTCAAAAGTAAGTTTGCTGAACTATTTTTACTTATTTTTGGATTATAATTTTCTTTTAAATATAACATATTGTTGTTGGTAGTATTTGTTATATTACTATATTAACATTTTTTTCTTTATTTATTCCATCATAAGGTTTATATGAAAACACAAAAACATATGGTTAAAATGTTGAATGGAGGGAGTTGGGATGATTTTGTATGAAACTACCCAAATTTAAGTTCTACAACAACACTAAAAGTTTTGTATCTTGCATTCAAAAATGTATGTTAATTTATACATTCATTTTATTCATATGTAAACTATTTTTATTTTATTAAATATGTCAAAGAAGGATGCAGATTCCATACCGAATAATTTTGAAACCTTTATTGAAAAAATTATGTTGGAAAGACAAAGAAAGCAACATCTTTACAATGTTGAACTTGATCCTCATCTTAATCATTACATTTGAAATGAGCTCGACACTGTCCAATATCAAATACTATTAGGTGATTGTTAAAACATTGCAAATATCATACCTAAAAGGGAATATTCTCTACTTATTGCAGATATTCATAATGGTTTCAATTTCCCAAACATTGGATATGATAGTGAGCCTTATAATTTTGAAGAATTTAATAAAGTGGCTATAGGATTTAAAGAAGTCATAACATCACCACTTTGAATATTTGTGTCATTTCATTTAGATACACAATTTGGAATGATATTATAAATCTTCAAGGGAAAATAAAACTTAAGGATGCCGCTTACAATGTAAGACATTTAAATTATATGTTTAATTAATGTTAAAAAAATATATATTTATGTACAATTTAATTGAATTTTTACTATTTCATGTTACATCCAAATGTCAAATCTTGTTGGTTACAAATATTGACCAATTATAAGTGATTGTGAGTTCATTCATGTTGAATCTTGGACAAAAGATGATAGCTATAAGCCTATTCTTTTGAATCTAGTAGATGGAAAGAGTCATAGACAAGTATTGGTTTGTGATGTTGTTGTAAGAAAAATAACATATGAGGATAAAGATGAAAAAGGAGAGATAATTAACATTTATAAAAAACCATAGGCATTGAGTAACTATCTTATAGATTTATGTTCAAATGAAGGATATTGGGTTTTGGATTTGTTCTTAGGTTCAGATAAGATTTATTATATAAAATTGAATTTCAATATTTTGTTTTTTAATTTTTATATGTTTATAATAATTTACTTAATTGTTTACTTTCTACTTGATTATTAAGTACAACACTAGCATGTTTCCTACAAAAATGAAGAAATTTCATAGCCATTAAAAAGACTTACTACAATGCATTTTTATTCAACAAAGAATTAATGTTATTCAATTTTTTCCAAACACAATGCATGAAGTTAGTTTGTGGAAAGGGAATTTTAATGAATCATGTGTGGAAAAAAAATAAAGGAACATCAGCCATCGTTAGATGGAATGTTTGGAAAGGGATACTTTTGGATATTTGCAGACATCAAAGATCCACCAGAAGAGGAAAATGTCCAAAGCGAAGAACAAAATACTATGGAAGAACAAAATAGTTCTTCTTAGAAGATAATGAGCATGGATTATATGATATTGTTGATTAAATTTAAGTTATGGTTACAAATCAAGCTCAATTTTGAGAACTATTCATTATTTATACTTTCAATGTTTTAACTTTAAGATTTTATGAAAATAATACATATTCAATTATTGTTGTTATATGTTTAATATTGGCGCTTATTTGATTTTCACTTTCATTTTTATGTGAATCATTATTTAAAAAAAAAAAACTAAGAATATTATTGTTTTCTGACCTAAAATTCATAAAAAATGTTATTTTTCTTAACTTTTTTTGTAAAAATTATCTCATAAAATCAATTTATTTGGCATGTCAATTTTAGCAAAAAAAAATTTCAAAATGTATATTTTTTTGTCAAATCTTTAAAATTATTGCTTTTTTAGTGACAATTATTTGATGTACATTGAAATATTAATTAGTGATGCATAAATATATAGAAAATACTAACTTTAAAATATTGACCTTTTTCCTTTAACTATGCAAAAGAAAAATGAAGATTTCATTACAAAAAAAATTGAAAAGAAAAATAAAAAAACACAAACCTGAAAAAACTTGAAAAATAAACATCTTAGGGAAGAAGAAGAAAAAGAAAAAGAAAAAGACTACTTATAAAATTATTAAATTTAAAAATAAATTTTCATACTTAATACATTATAAAATTTTAAGTGTCAAAAGTAAGCCCCCAAAAAGAAGGGGTTGATGTTGTTTCTGGCTTCCCAGAGTCACACTATGTCATGATGTAATGCAAAGCCTGGGAACATCTACGGGGAAAATTTTAAGAACCACCCTAAATTTATATGTATAATAAATGGGCAAATCCCCATGATACATAGGAAAAATGGAAGGTGATTTTATCAATAAAATAATATGTATATATAATTTTTTTGGTGAATCTCTCATCGAATTATATTATCTTGTAAAATCATGGAAAATCTTTCAATGAATTATAAAATCTTGTGAGATCTTGGTGAATATTTCACTAAAGAATAAAGGCTTTGTAAAGGGCTAATAAAGTTCATAATGAGTATTTCTTGTAATGGCTTCAAGCCTTGTTAAGCAATCCATCAAGAAGCAAAACAAGTATATTCCGTATATTGAATATAAAGATAGTTCTCATGGAAAGTCAATTAGGTTTATCACAGGTGGTAGGGAGAAATCCTACATATGACAATGTGTTGAACCCATAATGAGTATTTCTTGTAGTGGCCATGAGCCTTGTTGTCTAAGAAAGCCCTTGAGGACTGAATCTATATATTCCTCATATGGGATATAAACACATTTCTCATGTATTGGGATATAAAGATATGAGTGAGGAGTGGGAAATGAGCCACAATAATTCTTTAGAAAATTGACAGGAAGAAGATAAGTGAAAAAAAGGGGTGAAAAATGAAAAAAGGGAGAAGAAATACAGGGGAAAAATGGTGAAACAACAAATTCATAATCCATGGAAGGAACAATAATTAGAGATAGTGAGGAAATATTTTCCCTTAGCCTAGGAGTAACACTGGTAGACATTAGAACTCTTACTTATGCAAGTGTAGTTAAACAAATATTGAGCTCTATGCCAGTCATGAGAGGGAGGAAATCTGGGAAAGAAATGCGAAAACACGAATTTTAATGGAGCAAAGCATTGAGATTACAATCCTTTCTTAGTGAGTTTGGCTACTTCCTTTGAGGCCTATTGAAAAATTAGATATGATCTATCTATGTATCTTGTTATGTAATTGGTTTGTAAAATAGTTTCCAAGTAGCTATGTTAAAGCATGGAGTTTGTGAAAAAAAATTCACCTTCCTGGCCATCTTGATATGGAGATGGACGGATATGAGTATTGGAGATAAAATTCTCCCATTTTTTTATTGTAACAAGTTGTATAGGTAGATATAAAACCCCCTAATTTTAGTTCAAACAATATCCATTGGTGTGAGAAAAGATGTTTAAGGTTTCCACCTAGCCTTCTTTTATCCCTATCAATGTTTAATAGATCCAAGGATAAGATGGTTTTACGTTAGTTTATAGTTGCTTAAAATTTAAATATAGAAATTGAAATAAATATGATGTAATTTCATTTTTATTTTATGTTTAATTATTTAAATAAATAAGACTTCGGGTCCTTTTTTCACTTTATTATACTAGTGACACACCCACACATGGGGATCTCCCCCACCCTAGGCTATCAAGAACACTTCTTCTGTTGGCGCAAAGAATAAATATGGAATGAGAAAATTCTAGTTCTTACCCATTTTGAACTTAGAGGTAGGTTACAGTTAATAAAAAAACATTCAAACTCTTCTAGTTGATTATTTGTTTTTCATCAACATATTTGCATGTTGTAACACCCTTTCTTTACTTTTTAAGCAACCATAAAGGTCCTGACAAATTTCTATGTGAAATGAACTCTCCAAAGGTCGATGATAGGAATATTATTATAGACTATCCATACCCTTCAACGATTTAAATATTTTAAGCTGAACATAAACTTTTGATATGTTTCATTAATTTGATCTTTTTCTCCCAATATTCCATCCCTCCACTTGACATACTTCAACAGTATCCTTTATGTTGTTATAGAGTTAGGTGTTTGTGCTTCAACTTAGATAGCTAATTTTTTATTTTAAGGATATGTCTTCTTTTCAATTACATTTTTATTGTGCTCTTAATGTATTTTAGAATCTTCAACAACCTCCTTTGTAGATTTCTATAGCTAAGTGTCTGTGCTTAAACCTAGAAAGCTAATTTTATGTTTGGAGGATATGCCTCATTTTTTAATACATTTTTATTATGCTCTTAATTTATTTTATAATCTTAACAATACTTTCAACTTTACTTTCTAACAAAGAATTAATTTAATTCAAAGTATTTATTGTAGTTGGTGCTAATGTCATATTAACATCTGCATGGATTTAGAAGTTTCTTACACTTGATTTTGAATTTATATCTGTTGTAACAAGTATAAGTATGTAAGTATTTTTTTATTTCTCCCTTTTAAAAATTAATTTGTTTTACTTTTGTCTACTTGCAGTCATCCAGGACTTGTGGAGACAGCTGGAAAGACATTGATACAACACAGGTCAGAAGTGTCGTGCCAGAAATATTATTTTTTCATAGTTGATCATCTTGGTCATATATATTATTTTAGATAGACTCAAGAATTTATTAAGAAATATGACACTATAACCTAATCCCGCTTTGTAGTTCCTTGTTCGATGCATCCTGAATTCTTTGCATTTTTTAGGTAGGCGAGTTAAAGTGGAAAACGTTTGCAACTTAGACCCTAAAAATTCTGAATTTTATGAACTTTTATCAAGCATTCATGATGCAGATGGTAGGTGTCATAATGCAAAAAAAGTCAGAATATTTAAAAGGCATTTTATTTCAAATGACATCAAGTTGCAGTTTGGTGGAGTTAAATGACAATTTATACAAATTCATTGTGGGAGATAAATTAACACCTTCAATTTGAGGTTTTTTATAAAAAAATTTACAATATTGTTTGGGCATATATGGAGGTGGTATGTAATGTTTAAAAAAAAATATCTACACTGCAGAACATGAAGAGGTTAAGGAATACACGCTCAGCAGTAATTTACAATTTATGAAGACAAAAACTAGAATGCCTATCTGATTCTGAAAAAGCTTTCATTTATGTAGTGACACCCATAGTGGTAAGTTAATCTCAAAAACGTTCACTCGAGAAATTATTGCAAGGGAGAAACACTTTCCATCAAAGCTGAATCTACTCTTTTGTAGACTAGTACCCTCAATTTTGTTGGGTATTAAACAAGGAGCCCTGAAGCAAAAACCCTTCTTTTTTCCTTGCAAGATTTGTAGCCTTTAGAGGTTAGGATGCCAAATTGGTGCCTTATTTGTCCACTTGGAAAAATATCATTTGAAGATTGTATTTCGAGGATTTACATTTGATGGGCCATTGGTGGCTGGATACTTTCAATTGAATATAGGAATATGCCACCAAAAACTAATATCTCAATCAATATAATCAATATACCAAGATAGGTCACATATCCACACCATGTAAATGGTCAAAAGAAAGAGGGGTTCCATGCACTAACAAGATAAGCACAACAATTTGAAACAAATCATGGAAGGATCTAATCACTACTAAATGGACCAGAAATAATTGAGACAATTTTTAAAAGAAAATGTAAAATATCAAATATCATGTAGCTCCCTTAAGTATGAAAAAGGAACACCAGAAAACTTTATCTTTATATGTTATTTGCACATGGACAAAGTATGTTGCTAGTTGTTCCTGAAGAGACAGTTTTTTTTTTGCAAACGTGATTGTTTGTCAATGCCCATGGCAATGTCAGCCACAAAAAGCATGTCAGCAACAACATGCACTATCTCTGATGTTGAAAATCGTGTTACAGTGGGATCATATTTTTCCTTATTACAACAAAGCACAATTAGCACAACAATATGTATACAATCAAACTACTATGTGAATAATTCCACTGCATTGCAAAAAACGCCAGACAACTCACCTGATTTTGAATGTTGACCTTAATATATTCAACATTAGCCTTTCTAACACCTTGAACCCTCTGTATATGTTGGTTTCCATATATGATGAAATCTTCCCTATTTTCAACATCCATACAAGAAGAACTTCATGCTTCCATACTCCTAAATGAATTGACATTAGTTGACAAAATAATCTCAATTTTTCCTGGAGTTGTTTCTATTTTAAGTCTATACAATGCTTGACTAGGTGATGATCGCACATCCTCTAGAACTTTACCATACTTGAGCTTTAATCCTTCTTCACTTTCCAAATTCCATGCAATAAATTCCCAGCATAAAATGATCTCACAGGATGAAACTGTACTTGCATGGCATCTAATGGTATCAATTCTTGACCTATTAAACTAGCTTGGTGTAGAGAACTTCTCCAATGACCCAATGAATTCCTGCTGAGAGATGCTAACCTAAGAAGATCCAAATCCATTACTTCCATGACAATTGGTCCATTAAATAAGGTACTAATTGGCGGGCATAATGGTGAATCTAAGAGTCGGCTCACAATAACGACAAGAATATCTGAGACAACTAGGGGGCTCTCTAACCAAGATAATTTTCTTAGAGCAGTCCAGAAATTAGAGGACTCGATACCAAACTTTATTTCTCCATTCTTCAAAGAGTCCTTGTTTCATGTTGGGAACATTCAAATTTATATCAACTGATGATGGGAGCATTATAAAACGTGTATAAATAGAATGGACAAACTGTAACTTTTTTGCAGCAGATTCTAGGACTTTGGTAACATCATCATTGGTTAAATATCTTAAAGCAGGGACATGCTCCTTAAAGTTATGAATAATTATCCAAAGTACACTTTGGAATGACTGGTTGAGCATCTTGCTGGAAACCATTTTCAGAAAAAATGACCCCCCAACTACTAGCATTTCGAAAGACCAACTTTGATCAAGTTCCTATTGTAAAAAACTAACATGTAATTTAATTGCTTAACTATGATGGTTTAAACTTTAAATTACCTAGACTCTTCAAACTATAGTTTCTTATATTTCATGTAGAATGTTCCAATATCAACAAAATATAAAATATACCAAATCTTACCTCAACAACATCTGATAACTTTTTTACTCCAATTTGTACACAAAGTTCTTCAGAAAGTTGTGGATTGACAAATCGTAACCTGGACGTGTCAATTTCACTTAAAAGACAAGATCCACGAGGATCAATATAGACACAAGCTCTAGCATGTACCAATATGCATCCTTCATTAGGAACAATTGCATCATGTGCTGGGAAGAGAGTTCCATCTGATTGTGATTTCTTTCATTCGCCACATATAAATTGTAAAAGTAGTAAAATTGCACACAATTCATTGGGATTAAGATGTTGATACCCACTTTCCTACTGGATTTGTACCAAGAGATTCCTTTCATTGTCAAAAATTGGATTTTCCTATAGTCCAATCTCTCTTAAAACCCTGACACGTGGAAGATACAAACTTGGGAGTTCAAAGGAAAATGGGGCCAAGTTCACTCCAAGCCGCACATAAATAGCACTTGATGTAACAAGCCAAGTTCCATTTGCAACTGATATAAATGAAACCTTTTGTAATTCCATGATATCTACAAATAATAGATAAATATTCTAAGGATAAAGATAAAGATAAAGATACTTTGTCCATATGCACACTCATACACATGGAAAAAGTATCAAAGAGTAAAGAGGATCAAATTAAGTGATGTTATGGAAATACCATTGTATTTGCTAATGCTTCAAGCAAAGAGTCTCTGTAACAATAAGAATATCGGGTAGCCTCCAAGCATTGGTTATCAGAGCCAATGTAGTCCTTGTGGCTTGTAGAGAGTCTTCTTTCTCTAACATCAGGCTCTTCAAACCAACTCTGCACAAGGTCATTACAAATGTAAAAAATCAGTAAGACACAAATTTGGTAGTTAATATGACCAAAATAAGAACTATTTCAAACAATTTTCACAATCCCGCTTTTGAAATATTAACGAAATAGGAACATGAAAAATTAACCTTCACCTAATTGAATAGTTCCATGTGAAGAGGATTGTAACAATCATGGAGTTGAAATTGAACAAACAAAAGAAAAAATACACTCTGTTACACTATTCCATTCATAGTGCAACATCAAAACCAAAGTTACTATAACCAAGCTCAATGATGTCAAAGAGTGAGAAGTGATTCTAAGTGGCAGTTGTCTTGAGAAATTATATATATATGAGATAAAATATATGAATATGAAAACCTACAATGTCAATATAAATTCAAATTTTCAATATTAATTGATTTCAAAGTACATGATGATACTACATAATGCAAAATTCCATAAGACTCTAGACATTTGACAAGTCTGTTAGTTGTCTACTGTGAAATATGGCCATGAAAATAGGAAAAATAATTTTTTTTGGCTTTTGTTTCTTACCTGTGTTATATAGACAAGATGCTTCCTTGAGTCAATCTAATTCACTTGTGTTTGCCTTGCAAGTCTAAACCATATTTACAGGTCAAGATTGCAACTATGAATTAAATGAGCTGATTTGGCTTGGTATTCTAAAAGAACAAAAATATGAACTCTAGAGTTAACAAAGAAACCAAGAAACCAGTAACACTGATTGAACTGTTTCTGAAAGAATTTATGAGAAAAATTGTCACTCATACCTCTCAAGCCACAACAAACTCATGGAACTCAACCTATTTGCAAATATTGATCTTAACCAAAACTTGGGTGGTCAACAAGGTATCTAGGTCGCTAACTATTTATTCCTATAAGGAGATGGAGTTGTTGCAATCAGGAAAGACTGTCGGAGGAGATAAAATTCATAGACATGGATTTATAACCAAAACACCAGAGTGCTTGGAACTCATAACCTTTTATATGTAGATATAGATTGTTAACAAAAATATCATAACACAGTATTCTACAATAAACCCACCTCATTACCTTTCAATTCATATACATATAATTGTCATAATAAATAAAGACACTTTTTAAGTTTAAATAATGAGATTTTCCATTTCAAATACTAAACTATGAATGGAAAGTGGAATAGTTATTTTACATCTATTATTTCAAAGTATTTAGGAGCTCTGAAAGCATTATCACAAATTTTAAAGGTAAGATCATTACTGAATCTTTTCATGATCCCATTGACCTATACCAACTGAATGGATAAAAATTTGCAGGGAAATGAACATAAGAATAAATCAAGTACCTATGAAGGGAAACTGTAGTGGAAAGCCCTACAATTCCACCACCCACAATTACTAAGTCTTCACATTGCTCATTCCTAATATTGTTGTTGTTGCAGCATGCTTATCTTCCTACCTCCTCAAACTTAAATCTAATTGGGTATTTGAAAGGTGGGTATGAGTAAGGATATTTCTATGACTTCCTAGGAGTTCCATAAAATAAATTGTTGTTAAAATTCATAAAATAAATTGTTGTTAAATGTCTTGCGTACTTGTCATATTTGATGAGAAACATATCTAGTTATAATATTGGGTTACAAGCATAACATCTTAACTAATTCACCCTGCATCAATCGGTAATCAAGGTTGTGGGACATCTAATTTTATCCTAGGTTGTCTTCACAACTAGAGTGACAATTTTGTCCACGATATAAAAATTTTGAACATGTGAGATTTTCTAGAAGAGAAATATTGAAACAACGTTTGTAATAACTTCAAAAAATAATTTTTATTCATTTAGAGTAGTAACTATAAGTATGAGGACGCCACCTCTACTCCCAGGAGCTATGACACATGTGAAGAAAGATGAATCTCTTCATTCAAACAAAGTTGATTGCCATGGTAGAGAACTAAATTTCACAAAATGACAAAAGGCTTCAAAGTCAGCAACATACAAGGTTATTCCTGGCACAAAACCTGATAGAGGTATCAAGTACAAATACCAATCCCATGTTGGATATTGTAACATCGTTTAAAGGATATTCAATCAACCTACCTAGACTCTAGTTTACAATAGTCACCATATCAACAATGCTTCTAAACATTTAAGTATGTTCTAATGATTAAATCTAAAGGCAGGAAAGGAATCGATGAAATTGATAGAAAATGGTCTCAAGTATACATGAAAAAGGGAAACATGGGAATATTTTAGCATACAACCTCTGAACCCTTCTAGATCATAGAAAATCTCTTTAAATGATCAAGTTCTTAGAAATATAGATAAATTTTCAAATCAGGGTTACATTCATTACAATTAATTGTAGGATGAATGCACTCATTTTTAAGGAGAACCCATAAGTATAGATCCATCAGGATCAAACAAACCACAAGTCAATGGTTTAGTGCAACAAGCTATCTTTACTGCACGTTTCTCTCCATTACGAGGAAATGCAAATACAAGCTTCCTTTGTAAAGCACTAATCAATTCCTATTACAAATATTAGAACCAGTGATACCCATAAAGTCAAGCAGATCAATTGGAAATGAAGAGATTACATCATATGTCATGTAAGATGGCCCATTAGAAATGTGGTTCACAACTTCCTTAGAAATCTGGTCTTCAACAAGCACAACAAAATTTTGGTTCCAAACATAAAAGAATAATGCTTGGAGTAGACATAGAGGGAATATTAGTAATGTTGAATGATTCATAAGAAAAGGTATCAGACCTATACAAACATAAATACACAATGGTGTCCAATATCAATGCTCTTCAAGTGACTTCAACTTTAAACCAACACCCCACCAATTGTGTTCTAAGAATGGTATGGTAGGTGTGCAATCGAATATGTCTTCAAGGGCAGTGTTGATATGAAATATGTTGTTGTGGGAAAAGAACTAGTTTTCATGAGTTGTAATGGAGACTTTCAAGAATTTGTACTCCCTACAGTGCTTAACATTCATGAGGCCTGAGAAAAGGAAAACCTTGCTAGCAATACTTACTGATATAAGGAAGTTTAATGAGGTAGTTCAGCCATGCAATAGAAAGTTTCTACAAAAATGGTATTTGTTATGTTTGATCCTAATGAAGAAATGGATGATTGACATGTCTTAGTTTCTCATAAGAACCAATTTTTTTCCCAAGAATTACAACCAACTACACCATGTAATTTACAAATAAAGACCTTTGATTGTTAAGGTGATAAGCCCGTGGTTTCAAGTTGTTTGCTACCAGTTAGAGGATGGCCTCTTTCAACATTATTTTAAGGATCTACTTGCTCACTTTTCTTTCAGTTGAACATAATGGTACATGTTGTTTTCACTTAGAAATCTTCCTTGGAAGTTTTCAAAAGAAGGAAAAATCCGAGGTAACCACAAACCAATCTTTAGACTCAGGTTCTAGCCAACCTAAGTCTAGAGAGGGCTCTCTCTTTATAATTTAACTTTGTTTGGGTGGGATTTTAGGCTAGTTCTTAAAGCTCATGAGGATTTTGATTTTGATTTAAAGTTGGGTGGTGGAATTCTTGGAACAGATGGATAGAGCTAGGTCTTTAAGTCATTAGGCTATGGATTCAATCAAAGGATAGCTTAACTAGACCAGGTCATTAAAGGGATTGTTTACAGGGTAGACTAGCAAAGGAAAAGGCAAATCTTCAAAGGGATGATGAATGGAATGATTCCAACCAGGGTGAAAGGGCAATGATGAATCCTTAGACTTGGATGAGAATGAGGAACAGAGGGTGATCATCGACAAATAGCAATTAAGAATTATTTGCTACATATACCACAAAGAGAAACTACGGAAGTAAGGGAGCATTTAAGAATTCCCTAACTAAAATAGTTTAGCAGAAGACATTAAGAAGGTAAACAGTCAAAACAGAGTGCATTAAAGCAAGTTCTGAAATATCATTCCTAGTTTACCATTCAGATTTAATAGAAAACACATATGATTATTAATAAACATAAGGAAAAATAATAATACACATGAGAGAATACTTATCTGATTTTCACTTTACACAAGAATCCTGTAAAATGTCTGAATTTTATTCCATGATCCAGCAAGCCAATCCAGTCTTGATACAATAACACTTTGATTTTAGATACAAGTCTACAGAAATGTCTTTGAATCCACCCTAAATACTTCGAAATGGGAAATATTTGTACAAAAAATATTACAAAATATCTCATAACAGTTTGAGATTTAATTAAGAAAATAAAAATATCTTCAAGCATGAAGATAGAGACAGATGGAAAACTGCATCATGGTGTCCCTCTTATTGTGGTAGTGCTAGTTGTTGTAGTTGAACTTGAGCCCTTTTAATCTAGCTGATATTTGTACGCTGAAATCATCTTTGTCTTTCATCTTTCACTGATACTCTTTAACCTGTCACTCTTTGACCTTGTTCACCTATTTCATCTGGCTGCCATTCAGATTTACTGTGGTAGCTTACAGTAAATCTATCATTGTTTTCCACCATTCATCCTCAGGTAACTTTACCTTGACCATTCTTTTATAGATCTCATCAACCTCAGTATATTTGGAAAAATTAGGCTTGGTGACAAATAAATGTTTCACCTCATGCTCCAGAAAGAATAGATCTTCTAAAGTATCATACAATACTATTCCCATTGGCAAGGCCTTGATACCTGAAGTGCTTTATTGATCTTTGGACAACTTCCTTAATCTATCAACATAGTCCAATTGGCTCATAAGTTTGTCATGGATAACCATAGGACTTGGAAGGCATTTATTCCTCAAAATTTGAAACTTTTCCATGAATCTGTCAATGCCCACCTGCATGTTGTGGCATTTTTCCTCCAAGTTAAGCATAACATTTCTTTTAGAAAGAAACTTTTTGACTTCTATGATGGCTTGAGTTCTATCCTCTACACCAATCTCATTAAGTTCATGCTTGTTCTTGCTGTTCAAGAAATGGATGAGTTAATTAGCTTCCTCGGGCTAGTATCCTAAAACTTCTTTTACTTTCTTAATAACCTCAGTGGCTGCTTTCACCAGTTTTGTTTGCTCAAATATTGCTTGAATTGATGGCAAAATATCATTGACGGAGTCAATGATATTAGCCCAGAGCATCTCCTTAGTCTTTCCTAGTGGCTTTTGTAGAGTAAGATCTTTTTCTAGGACCTTAATCTTCTCACCCATCCTTAAGGCTTTCTATGTTTCTCCTCTTTGTTGTATTTGGGCAAGCCTGCAACTAGTTTCTAAGCTTGCCAATTTCTCCTTAAGCCTTTTGAGTTCTGTTTCCTAGATGGACATTTCCTCCATGGCTTTCACTAACTCTGCTATCTTTTCTATTGAAGTACCTAGTGTTGTTGACTCAATTGTGACTGGTAGTGTTGTGGCAGGTGGAGCTGTTGGTGCCAAGGATGCTGCCAGTGTTGAGGGAACTGTAGTTGTTACTATGGGAATGGAAGTTGTAGAAGTAGTGTCCAGTTCACTTTGCTTGGACTGAATCAATGTGTCCAATTCTTTCTCTGTTTCTTTCAATTGGTCATTTAGATTTACGACCAAGTCCATAAGCTCCTCTTGTCCTTTTCCGGTTTCTAGGACCCCTGCTGTCTGTGGGTGATGCAGTGGTGGAATCTTAATTTGCTTCTTCAAAGAAGTTATGTCATCGTTTTTCTTATTGATCAATCTTTCAGTGGCCTTCACATCTTTGGGATTGTGTCCCAACTTAATGATTAAGCCCCCCAAGGACTTGATTTTGGTGTCCTTTTCCTTTGAAGAGGTTTTTTCCAATTGAAATTGAGCTGATATATTATTCAGCGAGTTCTGCAATTGGTGGGCTACGATGGCTTTCCCTATCAAGTTGGAGTAAATCATCTCCCTTGTTTGTTTGTGCAACTCAATCTAGTCTATAGGATGTATGTCCTTCACCAGTACTTCAAAGTCTATCTTTTTATAGTTAGCTGCTAATCTTGGTTGCTATGTAGTGGGCTTCATAAATGTCATCTACATTTTTCCTTCTTTCACATCATAGGCTGACATCATCTTGGTCTAGTTGGTAGGTGCCATCTTTAAGTATTGTGCGTAAGTTTGGGCCTTTAGCCTCTCATTCCTAGCTTTGATGTCCTTGTACCTTTCTCTGATATCTTGATCTTTTTCTGCTGGCATCCTAAATGAGGGCACTTCGACACTCTATTGCCTTTCCAACATCTGAGTATGAGATGTGGAAGGTTCTAGTGTGTCCCGAGAAGGAGTAGCAGGCCTACTTCCTTCTCTTTCTGTGCTAGTGGCTCCTACTATTTCTTTTATGAATTCCTACTCAGAGACAAGATTTAACCTTTTCCTTTTGACCAGGCTGGTTTTTGCATATGTTTGTATGGTTGCTTTATCTAATGTAGTTGCCTCTTCCCTATTTCTTTTCAGGCTTTTCTCCTCATTTAGAGGAATTTGCAAGTTAGGGGGAGTACTCATTGTGGGCTACTGTATACCTATTTGATTCAATTCCTCTGATAGGTCTAGTTGCTCTGACTCTTCTTGCACTTGGGATTCTTCTTCTATATGTGATTCACTTGGTGCCTTAGATTCTCCCCGTGCTTGTGATTCATCTTGGATTTGGGACTGTCCTTGGACTTGAGATTCTCTTGGCACCTGCAGGAAAAGAACCTTCATCAAGCCTTTTCTCTAAATCAATTAGATCGTTTTCAACTGCTACTTCAGTGCTATCCCTTTCTATTAGAGTATTCTGAACCCATTCCAATTGGTTTGCATATTTATCTATCTCAGGGATTTGGTGGTGAATGTAGGGAGACATTTTGTTTTTCTGTCTCCTGTTGCATATGAAGTCCCAGGGGTCATATCTCCACATGAAGCTTTGTTTTAGTTTAAGTCTCTGAAGGATTTCCTCTGCTTCTTTCCCAGCTTCTTTGCTATTACATACAAAGGGGCCTAGTTGATCTTTGATTCTAAGTTGGGCCTTCATTTTGGCCTTAACAAAATGAACCTCATCTGAGTTGATTATCTACCTGTAGTACTCCAGAGCAAATAACTTGATTGGGAGGTATCTGGGTAACTTATATGGGGCCAACTCACAACCATATATCCTAATTTTTGTGTGATTTTGATACAAGTACCAATCTCCCACTTTGTGTTGTTTTGATAGCTATAGGATCCTCCTGATATCTGCACTGATTCTTGGAGGAGGACTTCCTAGCAGCATGGTCATTATAGGATGTACAAAAATATCTATGAAATCTGTGTATGGATATGGGGAATCATGTTTATGTATCAAATGAGTCCATAAAATGACTGACCTAGGATGACCTTTAGTGTCCAACTTTTGTAGAGTGAAAGGGAACTTGTCAGCTTGGTAATATAAGAAAAGGTGGTAGAAAACTGAAGAATACTTAAATACTCTTTCATTACTCATTCTAAAAAATTGTTCATGCATCCTATCAGCTATGTACTTGGCATAATCATACGTGACAACAGGGGGTTGTCTTGGAGTAAAAATGGACATGAAGACTAAGATGATTTCATCTATGTATTCACTGGTTGTATAGCCTAAGATACAAGAGAACATTGCTACTATATCCTAACCAAATGGGGAAAATATGGTAGCCACATATGGGGGAGGGTCCTTTGGGATGTGCTTTTCCTCCCTGATGAAGGTTTGGAGCATTTGAGCAAGCTTGGCAGTGGTAAGCTTGGGAAATTTTTCTAATAAGTCTCCAATGGAAATAGGGGTTAAGTTCTGCCCTGGTTGTAGTTGCATCATTTCATTGATTGACTCAGCAGTGATGGTGAAAAGGATGGTTTGGTTAGGGGACATCGCTGCTCTTTGATTGGGAATGTAGTTTGCATGGAAATAACATACAATCTCTCAAAAGATGTGCACCTCAGGGAACTGATACTTGGGAAAATTAGACTCCCAAAGACCTATTTTGTCAGCATGGTTTAGGTATTGGTCTCTGTATCAGCAGTATAACTTAAGGGGGGATTCATGGACAGAGGTGTCCTTGATTTGGAAGTATTTATTAGCAAGAGGAAGGTGGTCCAGGTCCAGGTGAAGAGTAGTAATTGGCCTGACATCCATGGCAATTACGACAGCTATTCTTAGTTCTTATGGATTTAAGAATGGGGAAAGTAAACTTTCAGTCTTTGAGGTAATGGAGGTTCAATTCCAGGTGGGTTTTATGTTATTAAAGTTCCCTTTAATTTCAATTAAGAAAGCTTAGAGACTGGTTCAGAATTAACAGGGCTTTCAATGGATTCTGGCTTAAATACCTGGAATTGAAGAAAACGGGGTGTGAACCAGGTAACTGGAAATTCTGAACAGTTGAAAAGGCTTCAATCAGGCTGGAAGGCAATCTGGGAGCTTTTGGCATCTTCAGAGTGCAGGTGTACATGGGTTGACGTCTTTCAATGTTCATAGGCATGTGCATGGAAAATTATAGTTAAAATGATAAAAAAATTATTTGGGGCTTTTTTGGATTTATGCACAAAAAATCAATTTGGCAGGTACGGGTGAATAGTGATCGTTTTGGTGGGTAGCAGGCTGGTGCTAAGTGGTTTAATTTGTACAACCTTTGGCCGCTTGGCGGTATTGGGGGGAGGCCACCTGATTCCATTCATCGAGCGCCACATAGCTTCAAGGGCCCAATGGAAAACAACCCATTTTAGGCGAGTAAAGTTCAGATTTTGGGCCCTTCTAAAATCAACGTGAGTCATTGGATGGACAGGGGGGAGATCGTGCGATGGTCAGACGCAGGAGTTGCATGGACGATAATGGAGGGGCTCGACGGTCGTTTAAATGCGATGGTTTGAGTTTAATGAGCTGTTAAGGCGGGGATTAATGCATGGGGCATGATTTGATTGGTTTGACTTTAATTAATCATGGATTGATTAATTATGTCTTTTGTCGGGTTTTGGGTGACATAAAGTTTATATTTCAAACTTGGGGTAAGGGTTAATATTAAGGGATTTAATAAAATATACGGGAAAAGGGGTTTTTTCGGGAATTAAAAAATATAAATAAAATTAGAAGTTAATATGAAAAAAGGCAGAAAATGGATTTGCGCTAAGTATAATGTGTTTTTAAATTTATTTACTTTTCACATGGAAACATTATAAATTAGGCTAAGTGAATTTTTGTGGCTTTTCATAAAAAAGTGTATTCATGGGGGTGATGGCTTTTCCTTAGGAAAAATAGAGTTTTAACCTTGGGAAAGGGGATTTATTAGGGAAAATGAATGAACTGAAGGGCAGTAAATGTTTAGGAGGGGATTTTAGTACTTAATATCTATAAGTCATTCGGCCGAGGGTTCGGTCCCTCCAGAAGTCAGAGAAATTCTTTGAGCCCCTTTGACTTAAGATTTTGGGTACTTTAAACTTATTGTGGGAAATTAGTTAAGTAAAGGGTGAAATGAGTGAGGCAAAATTAGTTAATCTTGACTTTGTGAATTTTATGCCAGTCCCATTTCTCATTCAAACAGAGAACTTTCATGATCAGGGTGATAAATATGTTTTTGTCTAACAATAATCACAATTCTGCAACCTTTCTTCTACTTACCCATCTACTCATCCTACCATTTTCACTTCTCTTTATTAGGGTGCATTTAAGCTAGCAAACCATTATCAAAACATTTTTCTTTTCTTTACAATGGGAATCTAACTAAATCTAACCTTATTACATCCAGGGGCTCAGATTAAACAGTTGAGCTCCTTTTATTTACTCCACCTAATCTACTTATATTCCAAGGTTAAATAGTTTGGTCAGATTTTATTCTCTATCTATGAACATGAAATTGAAACATGAAATAACCAAGTTTAAACACTTTGACTATCATGGATTGTGGCAAATATTACAAGCAACACACAATCATTTATTTTGCACAAAAAAGTAAATAGTAGTGGCATTTTGACTTGCACACTTTCATGGTCTTTTCTTTTCTTTGGGTTCATATTTTTCATATTTTATGACCTTTTTATTCTTTTTGTCCTTTTATTTTTCTTTTAGGACATACCCTCTTTACATTTTTTAATTTTTTGATTATGGAAAACATTTTCAAAAAGCAAAGGTATGTACATATTACAAGTTTAAACTCAGCTGTTCAAAAATTATGAATCCTATTGGTATAGGAACCTAATAGTGCCTCCACTTGGGGATGGCATTTCCTAGTGAAATTTCAAGAACTTGTAGATCAATGGCCTTTTGAATTGCTGTGATGTTCTGCTCCAACTTTTCCCTTTTCACTTTTCTGCATTATTACTATTTATGACAGTAAAACCTTTGAAGCTTAGGGCCTTCTCTTCGGCTTCAACTCCAAAGAATCACTATCCAATCAACTCTTAAACTTTGAAAAAAAGAATATGTAAAAATGATTAGTAGAATCAATAACTAGGTTCAATGTAGTGTTTAATAATTCTACCATTAACTGGTCCTCCTTCTGCTTCTGTGCCATCCATCTCTTTGAGGAAGAAAGCATTATTACCTCTAACTGCATAGATGACATATGGGCCTTTCCATAGGAAATCAAATTTCTCGTGTTTACCTTTATCCTCTCTTCTTGGGTCCCATTTCAAAAATTTGTCTCCTAGGTAAAAATCTTCTACCTTATTCCTTTTATCAAAAGCCCTCTTGATCCTTTCCTGCACAACTTGAGATATGATGTACACTTCTTCCATGGTTTGCTATAAATGAATTGTTTGGTTGATTCTTCTTTGGATGTCATTTGGTTCAACCTGCAACTCTTGGAGTAGCTTCATCACTGGTGTTCCCAAGGGAGATGGGAAAACAACTTCCATTCCATAAACTAATTGATAAGGACTAGTACCAATGGAGTTTTTTGGGGTTAGTCTGTCTTATAGGAACAAGACTATAAACTAAACTCTGGTTAGTCTGTCACTAAACTCTTGTTTGATGACTCTACTAGTCCATTTCTTTGGGGGTAATAAGCTGTGGAATGGCCCAAAGTTATATGGTACTTATTACAAAAATCAATCATTCTCTTAAATTTGAAGGTTGTTGCATTATCAGTGATGCTTTTGGCTGGGCACCCAAATCTATATAGGATTTTGGATTCAATGAAGGTTATAATAACTGTGTTAGTTGCTTGCCTTGATGGTATGGCTTCTATCCATTTCGTAAAATAATCTGTAGCAGTGAGAATCCATTTGTGTTGTGCAAAGGAAGGTGGGTGGATTTCACCAATAAAGTCAAGACCCCATTGTTGAAAAGGTGCTTCAGAAGATATTGGTTTCAGGGGTAGTGGTAAAAGCTTTTTCTTTCCTTCAAAAATTTGGCATTTATGACATGAGGTTGCAAATTTTTTTACATCAGAAAACAAAGTGAGCCAATAGAAACAGGCTCTAAGAATCTTGTCAGCAGTGGTTTTCTAGGAAAGGTGTCCTCCACAGTCACCTACATCAAACTCTTGTAACACCTTGTTAGATTCTACTTTCAATAAACAATTGAGAAGTATACCTTCATGATTCCTCCAAAACAAAGCATGGTCAAGTATACAAAATTTTAAAGATTTCATTTTTAAAGACCTGCTTTTGTCCTAGATAATTTAGGAGGAGGTTGTAAATTTTGTGAAACATATATGATATCAGCATACCATGGTGATTCAATAAAGGCCTGGCTAATTGGTGGAGTCACCATCTCCTCTCCATTATCCATTTCTGTAATAAAATATATGTCTAAGGCCTAACAGTTTTATTCAGCCATGAGCTTGGCTAAACCTTGGCCTTTGATTAATTTTGTTGGCTTGATTTCTAGGTCATATTCTAATATAGTAGTAATCCATTTCCCTCTTTTTCCGTCTAGACCATCCTGAGTTAGGATATCCTTGACTGCTGAATTGGGGACATAGGCTATTATATGAGAATATAAAATGTAAACTCTAAAATCTTTGATAGCTTTGACCAGAGCAAAGGCTTGCTTTTCCATTATATTGTATTTTAAAGGGGCATCTCTCAAGGCTTTGCTAAAAAAGGCAATAGGTTGTTCATAACCCTGATCATTCTTCTACAGTAGGACAGCAGCAATTGTATGTTCTGACGCAAAGGAAAATATGATGAAATCCATATTGAACTTTGGACTCACCAAAATTGGTGTCTTTGCTAAGGCTAGCTTTATATCTTCAAAGGATCTATTAGCTTCAATGGTCCATTTTATGGTCGAATCTTTTTTCAACATGTTATTCAATGATCTAATTAGTTCTGCCAAGTTAGAAATAAATCTTCTAAGAAAGTTTATTTTTCCTAAAAAGGCTTGTAATTCTCTGATGCTCCTAGGATGTTGTATCTGTAAGATGGCTTCAGTTCTTGCAGGGTCTATTAGGACACCATCTTTAGAGATTATGTGGCCTAGCAGTTTACCCTCTTCTAACCCAAATAAAGATTTTTTAGGGTTCAAAGAAACTCCATACTTCCTACACTTGATGAAAACCTGCCTTAGATGATCTAAGTGTTGTTTATCAGATTTTGAGAATACATTGATATCATCTAATTATATTACTAGGAAGTCATGGATTTCCTTAGCAAAAGCTATGTCCATAGCTCTTTGAAAGGTGGCCCCTGCATTCTTTAATCCAAAAGGCATTTTCAAATAAATGAATGTGCCCCAAGGAGTAGTGAATGTTGTTTTATCCTGGTCATCTAAGTGAACTAAATTTTGATTGTAACCAGAAAACCCATCCAATAATGAAATTCTGGTTGACCCTACTATCCTTTGTAATATGTGATCCATTTTAGCAAGAGGGTAATTGTCTTTGAGTGAAACTTTATTGAGATTCCTAAGGTCAGCACAAAGTCTAATCTCACTAGTCTTTTTCCTTGTTAGCACCAAATTTGAAACCCAATCAGAGAACCTAATTGTTGTTATTATCTTGGCTTCATAGATTCTTTTGATTTCCTTTTCAATAGAAGGCAATAGAATAGGATTAATCCTTCTAAGCTTTTGTCTAAAAGGTTTTGATTTTCTTTTATGGGGATAGTGTGTTGTATTATGCTGGTGTCATAGGACTTGAGGTCCTCATAACTCCAAGCAAAGACATCTTGGAATTCCTTTAGAAGTTCAATGTATTTTACCTTTTCAGTAGGAGTTAAAGACTTTGAAAGTTTTTGCCAATGTTGGATTTTCCTCAGTCCCTATGTTGCACTCCTCTATATCAAATTTCAAGAGTTCCATCTTTGGTTTTCTAGGGACATCATTTGAATCATACAAGTCTTCCAAAGGAGTTAATCCTTTGGGAAAAAAGTTGTTGTTGAGATTAATGATTTCAGAATCTTTGTTAATTATCTCTTCGATTTCAACTTGCTTTAGGTTTTGAATATCTGATTTTGTAAACTTTGTGGGATGGAATCTATCTATATCTTCATCTTCTAATTTGTTAATCTTTATTTTATCTGTAAAACAGGGATCTAATGTTATGTCAGTGTCTATATTGCTATTTACAAATTCTTCCTCTAAAGTTAAAAAATTATTTATCTGTTAGTTATTAGTGAATACTTGCTAGTTCTTTAAGTTATCCGAGATAGCAGGTCTGTGCCTAACCTCAGCAGTGTACTGATGGTTGGGTTGGAATGGTAACTTACAAGTGCTGACAAACATTGCTAAACTATGAGCCTGCATATTATGTTTTCTTGGAATGAATGCAATTTTAGTTTCTAGAAAAGTGTTCAATATTTCTATAATTTTTCCTCTATAAAAACTTAATCTAGGGTCTTTGGTCATATATACAACATTTATTTGTTTTATAACCAACTCAGAATCTCCCATAATAGAAACTCTTATAGCTCCTAACTTTTTAACCAATTTGAGACCTAAAAGAAGTGCTTCATATTCAGCCATGTTGTTGGTGCATTTGAAATTCAATCTGTAAGTGTGGCCCTTTGAGCAATCATTCTCTAAATTATAAATCCATACTCTTGCTCCTGCTCCCAACTTGTTCACTGATCCATCAAATTCAAGATGTCATAATATTTCATGTTCATAATTCTTACTGTCTGGGGGGATAAAATCCTCTTTAATTAAGGTATCTTGATTATCTTTTTTATCTGAAAGCTCTTGGGTTTGGACAATTTCAGTTTGAGCCGTAACTGCTTTTGGTTCTAAAATAATGTTGTTTGAAGCAATTTCTTGTGTTTGTTCAACATTGTACAGAATAAAAGAATCAATGTCAGAATGCATGGAATAGATAGGAAAGTTTTGAGGCCTAGCCTGGCTACTCACTACATATTTCATTACAGTCTCTCTGTATAGTTTTTTAGGATGTCCAAAGACTGAAATTGTGGCATATGACATGTCAATTTGTAAAGGTCCTTGGAGTTTAGACCCCCATGATCTAGACAATAGCATGCCATATTTAGGTGGTATATCAGCAACAACTATGTCCATGAGAATAGTCTTATATCATCAACAACTATGTCCATGAGAATAGTCTTAGCAGGGTATTGTACTAGGGAAACACAGAGGTCTTTGATCAGCCCTAGGCACTTGACTCGAATTGAATCAAATGAAAACAAATCCTTGTAAGGCCTAGTGATATCTAAGTTCAATTTTTCTATAACATATTTAGGCATAAAATTGTGTGAAGCCCCAGAATCTAACATTTCATTGTGTAAAACCTTATCATGAATGTTAAGGCTAATATAAAATGGTAGTATCCCTCCTTCTAATGGTTTTCCATTAACATCAGGACTGAATATAAGCTCAGGTTGATCATCAAACAAGTTAACAGAATCTTCATTCTCAACAAAGTTTAAATATTTACTTATTTGAGATTTATAAGTTTCATTTTTAATCAATTCTGTTAAGGGGACTGAGATTTTTAGCTTAGCCACCTCTGCTCCCAGATTGAAATCCAAAGGGGTCTTCTCTATTTGAGGATTTGGTATTTTCATAGCAGGGTTTGGAGTAGGTTGGTCTTCTTTTTCTACATCTGAAGTCTCTTTCTGAGGATTTTCTACTGTGATGTTTGGAGATTCCTCCACTGTCTCCTTGGAGGGGATTGAAGTGGATGGTTGATTATCAGGGGGTTGGTCATTGGTTATATCTACAATGGTGGGACCAGAAGGATTCTTATTTGGTCTAGAGAGGATTTGGAGAGTTTTTGTAACTGGAACTACTTTGATTTTCTTCAGTTGATTTGGTATTGCTTTCTTGTTTTGTTTAGGAGGATCAATGTTCTTTTTACTTTGTGCACTTTGAAGATAGTAGAATCATAACCTTACTTGTAATCAATTGATTCTCTAGATTGGGTCTGTAATCGCTGAAGCATATGTAATTACTGATCATCTTGAGTCAAGAAGGCAGTTTGCTCCTCATCTAATCCCGTTAAGTTAATTTGTGTGTCTTGTTCAGGATCTTCTGAATAGGAAGTTTCAACATAGTTTTCTTGAAAAGGAGGCCTAATATTCTAATCAGGTCCATTTTTTCTAGTGTTTTGATTTTGATTCTTTCTAAAGTTTGGATTTATCACTGGAGGTGCTTGCTGATTATCCCAGTGAGGCTTCCTTTCAATATTCTCTATTGTATCCATCAATTTTTCCATTCCTTTGGCTAGGGCATCTATTTTAGGGTCAGAGGTTGAGGCTTCATCTTTCAAGGGTACTCTCCTTTCATTCCTAACCCTAGCTCTTTTTGCTAGCAAATTAGCTTCTACACTAACTGCTACACTCTGCATGTTTTCTAAGGTTGGAGGATTTCTCTCTCTCAGTTGAAATGCCATATCAGTATCAAACCCATCAAGAAACTTTATCAAAGCTAATCCAGGTGGGGCTCTGAGATTGACTAGTATTGCATTGTATATATTGTTGAATCTAGTATAGTAATCCTGAACCATTTCATTTGGTCCTCTCTTGATTTTTTCATATTTTGAAAGGATCTGCAGAGGGTTCTTTTTCTTTTCCCATCTATTTAAAAATTGCTAGTAAAATACTTTGAAAGTGTCTATGCTATTAGCAAGTAAAGATCTAAACCATGTTCTTACATCACCAGCTAGAGACTTAGCAAAATGTCTCATTTGGACATCTCCAATATCAATTTCATGTAATTCAAAGAAGTCTGTCATTTTGTTTGTGTGCTATTGTGCCGTGTAGAACTATGTAAACTTTGAAACGGGAACTATAAACTCAAAACGGTAACTCTGGCCAAAAAACCCCGAAAAAACATCAAAAACAATGCTAAAAACGAAAAGTGTTGATGCTGGAATAACACCTTTTTTTTCTGGGGTAAATTTTCAACATGTTTTAAAAATGGCAGTGAAAACCAATTTTTTGTACAAAAAATGTCCAAAAAACACCTTCAAAATGAAAAGTGTTGATGCTGGAATAACAAAGTTTTTTTCAAGGGTAAAATTTCAACATTTCAAAGTAATAGCATAAAATATTTTATCATGACCCTAAAAAACATTAAAATTTCAAATAAATAATGAAAACATAAAATAAAAATAAAAATTAAATAAAATAAAATAAAACAATGAAAAAACACAAAAAAAAAAAAACAAAACATAAATAAAAATATATACTAAAAACAAAACATAACAAAACAAAACAAAATTAACCTATAAGAATTAGAAACTAGAAAAAAATTACAAATTATAAACAAATAAATGGTAAAAAAAAAACATATTAAAAAAAAATTGAAAAAGAAAAAAACAAATATGTGAACCATAAAAAAATTTAGGAAAAGAAAAAAAAAACACATTAAAAAAAACTATAAAATTAAATAGGTAAAAATAGAAAAACTAAAAAAAAAGCATTAACAAAAAACTAAAAAAAATATTGAAAATTAAAAACAAACTAGATTTTAAAAAAAATGGAAAATTAACAAAAAAAATTAAAAACCAGTGAAATTAAGATAAAAATGATGATTACTTAAAGAAATTGATGTAAAAATATATATATATAAAAGAAAAAAAATAAATAAAAATTGTTTTAAAAAAAATTGTTTCATAAACATAAAAGAATTTGAGAAAAAAAAAAACCAAATTAAAAAATTTATATATATAAAATTAAGGAAAAATAGAAAGATTAAAAAAATCATTAACAAAAACTAGAAAAAAAAATAAAACAACTAGATTAAACAAAAATAGAAAATTAACCAAAAAAAAAAAAAAAACTAGTAAAATTAATGTTAAAAACATTTAGAAAAAACAAAAAAGAAAAAATTAAGCTTAAATTATTAAAAAAAGAAAAACTAAAAAAATATGAAAATTTTTGAAATATATGTTTTTTCCAATTAAAAAAAAACAGTTTAAACTTACCAAAAAATAAATTTTAAATATAATTTTTTTTTTAAAACGAAATTTTGTTTTTTGATTTGAAAAAAAAATAAATTATTAAACAATTTTAATAAAAATTATTAAACTAAATAGAATGTATTTAATAATTTTTAAAAAACATATTTATAATTAAATATTTAATTAACATATTTAATAATTTAAAAATATATATATATTAAACAATTTTATTTTTAAGGAGTTTAGACTTCTGCGATCCATAACATTGTATAGATAATCTTCGGCAAAATCACATAATCAATATTTTGTCGACGCATTTCGAACCAACCAGTGTGGTTCATCGTCAGGACAAGTTGAAGACCAATCCGGCTTAGCTTGATTAAATAGAGTGTGCAGAGACTCCAACAGCTATAATGCTAACGGCAGTTAGGAATAACCGAGGAATCTCTGCAACGCTTAAGAAATACCAGATCAGACTTCAACTTAGTAACCTGCATGCGTGACCGCTCGAATAGATGAACCTTCTTAGCAGCGGCTTCTCCGTGCAGGGAAATTATTAAGGAGTTTAGACTTCTGTGATCCATAACATTGTATAGATAATCTTCGGCAAAATCACATAATCAATATTTTGTCGATGCGTTTCGAACCAACCAGTGTGGTTCATCGTCAGGACAAGTTGAAGACCAATCCGGCTTAGCTTGATTAAATAGAGTGTGCAGAGACTCCAACAGCTATAATGCTAATGGCAGTTAGGAATAACCGAGGAATTTTATTTTTTATTTTTATTTTGTTTTTATTATTAAAAAAAAATTGGCCCACGGCAGCCCCAAATTAAACATTTTTAATTTTTAATTATAAATATGTTTTTTAAAATTGTTTTTATTAAATATTTTTTAATAATTTTAAAAAAAAATTATTAAACAATTTTAATTTTTTTTTAATTATATATATATATATATATATATATATATATATATATATATATATATTCATTCAGCCCACGGCCGTGCCACCACCGACTGCTCGCCATCCGGTGGTGGTGCAGCAGTGGACTGAGGGCTATGTAACGGCCCGCCTGCCGCCCGGTGGTGGCGCGGCCGTGGGCCGAGGGCTGCGTGCAGCACCTCCGACCACAGCCGCGCCGCCACCGGGCGGCGGGCGGGCCATTGGGCAATTCCGGGAATCGCCCAACGGCTCGCCCGCCACCCGGTGGTTGGCCGAATTTTTTTATTTTTTTTTTTTTTATAAAAAAAAAATTTAAAATTGTTTAATAATTTCTTTTTTTAGTTATTAATAAATACTTAATAAAAACCATTTTAAAAAACACATTTATAATTAAAAATTATAAAGGGCTACCATATATATATATAGATATTTAATTAACAAAAAAAACTAAGATTAACTTTAAAAAAAAATTTAATAATTTTTTAAATTTTGAATTAAAAAATTAAATTTGTTTTAAAAAAATTAAAATATTTTTTTATGATTTTTATTTTTCAATATTAAAAAAAAAATTATATATATATATATATATATATATATATATATATATAAATATTTTTTAATAAAAAAAATTGTTTAAAAAAAATGTAATTTTTTTTTTCTTCAAATATAAAATGTAGGTTTAATTATTTTTTTATTTTAAATATAAAATGTAGGTTTAATAATTTGTATTTTTAAATTAAAAATAATAATAATAATAATAATTTAAAAAAAAATTATAGTTTTCTTTTCAATAAAAAAAAGATTGTTTAAAAATAATAATAATAATATTTTTTTTATTTTTATTTTTTTTAAATAAAATATGTAGGTTTAACAAAAAATAATTACATTTTTTCTTTATTTAGTAAAAAATACGCATTGTTTTGTTTTGTTTTTTTTAAATTTAAATTTATTTTTGTTTTTTTTTATAATATTAATTTTACCAATTTTGTTTTTTTTTTTGTTATTTTTTTATTTTATTATTTTTTTTTAACTAGTTTGTTTTTTATTTTTTTTTTTCCGAGTTTTTGCTAATGTTTTTTTTTTTTTTTTTTTTAATTTCTCTATTTTTACTTCGATATATATATATATATATATATATATATATATATATATATATATATATATATATTGCCGAATTCTTTTATGTATTGTGAGATAATTTCTTTTTAACATTTTTTTTTAATATTAATTTTACTATTTTTTTAATTGTTTTCGTTAATTTTCTATTTTTTTCCTAGTTTTTGCTATTTTTTTTTTTTTATTTCTCAATTTTTACTTATATATATATTTATATATAATTTTGTTTTTGTTTTTTCCAAATTCTTTTATGGTTTATGAGATAATTTATTTATTTTTACGTTTTTTATTTTTTATTTTTGTCTTTTTTATATATATTTTTATATTTGTTTTTTAGAGACAATTATTTCATGTGGATTGAAAAATTAGTTAACTATGTATAAATATGTAGAATATCTAAAATTCTAAATATCGATCTTCTAATTTAAAAATGCAAAACAATAAAAACCTCACTAAAAAAAAATTATGAAGAAAACGACCACTTCAAAAATTATCAAATTTACAAAATAATTATTTACATTTTATACATTAGAAAATTTAAAGCCAAAAAAAAGGTTTTTTAAAAAAATGGTGTGATGCAGAATATCACTTTTTTAAATCAGCATGAAAATCACTACCATTCTAAAATGTAATGTACATAAAAAGAATTCAAGTGCCAAAAACTATGCTCTAAAAAAAACATGTGTGTTTTGCATCACCCCTTTTCAAAATCAGGTCACTTTTTTGCTATCTCTACGAAATGGGTAACAGTATCAGTTCCCGTTTCAAAGTTTACATTGATGTAGGTTCCCACGCCATCAAATTGGACAATTTTGATGTTCTGGTAATCATGTGGCATGCCACCTCATGGAGAAGGCAACATAAGAGGAGCATATCTATCTGCCATGGCTCTAAGTTGGGTAGGACTAAGAAGTGGGGTTTGGGTACCGGGAGGTGATACAGTGGGTGATGGGGAAATGGGAGTAATGGGTGACTGATGTGTAATGGTAGGTTGGTGGGGAAGTAAAGGTATAAATGGAGGTGAGGAATGAACTTCAGAGATGGAAGGGAATAATGGTGAACTAAAGGGAGTTGAAACTGTTTCAGAAAGCTTAGGAATATTAATAGTAGTAAGGGATGACTGAGGGGAATTTAGAATGTATTGATCAATTGACAAGTTTGCAGACTTCAATTTCTGCTGTAAATTCTAGATCTAAAACTATGTCATCGAGTGCACTCTCCGACTTGGTTCTAAATAGGGAAAGGTCAAATGACTCGTCAAAGGGGAGGTTTTCTAAAAAAAACCACTCATTAGGGTATGAATATACTTTAATTGAAGGTGTAGGACTGACTGAACTTTCTTGTCTTCTAGATATTTTGGAAATTAGATTAGGATTATCAAATACTTGGGGAGGATTTGGATCAGGGTTGGCCCTAGTATAAGGAGTTCTCCTTGAAGCCAAAATTTCAAACTTCTCTAGTTACTTTCTTTTTATGAAATTGTTATAGATAACTTCTAATAAACCCTTCAAGAGGATTGAAATAAAGATTTGAAATTTCTCAAAGGTTTATTAAGACTGAGGATTTGAGTCCCCAGTATGGTCACCACTATGTTATCACTTAGAAGTCTTCCCTAGAAGTTATCAAAAGAAGGAATAATCTCAAATAACCACAAACCAATCTTCAGACTCAGGTTCTAGCCAACCTAAGTCCAGAGAGGGATCTCTCTTTATAATTTAACATTGTTTGGGTCTGATTTTACAATGGCACGGAACTGTTAACTTCACTGAAACAATCCATGTCCACATATATTTCTGAACATATTCACGAATAGCAACGTAGAAGGCGTTTAGTGAAAGTTTTCATTCTGGATCAAATTTTAGCGGAATGGTTCATTAAATCATTGTTACCTAAAATCACTGAAGATGTAGCTAAGGGAGGAGTTGTTACTGAAGAGCAAATCATTTCTCAAGCTCAGTACCTTGACCTCGTTTATACGCAGTCAGGTACTTTACATGAAAAAATCCCTGATCTTCCAAAACAAGGTCAAATGACTACAACTCCTTCAGGGTCTAACAATGTAAACTTTGAAACGGGAACTGATATTGTTACCCGTTTTGTAGAGGTGGCAAAAAAATGACCCGATTTTCAAAAGTGGTGATGCAGAATACACATGTTTTTTTTAGAACATGGTTTTTGGAACTTTAATTTTTTTCATGTGCATTAAGTTTTAGAATGGTAGTGAATGGTAGTGATTTTCATCCTGATTTTAAAAAGTGAGTATTCTGCATCACACCCTTTTTTTAAAAGACCTATTTTTTGACTTTAAATTTTCTAGTGTGTGAAATGTAAAAAATTATTTTCTAAATTTGATAGTTTTTGAAGTCGTCATTGTATTCATATTTTCTTGTTCTCTATCTTATTTTTATTTATTTTTAGTGGGGTTTTTATTGTTTTGCGTTTTTAAATTAGAAAGTCGATTGTTTGAATTTTAGATAATCTACATGTTTAGACATCCTTAATTAATTTTTCAATCCACATGAAATAATTGTTTCTAAAAAACAACATTTTTTAACAATGGACATAAAAAATAACCATTTTTAACATAAATATAACAAAAAAACTAAACGTTTTGATAATTTTTTGCTAGAATTAACATGTCAAAATCACAATTTTTATACAAAAATATTAACTAAAAATGGTCAAATAATAGTTTTTTTTATGAATTACATGTCAAAAAGATAATAATAACTACTTTTTTTTTCAAAAAATAATGATTAACTTAAAAATCAATGCAGAAATCACATATTACCAATATTGAACATATAACAACCCTAATTGAGTGTTTATTCTTCTCATAAAATGTCAAAGTCAAAACATTGCAAAGCTTGATTTACAAGCATAACTTAAATTTAATCAACAATGTCACGTAATCCAAATAAATACCCTCTAAATCATTCTAAGTATATGTGAAAACATCTACAAACTCAAAAAAGTTTAGGATTGCCTCAAACTTAGTCTTACAAATCTTATTGGCTCAATTTTAGACCAGGGTTCACACTAGTGTCCAATAAAAAGCGTTTTTGTAATATAATCGTTGGAATATTCATTAGACACCTTTCACCCTAACATATTATGCAAGCTCTGTTACACCGAAACACATACCCCAATATAGCTCTGTTACACCGAAACACATACCCCAATATAGCTCTGTTACACCGAAACACATACCCCAATATGAATGTTGCCTCTGACCAAAGAAAGTTGTCATATAGTCTGCTACAGGATCATGAAAAGTCTTGAACAAAATATTGTCTTGGTTTTGAAATAAAATAGGACCTTTGGGGTTAGTTTGCAGTTAAACAATTACTTTATTTTTTAGGACAAACTTTTTGGAAATGTAAATAATGTCATTTTAAAACCTAGAAAAATATAATGCTCAAGGGTGAAAATAGAGAGGTGAAAATGTCATCGTGAAGAATCAGCTCTGAAATTTTATGAAAACCTAGTGAAAATTTTCAACTTCGTCCCCATCCATGGCACCAATTGATGTTGACATCTACAAGAACTGATGAAGATTTTAAATATATGGTTCATAAACCTATCATTCAAAACCAGATTGCACCAATGAAGATTACAGGGTTTTGAACTAAAAAGTTGACTAGAAGAAAAATAAGGAAGGAAGGGGTTTAAACTTGGGCATTTAAGAATCTGAATTCAAAGTGTGAAAAGACTAAAAATGTGTATAGATTCCTAAAAGTAGAGTGCCCATTAAGGAATTTAAACTAAAAGATGACTACTATTTATGAATTAAATTCATACTCCCAATTTAAAAATCTTTGCTGCTACATACATTTATCTAAATATAAGAAAACTTAATTAAAATGACAAACGAGAAACAATACTACAATTTACCCAAAATCTAAAATCAAAACTAACTTTCTTATTCAGTCTCCTAGAAATTTCTCCGGTCTTCTCGGTTCTCATAATTTGTGGACTCCAAACCCTTACAAAATGTTTATTTCCTATTTTTATTCTCTACCCTAACCTAAGTGTTCTCTGATCAGTTACAAAACTAATTCTTGAGATAGTTACGAATATTTTTCTCCCTTTTCTTTTTAAAACTGAGTATAACTAAAATTACAATACATTTTTAAATAAGCTCTCGCGAAATAAAATATGGAATTTCAAAAAGTTTTAATATCATATATATATAAGTGAAACCACACTCTGCCAGTTACAAATTTTAGAATTGTTCCGAGCTTTTCTAGGAATGTAGAGTGGCTATATTAAAATGGATCAATGCGCTGGTTTTCGTATTAAGACAATGGGAGGTTTTCAATTTTATAACCGATATAAAAATAATATGTGAAATTTATATGGAGGTTGTACGAGCCCAGGCTTCTCTCATCCATATGCCAAAAACCATTTGTAGTTTTGGGAAACTGCAAACCACCTCCAGCCACTTCCTAGCGATTTCTGGAAATAGAAACCATTTGTGGTTTTGCTAAACCGCAAACCACCTCCTGAAACTTTCTCTAGCGGTTTCTGGAAATAGAGTGGGTATCTGTCAGGATAAATCGTGGTCGTAGATCACTTGATAGCCAGTTTTAGGAATCTGCTTCCCCCACAGCTCCCTTCAGCATAACCTTCGTTCACTTCATATTGTCGAGACTAAGTTAATTTGGGCAAAGAATATTCCAAGTCGTCGATTGCTAGTCAAAGTGTTATTCTATATAAGCAGAGTAATTAAGTCAACTCCAGTCCTTCCAGCGACTCCTTTTTCTATAACTCTAAACTGTCCGTGCATGAAAGGACTCCCACCATGTAAAATATTCAAAGGCTTCCTCCTAAAATAGCTAAAGGGACTGCGCATTAGGTATATTGGTAGGGACATACCATCTACATGCATCTCACTAAGTTCTCGACTAAGACCAACTGCACAGTTTCTTTGGATTTCAATTACTGGTTCTTGATTGACAAGTTCATTAAGCTTAAAGACTTCGTGAGATTTACAGAAAAAGTCTGACACTGACCTTCCGTTCTTAAATTACCATGGGAAGAAATACTTTGAAAATCCTTACCATACTTGAAGCATTTATAAAAAGATACTTTTCATTATCAGTCCAATCTATGTTAATGTCTTCATAGCATAATGTTATGGAAATGCAGGTCTCAAAATCAGTTTCATATGTTTAGACCTGCGCAGCGCCACCCCCGGGCCGCCCCGCCCCGCCTGAGGGGCGGAGCGTCGATTCCAGGAATCGATGCTCCGGCAATTTTCTTCGTGCTGCAGAGGATTTAAGTATTGGATATGGACCGGAATCGACGCTCCGGCAATTTTCTTTGTGCTGCAGAGGATTTAAGTATTGGATATGGACTCTGTTGGCACATTTACAATGTGCAATGCTGCATTGCAATATTTAAAGAAAGGTGGACTTGGAAAGTCTCCTTCAGAAGCTGGTGTTATTTTGAACATAAGTGTGACATTGCATTATACAGCAGGATGGTATCAAATTCATGTCTCTCCGCCGGCACAGGGCCACCCCCGGGCCACCTCGCCCCGCCCGAGGGGCGGAGCGGGGCGGCCCGGGGGTGGCGCTGCGCGGGGCGCCGCCTTATAATAGCACCATGTTTATTCCGCTCCTTACAAACGTCTCTGGATGAACATGGCGGCCAAGTGACTTAAAGCGCATTTGTCATTGTTTTGAGTGAGATACCTAACGTGTCCAAGCTGGCCTATCTTTATGTGGGCTCTCCAGCCGCGTCTCTGCTTTCGGTAACATCAGGGATCTGCGAGCACGTTGATGCTGATCCCTCGGATCGAGACTTGGAAGACCTGTTATGTTCAGTGACAATGACGTCAACCCGGCCCGATTATTCTTGCTCAACATTGAAACAGATTTAGGCGTATACGCATATGGCTGGTATACGCATATTGGAATAGGCTACATTTAGGATTCTAAGACATGTGGAAAAGAGTTTTTCTAACCCTTTGAGGCATGAGCAATTATCACTGGGAAAATCAGATAAAAGAAACACTAAAATCCCAGCTCAAATTTATATAACGATCTTGACTACTTTTTAGCGTACAGGATTTGCAGAGAGAGCGCGTGCACTGGGGTGTTGTTTCTTGCCACGTGAAAGACATGTCATCCAGTGCTAAAGGTACAACCAGAGGAATTGGATCCAGAAGGGCCTTTATTAAGGACAACATGGTAATAAAAAAAACCTTTGCGACACATGCTCCAAGAAACAAGTGAGTGTAAATGACGAGTAAGGCGAATCATTTAGTGTCACACTACGCCTTCCACAGTGATCTTGTGCGGTAAGTGCTAAAATGCCTACATGCAGGTGAAGTAAGAACCAAATCTGGAGTATGAATCTAAAATACCATAACTAAATTCATCTTTGAAGGGGGTTTTTGTAAATGAGTCCTTCAAATCCATTTATTGTGAATCCAAGAAAGTAGAAGAGATCACATTATTAATTTGTTACGTGGCTTTAATGTAAAAGGTGTATACGATTTTATCTAATTGAGTAATGAGTTTTTGAAAAGTAAACATGGTAGTTTTATTAGCGGTTGTGTATTTCGTTGGATATTTAAAACTGCGGATGGCTCATTAATTTTACTTTTAAATTGGTTTTAATTTGTTTTTAGATTTCTTAGATATATTGCCACTCTATAAATACTCGAAATTTTAATGAACTCTTATCACGTTTCATATGAAAGTATTCATATATCCATTCTATGCTATTATATTGTAGAAAGAGTGATCTAGGGTGCCAAATCCATGGTATCTCTCTCTCTCTCTCTCTCTCTCTCTCTCTCTCTCTCTCTCTCTCTCTCTATATATATATATATATATATATATATATATGCCATATCTTCCACTACTTCTTGGCAGGTTTCCGGATGGATGAACATTTCAGAGCTTTCACACATAGATATGGTGTAGGTAGTCAAATATTATGATTAGAGTATGCAATATCAAGCTCGGTAATTTAAAGGTGCTTATTAGATATTTCTGGGCGTGGGGGGCGGGTGGAAAATAAAAAAAATCTAGTCTAAATTACCCTTTGTTATATTCATTGAATATTAAACTTAAAGTTTTCTGCCAAAATAATGAGTAAAAGTTATTGATTCCCAATTTATTATAATGCATCATCAATTGTGCGTTGTAATAATTTTTAGAACATTGGTGTTCTCAAGTATCATGCATTCACTGGCACAATAATTTTTTAAAATATTATCTCATGGTGTTTTTTTTATGTCGTGGAGCACCACCAGTAGTGCATCATAGAAATTAAGGGCACATCAATACGGCCATGAAATTTGTTTATTAATGTACTTAAGATCTATTGGAGCATTGTTAAAGGTGCATTACTACATTTAATAATAATAATTGACCGACAATTGCAGGAAATTTTAACTCAATAGCGAGTTAAGATGTACCAAATCACCATAAATGGTATGTCCTTTCTTTCTAAGTATACTAACAAGCATAATAAACCAACAATATGGAAGAATCATTTATTTATTCACTAGTGATGATATTATTATCATCAGAATCAGAATTGTGGGATATTATTATCAGAATTGTGTAGATCTAATTTTAACCTAGTATTTTGGGACAGGTTATAGCTTCTATTATAATCTTTATAAATCTCATACTCCATAAAATCTAAACTTATAATTCGGTAAAAACTAAATTTCATATAAATCAAATTCCCTAGAGACTAAATCCCATATAAACCTATAAATCAAATTCCCTAGAGACTAAATCTCATATAAACCAATTGATCTACAGCTCAAGCCATTTCTTAAAATTTTAAATCCCATATAAACCTATAAATCAAATTCCCTAGAGACTAAATCTCATATAAACCAATTGATCTACAGCTCAAGCCATTTCTTAAAATCCTAAATTTTCTAGATAATTTTCTAGATCTTCTAAAATGCAAAAGCCGATGATATTAATGCGCGAGATTGAAATTCAAAACCTCGATTTCAAAGGCTTCGATTTGTAGACCAAAAGTAAAATCCCTGCGCCGGTTATTATTTTCCAGAGGCTTTATACTTCACTCTTCTCATCATAACTTCGAACGAGTACGATTGGTACATTGCTTCCACAGATCCGGAGTTCGAATTACCTGGAAATAAAGTCGCCTCCTAATTTGTATGTAGCTCGGTCAATTCCATTAATATAAAATGTGGGATGAACTAGAGCTCACAAGCTCCGAAGCCGGTACGGGTCGATTCCCGGAATCGACCCGCCGCCGGTCGGGCGGGGCGAGGCGCGCGGGGGTGGCGCAGCGCCACCCCCGCGCCGCCCCGCCCCGCCCGACTGGCGGTGGGTCGATTCCGGGAATCGACCCGTACCGGCTTCGGAGCTTGTGAGCTCTAGTTCATCCCACATTTTAAAATCCAGCACCAATTTCTACCAATATTGATTATAGTGATGACTATTAGTCCAATTGATTATAGTGATGACTATTAGTCCAATTGAACACCCGTAGTTTTCAAAGTTGCTGGTAACAATGATTCCTGACTACGATTGTTTGGCGCTTGATTGTTGTTTTTATTGATATCGACGATAACGATCCTTCACTTAAAGGTGATTATCAAAGCTGGTCGAAGCCATTATTCCAGAAATTGATTTTTATGCGCATTAAGCCAAATTACATCCTTGACCAGGAAAATTTTGATTACTTTCACAAAGGAATATTTCAATGATTTGTGCGCTACAGAGTTCTTCCGTCGAAGGTGCGCTCCACGACCACCTTCTGTCAATGGTTAGGACGTCTCCTGTTTTATAACAATTTCTTTCGTCGACGTGCAGGCGTTGGGATCGACTCGAAATCACTAAATCTCTTCTCTGACATATTTTTTGGCTGAATGCAGGGAACTGGCTGCTTCAATTCGACTGAAATTTGTTGAGATGGATACAGATAAGGATTTGGATTGATTCGGCTCCATGCCTACGGAAAGCAGTGGTCGTTTTTAACTCGTCATCTGTCGTTCCAAAAAAGCGGTGATTTTAGAGGTCGGCTTTGGAGGCTTTCATTTATCGAAGTTTAAGTTCAATTGAAACAAAATTTCCGACGAATCTTCTTTGTTTTTCCAGCGAACTTCTTAGAATCCCTGAAAACCTATAATCTCAAGAGTTGACGTGGGAAGCTTTCTTAGGTCTCGAATTCGAAATTACTTCAAACAATTTTCTCAAACAGTTAATGAGGTCTGGCTCAGTATCGATATTGATGGAAGAATCATTTATTTATTCACTAGTGATGATATTATTATCATCAGAATCAGAATTGTGGGATATTATTATCAGAATTGTGTAGATCTAATTTTAACCTAGTATTTTGGGACAGGTTATAGCTTCTATTATAATCTTTATAAATCTCATACTCCATAAAATCTAAACTTATAATTCGGTAAAAACTAAATTTCATATAAATCAAATTCCCTAGAGACTAAATCCCATATAAACCTATAAATCAAATTCCCTAGAGACTAAATCTCATATAAACCAATTGATCTACAGCTCAAGCCATTTCTTAAAATCCTAAATTTTCTAGATAATTTTCTAGATCTTCTAAAATGCAAAAGCCGATGATATTAATGCGCGAGATTGAAATTCAAAACCTCGATTTCAAAGGCTTCGATTTGTAGACCAAAAGTAAAATCCCTGCATGAGAGAATTCAAATAGGAGGATTCTCATAGATATGATTGCGCTTAGTTAAAAAACAACCGTGCATATTCATTGAACCCTTATGCTTTGGAACAATACAAATATTAGGATTGGATAAGTTCTTTAGTGATGCATACGCCCTTTGGTTGGAAGTCCTCACATGTATAGTGTATTTCAAGACCATATTACACTTCATGGACTCTTAAAGACTATTGTAATATATTGTATTTTATTATATGATACTGTGAAGGATGCCTCTTAGGTCAGCAATGGTCCAAGTAGCATGTTTTTGAAAAATTAATTGTATATATTAAATTTGTTATTTATTATGTGAATGTTTGAGCAACGATATCTATATTTGTTCGAGCTCTATTATTTTTTCTGTACTCCAATTATATATAGTTAGCATTATAGTTTTGATGAAAATTTTAAGGTGACGTTAGGTTGCCTTCGCATCCCCGACTACAGGTTTCGAGGGTGGACGTCAGCTTGTATGTGCGATACAACGGACAGAGAGACAGTACGCGACAGAGAGACTCGGCAAAGTGAAAAGATGCAGACATTCTCCATTGACGGGCAGCTTGGGTTTTACCAATTCCACGCATCAAATGACGATCCACATTACCAATTCCACGCAGCGGCACCCTTGGGCCGCCCCGCCCCACCGGACCGGTGGCGGGTCGATTCCAGTATCAACACTTTCGTTCTGAAGCTATATTTTGCAGGAAAATTTCGTAGAAAATTTCGTAGTCACTGCCATTTTTAAAACAGCCGCAAAATTGACACCTAAAAAAAAAAAAACATCGTTCCAGTATACACACTTTTCGTTTTGAGCACTGTTTTTGTGGTTTTTTTGGGGTTTTTGGGCCAGAGTTCCCGTTTTGAGTTTATAGTTCCCGTTTCAAAGTTTACATTGTTGTCTCATGCCGCTGATGGTATGATTGGTTCACTTAGCACTAAAAGTAAGAAGAAATCTTCAAAGAATTCTTCTTCTATAATAACTTTTCTTGATTCCCCGACAGGAGAGTCTTCCGCTGAAATTTCTACCGACATCCATGTCGTAGAATCATCTACGGCCAAAACAAAATCTGGTAGTAAAAAGAAGAGGAAGAAGAAAAACAAACAAAATTCAAAAGATAAAATAGATAAAAATGAATCTACTGACAAAAAATGCAAACCTCGATATCCTTGTTTCATTTGCGACGAGGATCATTTTACCAAACAGTGCCCACATCGAGCAGAGGTTTCGAAAATCGTTAAAGGTTATCAAACGCCTATTATCTTGAAGGATCTTTTTCCTACTCAAGATAGTAAGATGACTGGTTCTTCCTCAAATGCCTCAGAAGAACCCGTTATGATGATGTCTCATGTTAGGATTGTGACGCAATCACAAGATTATGGTAGTAAAAATCTTGTTGGTGGTAAAGAAGTAGAATCTTCTAATTCAAACACATCAACTACACCTCCTCCTAGTTCTGGTCCACTACAGATCGAGAAACCCAACCCTGACTTAGTAATCAAACCGCCTGCTAAAGGTATACTTCGAAAATCAGCTTTCAATCCACATGTGAGAGCTGCTCAGAATTATAACATTGTTGAAGACTTAACTACTTCCCCTTCAGCAATGTCAGCTTTGGAAGTGTTGCAATCATGCCCAGCATAGTGTAAATTACTATTGTTTGCTATAGGAGCTATCGATATTCAAGATTCAAACCTAATAATCTTTGAATTAGAGAATAGTACACCCCACCTCCCTCATCAAATGGCTTTTCAGATTCTAGTTTTAGTAAAAAACAAACCTTGCTTTCGGACTGTGATTGATGAAGGGGCTTCTATATGTATTATGTCGATCTAGTGTTGGAAATCGCTTGGTTCTAACACACTCAATCTGTCTCTGACAATTCTAAAGGGGTTAGCTCCTTAAGGTATGGAGTGCATGAACCTTAGAAGAGCGAACTTGCCACCTCAAGATTCCTTCCAGAAGCTTCTAGAAATGATTGAAAGTGAGTTTTTTAGAATGTACTCGCGCCTTTTTAACTTTTACAGGGGTCCACACCCATAACACAGATATAGAGCGGTCAGGTGCACAGGGGACATGACCATTAGGTGCGGGACCGCAGGTAATGCAAAGAGAAAGTGTGGAACCAGAGCTTTAAAGACTTTTAGGGCTTTTCTCTTACTTTCAAGGCTTGATATGAAGAACTGAGGCTTTAGACTTGCAAAGGAGGAAAGTATGAGTGGTAATGGACTCACATAGATTGCAGAATGTCAAGGTGACAATTTTTAGTGCAACACCCTTCAAGAGGATTGAAATAAAGATTTGAAATTTCTCAAAGGTTTATTAAGACTGAGGATTTGAGTACCTGTATGGTCGCCACTATGTTATAACTTAGAAGTGTTCCCTAGAAGTTATCAAAAGAAGGAATAATCTGAGGTAATCACAAATCAATCTTCAAACTCAGGTTCTAGCCAACCTAAGTCCAGACAGGGTTCTCTCTTTATAATTTAACATTGTTGGGTCTGATTTTGGACAAGTTCTTAAAGCTCATGAGGATTTTGATTTTGATTGAAAGTTGGGTGGTGGAATTCTTGGAACAGATGGATAGAGATAGGTCTTTAAGCCATTGGGCTATGGAGTCAATCAAAGGATAGCTTAACTAGACCAGATCATTAAATGGATTGTTTACAACGTAGGCTAGCAAAGCAAAAGGAAAATCTTCAAAGGGCTGATGGATAGAATGATTCTAACTAGGGTGAAAGGGCAATGAAGAATCCTTAGACTAGGATCAGAATGAGGAACACAGGGTGATCATCAACAAAGAGCAATTAAGAATTCTTTGCTACGTAGACCACAAAGAGAAACTATACAAGTAAGGGAGCATTTAAGAATTCCCTAACTAAAATAGTTTAGCAAAAGACATTAAGAAGGTAAACAGTCAAAACAGAGTGCATTAAAGCAAGTTCTGAAATATCATTCCTAGTTTACCATTCATATTTCATAGAAAACACATATGATTATTAATAAACATAAGGAAAAACAATAATACACATGAGAGAATACTTATTTGATTTTCGCTTTAAACAAGAATCCTGTAAAACGTCTAAACTTTATTCCATGATCCAGCAAGCCAATCCAGTTTTGATACAATAGCACTTTGATTTTAGATACAAGTCTATAGAAATGTCTTTGAATCCACCCTAAATACTTCGAAATGGGAAGTATTTATACAAAAAATATTACAAAATATCTCATAACAGTTTGAGATTTAATTAAGGAAATAAAAATATCTTCAAGCATGAAGATAGAGACAGATGGAAAACTGCATCATGTTGTCCCTCTTATTGTGGTAGTGCTGGCTATTGCAATTGAACTTGAGCCCTTTTAAGCTGGCTGATATGTGTATGCTGGAATCATCTTTGTCTTTCATCTTTCACTGATACTCTTTAACCTGTTACTCTTTGACCCTGTTCACCTATTTCATCTAGCTGCCATTCAGATTTACTGTGGTAACTTATAGTAAATCTATCATTATTTTCCACCATTCATCCGCCAGTAACTCTACCTTGACCATTCTTCTATAGATCTAGTCAGCCTCAATATACTTGGCAAAATTAGGCTTGGTGAGAAATAAGTGTTTCACCTCATGCTCCAGAAAGAATAGATCTTCTAAAGTATCATACAATACTTTTCCCTTTAGCAAGGCCTTGATACCTGAAGCGCTTGCTTGATCCTTGGACAACTTCTTTAATATGTCAACATAGTCCAATTGGGTCATAAGTTTGTCATGGATGACCATAGGACTTGGAAGGCCATTATTCCACAAAATTTGAAACTTTTCCATGAATCTGTCAATGCCCACCTGGATGTTGTGGCATTTTTCCTCCAAGTTAAGCATAATGTTTCTTTTAGAAAGAAAATTTTTGACTGCTATGATGGCTTTAGTTCTATCCTCTACACAAATCTCATTAAGTTGATGTATGTTCTTGCTATTCAAGAAATGGATGAGTTGATTAGCTTCCTCAGGCTGGTCTCCTAAAACTTCTTTTACTTTTCTAATAGCCTCGGTGACCACTTTTACCAATTCTATTTGCTCAAACATTACTTGAATTGATGGCCAAATATCATTGACAGAGTCAATTATATTGGCCCAGAGCATCTCCTTAGTTTGTCCTAGTGGCTTTTGTAGAGTTAGATATTTTTCTAGGACCTTAATCTTCTCACCCATCATTAGGGCTTTCTGTGTTTCTTCTCTCTGCTGTATCTGGGCAAGCTTGCAGTTAGTTTCTAAGGTTGCCACTTTCTCCTTAAGCCTTTTGAGTTCTTTTGCCTAGATGCACATTTCCTCCATGGCTTTCACTAACTCTACTGTCTTTTCTGTTGAAGTACCTGCTGTTGTTGACTCAGTTGTGACTGGCAATGCTATGGCAGGTGGAATTGTTGGTGCCAAGGATGTTGCCGGTGTTGAGAGAACCGGAGTTGTTACTGTGGGAATGGCAGTCATAGAAGTAGTGGCCAGTTCACTTTGCTTGGAATTAATCAATGTGTCCAATTCTTTCTCTGTTTCTTTCAACTATTCATTTAGCTTTAGGACCAAGTCCATAAGCTCCTCTTGTCCTTTTTGGGTTTCTAGGACCTCTGCTGTCTGTGGGTGATGCAGTGGTGGAAGCTTAAGTTGCTTCTTCAAAGCAGTTATGTCATCATTTTGCTTCTTGATCAATCTTTCAGTGACCTTCACATCTTTGGGATCGTGTCCCAAATCAATGATTAAGTCCTCCAAGGACTTGATTCTGGTGTCCTTTGCCTGTGAAGAGGCCTTTTATAATTGAAATTGAGCTGATATATTATTTAGGGAGTTCTACAATTGGTGGGCTGTGACGAATTTCCCTATCAAGGTGGAGTAAATCATCTCCCCTGTCTGTTTGTGCAATTCAATTTGGTCTATAGAATGTATCTCCTTTGCCAGTACTTCAAAGTCTATATTTTTATAGTCAACTGCTAATCTTGGTTGCTGTGTAGTGGACTTCATAAATGTCATCTAAATTTTTCCTTATTTTATTTAGAGGAGTTTGCAAGTTAGGGGGAGTACTTATTATGGGCTACTGTATACCTGTTTAATTCAATTCCTCTGATAGATCTAGTTGCTCTGACTCTCCTTGCACCTAGGATTCTTCTTCTATATGTGATTCACTTGGTGCTTGAGATTCTCCCTGTGCTTGTGATTCTTCTTGGATTTGGGACTGTCCTTGGACTTGAGATTCTCCTAGCACCTGCGGGAAAGAACCTTCATCAAACCTTTTCTCTAAATCAATTATATCATTTTCAACTGCTACTTCAGTGCTATCCCTGTCTATTAGAGTATTCTCCACCCATTGCAATTGGTTTGCATATTTCTCTATCTTAGGGATTTGGTGGTGAATGTAGGGAGCCATTTTGTTTTTCTATCTCCTGTTGCATATGAAGTCACAGGGGTCATATCTCCACATGAAGATTTGTTTTAATTTAAGTCTCTGAAGGATTTCCTCTGCTTCTTTCCTAGCTTCTTTGCTATTACATACAAAGGGGCGTAGTTGATCTTTGATTCTGAGCTGGGCCTTCTTTTTGGCCTTAACAAAATACACCTCATCTGAGTTGATTATCTCCCTATAGTACTCCAGAGAAAATAACGTCATTGGGAGGTATCTGGGTAACTTATATGGGGCCAACTCATAGCCATAGATCCTAATTTCTATGTGATTTTGGTACAAGTAACAATCTCCCACATTCTGTTGTTTTGACAGCTACAGGATCCTCCTGATATCTGCACTGATTCTTGGAGGAGGCTTTCCTAGAAGCATGGTCATTACAGGATGTACAAAAGATATATGAAATATGTGTATGGATATAGGGACTCATATTTATGTGTCAAAGGAGTCCAGGAAATGACTGGCCTAGGATGACATTTAGTGTCCAACTTTTGGAGAGTGAAAGGACACTCGTAAGCTTGGTAATATAAGAAAAGGTGGTATAAAACTGAAGAATACTTAAATACTCATTCATTACTCATTCTCATAAATTGTTCATGCATCCTATCAACTATATACTTGGCATAATCATACATGACAGTAGGGGGCTGTCTTGGAGTAAAAATGGACATGAAGGCTAAGATGATCTCATCTATGTATTCACTGGTTGTATAGCCTAAGATACAAAAGATAATTGCTACTATATCCTGACCAAATGGGGAAAATATGGTAGCCACATATAGGGGAGGGTCCTTTGGGATGTGCTTCTCCTCCCTGATGAATGTTTGAAGCATTTGAGCAAGCTTGGCAGTGGTAAGCTTGGGAAATTTGTCTAGTAAGTCTCCAATGGAAATAGGGGTTAAGTTTTGTCCTGGTTGTAGTTGCATCATTTCATTAATTAACTCCGCAGTGATGGTGAAAAGGATGGTTTGGTCAGGGGACATCACTACTCTTTGACTAGGAATGTAGTTTGCATGGCAATAGTGGACAATCTCTGGAAAGATGTGCACCTCAGTGAACTGATACTTGGGCAAATTAAATTCCAAAGACCTATTTTGTCAGCATGGTTTAGGTATTGGTCTCTGTATCGACAATATAACTTGAGAGGGGATTCATGGATAGAGGTGTCCTTGATTTGGAAGTGTTTATCCGCAAGAGGAAGGTGCTCCAGGTCCAGGTGACGAGTAGTAATTGGCCTGACATCTATGGCAATTAGGGAAGCCATTCTTATTTCTTGTGGATTTAAGAATGGGGAAAGTAAACTTTCAGTCTTTGAGGTAATGGAGGTTCAATTCCAGGTGGGTTCTATGTTATTAAAGTTCCATTTAATTTCAATTAAGAAAGCTTAGAGACTGGTTCAGAATTAACAGGGCTTTCAATGGATTCTAGTTTAAATACCTCGAATTGAAGAAAACGGGGTGTGCACTAGGTAACTGGCAATTCTAAATAGTTTAAAAGGCTTCAATCAGGCTAGAAGGCAATCTGGTAGCTTTTGGCATCTTCAGAGTGCAGGTGTAAGTGGGTTGATGGCTTTCAATGTTCACAGACATGTGCATGGAAAAGTACAGTTAAAACAATAAAAACAATGATTTGGGGATTTTTTGGATTCATGAGAAAAAAGTCAATTTGACGGGTATGGGTGAACAGTGACAGTTTTGGTGGGTAGCGGGCTGGCGGTAGGCAGTTTACTTCGCACAACCTTTGGGCGTTTGGCGGTATTTGGGGCAGGCCACCTGATTCCATTCATCGAGAGCCACGTAGCTTCGGGGGCCCAGTGGAAAACAACCCATTTCGGGTGGGTAAAGTTTAGATTTTGGGCCCTTCTGAAATCAACATGAGCTGTTGGATGGAAAGCGGGGAGATTTTGCAGTGGTCGGGCGCGGGAGTTGCATGGATTGTAATGGAGGGGCCCGATAGTCGTTTAAATGTGGTGGTTTGAGTTTAATGAGGGGTTAAGGCAGGGATTAATGCATCAGGTGTGATTTGATTGGTTTGACTTTAACTAATCATGGATTGATTAATTATGTCTTTTGTCAGGATTTGGGGGACATAACGTTTATATTTCAAACTTGGGGTAACGGTTAATATTAAGGGATTTAATAAAATATATGGGAAAAGGGGTTTTTTCGAGAATTAACAAATATAAATAAAATTAGAAGTTAATATGAAAAAGGAAAAAAATGGATTTGTGCTAAGTATACTGTGTTTTGAAATTTATTTACTTTTCACATGGAAACATTATAACTTAGGCTAAGTGCATTTTTGTGGCTTTTCATAAAAAAGTGTATTCATGGGGGTGATGGCTTTTCCTTAGGAAAAATAGAGTTTTAACCTTGGGAAAAGGGATTTATTAGGGAAAATGAATGAACTGAAGGGGGGTAAATGTTTATGAGGGGATTTTAATGCTGAAGATCTATAAGTCATTGGGCTGAGGGTCCGATCCCTCCAAAAGTTAGAGAAATGCTCTGAGCCCCTTTGACTTAAGATTTTGGGTACTTTAAACTTATTGTGGGAAATTAGCTAAGTAAAGGGTGAAATGAATGAGGGGAATTAGTTAATTTTGACTTTGTGAATTTTATGCTAGTCCCATTTCTCATTCAAACTTAGAACTTTCATGATGAGGGTGATAAATATGCTTTTGTCTAACAATCATCACAATTCTGCAACCTTTCTTCTACTTACCCATCTACTCATCCTACCATTTTTACTTCTCTTTATTAGGGTGCATTTAAGCTAGAAAACCCTTATCAAAACATTTTTCTTTTCTTTACAATGGCAATCTAACTAAATCTAACCTTATTACATCCAAGGGCTCAGATTAAATAGTTGAGCTCCTTTTATTTACTCTACCTAATCTACTTATCTGGGAAGATTAAACAGTTTGGTCAGATTTTATTCTCTATCTATGAACATGAAATTGAAACATGAAATAGCCAAGTTTAAACAGTTTGAATATCATGGATTGTGGCAAAGATTACATGCTGCACACAATCATTTATTTTGCACAAAAAAGTAAATAGTAGTGGCATTTTGACTTGCACACTTTCATGGTCTTTTCTTTTCTTAGGGTTCATATTTTTCATCTTTTTGACCTCTTTATTCCTTTTGTCCTTTGATTTTTCTTTTAGGACATACCCTCTTTACATTTTTAAATTTTTTGAATATGAAAATCATTTGCAAAAAGCAAAGGTCTATACATATTACAGGTTTAATCTCAACCATTAAAAAATTATGACTCCTATTGGTATAGGAACCTAACACATGCTAGGCTGATCATTTCTATGCTTCAAGCTATGAGGAGATCAGTAAAGAGGATCAAATTAACTGAGTTATGGCCATACCATTGTATTTGTTAATTCTTAGAGAGAAGAGACTCGGCAACACCAAGAACATGAAGTGCCCTCCAAGAATTGGTCATCAGAGCTAATGTAGTCCTTCTGCTTTATAGAGAGTCTTCTCGCTCTAACATGAGGCTCTTCAAACCAACTCTGCACAAGGTCACTACAAATGTTAAAAATCATCAAGGCACAAATTTGGTAGTCAATATCACCAAAATAAGAAGTAGTTCAAACAATTTTCACAATCCTTCTTTTGAAACCAACATTCTAATCTCCTTAGCATTATGATCAGCTTCCATTGTTCTTCCCAAGTCAACGAACTTAGCTATGCCTTGGAATCGAAGGTGTAATTGCATAAAAGAATGTCACTCTCATGCCAATAAGTCTCCTATAGTGAATGCATAGGAACCTAGTACATAGACCATTTTTCTCTTCGCTTAGCTACCCAGGGCTTATTTCCCTTTCCAAATATCAATAATTACTTTCCAAAAAAACATCAAATAAGAATAATATTTTACTATATTCTAAAAGGTGAAGACGTTGAAAGCATGCCACAAAGTGAAAGGAAATAAAATATTTCTCCTCAAACCACCAAATATATAAAGAAAATAAAAAAAATTATAAAAATAAAACTATATCTATCGATCTATGCATGAAATGAGAACTATAAGCATTCAAGGGAATAAAAAAATCTTTGACCAAAACAAACCAAAAATTTCAAACTTCACAAAATCCTCTAAACAAGAAGCAAACAAACCACTAAAATTTTCTAAGATATCAAAGCTAGACATCAACACAATTACATGTACTTGAATAAGCCCATTGTTGCTTAACGTTAGACTGCTTAAATTGCTTAACTGTCATCTTATCTCTAGTTTGATAAATTAGATTTGCAAGCTTCTTTTACTTCCTGTAGTTGGCCATTCATATGTGTTTATATATGCATCTACTGGTATAGTCGGTATTCTCCATCTATTCATTGAATTTACAAACTATCGTTCATTAGTGGTCTAAAGCCTTGTAAAGTTGAGGGTGTTCATGCATGTCTTGAGTGAGAATAGAGCTGAAATGGTTATCTGACTTGATCCAAACAATCATCCATTCCAATATTTCAGAGAAAAATATTGAAGATTATATGTTACCAGGCATCTCCGAGCTGCAACCTAGGACAGTTTCCTAGAGTGATAACATAATTGGCATCATTGCTGGGGAGAGGAAACTGAAGCTCAGCTTACCTGGGAAATGACATAGATCCAACTTTGATGATAGACAAAGTATGGGTACCTTTTTGGTTGTAATCATCTATTTGGCAACTCTACTGGAGGCAAAACCTCTTGGCAACTCCACTTCATAGTTCTAGCTTAGTTTGTGAGCATACTCAGATAAATCCTTAGAAATCACAAGCTGATCCAGTATCTAACCCTAAAAAAATCATCAAAGAAAGAAAGGCATTATAGAAAGGAGCATTAAGTTTAGGTAAACCTAAACAATATTCTATATCTCTTCAAGAAAATCCTGCAATAGAACAAATACATGTTGAGAGTATAGCATCTAATACTAGCAGTGAAGAAAAAATCTCAGAGATTCATGAAGCTCCTTATTCTTTAGGTTCTCCTTTTGTTGTAAGCCCAAAGGAAACCTCACCTCTTATCCATCATACTCCTTTAGTGTTGTCAGTCACTCCTCAGCCCTCTATCATTCAGACTACTAGTACTCTTATAGCCACCACAACTATGGAAAGTCCACAAGAACCTACCATGGAAAGAATCATCGCTGCTAGGTATGGACCTCTAGTACTGCCCACTCCTTTGAATGCCATGCCTACTAGAGAATATCAGAAATATAGGCCTAAGTTCACTGCGACTGAAGGTGTTACAGCTGAAGAACACCTTGAGTCATTCTATAGCTATGCTGATAACCTGGACATTAGTGAAGATGATGTGTGGATGAGAGTATTTATCCAAAGCCTAGATGGAGAGGCTAGAAAATGATTCAGAGAACTGACCCCAAGATTTATAGCAGATATTGAGGCTTTAGATGATGCATTCCTAAAGCATAGGGGGGATAAGAAGGATCTCCTCTACTACCAAATTGAGTTTGGGAACTTAAAAAGGGAAAATGGTGAGTTGTTGCCTGATTTCAAGAAGAGATTTAACCGCATGTACAACAAGATACTAGCTGAAGTAAAACCCACCACTACCTCTGCTAAACTCACCTATGCCAGTGCTTTTGATTCTGACTTATTCCTACTGTTGAGGGAGAGATGATGTGCTACTTTGGCTGATATGCAAGATGCAGCCTTGGACGTGGAATCAAACATCATGGATGAAGAGAAGGTCAAGGGAAATGTTGATAGAAGAAGATAGAGGGGCGAGTCTTCATCATCTTCAGATCCCAAGATAGATAGAATGACCAAAATGATAGAATCATTAACCTTTGAAAACTCCAAATTAAAGGTTGAGAAACACCCTGGGAAAGGAATGTTAGGTAAACTTGACTCAGGATAGAGTCAATTTGACCAGGTTAAACAGTGATGGTTTTTTGGCACATGGTATTGTGCACTCATAGTATTCTGCCTGTGGTATTATATGTAATGGAGCTTATAAAAGGCTGGAAGGACTTCATTGTAATGCAAGACCTAGAGGTGAGCGGTGAAGGCTCATTTGGTCTAATTGGCCAGGGTTTTGGCCAAGGATAATGAAATTCATTATGGTTGGGTTTTTCCCCGGATTTGGGGTTTTCCCGGATAAACATTTTTGTTTATGGTTGTTGTTGGTTATTTTTATATTTATTCCTCTCAGTAATTCTCAATGACTATTTATGTTATGTTATGTGAGGCCACCGGTGCTGGAATATTCCCCCTTTAAACTTGACTTGGGGTTCCTTGACTAACTCCAGCCAAACCTGTTAAGTGAGACAATCTCTATCACTCTAGCTCTTACCCCCCTCAGAGTTTTTACCCGGGTTATTGTTAACCTGACATCCCCCTTATCACCCAGGTCTAACCCAGACTTTACTAGTGATCACCAAGGGGTACACATGCCTTACCAGGTCTTACGGTAGTATGCCCATTTACATGCAATAATTTTGATTTCATTAATTTTTTTTTGTTTATTGCAATTGCAATTCTAATCCATCCTCTCTAAATTTGATGTGCTCAAAAAATTCTATCAAACCACTCCAACTGTGAGCCCATCGAGAACCTTGTAGATTCCAGCACCGTTGGACTCATGTAGCAGAAAATGAACAATTTTTGAAGACGCATGAACAATTTTCTTTTGTTGACCTTCTTTAAATAGCCGCATGAATCCCAAACAATTCGTCAGCGTGTTCCAAACGAGTAAATATCGCAAATGCACTGCGATCCCTGACAGTTATGACACTATCTTCCACACATTCTCCTCGAGGTTCTTCCACCATTATTTTCAGACCCAGATCTGTAAAAAGGCTGCATTGATCTCATCAGGCACTATAAACCCTTGGCATCAAAGAATCCCTTTGAAGCCAATATCTGGCTCTGATACTAGTTGTTAGTAAATTTACTGCATAACATAAATAATTACGGAGAATTACTGAGAGGAATAAATATAAAAATAACCAGCAACAACCATAAACACATAAACACACATGTTTATCTGGAAAAACCCCAAATCCAGGGAAAAACCCAACCATAATGAAAATTCATTATCCTTGACCAAAACTCTGGCCAATCCATCCAAGTGAGCCTTCATCGCTCACCTCCAAGATTTTGCATTACAATGAAGTCATTTCAGCCTTTTATAAGTTCCATTACATATAATACCATGGGCAAAATACTATGGGTGCACAATACCATGTGCCCCAAAACCATCATTGTTTAACTTGGTCAACTTTGACTCTATCCTGAGTCAAGTTTATCTAACAAGGAAGAGTTCCTAATACCTTTGATCCTAGAAATCCAAATCCAAATCCATATAGAAGAGCTAATGAGTAGTTGTAGATTTTGCAAAGAAGCAAAGATGCCAATGAGGACCAAAGGGTAAAGACCACTTTCCAGAATGTAGTCATGGAAGAAGAGAAGTTTGAAGAAGATGATGAGATCCATTGTCTAGAAGACAAAGGCAATGCCTCCTTTTTGACCTTAGCTGCGTATGAAAAGTCATTATTCAATGGCTAGATTAACGAAGAATGGGATGGTGAAGTTGCTCTGCAAACTGAATATCAACACAGATATAATCTGAGGTTGAAGATGAATAATGCTAAGGAAACTCCTATTCAAAGAGTTGTTGTCCCTGTAGTATAGTAAGCTAAAATCCAGAAGCAATTAGCAGTTGATCCTATCATCCTCAAAGCTCCAGCTCACGAGGCAAGATCCCTTGATAAGTCTCCTTCTCCTTTCAGTTTTCAATCAGAAATCCAGAAGCTAAGAATACCTATGCCTCTGATTGAACTAGTGAAGAATGAGTCCTTCAAAAGATCCATCCTCGAGGCCCTTCCGCCTAAAGCCATCCAAGCCTCCACTGACTATGTAAATCTTCAAGATGACAAGCTGACTATTATTCTCAGCCCAATGATTGAAAATTGTGAAGACAACTCCCCATCTTTCTATGTCTCTCTCACTATTCATAATAAAATCCTTCACAACTGCCTTCTGGACACTGGATCCAGCCATAATCTAAAGGCCAAGGCTGTCATGGATGAGTTGGGTCTTGACATTACCAAGCCTTATCATGACCTGTTTTCTTTTGACTGTAGAAAAGTGAAATGTCTAGGATTAATCAAGGACCTAGCCATCACTTTGTCTCAGTTGTCCATGAAAAGCATGATGATGGATATTGTGGTAGCAGATGTACCCCCCAAGTTTGGCATGTTGCTTTCCAGAGGATAGGTCAATAGGTTAGGTGGAACATTGAAAAATGATCTGTCCTATGTTATTGTCCCAGTTTTTGGAGGTCAAAATAGGATATTGTACAGAGAGGCTCAGTTGGCTTATATCATCGGTGATGAGAAGAATCCCACTAATCATCCCATATATGTTGTCGACACTGATTTTGGAATGTGTATTCTTCAGATTGAAGAATCTCAGATGCCCTCTTTGGTCATATATACAACATTTATTTGTTTTATAACCAACTCATAATCTCCCATAATAGAAACTCTTATAGCTCCTAACTTTTTAACCAATTTGAGACCTAAAAGAAGTGCTTCATACTCAGCCATGTTGTTGGTGCATTTGAAATTCAATCTGTAAGCATGTCCCTCTGAGCAATCATTCTCTAAATTTTAAATCCATACTCTTGCTCCTACTCCCAACTTGTTCACTGATCCATTAAATTCAAGATGCCATAATATTTCATGTTCATAATTCTTATTGTTTGGGGGGATAAAATCTTCTTTAATTAAGGTATCTTGATTATCTTTTTTATCTGAAAGCTCTTGAGTTTGGAAAATTTTAGTTTGAGTCATAACTGCAATTTCTTTTGGTTCTGAAATAATGTTGTTTGAAGCAGTTTCTTGTGTTTGTTTAGCATTGTACAGAATAAAAGAATCAATGTCAGAATGCATGGAATAGATAGGAATGTTTAGAGGCCTAGCCTGGCTACTCACTACATATTTCATTACAATCTCTCTGTACAGTTTTTTAGGATTTCCAAAGACTGAAATTGTGACATATGACATGTCAAGTTGCAAAGGTCCTTGGAGTTTAGCCCCTCATGATCTAGACAATAGCATGCCATATTTAGGTTGTATATCAGCAACAACTATGTCCATGAGAATAGTCTTAGTAGGGTATTGTACTAGTGAAACACAGAGGTCTTTGATCAGCCCTAGGCACTTTACCTGAATTGAATCAAATGAAAACAAATCCTTGTAAGGCCTAGTGATATCCAAGTTCAATTTTTCCATAACAGATTTAGGCATAAAATTCTGTGAAGCCCCAGAATCTAACATTGCATTGTGTAAAACCATATCATGAATGTTAAGGATAATATAAAACGGTGGTATCCCTCCTTCTAATGGTTTTCCATTAACACCAGGACTAAATATAAGCTCAGGTTGATCATCAAACAAGTTAACAGAATCTTCATTCTCAACAAAGTTCAAAGATTTGCTTATTGAGATTTATAAGTTTCATTTTCAATCAATTCTGTTAAGGGGACTGAGAGTTTTAGCTTAGCCACCTCTGCTCCCAGATTGAAAGGAAAAGGGGTTTTCTCTGTTTGACAATTTGGTATTTTCATGGCAAGGTTTGGAGTAGGTTGGTCTCCTTTTTTTTTATAAAAAAAAAAAAAAAAAAAAAATAAAATTGTTTAATAATTTCTTTTTTTAGTTATTAATAAATACTTAATAAAAACCATTTTAAAAAACATATTTATAATTAAAAATTATAAAGGGCTACCATACCATATATATATATATATATATTTAATTAACAAAAAAAAAACTAACATTAACTTTAAAAAAAAAAATTAATAATTTTTTTAAAATTTAAAATTAAAAAATTAAATTTGTTTTAAAAAAATTAAAATACTTTTTTATGATTTTTATTTTTCAATATTAAAAAAAATAAAAAATATATATATATATATATATATATATATTTAATAAAAAAAATTGTTTAAAAAAAATGTAATTTTTTTTCTTCAAATATAAAATGTAGGTTTAATTATTTTTTTCTTTTAAATATAAAATGTAGGTTTAGGTTTGTAAGAGGGCAAAATCGGTGAAGCAACGGAGGAACGATGGCTAGGGTTTGGAGGCGAGGGTTTCGGGCGGAACCGCGTTCAGGTCACGGGTAGGAAGACTGCAGTCAGGTTCCGTGCACAGGTGCAGGCGCTGGAAAGCTTATCCCGGTTGACTGGCAGCTGGAGGTTGGCGTCGTTTGGCTTAAGCGCTTAGTTAGGAGATAATATCATCGCTGAAGCTGCAGAACTTCTGTTTTTTTTTCCGTTTTCAAGAGATTAGGGTAAGGGCGCTTGACATCTTGACTGTTTGCTGTCGCTTTTCTCGGAACGGCTCCCCTAACCATGGTTAACCCTAACGAATTGGTGGATCTGGACCCGGAATTGGAAGATATTCTCTCAATGTGGGGAAAGGAACCCACAGTCCAAAACGTGGAGCAGTATTTTGGAGCATACGAGTTGTCGAGGCTGGAGTCTTTTTCACAGGAGGTAAAACCATCCCTTCAGCATCAAAGCAAGGATTCAGGCAGAGAAGCCACTAGACTTCGAAACCAGGCTTCTTACAAGCAGGTGGACAGGGAGACTGCGGCGGATGGGTCGACAGTAGGCGCTCTTTTTTCTGATATCAAGGGTAAATCAGTGTCAAGCCGGAATTTTCCTTCAAAGGGCTTTGAAGACATTGCAAATTTGGGGCTCTCTTCAGGTTTCGGCATAACAAGGGGTTCTGGAGGGTTTCCTCCACTTTCTAGGGTTTCTCTGCCAAGAGAATCCCCTTTTCCAAAAGAAAGCTTAGCAGGAGGTTTTGTAGGTCAATCTGACAGCCTAGTGGGAGAGCGGGGAGGTCTCGATGGTGCATCTGCTGGTCATCATTTTTCAGGGAACCCCGCTCCCGTTTTCTCTGCTCATGTTCAGACACAGCCGAAGGTAGAATTCCCTGCGGATACGACTCAGGAGGAACCAGAATGGATCGATGGTCTCGGGGAAACTAGGGCCTCTGCGGAAGAGTTAAGGAAAAAAGGGGAGAAAAGAAAACCCCAAAGGCCGATTGGATCTCAGGAGCTAGAAGGGAACTTAGTCCTAGGTATGGAGGTCTCTATAGAAGAAACCCTAGAAGTAGCAGAATGCACCCTAGTCGGAAGGGCGAGAGGTAAGAAACTTTCGTCGGAATTTCTTCAAGCTTGGGGAGAATAGCGTTTCGTCTCTGACAGACCTCTTCGGTTCGAGGCTCAATTCTTAGCTAAAGGGTGGTTCATGTTCCGGTTCGAGGATAAGGAGGCGGCAGAGTGGGTGCTTGATCGAAACTGGAATATAGGGAACATTCCGGTTCTGCTGAAAAAATGGAGTCCCCTTTTTGATGCTATCAAAGAGAAAACTGATGTGTTTTCGGTATGGGTGAGGGCCCCGGGTCTCCCCTCGTTTCTATGGACAGAAGCTGTGTTTAAAGCCATCGGAAACAGAATGGGATCCTTCTTGGAAGCAGATATGTCATTTCTGGAGACGAAGAACAGAGCGATGGCCCGCATTCTGGTGAGCCTAAATCCGAGCAGAGGTCTTGCCCAAAAAATTAATTTGCAATACAAAGATTATGTGTTCGAACAGATCTTGGATTACGAGCACTTGCCCTTTAGGTGCCACCGCTGTCATGAGTATGGGCACCTTGCTAAGGATTGCCTGCTGTTCAGGAGAAGGAGACGTTTTCGGAGGACCTCAGTATTCAGAGAACCAGTTTTCAATCACTCTCAAGCTCCTCAGGAGAAAGAAGGTATGGCGAAGCAGACAACAGAAGAAATGGAGATTGAGGGGACTCTGAAAGAGCCAGCGCCTGAAGACCCCCATATCCAAGAGGCGGCACAGATCCCTGAAACGCATCCGGCAGAAGCAGAGGAGGAGAATGCTAAGGTCGCATCCGCGGAACAAAATCCTCTCAACGATCCTGAAAAGGGTATGTGCTCAGGTCCCCCTCTTTCTTCTCTTCAAATTCCTGAGCATGATTCAGTTTCTATGCATATTTCGCCTTCAATCAAACCCTCTCATAACATAGGCATAAACGAGATCATGGAACCTGCAAAGAACTCTCCTGATATAGACTCTATTTCGGCTGCCATGCCGTCTCTTGATTTGAATTGTGAAGATATGTGGCCCCCTCTTGCTCCCCCGGTTCCTCACACCCCGTGCCCCTATAACCTTAGATCTATGGGAGGAAAGTCTGGGTTGCCCGATGTAGTTGGAAGCTTATGACAGTCAACCTCTCAGGTTTCTGCCAAAAACAAGAGAGGTAGAAAATCGGACCTTTCTAAGGAAAAATTAAAAGCCAAGTTGGACGTAGCGGATGGAAAACAACACTCTATCCCTGGGGTTCTTAGAGCAGTGCAGACCCCTGATTTTGTTATCAAATGATTATGTCCTCCTGGAATTGTAGAGGTTTGGCCAGTAAACCTAAAAATTGGCCCTGAGATATTGGATCCTCAATTCAAAAGCTGACATTCTTTTTCTTCAAGAAACTTTGGGGAAAGCAACCGAGGTAGAAACAATGCTAAAGGCTCTCCTACCAGGATGGAACTTTTCCGCAATAGATTCATCAGGCCATTCAGGCGGTATTGTGGGTTTAAAGAAGGTCGAATTAAGGTCATCAATCAATGGGGGACGAAGCTCGTTATGGGCATGGAGGTTATTTCTCCTTATTTTTCCCATCCCCTTTCAATTGTAAACATTTATGGCCCTTGTCAAGGAAGGGAGATATTTTGGGTCGATTTGATGGCAAAATCTTTGATGAAGTCTTCTCTGTTGATTGTGGGGGGCGATCTAAACTTCTCTATAGGAAGAGCAGAGGCATGGGGTCCATTAGCCAGGGAAGACCCTCTGTCGGATTTCTTCCTCAATCTACTCTTGGATAACAACCTCATAGATCCCTCCCCGATCAAACTCAAGCCAACCTGGAGGAACAGAAGAGCAGGGGAGGATCAGATCACCAAAAGATTAGATCTTTTTCTTCTATCTGAGGACCTAATCTCAAAACCTCCTATTCTCAGGTAGTGGGTTGAGGAGGTAGGCAACTCAGATCACTTCCCTATTTTTTTGGATCTCTCTTTCCCTCCCCCAAAGCCTCATGCCCCCTTTAAATTCAACTCTTCATGGCTTCAAGATCCATCTTTCAATAAACTTTTTAAGGAAACGTGGATCCATCCGGACAAAAATGCAAGAGAGGACAAAATCTTCCTGTTCATGGAGAATCTCAAAAGATTGAAGAAAGCGACAATATCCTGGGCAAAGGACAGGAAGTTGAAACAGAATGAAGAGCTGTTTAGAATCAGGGAGGAGTTGAAGAATTTGGAGAGCATTGAGGAAGATGGATATATCTCGTAGGCTTCAAAGGACAGAATCCTTCATCTGGAGAAGCTTCAAAACCAAATCCTCTTAGACAAGGAAGAAGAATGGAGGCTTAAGAGTAGGGCAATATGGTTAAAATCAGGAGATGAAAATACTAGTTTTTTTCACAACTATGCAAAAGGAAGAAAATCTGTAAATACCATTTGGAGCCTTAAAGATGAAGAAGGAAGGGAGGCCAGTTCTTTTTCAGATCTCTCTGGTTTAGGACAGAGACATTTCCAGAAAATTTTCTCAGATCCGGGAGAGGCCACCATAGCAGAAGTCATTAGAACAACTCAATGCTTCCCAAGATTCGTTGAGGAGGAAGAAGCAGAAGAGCTATCAATCCCTGTTTCCAAGGAGGAGGTTGAAGCAGCTATGAAACATATGGCCAAAGACAAAAGTCCAGGACCTGATGGCTGGACTATTGAACTCTTCCTCTCCTTCTTTGACCTAATAGGCTCTAAAATCACTGATGTAGTAGAAGAATCAAGACAGAAAGGAGAAGTCTACAGGCCTTTTAATTCAACATTTATTGCTCTCATACCAAAGAAGGATGACCCAGAGAACTTTGAAGACTTCAGGCTGATCTCCTTGTGTAATTGTATTTATAAAATCATTGCTAAGGTGATAGCTATCAGAATTGTTCCTATCCTGTCAAGAAACATCTCAATGGAACAATTTGGTTTTTTGGATGGAAGACAAATTCATGAAGCCATTGGAGTAGCCCAAGAGGTAATTCACAGTGTCAGACAAAAGAAAAATAAGGGTGCGGTTCTTAAAATAGATCTCTCCAAAGCATATGACCGAATCAACTGGCTCTATCTTCGGATGTTGCTAACTCATTTGGGCTTCAACTATTCTTTCATCAGCTGGATAATGGGCTGTATCACAAATGTCAGTTTTGTTGTTCTGATCAATGGAGCAGCCTCCCCTTTTTTCAAAAGCCAAAGAGGCCTTAGGCAAGGCTGTCCTTTATCTCCTCTCCTGTTTCTTCTAGTGGCAGAAGGGCTAAGCAGATTGATTCACAAAGCTAGAAGAGAGGAGAAGGTAAAAGATATAGAGGTAGCAATTAATCTTTTCATCACTCATCTGCTTTTTGTTGATGACATTTTGATTTTCACTAATGGATCATATAATGAACTTAAGAAGTTAAAATGCATTTTCGATCTATTTCTGAAAGCTACTGGAATGCAGATAAACTCTAGGAAATCTCAAGTTTGTGTGGCAGATTTTGACAGAAGAGAAAGATCCATGATGGCTAATCTTTTTCCCTTCCACCATCAACCACTGGACTCCCCCTTCAAATATCTGGGGTTTTGGCTAAAGCCGACAGCTTATAAGAAAGAGGATTGGAACTGGCTCATAGCAAAGCTAGAAGCCAGAATTTCTCATTGGAGTTTCAAGTGGCTCTCCAGAGCTGGCAGATTGACCCTCATCAAATCTGTATTGTTAGCCATTCCAGTATACTGGGCAGCTTTAACCTGGGTCCCCAAAGGAGTGATGGAGAAAATCAGAAGGATTTGCTGCAGATTTCTATGGGCAGGATCAAAAGAATCTTCCGTTCTTCCCTGGGTGGCATGGGATAAGTTGGCTAGACCAAAAGAATGGGGAGGATGGGGAATAAAAAGGCTCCCTGAGTTCAGTCTTTCCCTGGCAGCTAAATCAGTCTGGAGATTAATCTCGATGGAGAATCTTTGGACAAGGGTGGTTAAAAGGAAGTATATAGATCCAGTTCCTTTGGAAGATTGGATTCGGAGCCAGGAAAAGAAAAAGAAGAATATCTCAGTCATTTGGAAGGCCATGGTGGAGGCTTTCTCTGTGATTGAACAAGGTTTGGCATGGAAAGTGGGAGATGGAAGACATATTAGAATTGGCAGGGACCCTTGGGTAGGTTGTAATGAAGCTTTTTCCTTGTCACCTGGCTTTCTCAGACATCTTGATAGTAAAGGAATTTCTACTCTAAATCAGGTGGAGAAAGTAGGCCACTCTACCATATGGGGTCAGGCTTGGAAAAATGATGAAGAATTAGGAATTAACATCAGATGGAAGAACGAATGGGTTTCTTTCATCCAAGAACTGCATCGTTCAAATGTCAGGCTTAAAAACGAACCTGATCTGCTGATTTGGGCGCAGGGGAAAACAGGTGAATACTCCCCAAAAGATGGATATACCTTCTTAATGAAAAAGAAAGGTTGGGGAATACCAGATTGGTGGTCGAAAAACATATGGAAGTTAAAATGCCCAGCTAAGGCCAGGATTTTCCTATGGTGCATGCTAAAAAGAAAAGTCCCAACGTGGGACATTTTACAAGCCAGATACTTAGCTGGGCTAGGGAGGTGCCCCTTATGCAAATTAGAAGAGGAATCAATAAGCCATCTCTTTACATCTTGTGCAGTCTCTCTAAAAATATGGGAGGAGTTAACCTGCTTGCTCAACGTAAAGGTACAGTGGGGATTAGATCCTTTGGAAGAAGCTTGGAGGAAATGGTGGCAGAACTATCCGGAGGGAAACATGAGAAATCTACCTCTTATATTATTTTGGGGTGTATGGTTAGCGAGAAACAAAAGTTTGTTTCAAGACAAGGACACTCCCACATCCGCCACAGCCATAAATTGTGCTGCCATTTACTCTGCCATCCCGATCCCTGAAGCTAAAAATACTCAAAATCATCAAAAGCCTGTTACTATCCTGGAGGGCATTCCTTGGGCCTATTTTGACGGAGCATCCCAGAATAACAAGGCTGGAGCAGGACTGAGCATTCACTTGAATCCTGATCACTCTTTAAAAGCATCTGTAGGGCTAGGACCTGGTACAAATAATTATGCTGAGCTGTCTGCCTTGCGCCTTCTCCTTTGCTGGTTACTTCAAAGAAACATCTTCACAATTCAAATCTTCGGAGACTCTCTGAATGTCATAAAATGGGTTAATGGGAATGCATCATGTCAAAACCAGATTCTGAAGACACTTTTAGAAGAAATTATGTTTTTAAAGTCATCTTTTAACAGTTTTACCATCTGCCACATTTACAGGGACAAAAACGAGGAAGCAGACCAGCTTTCTAAGGCTGGTTTACAGCAAGATATGGGCAGCTGGTCAATAGTAGAAATCAGTCAGGGGCAGTCATCCACCTCACAACAGCCCCCTTTTGCTCCTCCACAGTGAACGCGGCTCGTCTTTTCTTTTTGTCTGCAGTTTCATGGGCACAATGATTTTCTGTTACAACTTTCTCTATATATTTGTAAATTTTCTCTTGAGCACTTCAAACAGAAAACTCAAAAACTTTTTGTACATTTTCAGTTGTCTCAAAGGTTTATTTACAGTCTTGTAAGGGGTTGTTTTCCTTCTCTGAAGGAGACCCCAGAGTATGCATAGTATAATTTGTACTTAAGCCTCCTGAAGGGAGGAAGTCTAGACAGTTTTATTTTCAGCAGTATCAGGACATATCTTATCATCCACAATCAGTCAAAAAAGGACTGAGATTTTTGTTTGTCTTACTTACAAGAAGATCAAAACAGCAATCATGTGAGCCATCAGGTCTGCTCAAAGTTCTAACAGAATGTAACTTTTTATATGCTTAATAAAAAGTTTCGCTTTTTTCTTCGGAAAAAAAAAAAAACGTAGGTTTAATAATTTGTATTTTAAATTAAAAATAATAATAATAATATTTTTTTTATTTTTTTTTTTTTTAAATAAAATATGTACGTTTAACAAAAAATAATTACATTTTTTCTTTATTTAATAAAAAATACGCATTGTTTTGTTTTGTTTTGTTTTTTTTAAATTTAAATTTATTTTTGTTTTTTTTATTATTAATTTTAAATTTAATTTTTTTTTTTATTTTTTTATAATTATAACTATTTTATTTTTTACAGTTTTTGCTAATTTTTTTTTTGTTTTTTTTTAATTTCTTATTTTTTTCGTATATTTTTTTATTTTATTATTTTTATTTTTTTTTTAACTATGTTTGTTTTTTAATTGTTTTCATTAATTTTCTATTTTTTTTCCTAGTTTTTGCTATTTTTTTTTTAATTTCTCAATTTTTACTTATATATATATATATATATATATATATATATATATATATATATATATATATAATTTTGTTTTGTTTTTTCCAAATTCTTTAATGGTTTATGAGATAATTTATTTATTTATTTATTTATTTTTACGTTTTTTATTTTTTATTTTTGTCTTTTTTATATATATTTTTATATTTGTTTTTTAGAGACAATTATTTCATGTGGATTGAAAAATTAGTTAAGGATGTATAAATATGTAGAATATCTAAAATTCTAAATATCGATCTTCTAATTTAAAAATGCAAAACAATAAAAACCTCACTAAAAAAAAAAATTATGAAGAAAACAACCACTTCAAAAATTATCAAATTTACAAAATAATTATTTACATTTTATACATTAGAAAATTTAAAGCCAAAAAACAGGTCTTTTAAAAAAATGGTGTGATGCAGAATATCACTTTTTTAAATCAGCATGAAAATCACTACCATTCTAAAATGTAATGTACATAAAAAGAATTCAAGTGCCAAAAACTATGCTCTAAAAAAAACATGTGTGTTCTGCATCACCCCTTTTCAAAATCAGGTCACTTTTTTGCTATCTCTACGAAATGGGTAACAGTATCAGTTCACATTTCAAAGTTTACATTGATGTAGGTTCCCACGCCATCAAATTGGACAATTTTGATGTTCTGGTAATCATGTGGCATGCCACCTCATGGAGAAGCAACATAAGAGGAGCATATCTATTTTCCATGGCTCTAAGTTGGGTAGGACTAAGAAGTGGGGTTTGGGTACTGGGAGGTGATACAATGGGTGATGGGGAAATGGGAGTAATGGTGACTGATGTGTAATGGTAGGTTGGTGAGGAAGTAAAGGTATAAATGGAGGTGAGGAATTAACTTCATAGATGGAAGGGAATAATGGTGAACTAAAGGGAGTTGAAACTGTTTTAGAAAGCTCAGGGATATTAACATTAGTAAGGGATGAATGAGGGGAATTTAGAATGTATTGATCAATTGACAAGTTTGTGGAATTCAAGTTCTGCTGTAAATTCTAGATCTAAAACTATGTCATCAAGTGCACTCTCAGACTTGGTTCTAAATAGGGAAAGGTCAAATGACTCATCAAAGGGGAGGTTTTCTAAAAAAAACCACTCATTAGGGTATGAATATACTTTAATTGAAGGTGTAGAAATGACTGAACTTTCTTGTCTTCTGGATATTTTGGAAATTAGATTAGGATTATCAAATACTTGGGGAGGATTTGGATCAGGGTTGGCCCTAGTATAAGGAGTTCTCCTTGAAGCCAAAATTTCAAACTTCTCTAGTTACTTTCTTTTTATGAAATTGTTATAGATAACTTCTAATAAACCCTTCAAGAGGATTGAAATAAAGATTTGAAATTTCTCAAAGGTTTATTAAGACTGAGGATTTGAGTCCCCAGTATGGTCACCACTATATTATCACTTAGAAGTCTTCCCTAGAAGTTATCAAAAGAAGGAATAATCTCAAATAACCACAAACCAATCTTCAGACTCAGGTTCTAGCCAACCTAAGTCCAGAGAGGGATCTCTCTTTATAATTTAACATTGTTTGGGTCTGATTTTACAATGGCACGGAACTGTTAACTTCACTGAAACAATCCATGTCCACATATATTTCTGATCATATTCACGAATGGCGACGTAGAAGGCGTTTAGTGAAAGTTTTCATTCTGGATCAAATTTTAGCGGAATGGTTCATTAAATCATTGTTACCTAAAATCACTGAAGATGTAGCTAAGGGAGGAGTTGTTACTGAAGAGCAAGTCATTTCTCAAGCTCAGTACCTTGACCTCGTTTATACGCAGTCAGGTACTTTACATGAAAAAATCCCTGATCTTCCAAAACACGGTCAAATAACTACAACTCCTTCAGGGTCTCATGCCGCTGATGGTATGATTGGTTCAGTTAGCACTAAAAGTAAGAAGAAATCTTCAAAGAATTCTTCTCCTATAATAACTTTACCTGATTCCCCGACAGGAGAGTCTTCCGCTGAAATTTCTACCGACATCCATGTCGTAGAATCATCTACGGCCAAAACAAAATCTGGTAGTAAAAAGAAGGGGAAGAAGAAAAACAAACAAAATTCAAAAGATAAAACAGATAAAAATGAATCTACTGACAAAAAATGCAAACCTCGATATCCTTGTTTCATTTGCGACGAGGATCATTTTACCAAACACTGCCCACATCGAGCAGAGGTTTCGAAAATCATTAAAGGTTATCAAACGCCTACTATCTTGAAGGATCCTTTTCCTACTCAAGATAGTAAGATGACTGGTTCTTCCTCAAATGCCTCAGAAGAAACCGTTATGATGATGTCTCATGTTAGGATTGCGATGCAATCACAAGATTATGGTAGTAAAAATCTTGTTGGTGGTAAAGAAGTAGAATCTTCTAATTCAAACACATCAACTACACCTCCTCCTAGTTCTAGTCCACTACAGATCGAGAAACCCAACCCTGACTTAGTAATCAAACCGCTTGCTAAAGGTATACCTCGAAAATCAGCTTTCAATCCACATGTGAGAGCTGCTCAGAATTATAACATTGTTGAAGACTTAACTACTTCCCCTTCAGCAATGTCAGCTTTGGAAGTGTTGCAATCATGCCCAGCATAGTGTAAATTACTATTGTCTACTATAGGAGCTATCGATATTCAAGATTCAAACCTAATAATCTTTGAATTAGAGAATAGTACACCCCACCTCCCTCATCAAATGGCTTTTCAGATTCTAGTTTTAGTAAAAAAACAAACCTTGCTTTTGGACTGTGATTGATGAAGGGGCTTCTATGTGTATTATGTCGATCCAGTGTTGGAAATCGCTTGGTTCTAACACACTCAATCTGTCTCTGACAATTCTAAAGGGGTTAGCTCCTTAAGGTATGGAGTGCATGAACCTTAGAAGAGTGAACTTGCCACCTCAAGATTCCTTCCAGAAGCTTCTAGAAATGATTGAAAGTGAGTTTATAGAATGTACTCGCGCCTTTTTAACTTTTACAGGGGTCCACACCCATAACACAGATACAGAGCGGTCAGGTGCACAGGGGACATGACCATTAGGTGCGGGACCGCAGGTAATGCAAAGAGAAAATGTGGAACCAGAGCTTTAAAGACTTTTAGGGCTTTTCTCTTACTTTCAAGGCTTGATATGAAGAACTGAGGCTTTAGACTTGCAAAGGAGGAAAGTATGAGTGGTAATGGACTCACACAGATTGCAGAATGTCAAGGTGACAATTTTTAGTGCAACACCCTTCAAGAGGATTGAAATAAAGATTTGAAATTTCTCAAAGGTTTATTAAGACTGAGGATTTGAGTACCTGTATGGTCGCCACTATGTTATAACTTAGAAGTGTTCCCTAGAAGTTATCAAAAGAAGGAATAATCTGAGGTAATCACAAATCAATCTTCAAACTCAGGTTCTAGCCAACCTAAGTCCAGACAGGGTTCTCTCTTTATAATTTAACATTGTTTGGGTCTGATTTTAGACAAGTTCTTAAAGCTCATGAGGATTTTGATTTTGATTGAAAGTTGGGTGGTGGAATTCTTGGAACAGATGGATAGAGCTAGGTCTTTAAGCCATTGGGCTATGGAGTCAATCAAAGGATAGCTTAACTAGACCAGATCATTAAATGGATTGTTTACAAGGTAGGCTAGCAAAACAAAAGGAAAATCTTCAAAGGGTTGATGGATAGAATGATTCTAACTAGGGTGAAAGGGCAATGAAGAATCCTTAGACTAGGATCAGAATGAGGAACACAGGGTGATCATCAACAAAGAGCAATTAAGAATTCTTTGCTACATAGACCACAAAGAGAAACTATAGAAGTAAGGGAGCATTTAAGAATTCCCTAACTAAGATAGTTTAGCAAAAAACATTAAGAAGGTAAACAGTCAAAACAGAGTGCATTAAAGCAAGTTCTGAAATATCATTCCTAGTTTACCATTCAGATTTCATAGAAAACACATATGATTATTAATAAACATAAGGAAAAACAATAATACACATGAGAGAATACTTATTTGATTTTCGCTTTACACAAGAATCCTGTAAAATGTCTAAACTTTATTCCATGATCCAGCAAGCCAATCCAGTTTTGATACAATAGCACTTTGATTTTAGATACAAGTATATAGAAATGTCTTTGAATCCACCCTAAATACTTCGAAATGGGAAGTATTTATACAAAAAATATTACAAAATATCTCATAACAGTTTGAGATTTAATTAAGGAAATAAAAATATCTTCAAGCATGAAGATAGAGACAGATGGAAAACTGCATCATGTTGTCCCTCTTATTGTGGTAGTGCTGGCTATTGCAGTTGAACTTGAGCCCTTTTAAGCTGGCTGATATGTGTATGCTGGAATCATCTTTGTCTTTCATCTTTCACTGATACTCTTTAACCTGTTACTCTTTGACCCTGTTCACCTATTTCATCTAGCTGCCATTCAGATTTACTGTGGTAACTTATAGTAAATCTATCATTATTTTCCACCATTCATCCGCCAGTAACTCTACCTTGACCATTCTTCTATAGATCTAGTCAGCCTCAATATACTTGGCAAAATTAGGCTTGGTGAGAAATAAGTGTTTCACCTCATGCTCCAGAAAGAATAGATCTTCTAAAGTATCATACAATACTTTTCCCTTTAGCAAGGCCTTGATACCTGAAGCGCTTGCTTGATCCTTGGACAACTTCTTTAATATGTCAAGATAGTCCAATTGGGTCATAAGTTTGTCATGGATGACCATAGGACTTGGAAGGCCATTATTCCACAAAATTTGAAACTTTTCCATGAATCTGTCAATGCCCACTTGGATGTTGTGGCATTTTTCCTCCAAGTTAAGCATAATGTTTCTTTTAGAAAGAAAATTTTTGACTGCTATGATGGCTTTAGTTCTATCCTCTACACAAATCTCATTAAGTTGATGCATGTTCTTGCTATTCAAGAAATGGATGAGTTGATTAGCTTCCTCAGGCTGGTCTCCTAAAACTTCTTTTACTTTTCTAATAGCCTCGGTGGCCACTTTTACCAATTCTATTTGCTCAAACATTACTTGAATTGATGGCCAAATATCATTGACAGAGTCAATTATATTGGCCCAGAGCATCTCCTTAGTCTGTCCTAGTGGCTTTTGTAGAGTTAGATCTTTTTCTAGGACCTTAATCTTCTCACCCATCCTTAGGGCTTTCTGTGTTTCTTCTCTCTGCTGTATTTGGGCAAGCTTGCAGTTAGTTTCTAAGGTTGCCACTTTCTCCTTAAGCCTTTTGAGTTCTTTTGCCTAGATGCACATTTCCTCCATGGCTTTCACTAACTCTATTGTCTTTTCTGTTGAAGTAACTGCTGTTGTTGACTCAGTTGTGACTGGCAATGCTATGGCAGGTGGAATTGTTGGTGCCAAGGATGTTGCCGGTGTTGAGAGAACCGGAGTTGTTATTGTGGGAATGGCAGTCATAGAAGTAGTGGCCAGTTCACTTTGCTTGGAATTAATCAATGTGTCCAATTCTTTCTCTATTTCTTTCAACTGTTCATTTAGCTTTAGGACCAAGTCCATAATCTCCTCTTGTCCTTTTTGGGTTTCTGGGACCTCTGCTGTCTGTGGGTGATGCAGTGGTGGAAGCTTAAGTTGCTTCTTCAAAGCAGTTATGTCATCATTTTGCTTCTTGATCAATCTTTCAGTGGCCTTCACATCTTTGGGATCGTGTCCCAAATCAATGATTAATTCCTCCAAGGACTTGATTCTGGTGTCCTTTGCCTGTGAAGAGGCCTTTTATAATTGAAATTGAGCTGATATATTATTTAGGGAGTTCTACAATTGGTGGGCTGTGACGACTTTCCCTGTCAAGGTGGAGTAAATCATCTCCCCTGTCTGTTTGTGCAATTCAATTTGGTCTATAGAATGTATGTCCTTTGCCAGTACTTCAAAGTCTATATTTTTATAGTCAACTGCTAATCTTGGTTGCTGTGTAGTGGGCTTCATAAATGTCATCTAAATTTTTCCTTCTTTTATTTAGAGGAGTTTGCAAGTTAGGGGGAGTACTTATTGTGGGCTACTGTATACCTGTTTAATTAAATTCCTCTGATAGATCTAGTTGCTCTGACTCTCCTTGCACCTAGGATTCTTCTTCTATATGTGATTCACTTGGTGCTTGAGATTCTCCCTGTGCCTGTGATTCTTCTTGGATTTGGGACTGTCCTTGGACTTGAGATTCTCCTAGCACCTGCGGGAAAGAACCTTCATCAAACCTTTTCTCTAAATCAATTATATCATTTTCAACTGCTACTTCAGTGCTATCCCTGTCTATTAGAGTATTCTCCACATGAAGATTTTGTTTTTCTATCTCCTGTTGCATATGAAGTCACAGGGGTCATATCTCCACATGAAGATTTGTTTTAATTTAAGTCTCTGAAGGATTTCCTCTGCTTCTTTCCTAGATTCTTTGCTATTACATACAAAGGGGCCTAGTTGATCTTTGATTCTGAGCTAGGCCTTCATTTTGGCCTTAACAAAATACACCTCATCTGAGTTGATTATCTGCCTATAGTACTCCAGAGAAAATAACGTCATTGGGAGGTATCTGGGTAACTTATATGGGTCCAACTCATAGCCATAGATCCTAATTTCTATGTGATTTTGGTACAAGTACCAATCTCCCACATTCTGTTGTTTTGACAGCTACAGGATCCTCCTGATATCTGCACTGATTCTTGGAGGAGGCTTTCCTAGAAGCATGGTAATTACAGGATGTACAAAAGATATATGAAATATGTGTATGGATATAGGGACTCATATTTATGTGTCAAAGGAGTCCATGAAATGACTGGCCTAGGATGACCTTTAGTGTCCAACTTTTGGAGAGTGAAAGGGAACTCGTAAGCTTGGTAATATAAGAAAAGGTGGTATAAAACTGAAGAATACTTAAATACTCCTTCATTACTCATTCTCATAAATTGTTCATGCATCCTATCAACTCTGTACTTGGCATAATCATACATGACAGCAAGGGGCTGTCTTGGAGTAAAAATGGACATGAAGGCTAAGATGATCTCATCTATGTATTCACTGGTTGTATAGCCTAAGATACAAAAGATAATTGCTACTATATCCTGACCAAATGGGGAAAATATGGTAGCCACATATAGGGGAGGGTCCTTTGGGATGTGCTTTTCCTCCCTGATGAATGTTTGAAGCATTTGAGCAAGCTTGGCAGTGGTAAGCTTGGGAAATTTGTCTAGTAAGTCTCCAATGGAAATAGGGGTTAAGTTTTGTCCTGGTTGTAGTTGCAACATTTCATTGATTAACTCAGCAGTGATGGTGAAAAGGATGGTTTGGTCAGGGGACATCACTGCTCTTTGACTAGGAATGTAGTTTGCATGGCAATAGTGGACAATCTCTGGAAAGATGTGCACCTCAGTGAACTGATACTTGGGCAAATTAGAATCCCAAAGACCTATTTTGTCAGCATGGTTTAGGTATTGGTCTCTGTATCGACAGTATAACTTGAGAGGGGATTCATGGATAGAGGTGTCCTTGATTTGGAAGTGTTTATCAGCAAGAGGAAGGTGCTCCAGGTCCAGGTGAGGAGTAGTAATTGGCCTGACATCTATGGCAATTAGGGAAGCCATTCTTATTTCTTGTGGATTTAAGAATGGGGAAAGTAAACTTTCAGTCTTTGAGGTAATGGAGGTTCAATTCCAGGTGGGTTCTATGTTATTAAAGTTCCATTTAATTTCAATTAAGAAAGCTTAGAGACTGGTTCAGAATTAACAGGGCTTTCAATGGATTCTAGTTTAAATACCTATAATTGAAGAAAACGAGGTGTGCACTAGGTAACTGGCAATTCTAAATAGTTTAAAAGGCTTCAATCAGGCTAGAAGGCAATCTGGTAGCTTTTGGCATCTTCAGAGTGCAGGTGTATGTGGGTTGATGGCTTTCAATGTTCACAGACATGTGCATGGAAAAGTACAGTTAAAACAATAAAAACAATGATTTGGGGCTTTTTTGGATTCATGAGAAAAAAGTCAATTTGACGGGTATGGGTGAACAGTGACAGTTTTGGTGGGTAGCGGGCTGGCGGTAGGCAGTTTACTTCGCACAACCTTTGGGCGTTTGGCGGTATTTGGGGCAGGCCACCTGATTCCATTCATCGAGAGCCACGTAGCTTCGGGAGCCCAGTGGAAAACAACCCATTTCGGGTGGGTAAAGTTCAGATTTTGGGCCCTTCTGAAATCAACATGAGCTGTTGGATGGAAAGCGGGGAGATTTTGCAGTGGTCGGGCGCGGGAGTTGCATGGATTGTAATGGAGGGGCCCGATAGTCATTTAAATGTGGTGGTTTGAGTTTAATGAGGGGTTAATGCAGGGATTAATGCATCAGGTGTGATTTGATTGGTTTGACTTTAATTAATCATGGATTGATTAATTATGTCTTTTGTCGGGATTTGGGATTTAGGTGACGTAACGTTTATATTTCAAACTTGGGGTAAGGGTTAATATTAAGGGATTTAATAAAATATATGGGAAAAGGGGTTTTTTCGAGAATTAACAAATATAAATAAAATTAGAAGTTAATATGAAAAAGGAAAAAAATGGATTTGTGCTAAGTATACTGTGTTTTGAAATTTATTTACTTTTCACATGGAAACATTATAACTTAGGCTAAGTGCATTTTTGTGGATTTTCATAAAAAAGTGTATTCATGGGGGTGATGGCTTTTCCTTAGGAAAAATAGAGTTTTAACCTTGGGAAAAGGGATTTATTAGGGAAAATGAATGAACTGAAGGTGGGTAAATGTTTATGAGGGGATTTTAATGTTGAATATCTATAAGTCATTGGGCTGAGGGTTCGATCCCTCCAAAAGTTAGAGAAACGCTCTGAGCCCCTTTGACTTAAGATTTTGGGTACTTTAAACTTATTGTGGGAAATTAGTTAAGTAAAGGGTGAAATGAATGAGGGGAATTAGTTAATTTTGACTTTGTGAATTTTATGCTAGTCCCATTTTTCATTCAAACTTAGAACTTTCATGATGAGTGTGATAAATATGCTTTTGTCTAACAATCATCACAATTCTGCAACCTTTCTTCTACTTACCCATCTACTCATCCTACCATTTTTACTTCACTTTATTAGGGTGCATTTAAGCTAGAAAACCCTTATCAAAACTTTTTTCTTTTCTTTACAATGGCAATCTAACTAAATATGACCTTATTACATCCAAGGGCTCAGATTAAATAGTTGAGCTCCTTTTATTTACTCTACCTAATCTACTTATCTGTGAAGATTAAACAGTTTGGTCAGATTTTATTCTCTATCTATGAACATGAAATTGAAACATGAAATAGCCAAGTTTAAACACTTTGAATATCATGGATTGTGGCAAAGATTACATGCTGCACACAATCATTTATTTTGCACAAAAAAGTAAATAGTAGTGGCATTTTGACTTGCACACTTTCATGGTCTTTTCTTTTCTTAGGGTTCATATTTTTCATCTTTTTGACCTCTTTATTCCTTTTGTCCTTTGATTTTTATTTTAGGACATACCCTCTTTACATTTTTAAATTTTTTGAATATGAAAATCATTTGCAAAAAGCAAAGGTCTATACATATTACAGGTTTAATCTCAACCATTAAAAAATTATGACTCCTATTGGTATAGGAACCTAACACATGCTAGGCTGATCATTTCTATGCTTCAAGCTATGAGGAGATCAGTAAAGAGGATCAAATTAACTGAGTTATGGCCATACCATTGTATTTGTTAATTCTTAGAGAGAAGAGACTCGGCAACACCAAGAACATGAAGTGCCCTCCAAGAATTGGTCATCAGAGCTAATGTAGTCCTTCTGCTTTATAGAGAGTCTTCTCGCTCTAACATGAGGCTCTTCAAAACAACTCTGCACAAGGTCACTACAAATGTTAAAAATCATCAAGGCACAAATTTGGTAGTCAATATCACCAAAATAAGAAGTAGTTCAAACAATTTTCACAATCCTTCTTTTGAAACCAACATTCTAATCTCCTTAGAATTATGATCAGCTTCCATTGTTCTTCCCAAGTCAACGAACTTAGCTATGCCTTGGAATCGAAGGTGTAATTGCATAAAGGAATGTCACTCTCATGCCAATAAGTCTCCTATAGTGAATGCATAGGAACCTAGTACATAGACCATTTTTCTCTTCGCTTAGCTACCCAGGGCTTATTTCCCTTTCCAAATATCAATAATTACTTTCCAAAAAAATATCAAATAAGAATAATATTTTACTATATTCTAAAAGGTGAAGATGTTGAAAGCATGCCACAAAGTGAAAGGAAATAAAATATCTCTCCTCAAACCGCCAAATATATAAAAAAAATAAAAAAAATTATAAAAATAAAACTATATCTATCGATCTATGCATGAAATGAGAACTATAAGCATTCAAGGGAATAAAAAAATCTTTGACCAAAACAAACCAAAAATTTCAAACTTCACAAAATCCTCTAAACAAGCAGCAAACAAACCACTAAAATTTTCTAAGATATCAAAGCTAGACATCAACACAATTACATGTACTTGAATAAGCCCATTGTTGCTTAACGTTAGATTGCTTAAATTGCTTAACTGTCATCTTATCTCTAGTTTGATAAATTAGATTTGCAAGCTTCTTTTACTTCCTGTAGTTGGCCATTCATATGTGTTTATATATGCATCTGCTGGTATAGTCGGTATTCTCCATCTATTCATTGAATTTACAAACTATCGTTCATTAGTGGTCTAAAGCCTTGTAAAGCTGAGGGTGTTCATGCATGTCTTGAGTGAGAATAGAGCTGAAATGGTTATCTGACTTGATCCAAACAATCATCCATTCCAATATTTCAGAGAACAATATTGAAGATTATATGTTACCAGGCATCTTCGAGCTGCAACCTAGGACAGTTTCCTAGAGTGATAACATAATTGGCATCATTGCTGGGGAGATGAAACTGAAGCTTAGCTTCCCTGGGAAATGACATAGATCCAACTTTGATGATAGACAAAGTATGGGTACCTTTTTGGTTGTAATCATCTATCTGGCAACTCTACTAGAGGCCAAACCTCTTGGCAACTCCACTTCATAGTTCTAGCTTAGTTTGTGAGCATACTCAGATAAATCCTTAGAAATCACAAGCTGATCCAGTATCTAACCCTAAAAAATCATCAAAGAAAGAAAGGCATTATAGAAAGGAGCATTAAGTTTAGGTAAACCTAAACAATATTCTATATCTCTTCAAGAAAATCCTGCAATAGAACAAATACATGTTGAGAGTATAGCATCTAATACTAGCAGTGAAGAAAAAATCTCAGAGATTCATAAAGCTCCTTATTCTTTAGGTTCTCCTTTTGTTGTAAGCCCAAAGGAAACCTCACCTCTTATCCATCATACTCCTTTAGTGTTGTTAGTCACTCCTCAGCCCTCTATCATTTAGATTACTAGTACTCTTATAGCCACCACAACTATGGCAAGTCCACAAGAACCTACCATGGAAAGAATCATCGCTGCTAGGTATGGACCTCTAGTACTGCCCACTCCTTTGAATGCCATGCCTACTAGAGAATATCAGAAATATAGGCCTAAGTTCACTGCGACTGAAGGTGTTACAGCTGAAGAACACCTTGAGTCATTCTATAGCTATGCTGATAACCTGGACATTAGTGAAGATGACGTGTGGATGAGAGTCTTTATCCAAAGCCTAGATGGAGAGGCTAGAAAATGATTCAGAGAACTGACCCCAAGATTTATAGCAGATATTGAGGCTTTAGATGATGCATTCCTAAAGCATAGGGGGGATAAGAAGGATCTCCTCTACTACCAAATTGAGTTTGGGAACTTAAAAAGGGAAAATGGTGAGTTGTTGCCTGATTTCAAGAAGAGATTTAACCGCATGTACAACAAGATACCAGCTGAAGTAAAACCCACCACTACCTCTGCTAAACTCACCTATGCCAGTGCTTTTGATTCTGACTTATTCCTACTGTTGAGGGAGAGATGATGTGCTACTTTGGCTGATATGCAAGATGCAGCCTTGGAAGTGGAATCAAACATCATGGATGAAGAGAAGGTCAAGGGAAATGTTGATAGAAGAAGATAGAGGGGCGAGTCTTCATCATCTTCAGATCCCAAGATAGATAGAATGACCAAAATGATAGAATCATTAGCCTTTGAAATCTCCAAATTAAAGGTTGAGAAACACCCTCGGAAAGGAATGTTAGGTAAACTTGACTCAGGATAGAGTCAATTTGACCAGGTTAAACAGTGATGGTGTTTGGGCACATGGTATTGTGCACTCATAGTATTATGCATGTGGTATTATATGTAATGGAGCTTATAAAAGGCTGGAAGGACTTCATTGTAATGCAAGACCTAGAGGTGAGCGGTGAAGGCTCATTTGGTCTAATTGGCCAGGGTTTTGGCCAAGGATAATGAAATTCATTATGGTTGGGTTTTTCCCCGGATTTGGGGTTTTCCCGGATAAACATTTGTGTTTATGTGTTTATGGTTGTTGTTGGTTATTTTTATATTTATTCCTCTCAGTAATTCTCAATGACTATTTATGTTATGTTATGTGAGGCCACCGGTGCTGGAATATTCCCCCTTTAAACTTGACTTGGGGTTCCTTGACTAACTCCAGCCAAACCTGTTAAGTGAGACAATCTCGCTCACTCTAGCTCTTACCCCCTCAGAGTTTTTACCCGGGTTATTGTTAACCTGACATCCCCCTTATCACCCAGGTCTAACCTAGACTTTACCAGTGATCACCAAGGGGTACACATGCCTTACCAGGTCTTACGGTAGTATGCCCATTTACATGCAATAATTTTGATTTCATTAATTTTTTTTTGTTTATTGCAATCGCAATTCTAATCCATCCTCTCTAAATTTGATGTGCTCAAAAACTTCTATCAAACCACTCCAACTGTGAGCCCATCGAGAACCTTGTAGATTCCAGCACCGTTGGACTCATGTAGCAGAAAACGAACAATTTTTGAAGACGCATGAACAATTTTCTTTTGTTGACCTTCTTTAAATAGCCACATGAATCCCAAACAATTCGTCAGCGTGTTCCAAACCAGTAAATATCGCAAATGCACTGCGATCCCTGACAGTTATGACACTATCTTCCACACATTCTCCTCGAGGTTCTTCCACCATTATTTTCAGACCCATATCTGTAAAAAGGTTGCATTGATCTCATCAGGCACTATAAACCCTTGGCATCAAAGAATCCCTTTGAAGCCAATATCTAGCTCTGATACTAGTTGTTAGTAAATTTACTGCATAACATAAATAATTACGGAGAATTACTGAGAGGAATAAATATAAAAATAACCAGAAACAACCATAAACACATAAACACACATGTTTATTTGGAAAAACCCCAAATCCGGGAAAAAACCCAACCATAATGAAAATTCATTATCCTTGACCAAAACTCTGGCCAATCCATCCAAGTGAGCCTTCATCACTCACCTCCAAGATTGTGCATTACAATGAAGTCATTTCAGCCTTTTATAAGTTCCATTACATATAATACCATGGGCAAAATACTATGGGTGCACAATACCATGTGCCCCAAAACCATCATTGTTTAACTTAGTCAACTTTGACTCTATCCTGAGTCAAGTTTATCTAACAAGGAAGAGTTCCTAATACCTTTGATCCTAGAAATCCAAATCCAAATCCATATAGAAGAGCTAATGAGTAGTTGTAGATTTTGCAAAGAAGCAAAGATGCCAATGAGGACCAAAGGGTAAAGACCACTTTCCAGAATGTAGTCATGGAAGAAGAGCAGTTTGAAGAAGATGATGAGATCCATTGTCTAAAAGACAAAGGCAATGCCTCCTTTTTGACCTTAGCTGCCTATGAAAAGTCATTATTCAATGGCTAGATTAACGAAGAATGGGATGGTGAAGTTGCTCTGCAAACTGAAGATCAACACAGATATAATCTGAGGTTGAAGATGAATAATGCTAAGGAAACTCCTATTCAAAGAGTTGTTGTCCCTGTAGTATAGTAAGCTAAAATCCAGAAGCAATTAGCAGTTGATCCTATCATCCTCAAAGCTCCAGCTCACGAGGCAAGATCCCTTGATAAGTCTCCTTCTCCTTTCAGTTTTCAATCAGAAATCCAGAAGCTAAGAATACCTATGCCTCTGATTGAACTAGTGAAGAATGAGTCCTTCAAAAGATCCATCCTCGAGGCCCTTCCGCCTAAAGCCATCCAAGCCTCCACTGACTATGTAAATCTTCAAGATGACAAGCTGACTATTATTCTCAGCCCAATGATTCAAAATTGTGAAGACAACTCCCCATCTTTCTATGTTTCTCTCACTATTCATAATAAAATCCTTCACAACTGCCTTCTGGACACTGGATCCAACCATAATCTAAAGGCCAAGGCTGTCATGGATGAGTTGGGTCTTGACATTACCAAGCCTTATCATGACCTGTTTTCTTTTGACTGTAGAAAAGTGAAATGTCTAGGATTAATCAAGGACCTAGCCATCACTTTGTCTCAGTTGTCCATGAAAAGCATGATGATGGATATTGTGGTAGCAGATGTACCCCCCAAGTTTGGCATGTTGCTTTCCAGAGGCTAGGTCAAGAGGTTAGGTGGAACATTGAAAAATGATCTGTCCTATGTTATTGTCCCAGTTTTTGGAGGTCAAAATAGGATATTGTACAAAGAGGCTTAGTTGGCTTATATCATCGGTGATGAGAAGAATCCCACTAATCATCCCATATATGTTGTCGACACTGATTTTGGAATGTGTATTCTTCAGATTGAAGAATCTCAGATGCCCTCTTTGGTCATATATACAACATTTATTTGTTTTATAACCAACTCATAATCTCCCATAATAGAAACTCTTATAGCTCCTAACTTTTTAACCAATTTGAGACCTAAAAGAAGTGCTTCATACTCAGCCATGTTGTTGGTGCATTTGAAATTCAATCTGTAAGCATGTCCCTCTGAGCAATCATTCTCTAAATTTTAAATCCATACTCTTGCTCCTACTCCCAACTTGTTCACTGATCCATTAAATTCAAGATGCCATAATATTTCATGTTCATAATTCTTACTGTTTGGGGGGATAAAATCTTCTTTAATTAAGGTATCTTAATTATCTTTTTTATCTGAAAGCTCTTGAGTTTGGAAAATTTTAGTTTGAGCCATAACTGCAATTTCTTTTGGTTCTGAAATAATGTTCTTTGAAGCAGTTTCTTGTGTTTGTTTAGCATTGTACAGAATAAAAGAATCAATGTCAGAATGCATGGAATAGATAGGAATGTTTTGAGGCCTAGCCTGGCTGCTCACTACATATTTCATTACAATCTCTCTGTACAGTTTTTTGGGATGTCCAAAGACTGAAATTGTGACATATGACATGTCAAGTTGCAAAGGTCCTTGGAGTTTAGCCCCTCATGATCTAGACAATAGCATGCCATATTTAGGTTGTATATCAGCAACAAATATGTCCATGAGAATAGTCTTAGTAGGGTATTGTACTAGGGAAACACAGAGGTCTTTGATCAGCCCTAGGCACTTTACCTGAATTGAATCAAATGAAAATAAATCCTTGTAAGGCCTAGTGATATCCAAGTTCAATTTTTCCATAACAGATTTAGGCATAAAATTCTGTGAAGCCCCAGAATCTAACATTGCATTGTGTAAAACCATATCATTAATGTTAAGGATAATATAAAATGGTGGTATCCCTCCTTCTAATGGTTTGCCATTAACACCAGGACTAAATATAAGCTCAAGTTGATCATCAAACAAGTTAACAGAATCTTCATTCTCAACAAAGTTCAAAGATTTGCTTATTGAGATTTATAAGTTTCATTTTTAATCAATTCTGTTAAGGGGACTGATAGTTTTAGCTTAGCCACCTCTGCTCCCAGATTGAAAGGCAAAGGGGTTTTCTCTGTTTGACAATTTGGTATTTTCATGGCAAGGTTTGGAGTAGGTTGGTCTTCTTTTTCTACATTTGAAGTCTCTTACTGATGATTTTCTATTGTGATGTTTGGAGATTCCCCCACTGTTGCGTTGGAGGGGATTGAAGTGGATGGTTGATTATCAGGGGGTTGGTCATTGGTTATATCTACAATGGTGGGACCAGAAGGATTCTAATTTGGTCTAGAGAGGATTTGGAGAGTTTTTGTAACTACAACTGCTTTTATTGCTTTCTTGTTTTGGTCAGGAGTATTAGTGTTCTTTTTACTCCTCAAGTTGTAATGTTTGTGCACTTTGAAGATAGCATAATCATAACCTTGCTTGTAATCAAATGATTCTCTAGATTGGGTCTGTAATCGCTGAAGCATATGTAATTCCTGATCATCTTGAGTCAAGAAGACAGTTTCCTCCTCATCTAATCTCATTAAGTTAATTTGTGTGTCTTGTTTAGGATCTTCTGAATGGGAAGTTTCAGCATAGTTTCCTTGAAAAGGAGGCCTAATATTCTATTCAGGTCCATTTTTTCCAGTGTTTTGATTTTGATTCTTTCTAAAGTTTGGATTTATCACTGGAGGTGCGTGTTGATTATGCCAGTGAGGCTTCCTTTCAATGTTCTCTATTCTATCCATCAGTTTTTCCATTCCTTTGGCTAGGGCATCTATTTTAAGGTCAAAGGTTGAGGCTTCATCTTTCAAGGGTACTTTCCTTTCATTCCTAACCCTAGCTCTTTTTGCTAGCAAATTAGCTTCTACACTAACCGATACACTCTGCACATCTTCTAAGGTTGGAGGATTTCTCTCTCTCAGTTGAAATGCCATATTAGTATCAAACCCATCAAGAAACTTTATCAGAGCTAATCCAAGTGGGGGTCTGAGATTGACTAGTATTGCATTGCATATATTGTTGAATCTAGTACAGTAATCCTGGACCATTTCATTTGGTCCTCTCTTGATGTTTTCATATTCTGAAAGGATCTGCATAGGGTTATTTTTCTGTTCCCATCTATTTAAAAATTGCTAGTAAAATACTTCGAAAGTGTCTATGCTATTAGAAGGTAAATATCTAAACCATGTTATTACATCACCAGCTAGAGACTAAGCAAAAAGTCTCAATTGGACATCTCCAATATCAATTTCATGCAATTCAAAGAAGTCTGTCATTTTGTTCGTGTGCTATTGTGCTGTGTAGGTTCCCATGCCATCAAATTGGACAATTTTAATGTTCTGGTAATCATGTGGCATGCCACCTCATGGAGCAAGCAACATAAGAGGAGCATATCTATTTTCCATGGCTCTAAGTTGGGTAGGACTAAGAAGTGGGGTTTGGGTACTGGGAGGTGATACAATGGGTGATGGGGAAATGGGAGTAATGGTGACTGATGTGTAATGGTAGGTTGGTGGGGAAGTAAAGGTATAAATGGAGGTGAGGAATTAACTTCATAGATGGAAGGGAATAATGGTGAACTAAAGGGAGTTGAAATTGTTTTAGAAAGCTCAGGGATATTAACATTAGTAAGGGATGAATGAGGGGAATTTAGAATGTATTGATCAATTGACAAGTTTGCGGACTTCAAGTTCTGCTGTAAATTCTAGATCTAGAACTATGTCACCAAGTGCACTCTCAGACCTGATTCTAAATAGGGAAAGGTCAAATGACTCGTCAAAGGGGTGGCCTTCTAAAAACAACCACTCATTAGGGCATGAATCTACTTTAATTGAAGGTGTAGGTCTGATTGAACTTTCTTGTATTTTGGATATTTTGGAAATCATATTAGGATTATCAAATACTTGGGAGGATTTGGATCAGGGTTGGCCCTAGTATAAGGAGTTCCCCTTGAAGCCAAAATTTCAAACTTTTCTAGTTACTTTCTTTTTATGAAATTTTTATAAATAACTTCTAATAAACCCTTCAAGAGGATTGAAATAAATATTTGAAATTTCTCAAAGGTTTATTAACACTGAGAATTTGAGTCCCCAATATGGTCGCCACTATGTTATCACTTATAAGTCTTCCCCAAAAGTTATCAAAAGAAGGAATAATCGAAGATAACCACAAACCAATCTTCAGACTTACGTTCTAGACAACGTAAGTCCAAAGAGGGATCTCTCTTTATAATTTAACATTGTTTGGGTCTAATTTTACAATGGCATGGAACTCTTAACTTCACTAAAACAATCCATGTCCACATATATTTCTGATCATATTCACGAATGGTGACGTAGAAGGTGTTTAGTGAAAGTTTTCATTCCAGATCAAATTTTAGTGGAATGGTTCATTGAATCATCGTTACCTAAAATCACTGAAGATGTAGCTAAGGGAGGAGTTGTTACTGAAGAGAAAGTCATTTCTCAAGCTCAGTACCTTGACCTCATTTCTATGCAGTCAGGTACTTTACATGAAAAAGTCCCTGATCTTCCAAAACAAGGTCAAATAACTGCAACTCCTTTAGGGTCTCATGTCACTGATGGTATGATTGGTTCAGTTAGCACTAAAAGTAAGAAGAAATCTTCAAAGAATTCTTCTTCTATAATAACTTTACCTAATTCCCGGATAGGAGAGTCTTCCGCTGAAATTTCTGCCGACATCCATGTCGTAGAATCATCTACGGCCAAAACAAAATCTGGTAGTAAAAAGAAGGGGAAGAAGAAAAACAAATAAAATTCAAAAGATAAAACAGATAAAAATGAATCTACTGACAAAAAACACAAACCTCGATATCCTTATTTCATTTGCGACGAGGATCATTTTACCAAATACTACCCACATCGAGTAGAGGTTTCGAAAATCGTTAAAGGTTATCAAATGCCTATTATCTTAAAGGATCCTTTTCCTACTCAAGATAGTAAGATGATTGGTTCTTCCTCAAATGCCTCATAAGAACCCATTATCATGATGTCTCATGTCAGGATTGCGACGCGATCGCAAGATTATGGTAGTAAAAATCTTGTTGGTGGTAAAGAAGCTGAATCTTCTAATTCAAACACATCAACTACACATCCTCCTGGTTCTGGTCCACTACAGATCGAGAAACCCAACCCTGACTTAGTAATCAAACCGCCTGCTAAAGGTATACTTCGGAAATCAGCTTTCAATCCACATGTGAGAGCTGCTCAGAATTATAACATTGTTGAAGACTTAGCTACTTCCCCTTTAGCAATGCTGGCTTTGGAAGTGTTGCCTTCGTGCCCATCACAATGTAAATTACTGTTGTCTGCTATAGGAGCTATCGATATTCAAGATTCGAACCTAATAATCTTTGATTTAGAGAATAGTACACCCTGCTTCCCTCATCAAATGGCTTTTCAAATTCCAGTTTTAGTCAAAAACAGACCTTGCTTTCAGACTGTGATTGATGAAGGGGCTTCTACGTGTATTATGTCGATCTAATGTTGGAAATTGCTTCGTTCTCCCACACTCAATCAGTCTCCGACAATTCTGAAGGGGTTAGCTCCTTAAGGTATGGAGTGCATGAACCTTAGAAGAGTGAACTTGCCACCTCAAGATTCCTTCCAGAAGCTTCTAGAAATGACTGAAAGTGAGTTTTTTAGAATGTACTCGCGCCTTTTTAACTTTTACAGGGGTCCGCACCCATAAAACAGATACAGAGTGGTCAAGTGCGCAGGGGACATGACCATTAGGTGTGAGACCGCATGTAATGCAAAGAGAAAATGCGGAACCAGAGCTTTAAAGACTTTTATGGTTTTTCTCTTACTTTCAAGGCTTGATATGAAGAACTGAGGCTTTAGACTTGCAAAGGAGGAAAGTATGAGTGGTAATGGACTCACATAGATTGCAGAATGTCAAGGTGACAACTTTTAGTGCAACACCCTTCAAGAGGATTGAAATAAAGATTTGAAATTTCTCAAAGGTTTATTAAGACTGAGGATTGGAGTACCTGTATGGTCGCCACTATGTTATAACTTAGAACTCTTCCCTAGAAGTTATCAAAAGAAGGAATAATCCAAGGTAATCACAAATCAATCTTCAGACTCAGGTTCTAGCCAACCTAAGTCCAGAGAGGGTTCTCTCTTTATAATTTAACATTGTTTGGGTCTGATTTTAGGCTAGTTCTTGAAGCTCATGAGGATTTTGATTTTGATTGAAAGTTGGGGCGTGGAATTCTTGGAACAGATGGATAGAGCTAGGTCTTTAAGCCATTGGTCTATGGAGTCAATCAAAGGATAGCTTAACTAGACCAGATCATTAAAGGGATTGTTTACAAGGCAGGCTAGCAAAGCAAAAGGAAAATCTTCAAAAAGGCTGATGGATAGAATGATTCTAACCAGGGTGAAAGGGCAATGAAGAATCCTTAGACTAGGATTAGAATGAGGAACAGAGGGTGATCATCAACAAAGAGCATTTAAGAATTCTTTGCTACAAAGACCAAAAAGAGAAACTACAAAAGTAAGGGAGCATTTAAGAATTCCATAACTAAGATAGTTTAGCAAAAGACATCAAGAAGGTAAACAGTCAAAACAGAGTGCATTAAAGCAAGTTATGAAATATCATTCCTAGTTTACCATTCAGATTTCATAGAAAACACATATGATTATTAATAAACATAAGGAAAAACAATAATACACATGAGAGAATACGTATTTGATTTTCTCTTTACACAAGAATCCTGTAAAATGTCTAAACTTTATTCCATGATCCATCAAGCCAATCCAGTTTTGATACAATAGCACTTTGATTTTAGATACAAGTCTATAGAAATTTCTTTGAATCCACCCTAAATACTTCGAAATGGGAAGTATTTATACAAAAAATATTACAAAATATCTCATAATAGTTTGAGATTTAATTAAGGAAATAAAAATATCTTCAAGCATGAAGATAGAGACAGATAGAAAACTGCATCATGTTGTCCCTTTTATTGTGGTAGTGTTGGCTGTTGCAATTGAACTTGAGCCCTTTTAATCTAGCTGATATGTGTATGCTAGAATCATCTTTGTCTTTCATCTTTCACTGATACTCTTTAACCTATTACTCTTTGACCCTGGTCACCTATTTCATCTAGCTTCCATTTAGATTTACTGTGGTAACTTATAGTAAATTTGTCATTATTTTACACCATTCATCCTTAGGTAACTTTACCTTGACCATTCTTCTATAGTTCTCTTCATCCTCAGTATATTTGGAAAAATTGGTCTTGGTGAGAAATAAGTGTTTCACCTCATGCTCTAGAAAGAATAGATCTTCTAAAGTATCATACAATACTTTTCCCTTTGGCAAGGCCTTAATACTTGAAGTGCTTGCTTGATCCTTGGACAACGTCTTTAATATGTCAACATAGTCCAATTGGGTCATAAGTTTTCCATGTATGGCCATAGGGCTTGGAAAGCCATTATTCCACAAAATTTGAAACTTTTCCATGAATCTATCAATGCCCACCTAGATGTTGTGGCATTTTTCCTCCAAGTTAAGCATAATGTTTCTTTTAGAAAGAATATTTTTGACTTCTATGATGGCCTTAGTTCTATCCTATACACCAATCTCATTAAGTTCATGCATGTTCTTTCTATTCAAGAAATGGATGAGTCGATTAGCTTCCTCAGGTTGGTCTCCTAAAACTTCTTTTACTTTCCTAATAGCCTCGGTGGCCACTTTCACCAATTCTGTTTGCTCAAACATTACTTGAATTGATGCCCAAATATCATTGACAGAGTCAATTATATTGGCCCAGAGCATCTCCTTAGTCTGTTCTAGTGGCTTTTGTAGGGTTAGATCTTTTTCTAGGACCTTAATCTTCTCACCCATCCTTAGGGATTTCTGTGTTTCTTCTCTCTGCTGTATTTGGGCAAGCTTGCAGTTAGTTTCTAAGCTTTCCACTTTCTCCTTAAGCCTTTTGAGTTCTATTTCCTAGATGCACATTTCCTCCATGGCTTTCACTAACTCTATTGTCTTTTCTGTTGAAGTACCTGTTGTTGTTGACTCAGTTGTGACTGGCAGTGTTGTGGCAGGTGGAGTTGTTGGTGCGAAGGATGTTGCCAGTGTTGAGAGAACTACAGTTTTTACTGTGGGAATGGCAGTTATAGAAGTAGTGGCCAATTCACTTTTCTTGGACTTAATCAATGTGTCCAATTCTTTCTCTGTTTCTTTCAACTGGTCATTTAGCTTTAAGACCAAATCCATAAGCTCCTCTTGTCCTTTTTGGGTTTCTAGGACCTTTGTTGTTTGTGGGTGATGTAGTGGTGGAAGCTTAAGTTGCTTCTTCAAAGCAGTTATGTCATCATTTTGCTTCTTGATCAATCTTTCAGTGGCCTTCACATCTTTGGGATCGTGTCCCAAATCAAAGATTAAGTCTTCCAAGGACTTGATTCTGGTGTCCTTTGCCTGTGAAGAGGCCTTTTCTAATTGAAATTGAGCTGATATATTATTCAAGGAGTTCTACAATTGGTGGGTTGTGACGACTTTCCCTATCAAGGTGGAGTAAATCATCTCCCTGTCTGTTTGTGCAATGCAATCTAGTCTATAGAATGTATGTCCTTTTCCAGTACTTCAAAGTCTATATTTTTATAGTCAGCTGCTAATCTTGGTTGCTGTGTAGTGGGATTCATAAATATCATCTGCATTTTTCCTTCTTTCATTTAGAGGAGTTTGCCAGTTAGGGGGAGTACTTATTATGGGCTACTTTATACCTGTTTGATTCAATTCCTCTGATAGGTCTAGTTGCTCTAGCTCTTCTTGCACCTAGGATTCTTCTTCTATATGTGATTCACTTGGTGCCTGAGATTCTCCCTGTGCCTATGATTCTTCTTGGATTTGGGACTATCCTTGGACTTGAGATTCTCCTGGCACCTGCAGGAAAGAACCTTCATCAAACCTTTTCTCTAAATCAATTAGAGCATTTTCAACTGCTACTTCAGGGCTATCCCTATCTATTAGAGTATTCTCCACCCATTCCAATTGGTTTGCATATTTCTCTATCTTGGGGATTCGGTGGTGAATGTAGGGAGCCATTTTGTTTTTCTGTCTCTTGTTACATATGAAGTCACAGGGGTCATATCTCCACATGAAGATTTGTTTTAATTTAAGTATCTGAAGAATTTCTTCTGCTTCTTTCCCAGCTTCTCTGCTATTACATACAAAGGGGCCTAGTTGATCTTTGACTCTGAGCCAGGCCTTCTTTTTGGCCTTAACAAAATGCACCTCATATAAGTTGATTATCTGACTGTAGTACTCCAGAGCAAATAAACTCATTGGGAGGTATTTTGGTAACTTATATGGGGCCAACTCACAGCCATAGATCCTAATTTCTTTGTGATTTCGGTACAAGTACCAATCTCCCACTTTCTGTTGTTTTGACAGCTACAGGATCCTCCTGATATCTGCACTGATTCTTGGAGGAGGATTTCCTAGAAGCATGGTCATTACAGGATGTAAAAAAAGATCTATGAAATATGTGTATGGATATGGGGACTCATATTTATGTGTCAAAGGAGTCCAGGAAATCGCTGGCCTAGGATGACCTTTAGTGTCTAGCTTTTGGAGATTGAAAGGGAACTTGTCACCTTGGTAATATAAGAAAAGGTGGTACAAAACTGAAGAATACTTAAATACTCATCCATTAATCATTCTCATAAATTGTTCATGCATCCTATCAACTATGTACTTGGCATAATCATACATGACAACGGGGAGCTGTCCTGGAGTAAAAATGGACATGAAGGCTAAGATGATTTCATCTATGTATTCACCGGTTGTATTATCTGAGATACAAGAGATAATTGCTAATATATCCTAACCAAATGGGGAAAATATGGTAGCCACATATAGGGGAGGGTCCTTTGGGATGTGCTTTTCCTCCTTGATGAAGGTTTGGAGCATTTGAGCAAGCTTGGCAGTGGTAAGCTTGGGAAATTTGTCTAGTAAGCCTCCAATGGAAATAGGGGTTAAGTTTTGTCCTGGTTGTAGTTGAATGATTTCATTGATTGACTTAGTAGTGATGGTGAAAAGGATGGTTTGGTCAGGGGACATCACTGCTCTTTGATTGTGAATGTAGTTTGCATGGAAATAGTGGACAATCTCTGGAAAGATGTGCACCTCAGTGAACTGATACTTGGGAAAATTAGACTCCCAAAGCCCTATTTTGTCAACATGGTTTAGGTATTGGTCTCTGTATCGACAGTATAAATTGAGAGGGGATATATGGACAGAGGTGTCCCTAATTTGGAAGTCTTTATCAGCAAGAGGAAGGTGGTCCAGGTCCAGGTGAGGAGTAGTAATTGGCCTGACATCTATGGCAATTGGGGCAGCCATTCTTATTTCTTGTGGATTTAAGAATAGGGAAAGTAAATTTTTTGTCTTTGAGGTAATGGAGGTTCAATTCCAGGTGGGTTCTATGTTATTAAAGTTCCCTTTAATTTCAATTAAGAAAGCTTAGAGACTGGTTCGAAATTAATAGGGCTTTCAATGGATTCTAGTTTAAATACCTAGAATTGAATAAAATGGGTTGTGAACCAGGAAACTGGCAATTCTGAACAATTTAAAAGGCTTCAATAAGGCTGGAAGGCAATCTGGGAGCTTTTGGCATCTTTAGAGTGCAAGTGTATGTGGGTTGATGGCTTTCAATGTTCACAGGCACGTGCATGGAAAAGTACAGTTAAAACGATAAAAACAATGATTTGGGGCTTTTTTGGATTTATGAGAAAAAAGTCAATTTGACGGGTATGGGTGAACAGTGACAGTTTTGGTGGGTAGCGGGCAAGTGATAAGTGGTTTACTTCGCACAACCTTTGGGCGTCTGGCGGTATTTGGGGCATGCCGACCGATTCCATTCTTTGAGAGCCACGTAGCTTCGGGGGCCCAGTGGAAAACAACCCATTTCGGGTGGGTAAAGTTCATATTTCAGGCCCTTCTGAAATGAACGTGAGCCATTGGATGGAAAGGGGGGAGATCATGCAGTGGTTGGGCGCGGGAGTTGCATGGATGGTAATGGAGGGGCCCGATGGTCATTTAAATGTGGTGGTTTGAGTTTAATGAGGGATTAAGGCGGGGATTAACGCATCAGGCTTGATTTGATTGGTTTGACTTTAATTAATAATGGATTGATTAATTATGTCTTTTGTCAGGTTTTGGGTGACATAAAGTTTATATTTCAAACTTGGGGTAAGGGTTAATATTAAGAGATTTAATAAAATATACGGGAAAAGGGGTTTTTTCTAGAATTAACAAATATAAATAAAATTAGAAGTTAATATGAAAAAATGCAAAAAATGGATTTGTGCTAAGTATAATGTGTTTTGAAATTTATTTACTTTTCACATGGAAACATTATAACTTAGGCTAAGTGCATTTTTGTGGCTTTTCATAAAAAAGTGTATTCATGGGGGTGATGGCTTTTCCTTAGGAAAAATAGATTTTTAACCTTGGGAAAAGGGATTTATTAGGGAAAATGAATGAACTGAAGGGGGGTAAATGTTTATGAGGGGTTTTTAGTACTGAAGATTATAATTCATGTTAGTGCCTAGATTTACCTCAAGATGAAAAGGTAGGATCCAAGGCCAACATCAAACCACGCTCAGCCTCGTAGCAAGCCCTACGAGGACAGGAGAGGGCTCTTTCTGGGTCTATCTCAACAAAAGATAATCGATGGGGCTTGAGATGACTAAAATATCTTCTGATTTTAGGCTAGGTACGAAGTGCAAGGATTTGATTTGATTTTTTGGGAGTTTTGTTGGAATCAAGGGAAAGGCAAATTTAGGTTCGGGGATGAAGGCCAGTTTTGCAGAGTTCTAATTGGGACAAGAAAGGCAATTGTTTTGATGCTTTGATTTGTAAAGATGGAGGGCTCAGACTGGTGAGAAGCTGAATAGGGTGAGAGGGTATCAAGGATCCTCTTCAAACTGAAGAAAACATTGAAAATTAAACAAAACTATAAGGCAGAGCACAACAAGCTAATGAATTCTACCTTTGTCACTCATTTGTTTAATTTTAGAAGCAAAAGAGAAAGGAAATGGTACACATAAATATCAGTGATCTCAAAAATTACATAGAGAATAACACCATCAAGACACAGAGCCACAAGGGTCCCAAAAAGTGTTGCAAACCCTGGTCTTTCCTTTGCCAAAAATGTAGAAATCAGATGTACAATGGAGCGCCAAGCAATCCCAAGTGTCCAACCCTGAAAATGACTGAGAGATTACATGATATAGACAAGCCTAACTCCTTCCCATGCCTCTAGGGGTCGAGCTCATCATTCTAGGAGTTGTTTCAACCATATCTAAACAAGGAACTGAAAAATAGGCAATGAAACAACTTGCCTCTATATAAAAGGAAATTGATTCATTCACTATCTTTTTACTTTTTAGTGAATGAATCTACATGGATGGGTAACAATGTGCCAAAATTACATCAAAGCCATGAATGTACATCAAGATATGTCAAGATTTATATGAAAAAGTGAAACTAGTCAAAACTGGGTGAAATCCTGAGCTACTGAGTGAAAAAAGGCCAAATTTCGCTATGCGCCACGCCTAAAACCTATATGCGTAACACAACTTTGAGGCTGATTTTGAGGGCCTTCCTGAAGTCCAAATTGATCTCATGATAGTTTGTTGGAAATACTTGCCCATCTACTTTCCAACCCAAGTGGAATTTCTAGATTTGGTGTCCATTTGCCCCTCCAAAAATTCAATCTCCCAACCCTGCTTCCTGTAGGTGCAAAATGTGGCAGAGAGGTCATTTTTTGTGTGTTTTTGACCCTTTAGGCAACCCAGAACTTGATGAAATCCTTAGGTAATTCATGAGAATGCATAAATTTTCATTAAAAATCTAGAAATATAAAGTTTTCCTCCAGAGGATCTCCCAATTATAAGCGTGTGCCAAGTGGCACTACGCGTTGGGCAGGAAAATCTGTTTTGAAGCCAAAAAAATTCAAAGTTGACAAAATTTTCTCCAAATTTGCTGAAATTTGCACTGAAGGTCCATCATCAAGTATCATGCTCAGCCAAAGAAGCTTTGGCCAAGATTTGGAGCCTATCATTCCTTTTGCATCGTGTTAGTGCCCTCCTTAATGCTCTTTTCACCTTTGCTTTCAAACTCCTGATTCTCGCTTTGCACACTAAGTTCCGAGACAAGTAATGATATGAAAAATTTCTGAGTATATTATTTTCACTGATGTCCTTCTCCAGCTTCCTCTCCAAGTGGGTATTGAATCTTTCAAGCCATGACTCCTGATCGACATTGATTTCTTGCTCTAATGAAGTGAACTCTATCCTCCTCCTTTGGGCAGCTTGGCGGTTTTGTCGAATGTTTTGTGACTCCATGACTATATGTTGATCCTCCATTTGTTTGTTTCACTGCTCCAAATAGTTTATGACCCATTGAGCTCTCTGCAACTTGTTGGTCAATGCATCTATCTCGGCCTTTTGCTCCTGAATAATCTCCCTCAGCTTTGAACTAGGAAAGCTCACATCATCATCGATGAGTATGAAATCAATGTCTTGGCCTCCTGGAGGGCCCTCATCCTGCATAGGATTCTTGCCTTTGTCCTATACCTGTAACTATGCTACTAATGATGGCAACGAGACGCCTTCCACCCCAGGTGGAGATAATACTCGTCGGACTACTGCAAACAATCCTCTCATGCCTCTCTGATAGGTGACATATGTCGGCACACTAGTAGTCTCCACCTCCTGACCTCCATACTGATGTGAAGGTTCACCCACATCATGGAAAACCTCCTGATGAGCTGCTGAGGCTGTGAAGAACTCATGGGAAATGAAGTTTCCCCATGTGATACCCTGCAAGCCAAGTTGATGTACAACAATGATCTTGATGAGTGCATAATGGTAAATGCTATTGTATTGTTGTTCAGGAGTCTTCTTTTGTACAAGAGTAGTCATCCTCTCGATGTTTCAGCACATGAAATATGGAATGTTCTTCATCTTCACTCTCGTGAAATGCATCAATAATCTGATATGGTATGCATATAGGCGTGAGAAGCGGCCCTCACAGCTGAAGTATCTGATAATGAGTCTCATCAACGGCGCATAGGATTCTTTCAAAAACCGGAATGGGAGAACCCTGCTGAGCTATTTCACATGGCTGGACCTGATGCATGGTTCATAATGTACTTTTTCTACCTGTTGTCTTTTGTTCCACTCCTCACCTACATTCGGTATTCCTGTTGCTTGAGAAATGGTCTCTGGTGTCAAGGTGAAATTTACAACAGCAAGAGTTACCTGACCATTATGCAAATGTAAAACAAACAACCGAGCCAACTTGTGATGATGCTGAATCTGAGCAATCATTTCACAATACTGAAAGCATGACTACTGTTGGAAACAAGCCATGGCAAGTGGGCAGGCCTACAATTCAATCAATGAGGTGGGCTCTTCTCTGACATGTCTGCCACCCTTACGAGGCCTCCTCGGTGCATGAAGTTCTGTGGTAGAATCATTGTCTTGTTCATATGATGACTCAGTGTTTGTCATGGTGTTACAAGTCTATGCCAAGTGAATGTTTGATTTGTTGAAAATGAGAATTTGGTGCTTTGTTTCCAATTGCCAAATGTGTGCCAAATAGGAAAGGACTGTGGGAAATATGGACAGTGGGTGTAGTGGAGCTTTGTCAAGTGAGATTTAAAATGTAATTACAGTCAAATGTAATAACAGTCACTTGACTGTATTTAGGAATCTGGGGTTTGGGGATTTAGGAATTTAGGAGCTTTTAATGACATGGGAGAGTGATGATGATGGGGAATTGTAGGGTTTAGAGATAGGGATAATAGGAATGAGTGATAAGTGTTTTGGGATGTAGAGGAATAGGGGATTAATAGGAATGATAGGTTTAAAGTGAGGGAAGAAATCAACAAGGTGGAGGGGAAAAGGAGTCTTTAGCACCAAACTGATTTAAAACACCAAAACACAACCCTAAAGAGCAGTTTTGACCAAATGGTAGGGTTTATGTTTTCACCACTCAAATTCTTATAACCAATCTTAAAACAACTCCAAATACTGACCAAAGGTAATAGCAAGATGATATACACTTACACAGAGCAATAGAGATTGAGCCATTTTGATTTATTCAGAAGCGGTGATGAAATTTTAGCTTGGCCCTGTGCGCCACACTGTGTGAGTGCGCTGTGCACATTCAAAACAACATTGCGAATGGCGGCTCTATGTGTCACGACCTCCCAGTGCATCGCGATTACCTCCCAACATGCTGCGCAACACTCCAATACACAGTCCCAGCCTCAAACACAAATTTTCGATCCTCCATGATTTTCCTTTGGGTCTTTGACAACTTCTTGTGTGCAAATGACATTTGAATGGTGAAAATATCTTGTATAGTCATGGATTTGATTTTTGTTTTGCAACAAACCACTCTCTTATGTTTTGAATTTGGCACTTTTCACTTTTACTACAAACTCTGTTTTTTTGTTTCCATTTTGACTTTTTTGACTTGAATGATGAAACTTTGTCAATTTTTGTAGGGATGGTTGGCATTGGATTTCTACAAAGGATGACCAGGGCTGCGCCTGAAATAATCCATGACTGAAAAACTTTAAAAATTACATATTTATTACAAAAAATAAATTTGCCGATTTCTTCTTCAAAACGGAGTTTTGAAGAAGAATCATTCTCAAGCATTATTGATAATGAAACTTTTGGAATGGAAACTTATTAGGAACATCCTCATGTGCCTGTTGGCATTATTCTACACTTTGAAGACAAAATTTGTGAAAACCTAGACCTAATAACTGAAATGACTCTTGGCTGACCAAAAGACCATCCATAATGACTGTAAAATTGACTTTGATGAACTTTGATGATCAGACACGAACCAACAGGTACATGACATGAGGGAAGTATGGAGACAAGACCCCTCCATCAGAAGATTAATGCTCCTAATGGAATGCAGATGATCAAGCTGAATGAGACACCAAAAATGAAATGCAACAAAAGAGGTTTTGATCTCTGATGGAGGGTTGAACAGACCGACTCTAACAAGTCATTGGGCCGAGGGTCCGATCCCTCCAAAAGTTAGAGAAATTCTCTGAGCCCCTTTGACTTAAGATTTTGGGTACTTTAAACTTATTGTGGGAAATTAGTTAAGTAAAGGGTGAAATCAATGAAGAAAAATTAGTTAATTTTGACTTTGTGAATTTTATGCTAGTCCCATTTCTCATTCAAACTTAGAACTTACATGATGAGGGTGATAAATATGCTTTTGTCTAACAATCATCACAATTTTGCAACCTTTCTTCTACTTACCCATCTACTCATCCCACCATTTTTACTTCCCTTTATTAGGGTGCATTTAAGCTAGAAAACCCTTATCAAAACATTTTTCTTTTACTTACAATGGCAATCTAACTAAATCTAACCTTATTACATCCAAGGGCTCAGATTAAACAGTTTAGCTCCTTTTATTTACTCTACCCAAGATAGTTATCTACTAAGATTAAACAGTTTGGTTAGATTTTATTCTCTATCTATGAACATGAAATTGAAACATGAAATAGCCATGTTTAAACAATTTCAATATCATGTATTGTGGCAAAGATTACAAGCTGCACACAATCATTTATTTTGCACAAAAAATTAAATAGCAGTGGCATTTTGACTTGCACACTTTCATGGTCTTTTCTTTTCTTAGGGTTCATATTTTTCATCTTTTTTGACCTTTTTATTCTTTTTGTCCTTTGATTTTTCTTTTAGGACATACCCTCTTTACATTTTTAAATTTTTTGAATATGAAAATCATTTGCAAAAAGCAAAGGTCTATACATATTACAGGTTTAATCTCACCCATTCAAAAATTATGACTCCTATTGGTATAGGAACCTAACACATGCTAGGCTTATCATTTCTATGCTTCAAGCTATGAGGAGATTAGTAAAGAGGATTAAAGTAACTGAGTTATGGCCATACCATTGTATTTGTTAATTCTTAGAGAGAAGAGACTCGGCAACACCAAGAACATGAAGTTCCCTCCAAGAATTGGTTGTCAGAGCTAATGTAGTCCTTCTACTTTATAGAGAGTCTTCTCGCTCTAACATGAGGCTCTTCAAGCCAACTCTGTACAAGGTCACTACAAATGTTAAAAATCATCAAGGCACAAATTTGGTAGTCAATATCACCAAAATAAGAACTAGTTCAAACAATTTTCACAATCCTTCTTTTGAAACCAACAATCTAATCTCCTTAGCATTATGATCAGCTTCCATTGTTCTTCCCATGTCAACGAACTTAGCTATGCCTTGGAATCGAAAGTGTAATTGCATAAAGGAATGTCGGTCTCATGCCAATAAGTCTCCTATAGTGAATGCACAGGAACCTAGTACATAGACCATTTTTCTCTTCGCTTAACTACCCAGGGTTTATTTCCCTTTCCAAATATCAATAATTACTTTCCAAAACAATATCAAATAAGAATAATATTTTACTATATTCTAAAAGGTGAAGATGTTGAAAGCATGCCACAAAGTGAAAGGAAATAAAATATCTCTCCTCAAACCACCAAATATATAAAGAAAATAAAAAATAATTATAAAAATAAAACTATATCTATCAATATATGCATGAAATGAGAACTATAAGCATTCAAGGGAATAAAAAAATCTTTGACCAAAACAAACCAAAAATTTCAAACTTCACAAAATCCTCTAAACAAGCAGCAAACAAACCACTAAAATTTTCTACAATATCAAAGCTAGACATCAACATAATTACATGTACTTGAATAAGCCCATTTTTGCTTAACGTTAGACTTCTTAAATTAGTTATCTATCATTTAATACTAGGACACTATCTACGTGGAAAGAAATAGGTCCCAGTTTCATCAAATACGACTTCATTTCTAGTTAAAGATCAAATCCATATTCATTTCTAGTACTAATATAAAATCACGCCCTTTATAAATCTTAGTATCTAACCCCTTATTCCCCTCATATAATCCTTTTCCTAGCCCAAAAAAGAGATATCCCTGACAAGAATTGAACTTTTAAAAAATATAACATGATCATGTAAGACATGAAATACTAAATATGAACACTACTAGATCGGCAACAATTCAATTCCAGTTCAATCAACCTTCATGCAACAAAGAAAAATCACTAACTCCTTTTGCAATATTGAATGCCACATTCTTGTAATCAATAATTATGTTGACACTTGAGTTTCTAGTGTTGTGTCAAAGTAACCATTTCTCACTACCTACAAATGTTGAAATACAGGATGGTGCTAAAGTTAAAGACACAAAATAACAAAAAATAAAGATATGACAAAAAATATACGTGCAAGACTATATTGATTGAGTGTGATAGGGACACCAATAACTAAGACTAGAGAGATTTATAGAATGTGGTAGTTACTAGTGTGTGTCTATTGTGCGATTAGTGGTATGGTGGAGAGACCTACCAAGAAGGGACGTTAGTCTCGAGAAATTATAGTAGGGAGATCCATAGAGAATTTATGTAAAAGGAAGATGAGAAGTGTTATCTTCAAGTTGGGTTATGTTATGGTAGAATTTTGTTGGTGATAAGAAGTGGTAACAAAACACTTACATCAATAGGTAAAGGTATATTCGTTTAATGAGTTGGACTAACTCATGCTATCTCATCCCTTAATGGTTCTATGGACATGTGGGAACCTGAACAACTTAGTACGTGAAAGACTTGAAAGCATGGCTGACAAATGATTGACAAGACTATATAAAAGAATGTTGGTCTCATGTCAATAGGTCTCCTACAATGGATGTGCAAGAACCTAGTATATAAACCATTTTTCTCTTTTTTTAGTTACCCACGATTCAATTCCCTTTCCAAATATCAATAATTATTTTCCAAGAAAATATAAAATAAGCATAGTAGTCTACTAGATTCTAAAAGTGATGATGCTAAAGTCATGCCACAAAGTGAAAGGAAATAAAAACAACTTTCTTAAAACCACCAAATATATAAAGAAAACAATAATAATTATAAAACTAGATCTATGAATCTAAGCATGAAGTAAGAACTAAAAGAATTCAATGGACTAACATAATCTTTGATTGAAACAAAACTCAAAACTCAACAAAATGCCCCAAACACAAGCAACATATAAACCATTAAAATTTTCCAAGATATCAGAGTTAGACATCAAGGTAGTTTCATGTACTTGAATGAGCCCATTGATGCTTTGCGTTAGTCTTGTTAAATTAGTTATTTATCATTTAATACTAGTCAAACACTATCTATGTGAAAAGAAATAGGTCCCAGCCTCATCAAATCCAACGTCATTTCCTGTCACAGATAAGAAACAAACAATGTAATGATTAAATGTGAAACAACAATCTTAAAATAAAATGCATCAAATAAATGTAGTTGCAATGTTACAATGAAAAATAAAAATATAGAACCTATTTTTACCTGAATTTGACATATAATAATCTTGTATGATCAATGAAACATGTATACCAAAATAAGAGTCCTAGGGTATTTCTACAAATGAACATGATCTCATCTTGGTCCTCATTTTCTACATTTTGAACATGATCTTCTCCAAATGAACTATCATTATGAGCCTCCAAAACATTATGTTTTGTATCAAGTTCATTAGAGAAATTTGTTATTTTGTTTTCTCCCCTTCTATCAGAATCCTATCACCAAAGAGTTAGTGCTCTTTCCTATGAAAAATTGTTAATGTCATACCTTGTTACATATAATCTTAAACATGTATCCATATGTTTATCAAGTTTGTTCCTCAACTTTGACTTCAGGAATGATAATGCACTAAACATTCTCTCATCCTCCACTGATCCCAAAATCATGGTTTGACACAAATCTGCTAATTTGAAATATTCTTATATGTTTTCTTACAAGTATTGGCTAGCACTTAAAATAGTCCATAATCTTGTTACAACACCAGTTTCATTAGGATTCTCCAAAAAAGGATATTGCTTTGACCTTGTTTCAGTAAAGTGTCCACCTTGTTGATACAATTTTGATGGATCTAAAATATCTTCAATGTTTTCTCAATGTATCGAGACTTTCTTGCAAACGTGATCTACAAAACATTTTAATCTCTTTTGAAAATCGGCTTTTAAAGTTCCTGGACATCGACAATTGTTCCAATATTGAGGCTATACCACACACATGGCCTCCAAAAATTCATCTCAAGGAAATCGTTCTCTTATCTCTAATGATAGTGATATTGTAATTTCTATCAAATTTCATCTCACTAAAATCAAAATATTATAAATTTAGTCTCTTGACACGAGGAAATATTTGGTGAGTTGTCTCGTCTTACTAATATAATGAAAGGGAACCATATATCCATGCATTGTGATACATATTATCTCTTTTTCATAAAACGTAAAAAAAATAAAAAAAATAAAAAAATAAATAATCATTATTTTCTATATTGATGATCTTAGTCTAACTTGTAAAATCTGGACCTGTAAAAGAGTCTGGCATCATATATAAATTATCCAATGCAAGGCATGTTGACTTTATCACATTTGTGTATTCTACAATATACATTGTACGATTCTGAGACATTTTCACAAGGACATTCATTTCATGTAACATAGGAAGAATTCCAACCAATGTAAATAATTTCTCTATATTAGTTAGTCAAAAAAGAAGATCTTGAGCTTTGTCTACATTGTAGCAATTTTCATACATCAACCCTACCAAAGATTTGAACTCACTAAATAGTCATTTAGTTGGTCCATTTAATGAGATCGGTCTTGTATCAACATATTTCAGTAGTTTTTTTTCCATCTGTAACACCATCTACAAATTGTTGAAACTCTAAATATAATTTGGGACTACGAGAAAAGTATGCATGAGTCTCACATACAAGATCTTCAACTTTTGAAATTGATGGAAACTTGCTTACTATTTTAAATGCAAGATTCATCCTATGAGACATACAATGAATATTAAGCATATATGGAAAAGTTAATAGTTGTAGTCTAACATAAAGGCCATTCCTATGTCCTTACATTATCATTGCTCCATCTACTCCAACACATACCAACTTCGTTGCAATCATTAAATGATCCATACCGCTTTGCTTCAAACTATTAAGAACAAATTCATAAATATTTTCAGTTGTAGAAGTCTCTCCCATCTTTTTAATCCCAAGTATATAGGAATGCCTAATATGGTCATTAACCATATAAATTCTCATGCAACCCATGAAGTATTATCTATAGCCGTAACCTCATCCAAAGACAATGCCAAAAACCCATCATTTGCAATATTCTCTTTCAAATCATCCTTTTCTACTTGAGCTAGATATCTTGCCCATTCCCAACCACTGGTTACAGACCAATGAGAAGATGGAAATTTTGACACTTGAAGAAAAGATAGAAATTTCATGTGATCTAGATAATCTATCATAACACAACCTTTAGATAAGATGTGAAATACAATGCTTGATTTTATTGTCTTGGATAACAAACTTCTTTCCATAATCGTTTCAAATAGAGATATGATGGTTCCTCCACTTGCCTCAATTTTCCTCTTACTTATTAATATTTTTTATATTCTTCTGCATATTTGATATACCGACATTCCTCAGAAGATTTCTATCTGACAATAGATTTCTCTTTACCATTTACAATTTTCTTTTCATACACCTTTCCTGCATGATTTTGTATTATATCTAGCTTCATCGAAAATTTCACTACCTTTCGAGTTTTCCAACAACATGCATTACATTTAACTTCTCGGGAAACCTCGTCTCATTTGTAGGAGGTATTTCTTCAATAAATGGAAAACTTGAGGTCCAATCTCTCTAGAATCATATCCTTATGGTCCATTGACCTTTCTTCCTTTTCCATGAATGGATTGTGTCACCTTCTAAGGAAAAATCCTTAAAATTTTCATCACCAATTTATGTTGAAACTACAGTTATCTCACCCTGATCACTTTAGAAACCTATTATTTCATCCATCATGTAGATTTCAAATGCATTTCCACAAGAGTTAAAATCTCTCTCAGTAAGATATTGTTGAAAGGACCTTGAAGCATGAAGAGAATGTGTATTTTTGGATGGAGGAATTTGAAAGTATGATAATACATGGATTTTCCTTGATGGTTTCTTCCCATGATTATATTTTGATATCTCACTGAATATTCCACAAGTGAAATTTCAAATCGATCTACAAACCCGCATCAATAGTTTCCAAGAGTTGAGAATTACTAGATTTTTGGGTAGTATTCAATGTATACAACATGGCATAGTTCAAAAGTACGTATGAATCAAAAAGGATTTAATCATACCCAATAAAATTAAACATCAATTAAAGGGACAATATATATTCTATGGCCTGTTTTCTTTTTTTCCTTGAGCTCACTTAGGGTAGAACATATTTTTACTATTTCAAAGATTTTAGAGCAAAATATTTACATTTTCCCTTCATAACTATGTCTACCCATTTGTACCCAAATTTCTTCAATGAGATATGCTTCATATAAATTCACTTGTTCATAGAAAATAGAATTGTACTTTGCAAAATAATTGTTGAGTAAACATTGAAAGAACATATATCAGAAATTGAATTTTGAGGCAAAATGGAATTTCACAAAAAAAACTTGTTTAACAATGGTAATGGGAAACTACTATGAAATAAAATATAATAATTCATTTGTATAACATTGAAAAAACATCATCCTTGCAGGTCTATCTCAATCCTTTTGGTTTACTAGTTTGGCTTGGGTCGATATCCATGCTAGATATCTATGGACGGGCTTTGAATCATTCCCATTCCCATGTAGTCCACTTTTTGGACGAATTCTACTAGAAATATTAGTGACTCTTTGGATTCTGTGCAGAAAATAGAATATTAATCCTCATGGATTTGAATGTAGGCATGATTTAGCATGAAATCCATTGCTAAATCGGTAAATCTCATAAGGATTTGTTGTAGAATTCCCTTGCTATTTTACATTTTTGTAGCCATATAGCATGCTAAGAAGTGGGTGAATCAATGAAATTTTCATGTGTTAAATGTGAATTCTATGTGAGAATTTGTAACTCCATCTGTAGTTTGCATTAGAACTTTATTGAATTTTGGGAGCACAAAGTTGAAAAGTTCATCTCCGAAAGAGTATGAGATAAAATATAGACATAGAAGTGCCATAAGAAACCCTAATTATCATAGGTTTATAATTATAAGTACATTCTCAAAGTAGGAATTGATTGTAAGTAAAAGGAACAGTCAGTTCATCCTTGAAGCCAAAAAATGCAATGTCCACTTTCAGAGCTTGTCTCCCAATGTCTCTTTGAGAATGGCTTGGGCTGATGGGTCCCCTGCGGAGTGATTCATGGTAGTATTTCAATGTTTCCACTAAGGTTTGAATAAGAGACTAGATTTGAAGTGATGCTAGGGTGGAATCTCTCCTAGCTTCGAAGGAAAATAGAATAAATTAGTTATCGGTTTAACTTGGGGGTCAGGTGGAGCATGTGGTGTTAGGATATCATCAAAAAAAGGAGTTCAATATGTGAAAATCACCTCAAGAGCTACATATTAATTCCCTAGAGATTGTTGAAGGAATTTTCATCTCATATTTATTTATCTATTTATTTTGCATTATATATTCCATACAATTTTTGAAATGTACTTGAAGAAGAAGATTGATTTGAGAGGAAACACATTCATGTTTAGATTCATTTTATCACTTAACAGACTTAACATCAATAGTAAAGTAAACATCAAAGGATGAAAATAAATCAAAGAGATGAAAATGTAAATAAGCATTGCCCATCCTTAAATATAGTTTTCTTGTACTACAGTTTCTTTTATATCTCAATCCCCAACCCCCATAAGAAATATTCTCCCAAGAGTCAACTATTGTAGTGTGTTTAAAAACCAACATATTTCCCTTTACTTCTATCATGCAATGAAGGGGATCATTGAAGAGACTTATGAGAAAGTTAATGTTGAAGGGCACACCTTTCTCCTTTCTCTATCCTCTATCATCTACATTTGTTTTGACTCCTAGATCTTAGCATTTCACTCACAGAAAGTTGTTAACTAAAATTATATTCATGCATATAATTTAGATCCCACTACCTCCATAAAGGAAAGATGCAACCACATATATTGTAGGAACAATATTTTTAGCTACAACAAGTCATCCCATGGATTCATTACTATAACTCCAAGTATGGAATGGGTATGTTTCAAGTGAATAGGCATAGTATAGGAAAATTAGACTTGATTTGGTTGAACCCCAAGCTTCAAACGTCACAGTGTTGCATGTCCTCAGGAATGCACAAAGACACAATGTTTCAAGAAGGTCCTTTGCTTGTCTTGCAAACTCCTTAATGGAAGCAAAGATTTCCCATATTCACTAATGGTTATTCAGAAGGTTGCAATAAATGCAAAACATAATGACAAAGTAGGTCACTCCTATATCATGAATAGTTGTATCCCATATTTGTTGAATCCTTCATTTTCACCCTTTCAATATTGGTCTTGCAAGTTATGTTTGAACCCTGTGACTTACAAGCTCAAAATCAAGATCTATAATGATCTCACAAGGCGTTGCAGAGTCCCTTGTTGGTCTTTCAAGCTTCTTAATTGCACAATGGTTATTCAAAAATGTTAAATTACTTGCACAATATTGTTACAAAGAATGTTATATGTCGCTCCTATACCACGAATACATGTATTTGTTGAAATTTGCAACAAGAAATGTTAAAAATAACATCTGGAAATTCCAATTTAATTTGTTCTTGAATTAAATTGTAATTCTATTCTCATAACAACTTTTAATAGTTAATTAAGTTAAATTTACTTAATTGACTTAGGAAATTAGAGTTGGAAGTTTATCTATATTCCTGTAGAGTGATCCATAAATTTTAGGGGCCTAGGTTGAGTTCTTTTGAGTCGTAATTAGATAACTCAGTCTAACTGAGTTATAGTCAGTTAAACTAGTTCTAACTATTGGAGGAACTAGTAGTGTTCTATTAGTGTAGTAGTGCACTAGTGCATCACCAATACCAGACCAGTTAACTAAATATTCACTCATAAATAACTCATGTATGTCAGTTCAGAGGAAGACCTAGTTGAGATTAGAGTTCAAGGAAAGTGTTCTATCAGTTGTATAATTTTCTAAGTTGTACAGATAGTGCATCCAATCAGTTGAGAGCCTATGTTTGGATTGCATAGTTATGGAGAGGGAATTTCCCCATTAAATAGAGGTTAATTATCTTAGGGATTGTGAAAGGAAGTAGGGGCTTGTAATGCTAGTAAATTGGCTAAGTGTTGGCCAGACTCAGCGTAGGAAGTAGAGAGTTATATTGTATTAGTGCAGGAATTGTTCGGGTTGAACAAGCATTGTATTTTGTTATTAGATCTTCTGATTAATGAAATATAGATAGTTTGAGTTTTGAGAAAAATAATTTCCCCAGAGAAATATTGTGTTATGTGCGATTGATATTCTTCCTTTTTTGCTTATTGTTTTCATCGATCAATTTTGGTTTCCGCTGAAGAGTAAAGTAGATTCTTGTCTTGTGTTTTAGCAAATCACATAAGTTGTTGAATGTACAATAAAAATATACATGGTGTTGGAGCTTAAGACAGTATAGAAAAGAAGAATTCAAGTTTGGTGTGTAGGTGAAGTCAAATTTGCAAGTTCATACTTCTGAATCAAATATATGTCATTCTACAACTTGAGACTTGAGTATGCCTTGGAGGGAAGATCAAATTGCATAGCTTGGAAGGATAGGATGGAGGTAGTGCTAGAAGACAATGACCTTAAGGAATTGATAGATCATGAAATTCCTAAGCCTCCAACATTGGATGCTAAAGATCTAGTTGAATGGAGAAAGTGTGTGGCAAAAGCGACAAGAATTATCTTGGAAGGAGTTCGAGACCACATTGTCTCGAATATCCATGGTAAGGATACTCCACAATCAATGTGGAAGGAATTGATAGACCTGTTACAGAATAGTAGTGACCATAGAAAGTTTGCACTCAAGGACAAACTCAAAAATATCAATATGGAGAAGGGCGACTCAATTCTGAATTAACTGACCAAGTTCACCCATTGTCAGGGTGAGCTTGGAAGTGTCAAGATTATTGTTACCAAAGATGATATGGTGAGCCTATATCTTCTAAGACTTACCAAGAGCTAGCATAGTTACCAAGACTCTATTAATGGGAGGGAGAAGCTACTAGATTGGGAGCAGTTGTGGTCGGATTTGGTACAAGAAGAGTTTCAACGAAACACTAGAGATGGGACCTCTTCCAAATAAGTGTAAGAGGAATTTGCATTAGTGAGAAAAGAGAATAAATCAAAGGGAATGAAGTTCCAAGACAAGGAAAGTAGCAAGAAGAAGGACTTGTCAAAACTCAAGTGTTTACACTATCACGAGTACAGGAACTTTGCCATGAATTTCCCATAGAAGAAAGAAAGAAAGAAGGATCATGCATTTGCAGCAGCAGGTGAAGCTCTAGCTTCAGAACTCGTACTTGATTTCACTCTCATTGCATACATGTCCAAAATTGTAATGGGAAGCGTGTGCTATCTTGATAGTGGTGCCTCGTTCCATATGGCAGGGAATAGATATCTCTTCACTGACTTTGAGGAGAAAGACCTTAAGCAAAACATAGAATTTGGAGATGAGGGGAGGTATAGTGCTACCAGAATTGGTACAATTACTTTTCAGAGGGAGTTTGGCTCCCCTCTTAGAATCACAAATGTTTTGTATGTTCCAGGACTAAAGAAGAATAATATTTCTATCACGGTATCGGAATACTGTGGCTATGCTGTGATTTTTAGTAAGGGAAAGGTTTTCCTTAAACACATTGCCATGGGACAGGTGAAATAAATCAATGTGCAAGTCAAGAACCTGTATTCACTTAAGGCACAAGATGCATGAAAATCCTTGAGGAGCAAGGCAAAGGTTAGAGACTTGGTGGTTGATAGGGAGCATGAATTACCTCTCAACATGCATCCCTAGGAGCAACCTCAGAAGCAGTCTCAGAAAGTTATGGAGCAACCATAATTATAGAAGCAGAGAGGAGACCAAGTGGAGAGATCCACTAAATTAGAGAAGAAGCAAACTCAGAAAGTTATGGAGCAACCACAATTGGAGAAGTAAAGATGCGACTGAGTGGAGAAATCCACTCAAGCAAAGACCTCCAGTAGGGGGGAATTTCGAGCCAACCGGGCAGAGGGAGCACATGCAGCCATACCTCCAGGTTAGAGGTGGGGCGATGTGAAGTATTAGTCCCAAAAGTGCAGAAATTTAGACAGGATCCATTGAGAGGTTTTGTCTCATGGATCATTGCCTTGATATGGGAACCCATAGTACACAGTAGCAATATGGATAAGTGGAGGTGTTAGAGTCGGTCTAGTAGCCCTCCATCAGCGATCAAAACTCTTTGCATTTGCATAAGTAGGTGTCTCATCAGTGTCATTTTTGCATTCCATTAGACATGCCATAACCCTGATGGAGGAGCTGGTGCCTTTGTCCCCCTCTTAGCATTGCTGGATCAAGGTTGTTTCAGTCCTTAATCTCTTTCAAACTCTACTTGTCTTGTCTTGAAGTCAAATTCTAGGTCTAGGGTTTTGGTCAAGATTGTCTTCAAGGTCATGTCTCTGAAGGTCAATAAGTGCCCAGCAAGCCAGAGGGATGATTTTCAAAGTATTTCTTCGAAAGATTCTATCTTGTACAGTTAAATTTCACCTTGGATTTAAAAACCCTGTTTTTAAAGCCAAGGTCATTTATCAAAATTTTGTAAAAAATGGTAAAATTTCAAAAGGCTTCAAAGGACAGCATGTAACCCTGGCTCCCTTGCCAAGATCCCTCAGATGTTATCCCTGCAAAAAGTATCGAGCAAAAGCATCAAATTAGTCAATTTCAGGATAAAAGGAAATCAAAAACATCAAGTTTATAAAGTGTCAAAGAAAAACACTATAAAGTGGGTTTGGGCATGAAATTAATTCAAATAAGGTTATAAAAGCCCCAATCTCCCTCCATCGAGCCTCATTCTGCATCTAAGTCATAGAGCAAGTGATTGCAAGAGAGATTGGGCGAAATTTGTGAGCTGGACAGGCGCGCGACCCGTTAGTGGCGCGCGACCCGTTGAGCGCCCTCTGCCATTGCAAAATTATAACGGGCGTGACCCGTCAGAGGCGCGCGACCCGTTGGGTGAGGCACGCGACCCGTCAGCGCCCTCTTTGTAAAACCGCCTGCAAATTCACCACAGAGCCACAAATCGCCAAACTTTGTAAGGTAGGCCCTCAATCTTAAACAATTTGTTGCTTGTTATGGTTAAAAGAAATCATGAGTACATTCTCAAAGATCTCCATGTGCAAGAGAAAAGCTCCATGTTGTTGTAGTTTGAAATTGTAAAAGTGGCTAGGGTTTTATGCTGTTTTAAGGTATTCCCTTGTAATCATTTTTTCCCCATTCCCATTTCTTTTTCCTTGACATTCCATGTAAATTTCCCTTGCAAAATCAGTGAAAATCCCTAAACCCTACCCCTCTTCCCTAACAAGTAAAAATCAAACCCTAACCCTACCTCTAATAATATCCATGTTAATAAGTTTGTATAATGGTGTATATGCAATGATTTTGCAATGATTTTTCCCAAAATCCCTGTTTTATATATTTATTCCCATTTTCCCTTTAAAGTGTCCCTCCCCTAACATTCCCCTCGTGCTCCTTGTCCCCTTGAAACAGCATTTTAATCAGCATTTTACCAAGCAGAAACAGCAGTACATTTCAGCCACTTTGCTCCTTAAACAATGCCAGAAACCGAAACCTATGAGCAGAGTGATGACCAGGAATCAGCTTCAGAGATTGAGGTACAGAGGAGGCCTCATAAGGGTGGAAAGGGCGGTCATCATAGGCGAGAGGAGCCCACCTCTTTGACAGATTTACAAGCTTGTCCTATGGCAGTCTCATGTTTCCAGTACATGTCTTGCTATGAGTTTTGCGAGAGGATCTCTCGGATTCAGCACCACAGAGAGTTGGCTCACCTATTTGTTTTACACTTGCATGATGGACATGTCAACCTTGCTGGGGTGGACTTTACATTGACACCCGAGATGATTGCACAGGCCACAGGGATACCTAATGTCGAGAGGTATGGAATAAGCGCAAGGTGTTGGACAGTGTTCATTTTGAGCCTTTCGTTAGACCAGCACTCATGAGACACTTGACAGGATTGTTTCCCTTCATATTTCTCAGGAGTGAGTATGCTCCCATGATGAGGCTCATCATGCTCTATTTTACCTGTGAGGGCAGATTTTCACAGGTATATTCGTACCATATTCACCTATTGATGCACTTCACACGGGTACGGATGATGAACATCCCTGTTTTCTTCTATCAGAACATTGAGAGGATGGTGTCCATGATGCAGAGGAAGATCCTGGCACAGCAGTATAGGAGCCTTTACCATTATGGTTTGATTCAGCTTGTGGTGTTACATCAGTTGGCTCAGCAGGGCATCTCGTGGGAGGAGTTCATCTCTCGTGAGCTTTTCACAGCACCACCACCGCCACATCCTGAGGTTATTCACAAGGGGGGAGGACCATCACAATAGCATGACATCCCCATCACTAGACATATCATCTCCTCACCTTTAGTTACTTATCAGAGAGGCCAGAGGGCCTTATTTGCAACAGCTCAGCGAGTACTTTCTCCACAGCATGTGGAAGGGGTCTCGCCTTCTTCATCAGCTCAGCGAGTGTTATCTCCACAGAAGGTGGAAGGGGCCTCGCTTTCTTCAGCAGCACAGGCAGCACAGAGGGGCAAGCAGCCCAAGATTGATGAGGGGCCATTAGGTGTTCCAGCTATCGAGCTTATTGATCTTGATGTTAGTTCTCCTAGCCTAGAGTCGAAGGAGATCATTCAGCACCTTAGAGCTGAAAATGATGCATTGCAGAGGAGATTAGAGGGGGCACAATGGACAATCTCATATCTAGAGTAGCGCAACAAACAGTTGGAGGATGAGCAAGCTCTTGATGAGTTGTGGAGGACTTGTGGAGACCGCATCTTGAATAGAAGAAGACCCGATGATCTATTGCCCGCTGAGCGAGAGTCCATGCTTATCCGGCTCAATGCTCACTTGGAGAGGTTGTTGGCTAAGGCCAACCAAGATAAGAAATTGTTGAGAAACATGAAGAACCATTATTGGGCGCGGATGCACGTGTGCAAGGCGAAGATGAAGGTGCTTCAAAGGCGGTTGGCCAAAGCACAAAAAAGGAGAAAGAGGCCCGATCCCCTCCATATCTTGGCCGAGGCCTCACTGAAGGACCAAGGCACTAAATAGCCTAGCCACAGCACAAATCCCAAGAAATGTTTGAGCATTTTTGGTAAATTTTGGTTTTTTCAGGCAATTTACAGGTTTTCTCCATTAACGGGTCTCACCCCCCGCACGACCCTTCATCCTGGCAACTCCATTTTGCAAAAACTCAGCATTTCCAGATTTTTCATGAGAATTTACATATGCTCATCCATGGCCAAGAGATTTTATGAAGTTTTGGGCCTCCAGAAAGTCAAAAAACAAGCAAAAAATGACTTTCTGCAACATTTTTGAGACACAGAAAGCAGTCTTGGGAGATTGCAATTTTGGAGGGACAAATGACCACCAAATTCAGAAATTCGAGTTGGGTTGGAAAGTAGACTCACATAACTTTCCAAAAAGCCTGCTCTTGCTCAATTTGGACACCTGGAAGTGCCCCAAAATTTCCCTCAAAGGCGCGCGACCCGTCAGGCAAATTTCTCCAAATTTCAGTGTACAGCTCAGAAAAACGCAGTTTGACCCTGTTTGACTTTTTGGGGTGGATTATTATCCTCTTTGATGTAATTAATGTACTTTTATGACACTTTTACACTTATGTACCTCTTATAGAAGATTCATTCATGAAATAGGTGAAAATTAAATGAATGAATTGGTTTCCTAGCTTATAGAGGCAAGTTGTTTTGACTGCCTAGTTTTCTGTGCTTAGTTTAGAAGTGGTTGAAATAGCTCCTAGGATAGTGATATTGACCCATGGAGGCAGGGAAAGAGGTTAGATGATCTATATTATGTACTCTCTTGCTCATTTTCATGGTTGGACTCTTGAGGGAAAAGCTATCATTGTATTATTCACTGTATTTCTGCAATTTTTGGCTAAGGAAGACCAGGGTTTTGCAGTCCTTTTTGGGATTCTTGTGGTTACATGTATTGATGGTGTGTTTCTCTATGTACTTGTAAGTGTGTTATGTGAATCATTTCCTTACTTTTCCTTCTGAACATTAAACAAATGAAGTGTTAAAGTAGAATTCATGACTGTCATGCTCTGCTTTTAAGTTTGTTTAATTTCAATGTTTTCTGCTGTTTAAGGAGAATTCAAAGTTATTGTTTGCTCTCCTTAGCTCCTCACCTGTATTTCTCATCCATTCACCTCAATCTAAGGCATCAATACTGTATCCTATCTCGCCCCCAAAGAACCCCTTGCAGAAACTGTGTCCTATCCCCGCACCCAAAATTGCCACTCCTCAAATTGCCACCAAAAACCCTAAAAATTCCAAATCAACCCTTTTGATCAGTTTACTAGCCTAAAATCAGTGTTACCCTATTGTTTATCTCGCCCATTGAATATCTTTATCGAGATAGACCAGAGAGAGCCCTCTCCCGCCCCTTAGGGCTAGCTACGAGGCTAAGTGGTTTGATGTTGCCTTGAGGTTTACCTTTCTCAGCCTGAGGTGAAATTTCAAGCGCTAACAGGAGGTTCATGCAGTCAGATATCAGAATAACAGAGGTAGAGGCTAGCAACAGCTAGATACTAGAGAGTGCAGAGTAGGGTTGATAGTAGTGCAAATGGTACCAAAGAAAATTTCAAGGATGGAAGTTTATCTTAAAGTTTATAAACCTTGGCGAATGTTACTAGTCCCTAATATGCACATTTTAAAAAAATTGGAAATATTTTTGTAAAAAAAAATAGACTTTTTATGACTTTATATTATTCTATATAATTTTTTGGTGATTTTTAAGGTAAATAAATTTATACAGTAAAATGTGGGCGAATCATTTGTAAGAAAAATGGAAATTGGTGAATCTTTTTTGTTGGAAAAAACATGGCATCGAATCGACATAGATTTTAATTCCTTTCTTGTTGAGAGGAAGTGTTGAAATTTGCAACAATAAATGTTAAAAATAACATCTAGAAATTCCAATTTAATTTGTCCTTGAATTAAATTGTAATTCTATTCTCTTAGCAACTTGTAATGGTTAATTAAATTAAATTGACTTAATTGACTTAGGAAATTCAAGTTGAAGTCTATCTAGAGTCATGTAGAGTGATCACTAAATTTTAGGGGCCTAGGGTGAGTTCTTTTGAGTTGTAATTAGATAACTCATTCTAACTGAGTTATAGTCAGTTAAACTTGTTCTAACTATTGGAGGAACTAGTAGAGGTCTAGTAGTGGAGTAGTGCACCAGTGCATCACTAGTACCACACCAATTAACTTAATACGCATTCATAAATAATTCATGCATGTCACTTCAAAGGAAGACCCATTTGATATTAGAATTCAAGGACAATGTACTATTAGTTGTATAATTTTTCGAGTTATACAGATAGTGCATGCAAACAGGGTGAGGGCCTATGTTTGGATTGCATAGTTATGGAGAGGGAATTTCCACATTAAATAGATGCTAATTCTCTTATGGATTTCACAAGGAAGTAGGGGCTTGGAAGGCTAGTAAATTGGCTAAATGTTGGCCAAAGTTAGTTTTGGCTTAGTGGGCCCTGACCCAGGTTCAACGTTAATTAGCCAAGAAAATCACTACACTACTAGCCCTTTCGGCATCAATCCATGGAGCGTGGACTGATGTCTCACCCGAAGTAGTATGGGAGGATGTAGGAGCCAAGTTTCTACACATAGAAATTGTAGTGATTTCGTTTTATACCCTAACCCTGCCTTCATGAAGATCGATAAGCCTTTTAAGTCTTATCGATATGCTTCTTTTATTCAGCTTCTAGACCTTCGTGAAGGTCTACGATCATCCTTTGTAGACCCTAAACAGGTGATTTATCTACTTACATGGTTTTGTAAATTTTCTTACCTCTATATTTACCCCGATTGGCTTAAGTATATGATAACTTCAACATGCATTAAGATATTCTTCCCGTAAACAGATATTATTACTTGTGTTCATATAACAAAGTAAAACATATAGATTTGCACATCAATATAGCATTAGATCATAAACCCAATATTCTTCATAACATAATCGCATGCATTCATTACAGAAGTAAATAGATCAAACACATGTAATTCCAGAATAATCCTCTTTATTAATGCTTTAGATCTTCTCTACAAACTCTAACTATCATGTGCATAGAGCTACAGGAGTTTGCGCGCTCAGCTGCGGATGTCTACCCTAGGCCTTTCCGCACATAGCTGCAGAGCCCCTTTCCTATGCTAAGACTCTTTGCTCTTAGCTCTTACTTACCCATTACATTCACATCGAAGAACTAAACTACCTTAAACCCTTCTAGGACTTCCCTTTTTTATAAAATCCTACTGTCCGCAGACCATGGGTAGATCTCCTAAAACCAACATGACTTACATAAATGAAGGGCAGAAGCCCTTTATGACACTTTACATCTTCATGCTCCGTGACCACAAAATGCGGAGACTTTACACTTTTTATACAAAAACTTGGGCTTTCTTCCCCAAAACTTGGGCTTTTAACCCCAAAAAAGACCCTAGGGGACCCGTTCCCAATAGGCCCCCAAAATAAATATGGTGACTCACTGTCAAGTCACTCTGAAGGTGCGGAGATATTATCGTGAAGACCTCCCATCTCCACTTGAACTACTAACACTTTGGCGGTACAGTACATTGTCGCCTGCTTAACCTTCTCTACTAGCCGCTCTGTTGTTGGTCTTGCACTATCTACCTTTATTTTCTGTTGTGTTTCCTGCAGGCTAGCCAAATTTCCCTCAATGGTGGCAGTGAGAACATAGGCTTCATCCAGCCAAGGACTCAATCTAGCCTTTAGTACTGGCTCTCTTTACTATGCTGTGTCCGCTTGTTCCTTCAGATCCTTTGCTTCCTGTGGCTTTTTCAATCTCTATGTGATAGCAATGGTGCATGCCTTCGCTCTAACCTTTTCATACCGTTGTTGTAATTCCCTCACCTTTGTTGCTAACCTATGTAGGTTGGGATCTTCCTGCAAACTAGTAAGTACCTCCAGTGATTGCTCAAAGAGCAAGGTGAAATCTGTTACTGCGGCATCTACTGCAGTGATTGCATCCTTGATAGCTACCTCACACTGTTCTTTGACCTCTGATGGAGTCGAAGGCTGGGCCTGTTAACCTTGTTGGCAAATGGCCCAAAAATGGATCCAAATATGCTCTTTAAATTCTCCATAAGCTAGCAAAATAATGCCAATGGATCCAAATATGCTCTTCAAGTCTTCAAAAGCTTCTTAAGATCATCCAAAGATCAAAACCATCACATGCTGAGAGCCCTTGGAAGGGTGGAAAAACACTATGGGAGGCTAAAACACTCAAAAACAATGAAAAAATAGAGTATTGCAGGCATGAACATAGAAATGCACAGCTGTCGTTAGATCTGGCCGATCAACAGCGCAAATCTAAGCTGAAAATCGAAATCGGTGCTGCATAGAGGAGGACTTAATATTGGGTGCAAGACACCCCTGATCAGCGATCTCTGATGATTGGATCGACGGGTCACAATCGGTGGAGGCAGGTCGACGGAGTAAGGGCAGACCAAGTGGGACTAGCAATTGTGATTAGCAATGCAATATGGACCGTCGATCAAGCGACGCAGATCGACGACCCACATCGCATCACAAGATCGCTATCGGGAAAAAGAAAGAGCGCTAAACGTGGTCCTAGGGCACGAGCGATATGTGATTGCAATCAGATTGCATCGTTGTATCGTAGCGGAGCAGCACCAAGGGGCGGGGCTTATGCACAAGTATATGTGCAACCCGATGAGCAAGAACCGACAGAGTTCTAAATGATATTGCATAATATTTCAGGTCCGCAGGAAGCTAATTTTTAATGCATTTTCAATATATTTTGTTATTTAATGAAATACAAAGGGAAGATTGGGTTTGCGATATGAGATAAGACGTAGACCCAAAAGGGTCTGGGAATGGAAATATATAATATTTGAGGTCCACGGGAAAGCCTCCTTTTCAATGCATTTTTGTGTATTTTTGTTATATAAAGGAATACAAAGGGAACACAGGTACAGGCCATCTGTGACTTGCTATAGTGACCCTAAGGGTGGACCCAATAGATGAATAGGCCATATTTAAGTACTTTTAAAGTCCAGAAGAACATAGATGGGCAGGATTTTTACAGTGTTACATCGTTTTCTGTATTAAATAGGAAAAAAATCATTGTTCACATTTAAAGGGAAAACAAGAGGCCCAAAGACCCATTCCTTCACAGAGTAGAGGCCAAAAAGTGATTATGGAGCCACAGCACAGCGCAACATAGGAAAATCAACCCAAAGCAATCATAAAGGTGATAGCACAGCTCATCCAAAACCAACAAATGATCATGGAGCATCACTTGCACGAGCGATCTCCCAGACAGTGCAACAAACTAACAGAATACAGTTACCCTGCTGTTAGGAAAGGAACCTCCGAACTCATGTGTGCCTGGTCATAGCATCAGGTTGTTGAAAAGACAAGGAGGATAGATTAAGACTTCGAGCCTTTAAGAGCTCAGGAGCATTGTAAAAGGCCTATAAAAGGCTGAAAGCTAAATGTATGAAGGGTTCAACTTTTGGAGATTGTTCATACTCTGTTCCTTCAAGCTTCTCATCTTCATTCTAGTGAATACAAGCTTCTTTTGCTGTTATATGTTCAATGTCCATTTTCTCTTCTGTTCTAAGCTTGCACTTGAACAGGTTGTTCATGTTTTCTTTTGTGTCTAAGGCCAGATAACTATTATCTTATCTCTACTTTGATAAATTAGATTTGCAAGCTTCTTTTACTTCCTATAGCTGGCCATTCATATGTGTTTATATATGCATCTACTGGTATAGTCGGTATTCTCCATCTATTCATTGAATTTACAAACTATTGAGCATTAGTGGTCTAAAGCCTTGTAAAGCTGAGGGTGTTCATGCATGTCTTGAGTGAGAATAGAGCTGAAATGGTTATCTGACTTGATCCAAACCATCATCCATTCCAATAGTTCAGAGAACAATATTGAAGATTATATGTTACTAGGCATCTACAAGCTACAACATAGGTGTTGTGGGGGAAAGTATCCAACTCGGAATGACCCTAACCCACTCTAAGGGTGACAGTTCCTTAGCAACAGCTGAAAGCAAAGCTATCTAAAGTTTCTTCTTTATGACATGCAAGAGATAAAAGGAAGAGATCCACTTACCGATGTCTTGCGCAAATGGTCGATCCAATCTCCTTTGATTGCCGCTTGCTCCCAGCTCCAAGTCTTTTCACAGGCCCAGCTACACGAGATCCTGCAAACAAGACAAATAAAGGAAACTACAAGAAGCATGCATTCATAATCGATTCAAGGATTAGCATAAATCAAAGACGCAAGTAAGACAATACACCATTGAAACACATGCGAATAGAAGAACCTCAAAAGCTTTATTAATATATGGAAGTAAGGTTCAGGCGGTGATACAACCATGAGAGGTCCAATCCAGCATCACCTTCCCGACGGAGAGAAATCTCTTCTTCACCTCCCTCAAGCAATCACCCAATGCTCACAACTGTAAACCAACAACAATTCTTTGCACTAAATTCCGGCCTCTTCTAGATCCCATGGGATGAGATCCTTATATAGAGTTTTGGAGTGAAGATAAGTCAGCTTGATGTGTGACTTGTTGTCCTCTTCAACTCCAGTTGTTCTTCAGTTCTTCACTTGGAGTTTCTGTCTTCCACTTGGAGTTTTAGAAGCTCTTAACTCATCATTAGGCGAATCTTATCATCAAGTGTCTTTTTAGAAGCTTCCTGGGCACTGGCACTTTGAGAAAAAGATTCCTCCACATGTCCAAGTACGCCCAACGCAGGTAGCCTTTGTTCTACTTGCTATGCAACACAGGTAGCCTTTGTTGTACCTGCTATGCAGCGCAGATGCCTAGTGGAGCAGCTGCAATGATCCAAAACTGACCTGTTTTTGAGTGTTTTTCAGTGGAGAACTGACTTGCAGTGCTGTGGTTTGCTGACCTTGTTCCTCTAAGGGTAAGAACAACCTGTTTAGGGACTTTGGATCCCTTAGATTATTGACATTTCATGCTCTATGCTGTAAGGCACAAAAATGTCTATAACAGTTGCCCCCTAAAGTATGAGGTCGTTTATCGGGTGAAATGCTTTATTAGGAGGATCCGAAGTTCATTCAATCGCCGGGAGGTGACCTGTAACAAAATACAATACAATATATTATCTTTTCATACTTTCTTTTCATGATCTAGCTGATGCGGGCATTTCCCATGCTCAGCTTTATAAATACATTTGTTGTACATAAACAGACGATCGTCTGATAGTAGACTGATAATTCTCTGCTTTTAATTATCATCCTTTTAGTAGGATGATCATCTGCTGCACATGTCTATGTTTTTATCTCCTGAATATATATCGCAGCCCGGATGGATGAAACTAGATCCGGGGTCTTCAAACTTCCGATCTTCACACTAAGTACAAGTCGATCCATGTGAGAATTTCTTGGAGTCGAACATGGAAAGACATCGCTTGATTACCAGTCAATAATGTAAACTGTTAACAAGCGCGAGAGGAATCACCGATAATGATGATGACCCTCAAGGTACTGCAGCACAATTCACGTGGCGTGAATATAGGATCTGACGTCGAACACCACGCAAAGTCTCCCGGTCGAAGGTCATTAATGTATACCTATCGCCGGAAGTGAGAAACTTGCCATTGAGGCATGCAAGCTTCAAAGTACTGAGGGGGTGTTCCTAGATCAACTTCTTGGATAGTGAGCTGATGTCGACAAGAAGCGATCCGTCAAAGGAGGGCCTTAATGAATCCCACATCAGTGACACGGAACGGAACTAGTGATGATGGTGAAAACGATCTGTGAAATATGATCCAGGGTGGCGGTCATGGAAGGATGAAAGATGATGTATGGTAGTGGATGGGACCCGGTTGACACTTTCTGAATGACATCTCTTGAACATATCTCGACACTGATGTGATGGATCGGTAGCATTACCCCATTTGGATGGTATGGCGAGACCATGGTGAAGGGACCGGTGAATGATAATAACCCAACCCGATATTTACGGAGGCAAAAGTGTCATGTTCAAGAGCGACTTGCTACCATTAAGCTTTGAGGTTCTTCCCAATTTTCCCCAGTCATTTCTGACCAGTACCTCTTTATTTTTGTCAAGCTTGAGGAGGATAACATATGCTTGTTCTATAACCTGCCCTTCGGGCAAGCCCATCGCTATGTTTTAACGAGCCTAACGATGGGGAAACTCGTTCTCGTCTAAAGACAAGTTTGTCGCTATCTAATATTTTTAACGAGCCCATCGACAAAGACAACTCGGTCCTTTTCATTTTTAGAGAGTCTGAAAAGGGTACATAAAGTGGACTCCAGGGGTCCTTTTTCGTCATCTAATCCCTTAAGTCCGAAAAAGTATAAAACAATACAGAAGGGATGAATGTTCGATATCTTTATCGAGCCGAACCAGACAAGCGCTCGATCTTTTTGTGCAATAATCCCTCAGGTCCAAAAAGATTAAAATCTAGAGGAGGGATAGCTCTTCCGGTCCTTTTAACGAGCTGGAAGGCCAAAACTCGGCAAACTTTTCATTTTTTACGAGTCAGTGAAAAGAGCTCAAAGAAGACTCGTATTCTGAGGAACGAGTGATAAACAGGGATAGCAGCAGATTCCAGGTACAGGTTGGAATTTTCCAATCACGGCAGTATTACAAGGATGGCTAAATGGGATCACTCTTCGCAGCTGTTCCTCAAAATAGGTAAACAATCAAGTGGATGTGAATGATCGGCCAAAGGAAAAGTGGAGGTGACGGTGCACAAACACGACCAAGGCTTTTATGGCTAATGAATTTACGGTCTCAAATGGTTATTTACCGGTTCATTTTTTCTGAATGAGCTTGAACACTGGGGGGGAAGCCTGCTCACATGTGTGTTTATTTTTTAACGAGCATGAACCCTTGCGAAAACTGCTCGGTTTTGCGTTTATTTTTTAACGAGCATGAACTTTGCCAAAACTGCTCGTTTTACCAGTCATAAAGTAGGAAGGTCTCGTGTGAGATAGCTATTTTTTATGGAGCTTTATCTCACGAAGCTATGCTCCATATCCTCTCTTTATGCAAGCTGGGTATCAGCTAATCCTACGAGTTTAACGGGTTAGACCTACAGGTTTAAAGGGAGGACCTAAAAAACTAAAAAACAAAATAGCCGCCCATGCTTGCATTCCAAGAGGTTTGCATGCCCCCAGGTGTAAGTCTAATTTCAAGGTTATCCCTCAACTTGCAGGTAAAACATTTGTTTTACCGGGAGAGGCCTACCTCTTTCTGGTTACCCAAAGATTGTTCTGTTAATTATTTTAAACAGAAACTCTCTTCGGCGATGTCTATCATTAGGTTATCCAAAGATGGTTACAATTTGTTGCAACAATAGAATCTCTTTCTTTGGAGGCTGCCCCTACTTATCCTCTAAAACATTTGTTTTAATGGGTGAGGCTTGCCTTTTACCCAAAGATGGTTACTACTTGCTGCCGCAAATGGATCCCCTTCTTTGGTAGAGCCTACATATCTAGACAAAGGTGAATGACCTTTGTCAAACAAGTAACCTTGACAAAAGAATCCTATTCTAGAACAACCCCACTCCTAACAGCCCCTTCTGAGATTCCCAGTCTCTCTTTGTCTTCTTGTCCTTCTTCTCCATGAAGATGGCTCAGAGGAAGATTCTCAAAGATGAAGGGGGGGATGGGGTACGGACTAGTCATATTCTCCCGCGGAAATTCTACTTTACACCCAAGGTTTTTTCTGCCTCCAGAGCAGACCAGGATGCATGCCCCCTGGGCTCCTGCGTTCCTTTCCCGAATCACTCGCATTCATCAGGAAGAAGAACCGGGGGAAGAGACCTTTCTTGATCGAAAAGACCATCGAGGATAGGTATGTGACTATTCGCGATGCGTGATCCCGGAAATGAAAGTTGGTCTACGAGCTTGACCATTCTTCCTTCGTGTGGAAAACACATTATTCGAAAGAGTGAGGAGACTATTGCTTCCATGCAATATATGTAGTCTCGTCCAAGGAGTATGTTATAATCCAAGGGTCCTTGGACGACCATCAAATTCATCTTGACGGCCTTCCCCTTCAAGGTAATAGGCACATTAGGTAGAATCCCTAATGGTCGACTGGTTCCCCTGTCAAAACCCGAGAGACGCCTTGTCTCGGGCAAAAGCGCCGGGCAACCCAGTGCTTTCCAAGCAATAGAGGACAGGATACTCACAGATGCCCCTTCATCAATGATAGTTCCAGCCATCACCATTTTGTATATTTGGACTATAATTCTAAATGGTATACTGGCTGGTAACAGGGGTCTGCCTAGTTGGTTCCAATCAAAGGACACAACTAGGTTGCTTGGTGGTGGGACCGAATATACGGCCGGATATGATCCTGACGATGCTCCTTCCTGCGATAAAGGAGTGGGCGCTTTGCCCAGATGCTCATCAGAATCGGAGTTGACGAAAAGAATATGGACGGTGTCATCCTTATTCTCTTCGGCGGGGGTGTCAACTGAAGATGAATCCTCAGCGACTGTGGTATGTGAAGATGAAACTTCTGAAGGGAGAACCGGGTCAACTGCCGTTTCGACCTTTGGACTTTCGTCCAGTCCGGATTCAGTAGGTTCACTTTCAGCGACTGACACTTCAGCTGGCCCTATGAGCGGGGCAGCTGTATTTTCGACCAACGAAGGACTTGGCACGAGTTTTTGATATCCAGGAGGAAGTAGCACCGGTGCCACCGGTTGATCTTCCAAAACTCTCTTGGCTTCGTCTAAAAAGGGACAACGGTGAAGGGTGTGATTTCCTTCACACAGTTCGCAGGGGAATCTCATTCCCCTTCGTCGTCTAGGACCTTCACTTTCGCTGGTCGACGGTAAGCATTCAACCTGGTTGTCAGAGGTTGACGCTTCCGAATCGTGCAAACGAGGGGACCAGTCCCTTAGTATCCGGGGAATACTGGACAATCACTGTGGAAGTGGTTCCCTCTACATATGACACATGGCGATTTGGGCCCGGTCCGTGCGGTGTGTGGGTTTTCGTTAGATACCTTCTGCTTGCCCCCAGGCGCCTTTGGCTCCTTCTGCTTCTTTTCTTTCTTCTTCTTTTCCTTCTTCTCTCCTATGGGAGCTCCGCTTTTGGCGGCTTGACCTTTCGAAGAAGAAGGATCGGAGGAAGGCTCACAAGAAGTGGAAGGCTGGAGGGTAGCTCTAGACTGGTCTAACTGTTGAATCGACTGTTCAGGAACCGTGGTGGTCTGAACTACAGCGGTTGAGAATAGCCAAATTGGCAGGCCAATTGTCAGTCCTGGAAGCGACAATGCGGCCATGTGGGGCGCACCAACTTCTCCCCAAGAGGAGAAAGGGCTAGGGGTCCCATGCTGTGGAATCCCTTGGTTGGTGTGTTCCATGTTCTCAACCTTAAGATCAACGTAGGAATTAGGGGTGATTATGTTCCGTTTAGAATGAATTTTATATGACGACGCTTTTTAAGACACAACTTGCTTTTTCACTTTTTAAGAGTCGAGAAAAAGCTAAAGATGACTCTAGTCTCCTTCGATGTATTAACGAGCCCGAAGTGACAAATGCTCGGATGGACTTTTTCAGTTATAGAGTTTGAAAAAGGCCAAAAGAAACTACTCTGGAGTTCTAGGCAAGGGTGTGCCAAACCTTTCGCGAAACCACAGAATACGTTTTACGGTACGAGTGGTCGATCTTCGTGAATGCTGTGTTCACTGCATCGCGATCAGTAGGGCGGCCGACACGGCTTCCTATGGATAAAGGCTTTGTTCCTATAGGGGTCCCCCAATATACGCGACGGTACGCGGGGGCACAAGTCCGTATTAGTGCTATCGTCCCTCAGGAGGAATCACCCACCTTCGTAGAGATCAACAGTCACTATGTTTAACGATGCCGGTTCACGTCTCTACCTAGACCTCTACTGTGTTTCGTTATGTTTCAAAGTGTTGTTAGATAAATTTAGTTCTTTTTAGGTTGATCTTGCTTAGCAGTTTGCCTTTACGGATCACCACGTGATGTATGATACAACTCCTAAATGCAGTCTAAGAATGATAAGCAAGCTTTTTCAATTCTTTCAACTTATGAAAACCTTAACTACTGAAGGAAAAGAAAGACATCATCTTTTCAAACAGATCATAGAGCACACACTGATGCACTTTTCCTAAATCGACATGCAAACTGTCAAAATGCACATGCACAATGCAAGTATTTCTTTTCTTCTTCCTTAATGTTGATGTATTACAAAAAGAAAGTTGTTGTATAATTTCGAATTCAATTTCAAGCGAACGCAACAAGTGTTTGTCCAACAATCAAAAGAACACCTTAAGATTCACTCGTTTCAACACAAAAAATACTAAAATTCGAACCATATAACGAAAGCAAATGCTCAAGCAGCTATGAACAGCAATAAACTAACTCTTAGAATCACAACGACACTTTCTCACAGGTCTAGATTCAAGAGGTCATAGCAAGACTAGTTCACTTTCGCTATGGGAAACTGTGAATGACAGCAAGAAATACAATAAGAACAATCACGGTTTCTTCATACAACTGAGGCAGAATGAAGGCAAAGAGAAGTGGTTTCAGCTGGGTATACAGGTTGACAACAGGCTGCAAAAACAATACTGAAAACTGGGCAACAGACAGTGGGGAATCCCAGTTGCACAAGGCAAAACTGGATCAGCGCAGGTGCTGCACTGTCAATCTGAGATGCAGCGCAGGTAGCCCCTTCAGGACCTACGTTGCAGTGCAGGTAGCCTTTGTGGCAGCTGCACTGATGAGACAAGTCACGTCTCTCTCAGATTCCGGGTCACAGTTTGCTCAAAAATGAGCGGTTTTTGGCCAAATCAGAGGCTGTCAGTCAAGTATACACTAGAGGATGATTAAAGGAAGATGAACACTATCACAAAGAGCTAAAAAGAGTCCTTGTGGATCTGCTCTTCGAATCATAAACAGGCCCAGCACTGGGCTAGAGTAGCTGCCCTCTACTTTGCATTCGAAGGACTCGCATGCAGTTCGATTCGGTACTCTTGTTTAAGAAATGAATAGCAAGAAACACAAGATACCAACAAGACACGCTCCCCAGCGGAGTCGCCAGTCTGTTGTGGGGGAAAGTATCCAACTCGGAATGACCCTAACCCACTCTAAGGGTAACAGTTCCTTAGCAACAGCTGAAAGCAAAGCTATCTAAAGTTTCTTCTTTATGACATGCAAGAGATAAAAGGAAGAGATCCACTTACCGATGTCTTGCGCAAATGGTCGATCCAATCTCCTTTGATTGCCGCTTGCTCCCAGCTCAAAGTCTTTTCACGGGCCCAGCTACACGAGATCCTGCAAACAAGACAAAGAAAGGAAACTACAAGAAGCATGCATTCATAATCGATTCAAGGATTAGCATAAATCAAAGACGCAAGTAAGACAATACACCATTGAAACACATGCGAATAGAAGAACCTCAAAAGCTTTATTAATATATGGAAGTAAGGTTCAGGCGGTGATACAACCATGAGAGGTCCAATCCAGCATCACCTTCCCGACGGAGAGAAATCTCTTCTTCACCTCCCTCAAGCAATCACCCAATGCTCACAACTGTAAACCAACAGCAATTCTTTGCACTAAATTCTGGCCTCTTCTAGATCCCATGGGATGAGATCCTTATATAGAGTTTTGGAGTGAAGATAAGTCAGCTTGATGTGTGACTTGTTGTCCTCTTCAACCCCAGTTGTTCTTCAGTTCTTCACTTGGAGTTTCTGTCTTCCACTTGGAGTTTTAGAAGCTCTTAACTCATCATTAGGCGAATCTTATCATCAAGTGTCTTTTTAGAAGCTTCCTGGGCACTGGCACTTTGAGAAAAAGATTCCTCCACATGTCCAAGTACGCCCAACGCAGGTAGCCTTTGTTATACTTGCTATGCAACGCAGGTAGCCTTTGTTGTACCTGCTATGCAGCGCAGATGCCTAGTGGAGCAGCTGCAATGATCCAAAACTGACCTGTTTTTGAGTGTTTTTCAGTGGAGAACTGACTTGCAGTGCTGTGGTTTGCTGACCTTGTTCCTCTAAGGGTAAGAACAACCTGTTTAGGGACTTTGGATCCCTTAGATTATTGACATTTCATGCTCTATGCTGTAAGGCACAAAAATGTCTATAACAATAGGTGAGTTTCCTAGAGTGATAACATAAGTGGCATCGTTGTCGGGGAGAGGAAATTGAAGCTCAGCTTCCCTAGGAAAAGACACAGATCCAACTTTGATGATAGACAAAGTATGGGTACCTTTTTTGTTGTAATCATCTATCTGGCGACTCTACTAGAGGCCGAACCGCTTGGCGACTGCACTTCATAGTTCTGGCTCAGTTTTTGAGCATACTCAGAGAAATTCTTAGAAATCACAAGCTGATCCAGTATCTAACCCTGAAAAAATCATCAAAGAAAGAAAGGAATTATAGAAAGGAGCATTAGGTTCAGGTAAACCTAAACAATATTCTATATCTCTTCAAGAAAATCCTGCAATAAAACAAATACATGTTGAGAGTATAGCATCTAATACTAGCAGTGAAGAAAAAATCTCAGAGATTCATAAAGCTCCTTATTATTTAGGTTCTCCTTTTGTTGTAAGCCCAAAGGAAACCTCACCTCCTATCCATCATACTCCTTTAGTGTTGTCAGTCACTCCGCAGCCCTCTATCATTCAGACTACCAGTACTCTTATAGCCACCACAGCTATAGTAGGTCCACAAGCACCTACCAAAATGGAAAGAATCATAGCTGCTAGGTATGGACCTCTAGTACTGCCCACTCCTTTGAATGCCATGCCTACTAGAGAATATCAGACATATAGGCCTAAGCTCACTGGGACTGAAGGTGTTACGGCTGAAGAACATCTTGAGTCATTCTATAGCTATGCAGATAACCTGGACATTAGTGAAGACGACGTGTGGATGAGAGTCTTTTTCCAAAGGCTAGAAAATGGTTCAGAGAACTGACCCCAAGATCTATAGTAGATATTGAGGCTTTAGATGATGCATTCCTGAAGCATTACGGGGATAAGAAGGATCTCCTCTACTACCACACTGAGTTTGGGAACTTTAAAAGGGAAAATGGTGAGTTGTTGTCTGATTTCAAGAAGAGATTTAACCGCATGTACAACAAGATACGAGCTGAAGTAAAACCCAACACTATCTCTGCTAAACTCACCTATGCCAGTGCTTTTGATTCTGACTTATGCCTACTATTGAGAGAGAGACGATGTGCTACTTTGGCTGATATGCAGGATACAGCCTTGGAAGTGGAATCAGACATCATGGATGTAGAGAAGCTCAAGGGAAATGTTGATTGAATAAGATAGAGGGGCGAGTCTTCATCATCTTCAGATCCCAAGATAGATAAAATGACCAAAATGATAGAATCATTAGCCTCTGAAATCTCCAAATTAAAGGTTGAGCAGCACCCTAGGAAAGGAAGAGTTCCTAATACCTTTGCTCCTAGAAATCCAAATCCAAATCCATATAGAAGAGCTAATGAGTAGTTGCAGATTTTGTAAATAAGAAAAGATGCTAATGAAGACCAAAGGGTGAAGACCCCTTTCCAGAATGTAGTCATGGAAGAAGAGTAGTTTGAAGAAGATGATGAGATCCATTGTCTGGAAGACAAAGGCAATGCCTCCTTTTTTACCTTAGCTGCCTATGAAAAGTCATTATTCAATGGCCAGATTAACCGAGAATGGGATGGTGAAGCTGTTCTGCAAACTGAAGATCAACACAGATATAATATGAGGTTGAAGATGAATAATGCCAAGGAAACTCCTGTTCAAAGAGTTATTTTCCCTATAGTACAGCAAGCTAAAATCCAGAAGCAACTAGCAGTTGATCCTATCATCCTCAAAGCTCCAGCTCACGAGGTAAGATCCCTTGACAAGTCTCCTTCTCCTTTCAGTTTTCATTCAGAAATCCAGAAGCTAAGAATACCTATGCCTCTGATTGAACTAGTGAAGAATGAGTCCTTCAAAAGATCCATCCTCGAGGCCCTTCAGCCTAAAGCCATCCAAGCCTCCACTGACTATACAAATCTTCAAGATGACAAGCTGGCTATTATTCTCAGCCCAACGATTGAAAATTGTGAAGACAGCTCCCCATCGTTCTATGTCTCTCCCACTATTCATAATAAAATCCTTCACAACTGCCTTCTGGACACTGGATCTAGCCATAATCTAATGGCCAAGGCTGTCATGGATGAGTTGGGTCTTGACATTACCAAGCCTTATCATGACATGTTTTCTTTTGACAGTAGAAAAGTGAAATGTCTGGGATTAGTCAAGGACCTAGTCATCACTTTGTCTCAGCTGCCCATGAAAAGCATGATGATGGATATTGTGGTAGCATATGTACCCCCCAAGTTTGGCATGTTGCTTTCCGGAGGCTAGGTCAAGAGGTTAGGTGGAACATTGAAAAATGATCTGTCCTATGCTATTGTCCCAATTTTTGGAGGTGAAAATAGGAGATTGTACAGAGAGGCTCAGTTGGCTTATATCATCGGCGATGAGAAGAATCCCACTAATCATCCCATATATGTCGTCGACACTGATTTTGGAGCGTGTATTCTTCAGGCTAAAGAATCTCAAATGCCCTCCACGTAGCTTAAGAAACCAACTTGCTAGATCGTTGAGGAAGAAGGCCCACAGATTTGGGACATGTTCTTTGATGGGGCTTGCTCTAAGGAAGTTGCAGGGGTAGGTGTAGTCCTTGTGTCCCCCACACAGGAATACATTCATTTATCTTTCAAATTAACCTTTCAGGTCACAAATAATATAGCAGAGTACGAAACCTTGATATTGGGCTTAAGCGCTGCTAAAGAAATGGGCATCAAAGGCTTGAAAGTGTTTGGAGATGCAGACCTCATCATTTAGCAGGTCAATAAAACTTTCCAAGAAAAGCATCCAAGGCTAAAAGCATACAGAGATGAGGTATGGAGGCTCAAGGATTCTTTTAATAATTTCAACATTCCTTACATTTTGAGAATGAATAATCAACTTGTTGACTCCCTTGCTGTGTCTGCTAGCACATGTATTCCTCCTTTGCCTCCTAAATTGACGTATGAAGTTCAGGTAAAATACACACAGTCTCTGCCTGACAATGTCAAATACTGGAAAGTTTTTGAAGACGATGATGAAATTAATAGGTTTTTACAAGTTGTTGAGGAATTTTCTGAAATGCACATCGACCAAGAAAATGAAAATAGGGAAGAATGCAGTCAGTCCAAGCTAAAGGATGAGATCGGTAGAGGAAGCACAGTCCAGCTGCCTAGTAACCATATACCCAAGGGATTGGTGCCTCTACAGAAGTTGTTCGATCATAACGATGTGCCTTATAAGCCTATCGAAAAAGAAAATGAGTCTGTTGTTTGTAAAAATAATATAGGGAACCCAGCCCATCTGAAATACATAAATCTGTCCACTCATTTGTCTTCTGCCCAAAATTCTGAGTATTGCACCCTCATGAAGCAATTCGTTGATATTTTTTCCTGGGAATACAGTGGTCTTAAAACCTATGACACAAACATCATTCAACATAAGATTCCACTGGAAAAGAACCCCATCCCTTTTAAGCATAAATTAAGACCTATTAGCCCTCTCTTATTGCCTTTGATTGAAAAAGAAATCAAGAAGTTGTTGGATGCCAAAATCATAGTTCCCCTAAGGTATTCAAAGTCGATAGCTAACCTTGTGGTAGTAAGAAAGAAAAATGGAGAAATCAGGCTTTGTGTTGAATTCAGAAATCTGAACAAGTTCTCTAAAAAAGATAACTACCCCTACCTAAGATGGAACACTTTCTGCAAAGAGTTTCAGGGGCTAGAGTCATGTCTTTCTTAGATGGATTTTCAGGTTACAATTAGATTGTTGTACATCCAGAAGATTAGGAAAATACTGCCTTCACTACTCCTTGGGGAACTTTCATGTACTCCAAGATGCCTTTTAGATTGATGAATTTTGGGGCTACTTTTCAGAGGGCCATCAACAAGACCTTTGTGGGAGAGAAGGACAATTGTGTCCTTATTTACCTTGATGACATAACAATCTTCTCCAGCAGTCACAAGGACCATTTGTAGCATTTGAAGAAGGTCTTCCTAAAGTGCAGACAGTTTGGAATTTTGGTGAACCCAAAGAAGTCACAATTTGCTCTAGAAGAAGGCAAACTTCTGGGTCACAAGCAATTCAGACATTGTCCATCCCAAGGTCAAAAAGGGACATTCAATCCTTCCTAGGTAAGATTAACTTTGTAAGGAGGTTCATTCCAAACTTTGCAGAGCTAGTGTAGCACATCACTTCCATGTTGAAGAAAGGATCAGAGATAAAATGGATAGATGCTGCAAGAAGCTCTTTTGAAGCCATCAAACAAGCTATCATGGAAGCTCCCACTCTAATTAGCCCAGATTACACTAAGGAGTTTTGTATCTTCTCTTTTTCCTCTTATGATACGCTTGCAGTAGTTCTGTTGCAGAAAAATGATGAAGGCATAGAGCACCCTGTGGCCTTTTTCAACAAAACTCTAAGGGATGTTGAACTAAGGTATGACCTTATTGAAAAACAAGCTTATGCTATCATAAAATCTTTAAAGGAATTCAGAATTTATATTCTGCATTCCAAAGTGGTGGCATATGTACCTTCAACCTCAGTAAAAGATGTCTTAATTCAGCCAGATATTGATGGAAAGAGAGCTAAATGGATTGCAAAATTTATGGAGTTTAACATAGAGATGAAGCCCACTAAGCTTGCCAAAGGCTAGGGCTTAGCTAAACTTATGGCTAAAGAAAATTGCAGCTTGTTAGACATAAATTGCATGGGTCCAAATTCAGATGATGAGCAGAAAAAGGAAGCAGAAAAAGAGCAAAAGCGGAATCATTCTTTGGCTGAAAATCTAGCCACCTGTGAATCGTATTCCAACATAGTTCATTTTTTGCAGAAGCTAGAAGTCCCTCCAGGGCTTAGCTCAAGTCAAGCTTGGGCCATTAAACTTAGATTAGCCAAATTCTGCATTAATAAAAATCTAATTTATTAGAAAGACCCATCAAGAATCCTCTTGAGATGTCTAGATAAAGGACAATTTATGGAAGTTATGCACCAGTTTCATTCTAGCTTTTGTGGAGGGCATCATTATTGGAAAACCACAACCCACAAAATCCTGAGGGCTGGGTATTATCGGCCTACTCTGTTCTCTGATGTGTTTTCTTTTGTGAAACCTTGTGACAAATGTCAGAGGTTTATAGGAAGACAACAACTAAGATCTCTTCCCTTGAAGCCAATACAAGTCAATGGTCCCTTCCAGCAGTGGGGTTTGGACTTTATAGGTGAGATCAACCCACATTCTAGCGGCCAACGCAAATGGATTTTAGTAGCCACTGATTATTTCAGCAAGCGTATTGAGGCTATACACACTAAGAATGCTAATAATCAAGTTGTCATAAAGTTCTTGAATTAGAATATTTTCACTAGATTTGGTTCCCCAACCAAACTAGTCACTGATAATGCAGCAGCTTTCAAGGAAAAATAATTGGTGGACATGACTGAATCCATGGGCATTCGATTGGTGCATTCTACCTCATATTATCCTCAAGGAAATGGCCTCGCAGAATCATCTAACAAGAGTCTAGTAAGGGTAATCAAAAAACTGTTAGAGGACAACAAAAAGAGTTGGGATTCCAAGTTGAAGTTTGCACTATGGGCTGACAGAGTTATCGTCAAAAGGTCCATAGGAAATTCTCCATTTAAGATGGTTTATGGTGCGATGTTGTTTTCCCTATCCAGTTGATTCTCCTTGTGGCTAAATTCTTGCAAGAAGAAAAATATTAAGAGAATGACCTAGTAAGAAGAATGAATAACCTGGTTGAACTACAACAGATCAAAGAGAAGTTGGTTGAGAAGTCAAAAGCTCATAAGAAGAAAATCAAATAAACCTTTTACTGGAAGGAAAAAATGGAAAATTTCCAAGTTGGTGACTGGGTTCTTAAATGGGATGCATTTAAGGAAAAGAAAGGTAATCATGGTAAGCTTGACTCCTTATGGATAGGTCCGTTTGTCATCGCTCAAATTCAGCAGAACAATACCTTTATTTTTCATAGTCTGGAACGAGGAGATGTTTCTGATAGCCCAATCAATGGGCGTTTTTTGAAACTTTATTTCATTTAAGGCTTTAAAGCCTTGGTATTGTAAATATGCTTTTTTCTAGCTTTTATTTTCATTGCAAAATAGACTCCATGCCCAATGAAATACTAGGAGGAAGATTTAATTTTGTTGTTATAGGAAAGGCATTGGTCTAAGGTTCTTGAAACCTCATAGGGAGGATTTCATCCCCAGAAGGAGCTAGTGTTAACCTTGTTGGAAAATGGCCCAAAAATGCATCCGAATATGCTCTTTAAAGTCTCCATAAGCCAGTAAAATCATTCCAATGGATCCAAATATGCTCTTGAAGTCTTAAAAAGCTTCTTAAGATCATCCAAATATCGAAACCATCACATACCGAGAGCCCTTGGAAGGGAAAAAAAACACTATCGGGAGGCTAAAACACAAAAAAATAGTGAAAAAACAAAGTATTGCAAGCATGAACATAGCAACGCACAACTGCCGTTAGATGTGGTCGATCAACGGCCCAGATCTAAGCAGCAAATAGCAATCGGTGCTACACAGAGGAGGACTTAATATTGGGCACAAGACACCCCTGATCAGTGATCTCCAATGATTGGATCGGCAAGTCGCAATCGGCGAAGGTGGGTCGGTGGAGTAAGGGCAAACCAAGTGGGACTGGAGATTGCGATTAGCGATGGAATGTGGACTGTCGATCCAGTGACGCAGATCAATGGCCCACATCGTGTCACAAGATCACTATTGGGAAAAACAAAGAACACTAATCGTGGTCTCGGAGCATGAGAGATATGCGATTGTGATCAGATCGTATTGTTGTATCGTAACAGAGCAGCACCAAGGGGCGGGGCTTATGCACAGGGATATGTGTGACCCAATGGAAATGAGCTAGACCCGATGGAGTTTTGAATGATATTACATAATATTTAGGTCCACAGGAAGTCGATTTTTCATGCATTTTCAATATATTTCGTTATTTAACGAAATACAAATGGAAGCTTGGGTTTGCGATATGTGATAAGACCCGGAACTGAAAGGGTCCAGCAATGGAAATATATAATATTTGAGGTCCATGGGAAAACCTTTTTTGAGTGTATTTTTGTGTATTTTCATTATATAATGGAATACAAAGGGAACACAGGAACAGGCCATCTGCAACTTGTGATAGAAACCCTAAGGGCAGAACTGATAGATGAATAGGCCATATTTAAGGACTTTTAAAGTCCAGAAGAACAGAGATGGGTGGGATTTTTACAGTGTTACAACATTTTCTGTATTAAATAGGAAAACAGACATTATTCAAATTTAAAGGGAAAACAAGGGGCCCAAAGACCGATTCCTTCATAGAGTAGAGGCCGGAAAGAGATTATGGAGCCACAACATAGCGCAACACAGGCAAATCAACCCAAAGCAATCATAAAGGCGACATTGCAGCTCATCCAAAACTGACAAATGATCATGGAGCATCACTTGCACAAGCGAGCTCCCAGACAGCACAGCAAACTAACAGAATACAATTACCTTGCTGTTAGGAAAGGAACCTTTGAACTCATGTGTGCCTGCTCATAGCATCAGGTTGTTGAAAAGACAGGGAGGATAGATTAAGACTCCGAGCCTTTGAGAGCTCAGGAGCATTATAAAAGGCCTATAAAAGGTTGAAAGCTAAATGTATGAAGGGTTCAAATTCTGGAGATTGTTGATACTCTGTTCCTTCAAGATTCTCATCTTCATTCTAGTGAATACAAGCTTCTTTTTCTGTTATATGTTCAATGTCCATTTTCTCTTCTATTCTAAGCTTGCACTTGAACAGGTTGTTCATGTTTTATTTTGTGTCTAAGGCCAGATAACTTTCATCTTATCTCTGCTTTGATAAATTAGATTTGCAAGCTTCTTTTACTTCCTGTAGCTGGCCATTCATATGTGTTTATATATGCATCTGCTGGTATAGTCGGTATTCTCCATCTATTCATTGAATTTACAAACTATTGAGCATTAGTGATATAAAGCCTTGTAAAGCTGAGGGTGTTCATGCATGTCTTGATTGATAATAGAGCTGAAATGGTTATTTGACTTTATCCAAACCATCATCCATTCCAATAGTTCAGAGAACAATATTAAAGATTATATGTTACCAGGCATCTCCGAGCTGCAACCTAGGAGAGTTTCCTGGAGTGATAACAGGGCCTTCAACTCAAGCTTGGCAATCTTAAGGTTCAGCTGAAGCTGAACCTTGGTCATCTTGTTCTTTGCATCATGCACACCTGTAGCCAACTTCTGAATCTTGGCTTCCACCTACTCTTCTTCTGGGATATGCAGTTTTGGAACAGTTCTGCATGCTTGAGCAACTACTGTCGTAGTGTGCTAATTCTTCTATTGAACTTTATTCCATGTGAAAATTGCTAAAGTATTCTCAACAAACATCTACATAGTATTTACCTTTTGTTCACTGATCACACTCATCACGCGTTACTCTCAAGTCTGAAGTTCTACGATCACACCCGCTTGCAGGGTGTGAAGGGCTTCACTTGGAAGCGAGGCCAAGTTCAACCCAATATACTTTAGTGCACTAATAATAGCCTTGCCAGCTTCTGCTTCTACAGTCAAAGCTCCATCCAGCAGCGTGACGGCTAGGGGATCCAAAGAGCAAACCATCTTTGTTGCTTCAGAGGTACCTGGTGCCAAACTAGTCAACGCCACGCTGCTTTTCCCTACACTGATATGTAGTTGAGAAGTTTGGATCTACAACTCACGCAAACGCGTTTGAGTGCCAACCAAGGTTTTTTTTCTCTACTGCTGAAACTATTGTAGTAGTTTTGTAGTCGCATTCCTCACCTTATCACCAATGTCATCTAAGTCACCTTATGTCAAGGTGATTGGTTCTAGCGATGATTTATTGGTCATGGACTTCCTCCACGGCCCTTCTTTCTCCTGCTCTCGAGTTCACTTTATCTGGAAGGGGATGGTTTCCTTATCTCCACCACCCTATTCAAATTGCTACCCATCCTCTCTCTGTTGCAAAGGAGACTTCTGACTCTAGTCAGAGTCACGCTCTTCCTCCTCCTCCTTTTTTTCTGCATGCTCCTTAGTGGTGCGCTCTACTTCAGCTTTGGCTTTCTCCTCTGCTTCCATTTTCTGTCTTTCAGACATCTGCTGCATTTTCAACCAATTCTCCTCCTTCTTCTGCTTCCCCGCGGACTTACTGGATCCCATGAACAAATCTTAGGCCATGTGCCACTCTTCTGGCCAAAGATCGAGGACTTCTACTATCACATCATCCGTTGCAAGGTATGGGACTTCATATCATTTCTGTTTAGGGTCCTTCCACACCCGAATGGATATATAGTGGTAGTCTACCTTGAACTCTGCGTATCCCAAAAACTTCTCATAAACAGTTGGTGACAATATTGGCTTGAAGTTGATGGCCATATTGATGCTCATCTCCATCAAAACCTAGAAAACATTTCTCTCGCGGACCCTCTCAGTGCCATTCATGGCCCATAGCAAAACAAACTTCGCTGTTTCTAGCAAATTTGTCACGATCAGAGGAAACTGAATGTCCTTCGGCAACGGCCTTGTGACCAACACAATTGATAACAATGAACTTGCTGCAGAGGTAGTTCACCCAATTAAATTGTACGCCCTTCACTCACTAGGCTTCTAATGAGACTACTGGTGCTGGCACCTTATTTGCGCGACACTTTTGCATTATCTTCCCAACCAAGATCTGGGTGGCTACCTTCACCGCGGGGTTGGTTGTGCTTGAAATTGAGTATCCACATGGCATTTTGACAAGCTTAAACTTGTCCTTCATTCACTTGGCAAGGTCGTGCTCACCCAAATTTCTGCCAAATGCCTTGGCCAGATTTTTCCTTGAATGGGGTAGCCGGGTGATCCTATGGATCAACATATCAATTTTCAGGATTAGCTCCTCCAACCAAAGGCATTGGTCGTGCACTAGGCACAACAACTATTTGATAACTATCGAGTTTATGGGCACGCGGTGGTAATGCGACACCCAGAGTAGGTTCAACATTCTTGCCTTCTCCACCCCATGAATCCACTTCACTGACTCTAGTGCGATGACACCCAAATCCTTATATAATACCCTCTGCATGAAAATATCAATATCCAGGTGGGGGAATCATTCAGTATCTGTGAGGTCCCAATCCCCTAACTTCAGATGTGGGACACGTGCCAAGCGCAAGCCTTCAAATGTGATCTGATTGAGTAGCAGAGGTGTATTAAGCATAAATTTTCCCACATCTAGGTCCTTCGAGACCTTCACCTTACCCTGGCACATAGGAATGTATTCTGGTAGCTTTGAGATAGGGTCTACACCCTTGATGTCAATGTCCTCTGCACCTTCATCTACACCCTTGTTGGATTCTAGGTTTACCACCTTTCCCTTCTCTTGTGTGGTGGGATTCTCTTTCTTTTGGTGCTTCCTTGGCAACTTGTGCACTAGCTATGTCACTTTCTATTTGTATTTCTTCGTCTTAGGCCCCTCTCTTATCGACTTAGGCCTCGGCCTCGGCGACCTCGGTGACTTTGGCATGTCTACGGGAACCTCCACACTTATGACCTCAGGGGTAGCTCCCTCAGAGGCCATCGATCCTCCAACACTTGCAATTTCCATGGGAACTAACATCAGACTATTAAGGGGCTCCTGAGTTTCCTTAAGCAACCTGTCAAACACCGAACTAGCCACCAAAGCCTCAAAACTCTCAGGGTTCATGCGTAACCAATAGCTCAACACATCAACTCTCAAAATGAAAAGTGTTTTTTGTTAGGCAGTCATCTGTAATTTATAGGCAAATTCGAATTCAAATCCAACTATTGCCCCCAAAATATGTTCATAAATGCTAGATTGGCGGCAAATTTTCAAAGATCTCGCATTTAAATTCTGTCTTAAATGCCACCCCCCCGCTCCTCTTAATCATTTCTTCACTATCAAGTCGTGAACAGTGACTGTAATGGTCACTGTCTGGCTGCCCTGCACAGTCTCTCCTTCTATAGCACAACTCCCTTCGTGCTTCTGCTAGTACTATGACATTCTTCCATCCTGCGCAATCCCCCAATCACATAGCCCTACAACCCAGGCAGTGTAGTTTATAGTCTCATGCCTCCTTTTAGCTGCCTGGAGTGCTAATACTGTGCTTCCATCATATAGTCATCTAGCCCGATCCTCGGTGTATGGCTTCAATCAGCTTCCATTTATCTTCCTGGGAAATGGATCTCCATTCAATTTCACCAGCTGAACTGCTCCACCATCAGTAGTCTCCTTGATGACATAGGGCCCTAGCCAATGCATTTGAAATTTTCCTAGAAATTTTTCAAGCTTGTTTTCATATAATAAAACCAAATCATTTACCTTGAAGGTGCACAGTTTGATGTGCCAATCGTGCCATGCCTTTTCACACTCCTTCTGAACTTGCTGATGGAATCCAACCAAAAACCTATCTTCCTCAAGCTCTGTCAACTGTGCGAACCTCTCTTCTCGGGCTCCGTAATCCTCCATTCCTATGAACGCTGCCATGCATAGACTAGGTACTATATACTCCATTGGCATCACATCTTCTACGCCATAAACCAGCCTGAAGGGTGTCTGTCCAGTGAGTTTCTTGCAAGTAATTTTATAAGCCCATAGCACCGTGGGAACACGCACATCCCAATCATTCCTTTATGCATTAAAAACCTTTGTCAATGCATTCTCCAATATCTTATTAAATGCTTCAACTATCCCATTAGCCTACAGGTGATATGGCGTGGCCTTTTGATGATAAACTTGTGATTCCTTCATCAGCGCGCCGATTGTTTCATTAAGGAAATGTGTACCACGACCGCTCATAAAAATATTTAGACAACCAAACCTAGTTAGCACATATTCAAAGAGGAACTTTGGAGCCGTTTCCCCTATATAGTCCTTCATGGGCTACGCCTTCGCCCATTTGGTCAAATACTCCATCGCAGCGATGACATACCACACACTCATCTTCTTTCTTGGAGGCTGATTCGGTCCTACAAAATCAATCACCCACTTCTCAAATGGTTGTAATGGCACTTGTGGATTTAGAGGTAGCTCATCCCTTCGTGATGGCCTTCCCATCCTCTGACATGCATCACATGCCTTACAATAAGCCTTGGAATCCTTATGTAGCGTCGACCACCACAACCCAGCACATAAAATCTTTTGCGTTGTTTCCTTTCCTACATAATGTCCTCCTGTAGCTCCTCCATGATATTTTTTGAGGATGTTGTTCCATTCAAACTCCGGCACATAACATCACAGTATTTCATCCAAACCCATTTTATATAAATGTCCTGCAATGATAGAAAAGCCTTCCGTGCACACCACCAGCTCCTTCTTTTGTTGACTAGTGTACCCTTCTGGAGTCATCCCTGTCATTAGGAAGTGTATGATATCTGCAAAGTGATTGTCTACGACACGTACTACAAAGAGCTGCGCGTTAGGCAGTCCTTCCTCCAAATTAGTGGTCTCCTCTCTCATTGCAATGTGTGAAAAATGATCTGGCCCTACATTCAATCATCCTGGCTTCACAATGAATTTGAAATCATATTCCTGAAATAGTAGCAGCCATCTACATATCTTCCCCCCCAACACAAGATTGTTAACCAAGTACATTAATTTAGAATGGTTTGTATACATCTTAAAGTGTCTACCTAGCAAGTAGTGTCTAAACTTCTAGAGCATGTACACCATAGCCAAACTTTCACGCTCTGTTGTTGAATAGTTCTTCTCAGCTTTAGACAAATTCCCACTTGCAAATGCTATAGGGTGATCCAGCTCTACCTCACTGGCTTGTGTTAGTACTTCCCCAAGTGCAATACATGATACATCCACATGCACATGAAATTCCTTCCTCCAATCCGAGAAGACTAGGATCGGCACGATGACCATATTTTCCTTTAACACATCTAAGCTTCACTAACATTCTTTATTCCAATAGAATGTAGCATCCTTCTTTAGTAGCTTCTCCATCGGCGCGGTAATCTGGGCATAACTCTTGATGAACTTCCTATAGTATCTTGTATGCCCCAACATTGCACGTAGCTGTTTCACACTTCTTGGTGCCTCCAAATTAATTATAACTGCTATCTTAACAGGGTCCACCATTAATCCTTGTCTGCACACCAAATGGCCTAGCAAGATTCTGAAGGGAACACAGAACAAACATTTCTTCAGATTGGGCACGATTTGATACATTCGGCATGTATCGAGCATCAAGCATAGGCTAGGCACATGGCATTTCACCAGCCCAAACACTGTCCAATTGTCAAAGTATACTTCCATAAACTTGTGAATGAAGTCCTTGAATGTCATGATGATTAGGTGCGAAAACATCGTTGGCGTTCTTCAATCCAAAAGGAATTATAGTATACTAGAAGCATCCCCATTCGATTGTGAAAGTCATCTTACCTCTATCCTTCGGCACGATCTTGATATGATGGTACCCCGAGAACCCATCAGGGAAGGAATATGTTTCTTGTCCTCCTACATTATCCAACACTTCATCGGTGAATAAAGTCGGAAAAGGATCATGCACGCAAGCATCATTCAGCTTCCTGAGATCTATGCATATCCTTATTTCATCATTCTGCTTCTTTTCCTAAACTACTATTGGTCTCACCAATCAGACTCTTCCACTGGTTCAATAATACCCGCCGCAAGCATTTTATCCAACTCTAAGTGGACCCTTTCTTTATACTTCAGATTGAGGTTGTAAGGCCTTTGCTTGATTGGCTTCGCATCTAGTTTCAAAGTATTTTTCATTCATAATTCCTAAGTCCCGTATTCTCCCATTTAGGTATGAGAACTTTGTAGGAAACAAGTCCTGGTATTCATGGAGAAACTGAGAGACCTTATCCACTGTAGCATCATCCCAGTAGTCCCCTATCTTCGTAAACTTCAGCTCCACCTCTATCCCGATGTTCACTTGTCTTGTTTTCAATGGCACAGTGATCTGGGTTTTCTATCTGCATCCCCTCAACTTTGCAGTGTCCTTCCATTTCCAGGATATTAATGTTCCTCGGATCCTCATCTTCCTCTTCAAAAATCACATTGTAGCACTCTAGTGCATGGCGCAGCCGGGTGGTCCAATCCGGTTGAATCAAATCCAAGGGATCCTGTGGTATTCTGAAGATCGTTGCTTTGACCTCCTAGAGTGATTCATCAATGCTCTCAAATCCATATTCAAAACTGAACATCATCAAAAATCCCTGTCTCAAAATATCCCATTCGTCCATGCCATGGCGAAGCTCTGTCTCCAAGTACCAATTCATAGGTATCATGTCCAAGGTGTGACAGAACAGATACACCCACTTCGGTTGCGGCTCTACTCCATAAGCGTTGGTCCATTTGGATAATTGATTGCACGGGTCACTCCTTCCATCATATTTCTCTGTCAATCGTACCTTTGGGTGACCAAGCCATACCCTCATCATTCTTATATATTCATGCCATCCATCTGTAGGCTTTAACCCTGTACAGAAATTACCTGCATACGAATTCTAAGAATAGAAAATAAACAATGTGAGAGCATAACACATAAAACTCATATACACAAACCTTTTCCCCTGCATCCCAAAACCGGGACTACCAGCTTGATTTTTCATTATATTCCTTTCAATGTTACAATACATATATATACATGTCGAAGCATCCAATACCATGGACCAAAAATCATTGTTCCCAAAACCATGTGTGAAAACCATGCACAAAACCATAGGTAGGTCCGCCCACCTAATATAAGGTCCAAAAAAATTTCCCGGGGGCACTGCCCCAGACCCCATAGAGGGGGGAAAATTGACCCCTTCAAACCCCCTGTGACCCCCTCACTACGTAATTTTCGCAATGAAGGGGGGGCTTTGTGCCCCCTCTAACTACCCTGTTAACTAGGTGGGCTAGTCGTGGAAAGAATATAACACAACCCAACATTCTCCCACTTGTTCTTTTATTTCCATAAGGGGCCATAGGAGAGCTTAGTCATTTATCCAACCCTGCAATGCCCATTGTTTATCTACACCAAGAGAACTTCTCAGAGCTCACAGATTTTGTCAATGCATATACAGTATTCTTCAAAATGTCTACCTTTACCAACAACACCTTTTTGTCTTCTATAATATCCCTCACAAAGTGATATTGAACATCAATTTTATTTGTCTTTGAATAATAAGCAAGGTTCTTTGCCAAGAAAATTGCACTTTAGCTACCATAGTCTATCCTTATATCTCCCTATAATAAACCCAATCTTGAACACAATCTCTACAACCAAACTGCTTCCTTGCTTGCATGAGTGGCTGCCATGTATTCTGTCTCTGTAGTTGATAGTGCCACTATAGATTGTTTCTTACTCATCCAACTGACTGTACCTCTAAATACATTAAACTCATACCCACTTGTAGATCTTCTTTGATCCAGATCTCAAGCCCAGTCTACATCAACAAAGCCAGAAATATCCAAAACTATGTCCATTCCTGGTCTTCCTTGGTAGCACAAACCATAATCACTAGTGCCACACAAATACCTGAAGACCCACTCCACTGGTGTCCAATGCTCCTTCCCTACTTTTGACATAAACCTACTCAATACTCCGACTGCATGTGCAATGTCTGGTCTAATATAGACCATCGCATACATTAGGCTATCGACTGCACTTGCATATGAAACACGGGACATGTCCTCTTCCTTTTCTTATGTCTTGGGACACCGTTCAGCAGATAAATTTACACCTACAAGAATAGGAACCTTCACCGGTTTACTATCCTGCATACTAAACCTCTACAATATTGTCTCAACATACTTCCTCTGGTTTAACCAGAGCTTCCTCTTTACCTGATCTCTTTTAATTTCCATGCCCAAAATATAGTTTGTAGCACCAAGATCTTTCATGTCAAATTTGGAGGACAATTGGATCTTCAAATCCTAGATAATTTCTTTGTCATTTCCAACCAGAAACATATCATCCACATACAAGACCAGATAAATAACACGGTCGCCAATTAATTTAAAATACACACAGTGATCTGCTTTGCTTCTGGTGAAACCAAGTCCCTGTATAAATGTATCAAATTTCTGATACCACATCCTTGGTGACTATTTTAACCCATATAGAGACTTTTTAAACTTGCATACCAGTTATTTCTTACCCTTCACCGCAAATCCTTTAGTTTTCTTCATGTAGATCTCCTCTTCCAGATCCCCGTGAAGAAATGTTGTCTTCACATCCATCTGTTCTACCTCAAAATCAAAAGCAACAACAACAGATAAAAGTAATCTAATAGAATAAACCTTGGCAACAGGAGAAAAAATATCACCAAAATCAATTCCTGGCACCTAGGAATAACCTTTTGCTACCAACCAGATTTTGTATTTCTCCACCTTTCCTTCTGTATTTGTCTTCTTCTTGAACACCCATTTGCTTCCAATGGGTTTCCTTCTAGCTGACAACTCCACCAGATCCCAAGCCTCATTTTTGTGCAAAGATGTCATTTCATCAACCATGGCCTCTTTCTAGAGTTTTCCATCCTCTGAATCTACTGCGTCCTTCACAGTTATGGGAACATCATCAATAATAGATAAAGAAAAATTTGAACAGAAAGCAGATGGACTATACCTTTCTAGCTGCCTTCTTTCTCGAACTGATCTTCTCACAACCGGAGTTTGTGGATGTTCATATTCTGATTCCTCTTCTAGTGTAGACTTTGATTCTTCTTCCTTTAGCTCAAACTATATCTTCTCAAGTTCCTTTTGTTGGACTTCATGTTCAATAAAATATTTCACCTCTCTGAACACCACATCTCAACTGTACACAACCTTCCTTGTTCCTAGGTTGTAAAGTTTATAACCCTTTAAACCATCCTTATACCTAATAAAGATGCACTTTTCAGATTTACTATCCAACTTTGTTCTTTTCTCCTTTTGAACATGCACATATGCATCACATACAAATACCCTCAAATTTGAAAGAGATGGTTTCTTACCAATCCATACCTCTTGTGGAGTCGTATCCTCCAACGCTGATGAAGGTGATCTGTTGACTAGGTTACATGCAGTCTCCACTGCCTCTGCCCAGAATTTTTGTCTTAACCCGACACCACTAAGCATGCTTCTTACCCTTTCCATCAACATCTTGTTCATTCTTTCTACAACTCCATTTTTCTCAAGTGTGTATGGAGTAGTCTTCTATCATGCTATACCAAACTTCTTATAGAATTATTCAAATTCCTTCTTGCAAAACTCTCCACCATTATTTGTCCTCAACACCTTTATCTTCTTCTCTGTCTCGTTTTTCACCAGAGCCTTAAATTCTTTAAACCTATCAAAGACTTCAAATTTATTCTTAAGGAAATATATCCATGTATTCCTTGAGAAGTCATCTATAAATGATACATAGTACACAGACTTACCCAGTGATGGAACCTTCATAGGTCCAAACACATCACTGTGCAAAAGATCTAATATCTATTTTGCCCTCTTACCACTAGAGGGGAAACTCACCCGATTCTGCTTACCATATACACAATTTTCATAGAAATCAAAATCCAGAGAGCTATTAGTCATACCTTCTAACATACCTGTACCATGAAGTATTCTAAGGCCCTTCTCTCCAATATGTCCAAGCCTTTGATGCCATAGCATGGTCTTTTCTCTAGAGACCACTAGATTTTCTACTCCACTTTTAGAAACCAGAGAACTATTACACCCATCAACAACAGTGCTACCTTGCAGCTTGTACAGAGTTCCAATCCAAACTCCCCACATCAATACCAGTGCTCCCTGAACCATCTTGCAGGTATCCTTCTTGAACATTGTTTTTACACCCGCATCATCCAACTTGCTTACATAAATCAGATTTCTGGCCAATGCAGGAATATGTAGAACACTTGAAAGTGTTATAATCCTTCCACCTTGCAAATTCAAGTTAAATTTTCTGCAACCAATGATTTTAGCCTTCCTGTCATCCCCCAAGAAGACATCACCACCATCATATTTCTCGTACTCATAGAACCACTCTCTATGGGGAGCGAAGTGAAAGGATGCACCTGAGTCAATCAACCATGTCTCATTATCTACATGTGTACCTGAAGAAGCCAAGTACACATCCCCACCTTCATCTGAGGTGGTTTTCGCCTTTGCAGAAGGAGCATCATTAGATCCCTTTCCTTTGTCAGGAGTTTTAGATTTACAGTCCCTTTTGTAGTGCCTTCCTTTCTGCATTTTCAACACACCTTTATAAGTTTTCCTAGAGATTTAGATCTCCCACTCAATGACTTATTTTTGTTTCTATTCTGAGACCTTCCCCATAGAGACAAGGCATCACCATTCTGGCTCTCCATATTTTTCCATCTCATCTCCTTCGTTAGTAAGGATAGGAATATTTCATCAAATTGCAAGGCAGTTTCATTGCTACCTATTGTAATAACCAGACTATCACACGAGTCTGGTAGAGAACACAAAAAACTGTTGCACTTATCTTCATCTGAAATTTTAATATCAACAAATAATAACTGACTTACCACAGTATTAAATGTGTTCAGAAGCTCTATCACTGAGTCTCCATATTTCATCCTCAGGTTATACAACCTTTTCCGTAGGAATAGTTTATTCACCAAAGACTTAGATTAGTACAAAGTCCCTAACTTGTCCCATAAAGCCTTAGCTATAGATTCCCCTGATATATTCAGTAATACTAAATCTGAGACACACAATTGTATTATGTTTTTTCCTTCTGATCCAACTTCTTCCATTCTTCATCGGACACTCTTGTTGGTTTAGTACTGAGATCTACAGCGATCCACTGATCTTTGTCCACTAACAGATCCTCCAAATTGAGTTTCCACAACTCAAAATTCTGACCATTAAATTTCTCAATCTCTATCTTTCCACTTCTCGCCATCTTCTTTTAGCACCAGAATCGATCCCGCAGATCTCCCACTGAATAGGTTCTACCACAGGCCCAAGAAAAACCCCTCAGCAACAAAGGCATCCCCTTGAAGCCAAAACAACTCTGATACCAAATGTAGGTTTTAACCCTGTACATAAATTACATGCATACGAATTCTAAGAACAAAAAATAAACAATGCGAGAGAATAACACATAAAACAAATATACACAGAGATTTTCCCTTGGATCCCAAAATCGACTATCAGCTTGATTTTTCATTATATTCCTTTCAATGCTACAATAGATATATATACATGTTGAAGAATCTAATACCATGGACTGAAAACAATCGTGCCCAAAACCACGTGTGAAAACCGTGCACAAAACCATAGGTAGGTCTGTCCACCTAATATAGTGTCCAACAAAAAATTTTCTGGGGCACTGCCCCAGACCCCGTAGAGGGGGTCCAGTCGTGGAAAGAATCTAACATAACCCAACACCATCGAACTTGTCTTTATGCATACCCCACCATCTTGCAAGCGTAGCGCCAAGTCCAAGGCTTGGAGGCGATGCTTCTCTAGCACTTTCCTTTAAAATGCATCCAGAAATTTATCAACGTCAGTTAAACCATCATAGTAAGGTAGACTTCTTACCTCCGAAGATACACAACACAATGATTTGGTCATCATGTCACATCGTAGTGTGGACACTTCGTGCAACCTATTATGTCAATGTTCCAATTCCTCGTCTAAGTCTGATGTGTAGGAGCTTTCGCCGTCCCATGCAAGATTTCCATAGACTGTTAGATTCACCCAATATTGATCTCATGTCATTATCTTATAAATTTGGTTCAAATCATCATCACTTTCGTAATCACGGACTGGTTCAATTTAGCACGGTCCTTCTACAGGGTCCAATGGTACTACTATGCAGAGAAAATTTCTTTCAAATGACATCGGCCACTTCTTCAAATTAATCACCATGTTCATGTTGATAGCCCAGTCAATCCCAAGGAGCACAGGGTAGGGATTGTTGTCGTCCACAATATCTAGTACTTCAAAATCGGCCAACGCGCTCAAGTCTTTGATATCGACTGTCATTCCCTGTAATCTTCCCATGGGTATAATATTTTTCTGATTCGAAATCCTAAATTTAACGGGAGACCACTGCAGTGTAGGTCTCCCCATTCTCTCCCATGTCTGTTTAGGCAAAACATTTGCGTCGGACCCTAAATCCAGAATGACTTGGTCCATTTCATATTCTCCTTTCTATGTTGTGAGCCTCATCTCCCTCACTATTCTTGCCTTATTCTTACCGATCTTTTTGACCATGCACGGGCCGTCAGCAGTATTATCAGTGCATTTATTGATCAACTCCTATAATCCCTTGACGGCCTTGCTATCTCAAAGAAAATTCATATAGGTCTCCAAAAATGTAGTAAGCATGGATGGGTCCATTTCTTCAGACTTCTTTTCCTAACTTCCTGAGGTAGAAGCCTCAGCGAAGCTTTTCTTAGCTTCCATGAAGATTTCCATCGCGTGGTCCAAATCAAAGCCAACCTCCTTTTCTGGAGCTTTGCAGACCCATTCTCATTCCTCAATCTTCTTTCCCTTGTCTTCACCAATCATCATTTGACTTCACAACAATGATGTTCACATTAGGATCCTCTTTGTGGGGTTCAACCCTCATCATCTGCAGATTCTAGGTAGGTTGTTGAGGTTGCACCCCTTCTTCATGTATCTTAGCTAGTAATACAAGGAAGTATTTTTTTTCGTGGTCAAAATGAGTGCAATATTTGCATGATAGGTGCGTCGGGTTTGTCTAGTCTCATGCATAGTGTCTTGGTCCCCCACAGTTGTAGCAAATCACTTGTCCTCGACCTCTACCAAGTCCTCCTCCACCTCGGCCTCATCTGCGCCCCTATAAGCCTCCTCGCGCTCCACCAGCACCTTGATCCGGAGGCTCAGTTTCTTCTTGCACTCTATATGTGGCCATCCTGATTCCTATCCATCATTAGCTCATAGCTACGACAATTATGCTCATCATGCCCCACCGAATGACAAAAGTTGCAGAAGAGCTATTGTAGTGTCTATATAAATTTCTGCAGCAAGTGACAATTGTTTGTCACATGTTTTGCAGCCACTTGACAGATAGCACACCATAGCGCGGGCCCTATACTTGAACTTGCTTGAGATTCCAGCCTCAAAGGCATCAACGCTCTTACTACAACATAATTCACAAAGACTGGGTAGTGATCTTTGTCATGCCCCTGGATTTTGCATTTCAGACACCAAAATTCTTTATGCACCTCTAGCCAAACTGCTCTATCCTTCTTCAGACTTTGGAACTCTAGGAAAAGGTTCTGCAATTACATCTGAATCTGATAAACTCTCAAATTATCATCTTCCGTCATCATCTCATGCAATCTCCAGGGCTTCCGCCTGGGTCCAAATTTTTTTCTTTGATAAAGAAACCCTCAGATGAGGCAAGAGTGAAGCCACAAAACATTCACGGTGCTACCCATCCGTAAGATTCATGTTGGCTTCGTGGATTGTGCACTTCAACCTTTGATCCAAATCCCAGGGTGTCTCGCCATGCTTCATCATGATCTCCTTGATTCCCGCAATTGATTGAGCTCCGGACTTAGGCCTACTGAAATCCTTATTCAATGCGGTCTGAATATCTCCTAATGAAGCCATCGGGTTGTCAGTGTAATAATTAATGTACCATGCCATCACGTGTTCCTGTAAAGAAGTGACCAATGTTTCTTTCTTCATCTAATCATCCATTATACCCTGAGCCCCCCATACAGCCTTCGCGACGAACCAAAACTAGCCTAGGTCCTCTGTTCCTGACCCCTTGAAAATGGGAAATTTTAATGCATTCGCCATACTGAACAGTGGTGGAGGTGGTGGAAGTGTGGGCAAAGGTATATGGGGTTGAAGCGAAGATGGAGGTGGTGTGGGTGGGTGGGGTATTCGTGGGAACCCCTGTATTATCAACAGAATGACGATCTATGGAGAAGCCTATGGTGTTTCCTTGTCATCACTCAGAGGAGGTCCAATCAGCGAGCTATATTTAGGGCTTGTTTTCCCTCTGTCCCTAAAGATCTTTCCACTTCTCGTAGCTCCAAACATCAAGGTAATTGCATAACCCGCTTTTCACACAAGAGCATCTTAATTCAAGTATTTAAAGACCTTAAATACTTACCACGCAGTCCCTTGAAGAAGCGGTCCTCTGCTTCGTTGTAACTGACTGACGTATCGACCGTGAACTCTGTTACAAATCCTCCTATGATACGATCGAGTCATTGACCGAAAACGCGTTCAATCTTATCTTTCGAGGCTTCCAATCTCCACACTAACTCCAGGGTCCAAACTATCGGATCGTCAAGCCTCCACCTCCCTTGGTTGTCTGCCAATTTAGCGATCCACTCATATAATTCAATCAGGAAGGAACATAAGAAGATTTTGTGTATCTCTGTGTATAGATATCTGTCCAACCACTATTCTTTTTTCAATCACAGGTTCCTGTTCAATTCCCTTCTTAGTTGGATTCTAGTGATGTGACATCACACATCCCTTTATGCAGATATCGGTCCTAAAAATGGAACCATTTGTTGGCCTAGTGGTCCCTGACCCAGGTTCAGCGTTAATTAGCCAAGAAACTACCTACACTACTCACCGTTTCAGCATCAATCTGCGGAGCGTGGACTATTGTCTCACCAAAAACAGTATGGGGGGATGAAGGAACCAAGTTTCCTCACCCAAATATGGTAGTGACGTCGTTTTATACCCTAACCCTACATTCACGTAGATCAATAAGCATTTTAGGGATTATCGATATACTTCTCTTGTTTGACTTCTAGAACTTCGCAAAGGTCTGTGATCATCCTTCACGGACCCTAAACAGATGATTTATCTACTTACATGCTTCTGTAAATGTTCTACCTATGTATTTACCCTGATTGGCTTAAGTATTTGATAACTTCAACATGCATTAAGATATTCTTCACGTAAACAGATATTATTACTTGCGTTCATATAACAAAGTAAAACATATAAATTTGCACATCAATATAGCATTAGATCATAAACCCAATATTCTTCATAACATAATCGCATGCATTCATAACACAAGTAAATAGATCAAACACATGTAATTCCAGAATAATCCTCTTTATTAATGCTTCAGATCTTGTCTACAGACTCTAACTATCCTGTGCACATAGCTGCAGGAGTCCACGCACTCAACTGTGAATGTCTACCCTAGGCCTTTGCACACACAGCTGCAGAGCCCCTTTCCTACGTTAAGACTCTTCACTCTTAACTCTTACTCACCCATTACATTCACATCCAAGAACTGAACTTCCTTAGACTATTCTAAGTCTTCCCTTTTTATACAATCCCATGGTCTACAGACCATGTGTAGATCTCCTAAAGCTAACATGACTTACATAAACGAAGGGCAGAATCGCTTTATGAAACTTTACATCTTCATGCTCTGCAACCACAAAATGTGGAGACTTTACACTTTTTATACAAAACTTGGGTTTTTTGCGCCAAAACTTGGGCTTTTAACCCCAAAAATGACCCTAGGGGACCCGTTCCCAATAGGGGGACCCATTCCCAACAATCAGCCTAGGAAGAAGAGAGTTAGATTTTACTAGTGCAGGAATTGTTCGAGTTGAAAAAGCATTGTATTTTCTTTGTAGATCTTCCGGTTAATGCAATATAGATAGTCATGGTTTTGAGTAGTTTCTTTCCCTAGAGAAATATTGTGTTATTTGTGATTGATATTCTTCCTTTTCTGCTTATTATTTTCAACGATCAATTTTGGTTTCCACTGAAGAGTAGAGTAGATTCTTGTCTTGTGTTTTAGCATATCACATAAGTTGTTGAATCTACAATATCCAAAATTATCTCACAATTACCTATTTAGTCATCATATGCTAACTAGGGTTATTACCATGGTAGTGTACTAATATCAAGCATCAAATGTAATTGTGAAAGCCATCACTAGCAGATTTCTAACCAGTTCTATAGGTGGACTCTCAGACACAAACAGAGCATAAACATTCTCCTTAACAAAAGACTAAATTTATTGGTGTCAGCTAGAGGTTCAGAACAGAGGAAATATAAATATGGGTGCAAGGTCCTCAATTGGCCTTGCAAGCTCCTTAATGGAGATGCTTTCATGCAAAGGCTTCTCATTATCATTTATGGTTATTCAAAAGTTAAAATATGAGCACAACATTATGACAAAGCAAGTTATATGTTGCTCCTATATCATGAATAGCAGTATCACAAAAATTCTCATATATATCTACACAATCATCATAATAGAGTACTAATATCAAGGATGAAATGTAATTGTGAAAGTCATCACTGGAAAATTTCTAACATGTTATGTAGGTGGATTCTGCGACACAATCAGAGCAGAAATCTTATAACTAACAGAAGAAAGACTTCAATTTATCGGTGTCAGCTAAATATTTAAAATAAACAAAAACATAAGTTCACAAGAGCAATGTACCTTATTCGTTTTGGAAGCTCCTTATGGAGATGCTTCAAAGTGAAGAATTCTCATATTCACTATTGTTTATTCAACAAGGTTATAATAATTGCACAACAATATGACAAATCATGTTATATGCCACTCTGATATAATGAATACTTGTATCCCAAATAATCTAATAATTATCTACTCAATAATTATATGTTATATCAGGGTAATATAAAGCCTGGATTGTTATTTTGAATACTATCACTAGTAGAATTTTAACCTATTCAGAGGTTGATTTCTCAAACATAAATCAGTGTCAGCTGGAGGTTTGGGAAAGAGGAAATCTAAGTTCACAAGAAACAATCTCGTATTAATTTCTAGTATGGAGAGAACAAGAAAACCTAAGTAATTTGTCCAAACATTTGAAGGTTTTAAGCATGGATTCATCAATATCTAGTTATTTTATCACATAATCAATGGAGAATCTTAAATGGAGAACTTCCCCAACATCATTGATGTATTAGTAGCACGTTTTGAATCATTATCTTGATGTATTAGTAGCATGTTTTTTAACCATTATCTTGATGTATTAGTAGCACAATTGCTAGGTAAACTAGCTTTTGAGATACACCTGCATTAACTATTGATACAAATTACTATGTGCACAATAGTAAAACAACTGACAGATGTGCCTAAAATGACCCTACACATTATTTTATTAAAAATTTGAAAAACATTTTGACTCTTGGTTTTGGAGTGTCAGATTTCAAGATTTTTATTAGTGTATCTAGTGGTGAGGGTATTGTTTCCCCCAATCAAACTACTTGAGATTATTATACTATATACACATACTACAATTTTGTATTATAGACCTTTGTTTCATGTTTATCAACTTCCCTGGTTCCTTGAAATACCATGTTATTAAAAACCGTATTTTTTTTTCAATTGGAAGTTTCATATATTAGAATTTTGCAATAGCTTAGTGGTTATTGATGATGATAATCAATAAACCAATTCCATCTACCATAAAAGAAAAATAATAAATAGAGATTTATAGTGAGGTTCAATGTTCAATATCAAAAATTTACATGGTGCATGATGCATGTGCAATAAGATATTCAGAGCACACCCACACTGTTCTAGAAAGAATAAGTTAGGTTGGTTATTAACTAACTCCAGACATGGACATGTAGATAGATTAACTTTGATTATGGTTCTAATTATCCATAAGTTATATGTCACTGGTCAGCCAGTCCACTGAAGGTATATTGACCAAAAAGGTCAAAATTCCAGACTACGGACCCCTAAGTAGCCGAATGCACCTCTATGTGCACATTAACCGTTAAGTTAACAAGCCTTTTGTATTCAAGAAGATTCAGCTAGTTCATAATATAGTGGAGACTAACACCATACCAGTTACCAACTCTATAATAAGGCATACATGAAATAAACTGCAATAATATTTTATACTATAACTACATTTACCATGGATTCATCTGATATCTATACCAAAAATTAATATGCCACACAATTCTATGGACTCCATCCCAAGACCTATGTCTAACAGATGTGGGGTTTTGATGAGATAATCTTTAATGACCATGTAAATATGATAATGTCAAGGTTTCATGAAACAAAGTGTAGATCACTTTCCAATAACATAAACAAACAATCAATTGATACTTAGTGAAGAGGGCATCAACCACTTTATGTTAAAAAATATTCCATCGATAAGATCATATAGAGCATGAGGGAAATGCATTTTAATCCTATTCAACCTTTTCTGAACAAGACATAGCAGTGTGATCTATGTATATCATGTCTAAAAAATAGTGATGATAAATGCTTTCAAAGTATCATATCATTATCTAATATATGCTAAGCCATAGTTTTTAGAATACTATATCACACATGTATTGTTTGTGAAAGCCATACTTGCATATTCCTAACATGTTCTGTAGTTGGATTCTATAATACAACCAAAGTAGAGATATTTTACCTAACAAAATAGGTTAAAACAGAAAGAAGAATTCAAATTACCAGTGTCAGCTATAGGTTCAAAGTAGAGAAAATGTAAGTTCATTGTAATGAGGTACCTTATTCATCTTGCAAGCTCTGTAATGCAAATGCCTCCAAAGAAAAATTTCCTTATCATATTCACTAAAAGGTTATTCAAAAGGGTTATAATAATTGCAAAGAATTATGATAAAGGATGCTCTATGCCACTCCTATATCATGAATAGTTATATCCCAAATACTCTCATAAATTATCTACTCAATCATCATATGCTAAGTCGAGGCTATCATCATGGTAGAACACTAGTATCAAGACTGGATTGTTACCATGGATGGATTCTGGGATGTAGTTAGAGCATAAATCTTATACCTCCCAAAGAGAGGCTATCATCATGGTAGAACACTAGTATCAAGACTGGATTGTTACCATGGATGGATTTTGGGACATAGTCAGAGTAGAAATCTTATACCTCCCAAAGAAAGAAAATTAAATTTATTGAGTGTCAGAGCTAGAGGTTCCAAACAGAGGAAATGTAAGTTCACATGAGGCATTCTAGCATCAATTTCTTGGATATATTCATCCAAGCATCAATAACTGAGGACATTGAAGCCAAGGAATTCAGAGACAACAATTTCCTGACATCAAGTTCAGAGACTTGAACCAAGCATCCATCAATATATACAGATTTTATCACATAATCATTGGAAAAATCTTAGATGATTAGATGATGAGATTCCCAAACCTCATTGACATAGTTTGGATGACTAATGAGCCTATTATTGACTGAAGAAGAGACTCAAACCCACTTCAAACCACTATCTTGATGCACCAATAGCATAATCATTAGGTATGCTAGCTTTTGAGATAAAATGGATAAATGTTGATGTACAATACTAGGTACACATTAGTCAAGAAATTGACAAGTGTTGCATATTTATTTATTTAAATATTTCACTCATTTTGGAGTGCCAAATTTTAGAATTCTCATCGGTGCACCTGGCAGTGAGAATATTATTGCCCCCAATCAAAATACTAGAATTTATTTGACTATGGACCCCTAAGTAGCCCAATGCATCTTTATGTGAAAATTAACTATTGAGTTAACAAGCCTTCCTTATTCAAGAATATTCAGCTAGATCAAAATATAATGGAGACTAGCACCATACCAGTTACCAACTCTATAATAAGAAAAACATTAAATACACTGCATTAATATTCTATACTATAACTCTATTTACCATGGATTCATCTGACATCTATACCATAAATAAATATGCCACACAATTCTATGGACTCCACCCCAAGACCTATGTCTGACAGATGTGGGGTTTTGCCGAGAGAATATTTAATGACCATGCAAATATGATAACATCAAGGTCTCATGAAACATAGTGTAGATCAGTTTCTTAGAACATAAATAAACAACCAATTGATATGAAGTCAAGAGGGAATCAACTACTTTATGTTCAAAAAGATTCCACTAATGAGATCATACATAGCACGAGGGAAATGAGTTTTAATCATGTTCAACCTTATTTGAAAAATACATAGCATAGCGTGATATGTGTATATGGCATCTAAAAAATAGTAATGATAGATGATTTCAAAGGATCATACCATTATCTAATATATGCTAAACTAGAGTTTTCATAATACTATATCACGCATGGATTGTTATTGTGAAAGCCATACTGGAAGATTCCTAACATGTTTTGTAGTTGGATTCTAGAACACAACCAAAGTAGAAATCTTTTACCTAACATAATAGGTTACAAACAGAAAGAAGAATATTCAAATTACTAATGTCGGCTAGAGATTCAAAGCAGAGGAAATGTAAGTTCACTGCAACAAGGTACCTTATTCATCTTGCAATCTCTATAATGCAAATGCCTCCAAAGAAAAATTTCCTTATCATATTCACAAAAAGTTTATTCAAAAAGGTTATAATAATTACAGAGCATTATGATAAAGTATGCTTTATTCCAATAGTGGGAAATGAAGAAGGGGAATGTAGCATGTTAGGGAAGAACAAAGGAGAAGGGGTGTATAACGGGATGAACCTTAAGCTCTCAAATCCTGTTCAATCAAGAATAATACATCATGGTAGGTCTCACCATTTACATTTATACAAATTATCATTACAATAGGTGGTATGGTAGATTCTTGTACTCCAATAGAACAAGGTTCTTGTGCTAATATTGAAACTGTTAGAAATTATGAAGAAGCTAGGGATTAACTTGTTTGGTAGCTCAATGTTATTTTGTTATCAATCTATAGGTTTGGCATTTTTTGGTCATGAAAATGGGATTAGAAAACAAGATTCAGAGCTTTGTCAACATTTAAACTCCACATCAAACGATTCCTAAAATATTCATACTCACAAGAAAACACTCAATCGCTCCTATTGGCACCTATAGGTAGATCTTGAGAGCAACAAGTTAGCATGTCCAACATCCAATCTCATCAATTCCACCATAAATCCCCTCGCAAGAAAACCCTCAATCGCACCTATTGTCACCTACAGGTAGATCTTGATAGCAACAAGTTAGCACATCTAATAGCCAATCTGATTAGTTCCACCATCAATCCCTAGTTAGCCACAAATTAAAATATCACAGACGGGTAAATCTATATAAGTTGTATCACAAATTTATACAACTTGTAGCCATCTCCAGATGGGTAAATAAGCAACAAAGAGGGGGTAGGTTCTGCAGAGAGCCTGATTCGTGGAACCCTACGTGAACAAACTGCCAACCCTAGCACTAGATTCCAAGGTGAATTCAACATTGGACTTGATTTTCTAGGAATAGAGAGGGCAAAATAACCCATAACCAATCACATTCCTATAAATTTGGGGCAATGGGAAGAAAATTTTACAAACAAACCTAGTGAATCAGGCTTCAACGGTTGATCTGCCCTATTTTTTGATGGGCTAAAATATAATAATAATTTATTTTTAAATATTTTTTGGGCTAACTATTGAAAAGGGGTGTAATTTAAAAAATTCGCCCCTACAAAATAGGAAACCACTTAAATTTTTCCCATGGGTTAAGATTTGGCCCTAAAATTTTCTATTGATATCATTCCAAATTATTTAACATAATATAATTATAACTATACATATCACTCTTGTTAACTATGATTTATTTCTTTCACACAATATGATTTATTGTATTGAGAGGCACTCTATAGTTCAGTAGGGGAGAGATATTGTCCTATAACATTACATTAAATAAATAAAATAACATCTACATTAAAATTATATCTATATATATATATATATATATATATATATATATATATATATATATATATATATATATATATATATATATAATTTTAATGTAGATGTTATTTTATTTATTTAATGTAATGGTAAAAACAAAAACATCTTTCAATATTGATCATAAATCAAATAGTTTAACATCCACAATGAATAATATAGTTTTATATCAATTTTATATAGAGAGAAAGTAATTGCAGTAAAAACAATATTAGTTTTGTTTCTACTTTTTAATATGAGGGAGATATGTAATTCTTTTGTTTAAAATTTTTAATTATTTTTTACTCTTCAGTGAGTTGGAGATATGTATTTCAATATGCACATTAATTAAAATATCTCTCTATAGAGAGACAAAGACAGATATAAAGAGGCCTTCCCTCTCTCTAGAGAGAGAAAGGGAGATGTCTTATTCTATTGATAAATGCTTTCTAGTTATGGAGTTGACATGTAGAATTAAAAAAAAAATATTAACAAAAAATTCAATGGGTATATATAGAGAGAGAGGAAGAGAAAAAGTTTATATTCCTTGGATATATGCCTTTTATTTCCTAATATGAGAGGTTCATCTATTTAAAAATATACCATAACAAAAACAAACATTTTAATGTGGACAATCCTAGCCATAAATGAAATATTTCAATGTCAACCGTGAATATATTATATAAAAAATCCTTATGGTTAAGACATTTTCTTAGTGTGTTTCTCAAAATCAAGGAGATATGGAAGTCATTTTATGCTCAGTAAGGATTTGACACTTTCCACACACAGACATAAAAAGAACCAACATATATCATTATTATACTGGACTTATCAAGATTCAAGATGGATCAAAACGCTCAAGGTGAAACCTTTTTCAAGTTTTGCATTCTATAAAAGTTTTGCACCTTGAGAAATTTGATCATTTTCACACTTGAGAAATCTAAGAAAAATTACTAAATTTCATAAATGAATTAACTATGTTCCAATGATCCAATATGAGCTTGTACCCAATTGTTGTTTGGCTCTATTTTATTGGTAAACTATTATACAATTTGTGGATTGAAAAGGTGTACCCTTCACAACACTCATTGGTTTGTAAACCCTATCTATTTAGAGATGTTGTGTGGTCTTAGAGCTTCTTGGATCCGAGCTTTGATGTATCCACTTATGATACACACCACTATATGTAGATAATAAAAGTGTCATCATTATTTTATATGTATATACACTTTACCATTGCAAGCACTACGATTTCAAATTTGTCTTCTCTCATGATAAGAAAAAAAGTCCATATAATTACTACATAGAATTGTACTACAAATGATGAGTGTGTTAAAAGTGAACTTATATTTTGAGTTACAACTAGCCTATATTCATTTTAACTCCAAATATACCAAGGGTTGAGAGGGACCAAATCTCTTTTCACTCTAAATGTTAGATTTGTCTTTTCCAACACTTCATTTCCCTATGAGCTAAGTATGGTGAATTGTAAGCTCACATAGGGACTTGCATTTGTCTAGTTGTCATAGTTATCCTTATCCCAGACTGGGCCTCTTCCATTTCTATATAACGGAGGTATTCTATGTACTTTGACACAACAATGTGAGTAATAGAATACTCTTACATGGTATCAGAGAAGGCGATTCCTGCCCCGTTAAATTCATTTTTGGATTTTTCTATTTTTCTAATAATCTAAATGGGGTCTTTGTTTTAGTGTGTTCTCATAAATTTTTATTCCAGATCTATCTAAGGGATAATGTTTTTGATATTCCTGTCAGCCTTTCAGAGAATGTCTCACTAGATGGGGAAGTTATATTTTCATCATCATTTTAATTCCTATCTATTTTGTGGTGCTTTTGATGACTGGGAACCCTTCACCCTGGTCTTATGGGCATTTCCGCTCTCCTTTACTAGACTCTCATATTGCTCAAATTTACAATGGACATAAGAGAAGTGTGTTCCTCCTATTTGAATTCGACAATTTAATCATTTTCCTAATTAATATTTTTTATCAGATAGTGTAAATTGAAATATGCCAGTGTATTCTCATCATTTCCACTCCATTAATGGTTGGAATTTAGACCATTAACTTCCATGCATATCTAAATCACATGTTTAAACCATACTTAAATTATTTTTTTACAAAACATGATTAAAAATTTACTGTGCCTATTGTTCATAACCACGTATCATAATTACTAGAAATAAATTTAAAAAAATATGCATTGAAATGTTATTATAACGATTCACATCCAACGATTTGCCAAGTATAATATTCACTCCATTAAGTGCATCCGTCCCTATGCATTCCTTTGTGAAATGTATGCGGAGTTGGATGTTAAATGTAGTGGATGAATTAGTGAATGATAAACGGAAAAGTGTAGGAAACACGCTAAGGTTTTGTGCCTACTTCCTTGAAACGTTTGGCCATTCAGAGTATTTTCCATTGATTTAAAGATATTACCAGTGTATTAACACAAAACATTGTATAAATAACTGTCGAAAAAATTGGTAGATGTGAAGGGTTTATGTTTATTATTGCACTTTTAAGGGAACTTATGGGAAGTTATCAAATTTTGTCTTTGTGTTATTCTGCCATTTCCTTCTTTGTGATGCAATCTTCATTTTCTTATATGGTTAAGAATCCTTTCTCATAAGGCTTTATGGAATTCTCGACATTTAAGGAGCTTTGCTGAAGGATTGGGGAACTTTTCATTAAAAATTCTCAAGATTCAGTTCAATTTTGCGGCAATTCATCCGAGGTTTGTTAAAGTTCTTCAAAAGTTTAAAGCATTATCGTTCGTTATTCGAAATGACCTTGAACTGACATATTTGACTATTATTTTGCATTTTAATTATTGAAAGTGCAGGTGGATGTGCTTTTATAGGGTTTAGCGGATATCTTTTCTCTATGCTATGGCACAACTCAAGTCATTGAAGGTAAAATGGTCTTCCTGTGTGAGGAAACATGCTAAGGTTTTGTGCCAACTTCCTTGAAACAGTAGGTCGTTCATATTCTCCCAACAAAACAAACTCAACACAACTTTCATTATGTTTATAATGTCGTAAATCAAGTTCAATTTCATGACTATTGCAAATATTGAGATTTCCATTTCATATGTTAGATTTGATTGACAAATTCACTCATGTTTGATTTGATAGACAAGTTTTCCAAGTTCAAGGTTTGGAGTGCGATATTATTTTTTCTTGGGCATTCTTTATTGTATAATCCCTGGATATGATACATTTTTTTAATGTATAATAATTATTATTTATCTCCTTCAACTTTAAGTTTGGCTCTGCATGATTATAAATTAGGGTTTTGTGCTCAGTTTTGATGTGGATCATTCACATAAACTAAGCCAAAAAATTCATTGCCTTTTTTTGTCAACCATTTTTTATTCACTATATATATGTAGGGTAAAATATTTATGATGTGAATATTTTCCTGTAAATTAATAGAGCAATAATCGTGATGAGTTTTTGACTATTCTATGTGATGCAGGAGCACCCAGAATTAGCCAGCAATGTGATGGGTTGTTCACATGTTGTGGCTAAATGAGTTGAATTTTGTTAACCTGAGTGGTCAAAAGTCAGTTTTAGTAGAGAGGGTTGGATCTCTCGAAAATGATCTTTACTTCGTTATTGTAATAATTAGAAAATTATATTATTTTTAGACTAAGGGATAAGTTGTTAGCATAGGTGTGTACCAAAGCTTAAGAATAGTGATTTAATTGTTAGATTGATTAAAATAGAGATTGAGTTGTTAATGCAGTTAGAATAGCATTTGACTCATAAAAGAGAAAATAATGTAATGCAGAAGGATTAGCTGAAATGATAGGGATTTGAGTAAGTAAGCGAGAGTTTGAAGGATAGATAGGGTTTGAGGTTGTGACAGAGGTCAAATAAAGCTGTTGTAATTGAGTTGAGAGGGCCAAGACCTTGTAATTCCTATTTTATTGAATAAATTGATTAAGTGTGCAGTTGTGTGTTAATTCTAGTGTAACAGTTCATTTGTGTCTACACATTAGTGTTCTAGACCCTAAATGGGTATTTCCTCTGTTTTGATGTTTCAATTATAAATCTCAGCATTTATGTGTTTTATCATTAATCGTGGTCATTTAGTGTTAAAGGTTAAATATTTAGATTGAACTAAACCTTCCTTAAGTGCTTTATTAAAGTTTTGATTTAAAACACGTGGGCTATATTTGATGAGTGGGAAGCGGTATATAGCGTGCTCAAAAGGTGGTAAGTGGTAATATTCTGAGTCCGCACAATTAACTTTAGAGCTCGACATGTAGCAAATGGAGGAGGGAGAAAACAACTTTTCTCACGTGCCTTCGAAGTGATAACGACTATGCTAGAGTCTGTGCGAGATTGTGTGACGACCGTTGGATTAGACGGAGTAGATCGACAGTGGAAGATCGACGAGCCAGTGGGCGATTGGGGAAAGCAATAGCCGTTAGATCTGGGGAGAGAAGATCAATGGTGCAAAGTGAAGCACTTGTTAAAAGGTAAATTTTAAGTGGGTCTGACGGTGTTTAATGAGAAATGTGGAACCCTCAAGGGAAAAAGGTAACGTACAGAATCCGATTAAACGTAGTTAATTGGTTATAAACTTAAGCATTAGTTTATTTTTAGACTACAACCTTATTTCGTCAATCTCCTATGTCAATTTGGTATCAGAGCACAGAGATCGAATTTGGCTATAGTAAACATGCCACTGAGGAGAGGAGCTGGCATAGGTCGAGGAAGACTTGTAGCAAATGCAGTTCTGCTGGTGGAGATCCAGAATATGCATACAAGGATGGACACAATGGAAACTGCTCAGAGGAGAGCACCTGATGAAGGAGTTGCTAGTGCTGCAGAAGAATCTTTTGAGGAAGAAGAAGAGGAGGAAAACGAGACTACCAAAGTTATCGAGATGTTGGCTAAAGTAGGTGGAAAACCAAAGGTGGAAATTCTTATGTATGAAGGGAGTCTCAATGAAGAAGAGCTGATGGATTGGATCAGTTCATTGGATAAATATTTTGACTATGAGGAGGTTGATGATAAAAAGAAGGTGAAATTTGCAGTTACCAGATTGAAGGGTCATGCAGCTATTTCATGGGATTAACTACAAACATCCAAAACCAGAAAAAGAAAGTCCAAGATCAAGAAATGGGATAAAATGGTCAGTAAAATGAAAGCTAAATTTATGCCAAAATATAATCAGTTAAATCTTTTCAAATAGTTACAGAATTTAAGGCAAAAAACAATGTTTGTCAAAGAATATATAGAAGAGTTTTATAGGTTGAGTATTAGAGCAGGGCCTGCAGAGTATGACATGGAGAAGGTAGCCAGATACATCAATGGCTTGAGATATGGCATACAGAATGAGATGAGCTTGTTGAGCTTGAGGGCAATTGAAGATGCCTACCATGAGGATTTGAAGGTAGAAGAGAAGATGTTGAGGAAACAAAATCAGAGGAATAGAGGGCAAAGTTCAGTAAGAGGTAGAGGAACTACCAGACCAAGGTTTTAGCAACATCAGAGTGAAGCGGGAAGTTCAAGTGGTAGACCACCACAGAGAGGAGACTTTAATAGAGGGAGATTTTCACCCAGAGGAAGAGGTCGAGGAAGAGATATTTGATGTTATACATGTGGAGAATGGGGACATGGATCATGGGACTGTCCTCATAATAAAGAAACAAGTCAGAGGAATGTTAATTTGGCTGAGGCAAAAGAAGAAAAACCTCAAATTGCAGACAAGGAAGAATCCCCTAAAGTAGGAGAATCCCTGTTGTTGAAAATGGTATTGCTTAAGGTAGAGAAAGGGAATGGAGAACTAGCTTAGAGAAAGAGTTTATTCAGAACTACATGCAAATCCAAAGGCAAATGTTGTAAAGCGATAATTTACAGTGGAAGCATTGATAACCTTGTTTCTATAGAAATGGTGGACAAGCTAGGATTAGTGAAGACAGTACACCCTACTCCTTACAAAGTGTCATGGTTGCAAAAAGGACATCAGATTATTGTGACAAAACAATGCAAGGCAGAGATATAGATTGGTACTTATAATGATGTGATATTGTGTGATGTAATGCCAATGGAGGTATGTAGTGTATTGCTAGGAAGACCTTGGCAGTTTGATAGGAAAGCTATTCATGATGGGAGGATAAATACTTATACTCTGGAGAAGGATGGAAATAAACATACACTGCTACCATTGAAGGATGAAGCTGATAAAGGAATAGCTAGAAACAATGTTATGTTGATGAGTGGAAGCTGTTACAAGAGGTTGGAAAAGGACCTAGTGAAGAAATGCATTTTGCTGTCATAGGGAGACCTAAGGTAATTTTGACTTCCAAAAACTTAGATGATTTACCTGAAGAAATCAAAACTATGTTGAATGATTTTGTTGATATTATTGTGGATGAGTTGCCAAATGCATTGCCACCAATCAAGAGTATTAGTCATCATATTGACCTAATACCAGGAGCAAGTTTGCCAAACAAAGCAGCATACAGATTAACTCCTCAAGAGAATGCAGAAGTTGGAAGACAAGTGCAAGAACTGATGGATAAGGGACTAATCAGAAAAATTCTTAGTCGATGTGTTGTACCAATAGTACTCAGTCCAACGAAAGGAGGTGAATGGCGTATGTGTATTGATTCTAGAGCCATAAACAAGATCACTATCAGGTATATATTTCTGTTACCATGCATGGATGGTTTGATGGATTGTTTGAGTGGGTCAAATTATTTTACTAAAATAGATCCAAAGAGTGGATATCATCAAATAAGAATTAGACAAGGAGATGAATGGAAGATTACATTTAAAACAAACAGTGGTTTGTATGAGTGGTTAGTGATGCCTTTTGGAATCACTAATGCACCTAGCACATTCATGAGAATGATGAATGAAGTCTTGAAAGAATATGCAGGCAATATTTTTATTATTTATCTTGATGATATTCTAGTTTTTAGTAGAAGCAAAGAAGAATATCTGGAGCATCTTAAGTTGGTTTTAAGAACTCTATAGAAAGAGAAACTACTGGTAAAACTGAAGAAATATAGTTTCATGAAAGAAGAATTAATATACTTGGGATTTGTAGTTTCTAAAGAAGGTTTTAAAATGGATCCAGAGAAAGTTCAAGCGATTTGGAACTGGCCTATTCTAAGGAACATATTTGAGGTAAGAAGCTTTCATGGTCTTGCAAGTTTTTATAGGAAATTTATCAGAGGTTTTAGCCATATTTGTGCACCAATTCTTGAAAAATTCAAAGAGACTAATCAACCATTCAACTGGACAGAAGCAACAGACAGAAATTTTAAGTTGCTGAAGAAGAAAATCATAGATAAACCAGTTTTAGCTTTACTTGATATTGAAAAATTATTTCAAGTTGAAACAGATGCTAGTGGAGTTGCAATTAGAGAAGTTTTGAGTGAGGAACAAAGACCAATAGCATACTTTAGTGAAAAACTAAATGAAGCTAAGAAGAAGTATTCTTCTTATGATAAATAATTTTATACTATTGTGCAAGCTTTAAAAAAATGGAGACATTATTTGCTACCAAAGGAGTTTATATTGTACTTTGACAATCATGCATTACAGTTTTAAACAACCAGCCAAAATTGAACCAAAAACATACCAAGTGGGTAGAGTTTATACAGAGCTTTACTTTTGTGATCAAACATACCAGTGGTAAGTTGAACAAGGTTGTTGATGCATCGAGCAGGGTAAATTTCATTATGCAAGAATTAAGAGTTGGTATTGTAGGATTTGAATAAATGGTTGATATGTATAAAGATGATTCAGATTTCAAAGATATTTATGCAGTTGTACAAAATCCAATAGTTCATAATAGGAGTCAGTGGTTAGATTATCTTATCCAAGGAGGTTTACTATTTAAAGGAAATAAATTGTGTATTCCCAAATGTTCTATAAGGGAAAACATAATTAAGGAGAAACAAAGTGGAGGACTATCTAGTCACTTTGAACAAGATAAAACCTTTGCTCAGATAAATGCTTTTTACTATTGGCCAAAGATGCAAACTAATGTTAAGAGATTTGTTGAGAGGTGCAGGATATGTCAGCATGCTAAAGGGAGAAGCCAAAATACAGGATTGTACTAGCCATTGCCAATACCAGACCAACCATGGAATGCAGTTGGTATGGATTTTGTTTTGGGGTTACCTGGAACTCAAAGGAGGAATGATTCCATATTATGTTGTGGTAGATAGATTTTCCAAGATGGCACATTTCACTGCATGTAATCAGACTAGTGATGCAACACATATTACTAATCTGTCTTTTTCAAAAGTTGTAAGGTTACATGGATTGCCTATAAGTATTGTGTCTGATAGGGATACAAAGTTTTTTGGGCATTTCTGAAGAACTCTTTGGAAGGAACGAGGTGCTAACCTTAGTTTCACTTCAACATACCATCCTCAAACATATGGACATACCGAAGTGGTAAACAGAAGCTTGGGGAACATATTGAGAAGTTTAGTGTATCAAAATCCTAAGCAGTGGGATTTAGCACTTGCTCAGGCAGAGTTTGCTTATAATGACACTCCAAACCAAAGTACTGGAATGAGTCCATTCTAGATTGTTTTTGAAATGAATCCAAGAGGTGTGTATGAGCTCAGAAATTTGGGTAAACAGGAGACAAGAAGTGCAAAAGATGAAGAGTTTACAAAGCGGATGCAAAGACTACAAGAAGATGTCAAAAGAAAATCGCACGAAAGCAGTGGAAAATACAAATAGAGAGTTGATATGAAGCGAAGAGAAAAAGAATTTCAAGTGGGGGATTTAGTGATGGTATACTTGAGAAAACAAAGATTTCCTGCTAAGACTTACAAGAAACTAAAGATGGAAAAGATATGGCCATGTAGAATTGTAAGAAAGTTTTCAACTAATGCTTATGAAATTGAATTTTTCGAAGGAATTGGAATATCACCTATCTTCAATTTTGTAGATTTGTATCCATACAAAGAGACAAAGACAGAGCTATAGAAGGAAGCTACAGAAGATGAAGTTCAAACTTTGAACTAGGAAGAACAAATGCCAAAGACAGTAAAAAAAGTGGTGGAAGCTGTTTTGGAGAAAAGAGTATCCAAAAGAACCAGAGGACATGTTTATTTTCATTATCTAGTCAAATGGAGAGGACAACCAGTGGATGATGCTAGTTGGTTTACAACAGCAGAGTTATAGAAGTATGGAGTAAACCCTGAAAGTCTAAGGGATGATTCTTTTCTTCCCTGGGAGTTTGATGCAGGAGCATCCAAACTGATCCGGATTTAAATAGGAACGCAACAAATTACAGAGATAACCATATACACAAAGATGCAGCGGAAATAATACTTCATTTCATTAATGGAAAATACTGAAATATGATTACAACCAGAAATGGAAATAAACCAGCTAGGGCGATGGTAGCTTATCTCTGAGAAGATATGTGATGGCTACATGCCTCTAAACTGTGTTACAATGAGGCTCGAAGGCCTATTTATTGTTGAGAAACAATGGAAAACCCTTAACATTCCAAAACCTAACCCTAGGAGATGAAACGCCAAACTGTGGGCCCCGTTTGGGGTAAATTGGTACATCAACTTCCCGGGGTCGTAACTTTGGCATATGATCTCCGTTTGACGCATACAATAGCTCGTTAGAAAGATCTATCCGAGCACTATCATTGTTGGAACAGGAAACATCGGTCCATTCCATGGACCCATGTTGCCCCTGGATTCCCCAAAAAACGTCGTTTAGGGCCTCAAAACGGCTCCGGAAGTTCAGGACCCGAAAAACTGCTAAAAATAGTAAGTTGTGCTACAATTAATGAAACTGAAAATGCTGAGAAAGACAATGGTGGGGGTCCAGGTGGACTTGGCAGGTGGCCACCAATATCCACCTGGATCATTCCTCCCCCCTTAGGAAGCAATGGTCCCCATTGCGTTGAGCTCCTCCATGTGATGAGGAAACTTTTGCTGAACTTGTTCCCTGGTGAGCCACTTGCCCTGCTGAAGGAGTTGGCCTGCTTTGACAACTCGATACAGTTGGATATTCTCTTGGCGAGTGTTCTTGATCTATGTGTCCATGATCCGATCAGTTGCAGCTTGTTCCATGCAATCTAGATTTAATTCTGTGGGTTCGAGCTGTTCTGCAATGTCGGATGTGTCTAGCAATGGTGGAAAGTATGGCCGAAGGCGGTCCACATTGAACACTGGGTGCATGCCAAGGAATGGGGGAATGCTGAGCTCAAATGCATTGTCTCCCACAACCTTAGTAATGGTGTAAGGACCATATCGGAGTGGTCTCAATTTCCGATATGCTCCAGTAAGGCGTTCCTTTTGCAAATGCAACCAGACTTTGTCGCCCACCTGAAACTTGTGTGGCACCCGATGTTGATCATGTCGCTGCTTGTACTTGGCATTTGATTTCTCAAGAATGTCATGGACCTGCTGGCGAATATGTTGGATGCGCTCAATGAAGCTGGTGGCCTTATCTGTTTCGGACTGGACATGAGCTGAATTCATGTGAGTAGCTGCAAGTGGCATGGCCACATCAATGGGGCATAGTGGCTGGAATCCCAAACCCACCTGAAAAGGGCTATGGCCAGTGGAGCTGTGAAGAGCTCGGTTGTAGCTATGTTGAACATAGGGGAGGCTCTCGTCCCATGTGCGTGGATGCTTTGAGTTATACATGCACAGAAAGTGCACAATCATCCTATTGACAACCTCTGTCTGGCCATCAGTTTGAGGATGGAAGGCTGTGGACTTCGTGAGTTTGGTGTCCAGCATTGACCAGAGACTGGACCAAAATGTGCTGAGAAACCGACTGTCCCGATCTGAGATGATAGACTGTGGGATCCCAAAGTGCACCCACACTCATTCAAAGAAGAGTTTAGCAGTGGCTTCTGCTGTGATATTCTTCTTGCAGGCCACCATAATGGCCATCTTCGAGAACCTGTCGACGACCACAAAAACACAGTCATTTCCATGCTTAGTGGAAGGAAGGCCTGACATGTAATCCATGGAGATGGATTCCCAAGGTCGACTAGGGGTAGGCAACGGGGTATAGAGGTCGTGCTTCTTAATGGTCGGTTTGGCAATGGCACAGGAAGTACATGATCGGATGTACTTCCCAACATCCTGTCGAAGATTCGGCCAATAGAAATAATTTTGCAGTACTGCCACTGTTTTCTCGACCCCGAAATGCCCAGCAGCCTGACTGTAATGTGCTTCCCAAATCATCTTGGCACGCTCGCTTGAAGGAACACAAAGGTGACCAAGGTGGCATAATAGGGCATCCTGGAGGTGAAAATCTGCAACATGTCGACCCTCCAAGAGTGTCTGGTATGTGTGGCCGAATTCTGGGTTGCTTTTGTAGAGAAGTGGCCAATCAGAAGTCTCGTGCCCACAAGAGTTGAGCACGGTGGTTAACGCCATGATCGGTGGTCGACTGAGGCAATCTGCAACATTATTGGTGCTGCCCTTCTTATACTTGATATTCAAGTGGAACTGTTGCAGGTATGTAGACCACTTCTGATGGCGATCATTCTGCAATTTCCCTTGGGTCTGTATGAACTGCAGGGGTCGGTGGTCTGTGTGGATGACCGTTTCCTTCCCCAAAATGTAATGCTTCCATTCTCGGCAGGCCTGTACAATGGAATACATCTCTTTATCATAAGTGGGGTACTTCCAGACTGTGTCTGAAAGTGTTTCACTGTGATATGCCACTGGATGTCCATGTTGAGTAATGACTGCCCCAATAGCATAGTCAGAGGCATCTGTCTCGACCTCAAATGGTTGTTGTAAATCTGGTAACGCGAGTACTGGTGCCGTGCAGAGGCGATCCTTCAACTCCATGAATGCCTTCTGTTGAGATTCAGACCAAAAGAATTTTGCTTTCGCCCCTCCCTTGGTGACTTGACTCAAGGGCCAAGAAATATGAGAAAACCCCAACACAAACCTGCGGTAGAAGTTGGCAAGACCTAGAAAGATGTGGAGCTCTGTTAGAGTGGTTGGAGAGGGCCAATCCCGAATGACTTGGATCTTGGTTGGATCGACATGCACCCCCTATTCATCAATGATGTATCCCAGATACTGAACCTAGGTCATGCCAAAAGTGCATTTCTCCAAATTGGCACATAGCTTGTGTTGCCGTAGTGTTTGGAGAACCTGTCGGATGTGGTGGAGGTGCTCTTCCCAACTCTGGCTGAAGATCAGAATGTCATCCAAGTATACTACTACAAAGGAGTTGGTGAAAGGCCCCAAGATGTCATCCATTAGCCTCATAAAGGTTGCAGGAGCATTCGTCAATCCGAAAGGCATGACCAACCATTCGAAGAGGCCCTCCTTGGATTTGAAGGCAGTCTTCCACACATCAGAGGGTTTGATTGGTACCTGGTGATATCCTGACTTCAGATCGATCTTGCTGAAATATTTCGCCCCCTTTAGTTGGTCTAGGAGGTCATCAATCCGCGGGATCAGGTACCTATTACAGACAGTGATCTTGTTCAGCGCCCGATAGTCAATACAGAGTCTCCACATCCCATCCTTCTTCTGCACCAACACGATCGGGCTCCCACAGGGCGATGAACTCGGACGGATGTGACCTTTCTGCGGGAGCTCCTGAATCTGCCTCTTGATTTCATCGTTCTCCAGAACGGAGCGCCGATAAATTAGTCCATTGGGTAGCGGCGAACCTGGGGTCAGATCGATGGAGTGCTTGACTTGACAGTGTAGAGGAACCCCTGCCGGGGAGGTGAAGATGTCCTCGTACTCCTCCACAATCTTGTCCATCTGTAGTTGTCGTGCAGAGGGACCCCGTCTGGAGGCCGCGGCCACTGTCTTCTTCTTTCCTTGAGGGCGTATCATCAGGAAAACAAATTTCCTGGTTTTGGAAATGATCTTACTGCATTGTTTTGCAGTAATCAAAGAGATGGCGGCAGGTGGTGCTACCTCTGGTATCCTGAACAACTTATTTCCCAATGTAATAATAACAGCACGGGGCCTTGATTCATACACAGCATGTCGCTTCCACAAGTATGGTTGTCCTAGTAATACATCACAAACTTCAAGGGGAGCAATGTCACACAATACCTCATCCGTGAAGGGCTTGATGTTGTATGGAAGGCGACACTGCTGGCTCACGTGAAGATCTCGTCCTTGGTGAAGCCACCCAATGGTGTATGGTTGTGGATGTGTTGTGGTCGGTAAGCCCAACCGCTTCACGACCTCTGCCGAAATGAGGTTCTTTTGACTCCCGCTATCAACAATGAACTGTATCGGGGAGCCCTTTACCCATATATGGGAGTGGAAGAGACGCTCCTCCTCCTCTGGATCTTCGGGTTCATTTTTCTGGATCTTTGCGGTAGCAACAGTGGCGCTGGGATCTGCATCAATGATCTGCTTCCCTTTTTCATACCCCTTATCGGGTTCTGACTAAAAGTCGGAACATGCATCTGATTCTGAAACCTTTAGCTCAGCCACCAATGACTGCTTGGCCCGACACTCACTTGTGTTGTGAGTGGAGCTCTTATGGAACTCACACCATTTTCCAGTGTCCTTTCTCGGCTTCGCGGCACTGTTCTTTGCTTGCAGCTTCGGCTGGTTGTCTTGGGCTGTCCCGCCTTGGCTTTGTCCTTTGTTCTGTGGTTTAGGGGCACCTTCCCCTGCTTTGGATTCATAGATCCAAAGTCTCGCTTCTTTTGTTTAAACTTCTGCTCAACCTTGACGGCATATCGGTATGCTGCGCCGAGCGAGGGGATGTTTAGGAATTGTATTTCTTCCTGGATGTACTTATGCAGGCAGCCACGGTATTTGAGTATCAAATGTTGCTCTGAATCCTTGATACCCAACTTTGTGTGAAGGGTATGGAAAAGATTGGTGAACTCCGGCACGTCTTGGTCCCTTCCCTGCCGCAGCGTGGTCCACTTTATGTATTCATCCTCATAGCTTCCGACAGGGTAGTACTGCTCCTTGATGGCATCCCGGAACGAATCCCAGGTGGGTGCGGCTGAAAATAGTGAGCCAGTACTTTCATCCTTCTACCTGCAGTAGGTTTCCCACCAGTCCTTGACGTGGGGGGCTGCTTTGAGAAGAGAAAAAACAATCTTTTCCCGACTCGAAAATTCATGAACAGAAAAATAACCCTCTAGCAGATTTAACCATTTATCTACAGCATCTGCGTCTATCTGACCCTCGAATATGGGGATTTCAAAATTAACTTGTACCTTAAAGGGTGTGGCGTTTCCAGAGTAGCTGCTGGAAGCCGATGCGTCGCTTCTGGGTAGCCGCTGAAGGATCTGGGCAAAGCTGTCCATCATCGCGTTCCGTTGTCGCTTGAGGGCTTCTTCGAGCAAGATTTTGATGGGATCTCTTGCCCCCTCGTCTTTCTTCTCGTCCGCCATGGGAGGCCGTCGGGATTTGCGAGGCTGGTCTTGCAAAGGTTCAACCAGTTCGAGCCCTAACTCCTTATATCCCGACCTTGTTGGGGACATGCAAAGAAAAACAGAGAAAAAGCAGACCGCTCTGATACCACTGATCCGGATTTAAACATGAACGCAACAAATTACAGAGATAACCATATACACAAAGATGCAACGGAAATAATACTTCATTTCATTAATGGAAAATACTGAAATATGCTTACAACCAGAAATGGAAATAAACCAGCTAGGGCGATGGTAGCTTATCTCTGAGAAGAGATGTGATGGCTACATGCCTCTGAACTGTGTTACAATGTGGCTCGAAGGCCTATTTATTGTTGAGAAACAATGGAAAAACCTTAACATTCCAAAACCTAACCCTAGGAGATGAAACGCCAAACTGTGGGCCCCGTTTGGGGTAAATTGGTACATCAACTTCCCGTGGTCGTAACTTTGGCATATGATCTCCGTTTGACACATACAATAGCTCGTTAGAAAGATCTATCTGAGCACTATCATTGTTGGAACAGGCAACATCGGTCCATGGAATGGACCGATGTTTCCCCCAGATTCCCCAAAAAACGTCGTTTAGGGCCTCAAAACGGCTCCGGAAGTTCAGGACCCGAAAAACTGCTAAAAATAGAAAGTTGTGCTACAATTAAGGAAACTGAAAATGCTGAGAAAGACAATGGTGGGGGTCCAGGTGGACTTGGCAGGTGGCCACCAATATCCACCTGGATCACAAACTTAGCCAACAATGTGATGGGTTGTTCACATGTTGTGGCTAAATGAGTTGAATTTCATTAACTTGAGTGGTCAAAAGTCAATTTTAGTAGAGAGGGTTGGATATCTCAAAAATGATCTTTACTTCTTTATTGTAATAATTAGAAAATTATATTATTTTTAGACTAAGGGATAAGTTGTTAACATAGGTGTGTACTAAAGCTTAAGAATAGAGATTTAATTGTTAAATTGATTAAAATAGATATCGAGTCGTTAATGCATTTAGAATAGGATTTGACTCATAAAAGAGAAAAGAATGTAATGGAAAGGATTAGCTGAGATGATAGGGATTTGAGTGAGTATTGTCGGGAATTTCTGGTTATTCCAAACAAAATACAGTGGAAAAATCCTCTGTTTCCATTGTTGAGAATTTTCTGATAAATTCCGAAACAACAAAAATATGAACAGAGAGTAATACTCTGTTTTTTGATAATTCAAAAACACAAAAAACCGAGCATAAAATAATACTCTACTTTGCCTCAGGATCAAAAATTGATCAAAATAATACTCTGTTTCAATACAGCGAAAACAGAAAAAAATCGCTTTGCTGTAACTGGTGTTGCAGCAACGCAGTTTTTTTTCAATTGCTGTAACTTGTGTTGTAGCAACGTAAATTTTTGACGTCAAGTATTTTTTGAGTTACGGTGTAACAACAACGGGGATTTTTGACGTCAAGTATTTTTCGACTTACGGTGTAACAGCAACAGGCAAAAAGAAACTTCTATTTATAAAAATAAACTAAGTGCTAAAACTAAGTCTTCTTCACATAGAGGGATCTTCATAAAAGATTATGCTTAAGAGCATCTTCCTCTTGACAGAGGGATTACAACAGGAACGCTTCAGTTCCACAAAACAACTATCTCAGAAAATTTTAGCACTGCTGTGCAATACAAAAAAAAAAACTCTCTTGTTCTACATTGTTGTGTGTTACAAAAGGACTTTCAATCTATGTTTTTCTACACTGCTGTGTCTGCATTTTATAGTGCGGGAAAGGGTCTTCACCGCCTTAACTTTCTGATGAACAGATCTAATCTTTTGCTGTATTTTTTGAGTCGGTGGTGATGAAATCTATGGCTGATAAATGCTGCTACGGCTCGAGAATGGTTCTTTTTCTATTTCAGCCGTTCTGCTCATTAATACGGTTGTTGAGAAGTAATGGTGTAGCGCTGGATCTGATCTTCTTCTTTCTGAAACACAAAAATAATTAAAGAGTGAAAAGATAGTAATGGCGGTGATTTAAAAGATCGGGAAAAAATGTGGGGCGCCGGATCACGACAAATGAATAAAGTAGCTGCTGTTGTTCTATTCACTGCAGTTGAAATTATAATTTCAACACTCCCCTTTAATTTCAACTGCTGGGTTATCATTCATACCCAGAAGTTTCATTAAAAACTCAAAACTTTTCTGATCCAATGGCTTTGTCAGAATATCCGCAACCTGTTCCCGAGTCCTGCAATGTTGTAAAATGATTTCTCCATTGTTCACCAATTCTCTGATGTAGTGAAACTTTGTGTCTATGTGTTTCGTTCTCTTGTGGAATACAGAGTTCTTGGATAATGCAATAGCTAAGCTATTGTCACAAAAAATAATTGTTGTTGTTGCCTGCTCCTGGCATAGACTTCTCAACATTCTCCTCATCCAAACTGCTTAACATGCTGCTGCTGTAGCTGCCACATACTCTGCTTCTGCTGTAGACAATGCCACAATTGGCTGTTTCTTGGAAGCCCATGAAATGGCTCCTGAACCTATGTGAAAAATGTAACCAGATGTGCTTTTCCGGTCATCTACACTTCCAGCCCAATCACTATCTATGTATCCAACTAAATCTGAACATTCTGAAACAATATAAAATATGCCATACCTTTTTGTACCTTTAACATATCTCAGAATTCTCTTTGCTGCCTGCCAATGTGTTCCTTTTGGCTTCTCCATGAATCTGGAAATTAAACTAACAGCATACATTATGTCTGGCCTAGTTGCAGTCAAATACATGAGGCTGCCAACTATGCTCTTGTACATGCTAGGGTCAAAATCCTTGCTGCTGTCTTCTTTGCTGAGTTTTAATCCCATCACTGTGGGAGTGATTGCTGCCTTGCTGTCCTGCATGTTAAATCTGCTCAACAATTCATTTACATATTTTGCCTGTGAAATAAAAATTCCATTTTCATTTTGATCTACTTCTATTCCTAAGAAGTATCTCAGCAAACCCATGTCAGTCATCTCAAAATCTTCTTTCATGACTGATTTGAAATTTTCAATGAGGTAGTCATCATTACTTGTAAAAATCACATCATCAACATATAACAAAACAATTAAAATTTTACAGTCTTTTTCTTTGATGTAAACAGTGGGTTCTCCCTCACACTTCTCAAATCCGTTTTCCAGTAGATAGGAATCTATCCTACTGTACCATGCTCTTGGCGCTTGCTTCAACCCATAAAGAGCTTTTTTCAATCTGCAGACTTTGTGCTCTTGGCCTTTCTTCTCATAGCCTATAGGTTTCTCGATGTAAACCTCTTCCATTAATACTCCATTCAAGAATGCTGACTTCACATCCATTTGGTAAACTTTCCATTTGTTTTGTGCTGCTATGGACAACACTGCTCTCACGGTTTCCATTCTTGCAACCGGTGCGAAAGTCTCCTCATAATCTCTCCCATACTGCTGCTTGTATCCCTTGACAACAAGTCTTGCCTTATGCCTTTCTATCTTTCCTTCAGCATTACTCTTGGTCTTGTAGACCCATTTAACTCCAATGACTTCTTTACCTTTTGGTAGCTCAACTAAATCCCATGTCTTATTTTTTTCTATTGCATTCATCTCCTCATCCATAACTTCTATCCATTTCTTATCTTTAATTGCATCTTCGAAATGAACAGGGTCATCAATGTGACAATACAAAGCAAACAGGGAATTCATTCCTTCATCATAAATATCACTTAAATTTCTGAATTTCTTACCTCTTTCATTCGGTGTGCAAGTGCTTGTAGATGCACTTGAATTTCCTCCTTGTGGTGTGCTTGGAGAAGCACTCTCATTTCTCCTCAAGGATGTCTCCTGCTGTTCTGTTGTTGGCGCTGCTATTTGGGGATGTGTTTCAGCCAACTCCTCATCATCATCATCATGAGATAAACAGTTTTTAACATTAACTGTTTTCTCTATGCTTCCATCCCAAGCTTCCTCCTCAATAAATTGAACATCTCTGCTCACAAAAAACTTCTTGGTGGATGGGATATATAACCTGTAAGCTTTGGATGCTTCACTGTATCCAATGAAAATACATTTCTCCCCTTTGCTGTCCAATTTCTTCCTTAGCTGATCTGGAATGTGTGCATAAGCCACACAACCAAAAACTTTCATGTGGGTGACTCCTTGCTTTCTCCTACTCCATGCTTCTTCTGGCACTTTGTTCATCACTGCTTTTGTAGGACATCTATTCAAAATATATATTGCACAGTGTACAGCTTCAGCCCAATAATCATTTGGCAAATGCTTTGCCTTCAACATGCTCCTCGCCATATCCATGATTGTTCTGTTTTTCATTTCAGCAACTCCATTTTGCTACGGGGTGTACCTTACTGTAAATTGCTTATGAATTCTGTTTTCTCTGCAAAAACGTAAAAATTATTTGGAGATATACTCACCTCCTCTGTCAGTTCTCAAAACCTTGATACGCAGCCCACTTTGATTTTCTACAAGTGCTTTGAAATTTTGAAAATTTTCAAACACTTCATTCTTATTCTTCAGAAAATAAACCCAAGTCTTTCTGGTAAAGTCATCAATAAATGTTAGAAAATATTGGCTGCCTGCAAGTGATGGAGCTTGCATCGGTCCACATAAATCTGAGTGGACAATTTCTAAAGGTGCTTTTGCCCTTATGCTTTTCCCAGTTGGAAAACTTTCTCTGTGTTGTTTTCCCAATATACAACCTTCACAAAGGTTGTCTGGCTTTTCTATCAATGGTAATCCTCTTACCATTCCTTTTCTACTCAACAAATTAAGACCTCCAAAGTTGAGATGTCCAAATCTCAAATGCCACAACCAATTTTCATCCTTTGGTACGCTTTGGAGAGCCTCTTGTGTCACAGCTGCAACTACTTCTTTATTTTTCAAATCTGCTTTTATTTTGAGAGGGAACATCCTGTTCCTTGTCATCTTCACTTCAGCAATACAACGTTTGCTGGGTAATCTATCCATGATGGTGCATACATCATTCTTAAAGAAAACATTGTAACCCTTCTGAACAAGCTGTCCAATACTCAAAATATTACACTTCATTCCAGGAACATAATAGACATCTGCTATGGTTTTCTTTTCACCTTTCTTTGTAAATATTTTAACTTCTCCTTTTCCCATAACAGAAATTTTACTATCAGTCCCAAGTGTGACTTGTGATTGCACACTCTGATCTAAAACAGAAAACAGGGCTATGTTTCTTGTCATATGGTTGCTGCAACCAGAATCTAGAAACCATATATCTTCACTGTTTGTTTCAGCCATATTACAAACTAACAACACATTATCTTAACTGATATTTTCTCTAGTGATATTTGCACTAGATCTATTACTCATATCATGCTGCTTCTTCCTACATTCATTTGCATAGTGCCCATATTTTTTACAATAATAACATTAGACATTGGATTTTTCATACCTTTGTCCTTGAGCATGATGTTGTCCACTTTGTTGACTGCTGCCATGGCCTTGCTTCTGATTTGGATTGCTGCCTCTTCCTTGAACGTTTGCTGGACCGTTTCTTCCGCCTCTGTATTGGGTTCTTCCTCTTCCTCTCTTGTTTCCTCTGCCTTGACCTCTTCCTCTTCCAAATGACATCTAGGTCTTGAAGGCTTGCTCTAGAGATGAGTTTTCATTTCTACTCAACCTCTGCTCATGTGTTATCAGTGATGCATGAAGTTCATCAACTGAAAAATTTGAGAGATCCTTTGTCTCTTCTATGGTGGTGACAATCATATCAAACTTTGAGGGTAGGCACCTCAATAGTTTCTCCACTATCCTCCTTTCTTCAAGAGTTTCTCCATGAGACCTTATCTGTGTGACCAAACCAATTGCTTGTGTGAAGAATGAGTCAATATTGTCTGACTCCTTCATACGCAGGTTCTCAAAATCTTTCCTCAGCAACTGTAGTTTTGCTGTCTTCACTTTCTCCATGCCTTGATAGGCTGTCTTGAGAGTTTGCCATGCTTCTCTGGATGTCTTGGCTGCTGCTATCCTCGGAAACACACTCTCATGCACTGCTTGATATAAAAGTACAAAGGCTTTTAAGTCCTTCTTCTTATTGCTCTTCAACATCTCTTTCTCTGCCTGAGTTAATCCAATAAACTCTTCTTCATTTGCTGGTTCTTCAAATCCATATTCAACAAGTTCCCATAAATCTTGTGAGGCAAATAGGGCTCTCATGGTTATTGCCCAGTAGTCATAATTTTTCCCATTGAATTGTGGGAGCTCGGTATTAAACATACCTACGCTGGTGCTGGCCATTCTTGCAATACTTGACTATAAAAAAAATCACTTAATTGTCTTCAGCAGCTACTCAAAAAACTAATCTGAAAAATACCTTGACAGCGTTTTCGCTCTGCTGGATAATTTGCTGCAGCAACAAATCTTCTTTCAGCTTCTTTGATGTCTTCAAAGAGCCTGGACAAGCTCTGATACCATGTCGGGAATTTCTGGTTATTCCAAACAAAATACAGTGGAAAAATCCTCCGTTTCCACTATTGAGAATTTTCTGATAAATTCCGAAACAACAAAAATATGAATAGAGAGTAATACTCTGTTTTCTGATAATTCAAAAACACAAAAAACTGAGCATAAAATAATACTCTACTTTGCCTCAGGATCAAAAATTGATCAAAGTAATACTCTGTTTCAATACAGTGAAAACAGAAAAAAATCGCTTTGCTGTAACTGGTGTTGCAGCAACGCAGTTTTTTTCAGTTGATGTAACTTGTGTTGCAGCAACGTAAATTTTTGACGTCAAGTATTTTTTGAGTTACGGTGTAACAGCAATGGGGATTTTTGACATCAAGTATTTTTCGACTTACGGTGTAACAGCAACACGCAAAAAGAAACTTTTATTTATAAAAATAAACTAAGTGCTAAAACTAAGTCTTCCTCACATAAAGGGATCTTCATAAGAGATTATGCTTAAGAGCATCTTCCTCTTGACAGAGGGATTACAACAGGAATGCTTCAGTTCCACAAAACAACTATCTCAGAAAATTTCAGCACTGCTGTGCAATACCAAAAAAAAAAAACTCTCTTGTTCTACACTGCTGTGGTGTCTGCATTTTATAGTGCGGGAAAGGGTTTTCACCACCTTAACTTGCTGATGAACAGATCTGATCTTTTGCTCTGATCTTTTGCTGTATTTTTTGAGTCGGTGGTGATGAAATTTATGGCTGATAAATGCTGCTACGGCTCGAGAATGGTTCTTTTTCTGTTTCAGCCGTTCTGCTCTTTAATACGGTTGTTGAGAAGTAATGGTGTAGCGCTGGATCTGATCTTATTCTTTCTGAAACACAAAAATAATTAAAGAGTGAAAAGATAGTAATGGCGGTGATTTAAAAGATCGGGAAAAAATGTCTGTTCTGTTCACTCCAGTTGAAATTATAATTTCAACAAGTATAGTAGAGAGGGTTGGATATCTCGAAAATCATCTTGTAATAATTAGAAAATTATATTATTTTTCGACTATGGGATAAGTTGTTAGCATAGGTGTGTACTAGAACTTAAGAATAGAGATTTAATTGTTAGATTGATTAAAATAGAGATCGAGTTGTTAATGCATTTAGAATAGGATTTGACTCATAAAAGAGAAAAAAATGTAATGGAGAAGGATTAGCTGAGATGATAGGGATTTGAGTGAGTAAGCTAAAGTTTGAGGGATAGATAAGATTTAAGGTTGTGACATAGGACAAATAAAACTGTTGTAATTGAGACGAGAGGGCCAAGATATCTTTTAATATATGTTTTTTGGATTATGACAGGTTATGTTAATTAAAAGGTTATGAGCTTGTGAATGATAAAAAAATGCATTTTGCCTAAGTATTGGGTTATCCTTTAATGTCTTTTCTCACAATATATTAAGATACATTTTAATGTATGTTTTTTGGATTATGACTAGTTAGAAGGTTATTACCAGTATGTCGGTGGCACTAACCCCTTTATTTTCAAGTATGACTCCTGCTTTACTTTCAAGTACGACTCCTGCTTTCACTTTCACATTTTCTTGGCCTTCCCGTCAATCCAATGGAGATAAAAAGGAAAATGTTTCCTTAACGTCTGGTAAGTCCACTTGAGGGAGAAGACTAAAAGGTGTAACTGATCCTACTGGAAATGTAAGTTGAGTAGACAATGTTAGCCAAGTTATGAATTTAAGTTCTTTGTCACGAGAGGGCACACTAGGGCATCAAACACCAGGCTCAGTGAGAACTAGCTGAATGGGTACAGCTGGCATCTAGACAGTCAAGATTGACATTTTCTGCTACCCCTAGTTGGGAAGATAACTCCATATCTTGTAAAAAACACATTTGGTGTTGGGCTATTAGGCTCTTCTATCAACACAGGTTTCACTGGTAAACATGTAGTTAGTAGCCTTGGCCAACAAGTTCTAGTGATGGGCCGTGAAGGAGTTGTAGCCAGATCACAAATAGGGAAATTTGAAATTTGAAGGAGCCAAAATGTTCTCGCTGACATAGGAGCTGTTGGACCAAACTCTCTTGGTTCACCAGTGCTTGGTGCAGATGACAATGTTGCAGGTAATATTTAGTTGCCATCAACTATCACAGTCGAGCAACTATGCAATATTTTAATTCCTGTACTTTTAATTCATTTGATTTTTGTTGTTGGGATACTTCACGATGTACAGTATCAATAAGAAGAAAAACGTTACCACAATTCCAGAATAATAGGCTTTATATTTAGTGCTTGTTTAGTTATTTTCAAGTGCTGGAACTCAAAATTAAATGTTTCTTGAATTGGTAATTTACCCACCACATACTCATATTGCTATTGATATAATAATCAATTTGTTCTGCAAATGTTCATATTTCTATTGATGTAATAATCAACAAAATAGAGTTGACCAATTCTGGGCCTCCAAAAGACCATTCCTAAATAGTCTATCCTAGGAGAGAGTTACCTTGTCACAAATATGTTGTCATCTATGGGCACGAGTCATATTTCTTTGCTTTTCTCACCTCTATAGACCATAGACAGTGCGTTGCCTCGGGTTATCAGGGACACTTTATTATTGTGCTAGCATCGTAAGGATAATGAAAGCTCAAGACTAACAGGGTATCATCTACTAACAAGTCTGGTAAAAAAAAAAAATTAAAGTCAAAATAGTCTTGTCGTTCACCATTGGAAACCAAAAAATTTAATAGAATTAAATTTAAACAAGCTTAATTAGTACATTAGAATATATGGCCATATACATAGTTATAAAAATAAATCCATAAACGCTATCCATCACATGGTCTAATAAGTTGTTAGTTGTTCAGAGCAGGTTAATGGAATAAGCTATTGAGTTTGGTTAATGGAATAAGCTATTGAGTTTGGTTGTTAGAGGGATTTTTATATGTTGTTCAATGCTCACCAACATGTGATTCATCATTTCTAGCCTTAATCATAATGTTTCAAGTGTCCATAAATATGGTCAAAGGATTGTAATAAGTCTCTCCTAGATTCATGGTTGTCCAATAGTTAGTGTGGGTCTTAAAAGGAACTTCAACTTCCAATACAAATATTAATTAATTGTCTACATAGCTTTGAATAGTGTATCTCCCCTAAAAAGATCCATATTTTCCACTCTACCAACACTTCTGAATATAAGAGAGAAGTTCTTTGAGAAGAGTCTTCACCTTTAGACTGATTCTTCATGGAAATGCACAAGAATCTACTCCCTCTATATATATAATCTTATTTAATTTTTCGCAATTCTCATTAATTTTTTTTTTTAATAATTTCAATCTCTTATTTATTCTCACTCGGAAATTTTCAGTCTTATTTTTCGAAAATAACATCCTTCGTAATTGTGTATATGTTTCATCAACGACTCGTTTAGATATTTAATTGTTGCATTTAACAATAATCATATGGTTGTGTACCAATTTTTCTCAATACATTAAGACTCCATGAATTGAAGATGCTGACACTTTGTATTTCTTTTAGCAGGCTTTCTCCAAAGAAGCTTCATCTGAAAAGTGATTTTTGTTTCTTCTTTCATTTTTCATCTCAATATTTTGGTTTCTTGTATATATTTCACAGAAATGGATCACTGTTTTAAAACTTCACAAATATATTTTTGCCACATCCTGATTGGGAAGGGAATGGATGCTAGAGAATTATTTTTTTTCCTGAATTTTTTTTTAACAGGAAATGAAGAACTTTTTTCACAGGAAATCTTCCAATGTGCACACTTGATAAAAGAATTTAGAAATGCAACTGCAATAATTGACTGCATGCATTATTGAAGATGTCGAGCAGTAGGATAAAATGTACCAACAAAAAAAATCCTTAGGTTAATAATACAAAAAATTATTACTTCCAATATATGGCTAGAACACAGTATTTTTAACACCGTGGTGCTCATTTAAGACAAAGGGACTTCGTGAAAATTGTTGAAGTTATAATTTCAACGCAGCCCAAAAACCACCAAACGAAACCACAAACCGCCCAGATGATATCGCACCACCTTCCAGCGAAAAGCTGTTTCCGTATTCTTGGCTCCGATGCGATTTGGTGAAGACGCGTGGATCTCACCTGACATCAGCATCTCTGACATATCGGAAGCTAAAGTTCTGTAGCATGAGGCCTTTCGATATTCTTCTCCACCGTTCGATTGCTTCCATCGCCCTCCACCGTCGATCATCTGAAGTTGCATATGGGCCCGCATTAAATCAAGGATTGCATAGAGTGAATGTCAAATTTTGGTTGACCGCGGTAAAAGTATTTATTGTATGGTTATTATGATTGGTAGGTGAATTAAATTTTAATGTTTTTATATGAATCGGAGGTATGGTGCATTTAAAGAAAGGCATGGTCTGGTCAGTTAAAAATATTTACGGCACGTAAAATGTAATTGTGTTTTTTTTTATTTTGTTTTCAAAAAATGAAAAGGTGTGGTGCGTTGACCATTTTTTGGTGATGAACAATATAACAAATGAAGAGTGCTCGTGATGTGGTTGTTGCTCAAGGGAAGAAAAGAACACTGGTGTCCGCAACAGCGTGTAGAACCAGAGGTTGTATGCACAGCAGTGCACAAGATACATACTGTAATGTTTTGTTTTTGATTTTTGTAATGGAACGGTGAAAACGCAAGGTGAAATGAAAACAAAGCCCGTAATGTTTTATGTGCTGAAGGTTTTGTAAAATCCATGAGCGTATAATGAATTTGTTTTACAGCAGTAAACTTATGTAAATTTTTATATTACAGCAGTAAAGTTTTTGTTACAGCAGTGAATGTAAAAGGGGATTTACAGCAGTAAACCCAGTTAAGTAAATTCTTAGAAATTTTTTATGGTGGTGAATTACTCTGTTTCTCTGTGAAATTTTTAAACTTCTCTGTGCACAAAAAGGATCCTGTGGAGGTAAAACAGAGCACTGCCTCTTTGTTTAGTTTGAATCTTGGTTTTTAGTATTTTCCCCATTTAAAAATATCCAACAGTGGTATCAGAGCAGGCTTAGGCTCTTTGAAGGTGACAAAGAAGCTGAAGGGAGAAGGTTTGTAGCTGCAGCAAAACTTCTCAGGCAGACAGAAGACTCAAACATCAAAGGATTCAGGTATTTCAAAGTTTTTTTTGTGTTGCTATTGAAACAGTCAGTGTTTAAACACACAGTCAAGGATTTAGAGGCATAGATCAGAATACAAGGAATGGCCAGCACAAGCACTGGTATGGGTTTGTTTAACACCCAGCTCCCACAGTTTAATGGGAAGAACTGGCATTTCACTCAGGCTGACTGATATATATATATTCTGGGGCTAGAGAATAGGTAGGCTCAGCAGACCTCCTAAGCAACGGGAAAGGCATTGTACCGACACCTACTTTCCTTGCTAGGGAACCTCCACCTAAGGAAAGATAAGGCATAGTACCGGCACCTACGCTAGCCTTTCAGAGCCTTTTTCTAAATTAGTCTTCGTCCCACCTCAAGCAAGGATTGGTGACGACTCCTTAATCCCTGGACCATACAGAGAGTTTCTGGCCGGGTTATTAGGAAGGAAGAAAAGGTATGATCCCAATGAAGGAGAGGCAAGCTTACCATATGACTACTGGTCAATAACTATGACAGCCCTGCTTGCCTCCCAAGACTTATGGGAAATAGTTGAAGATGGTTTTGAAGAACCAGCAGATGAAACTGAGTTCAATGCATTAACTCAGGGAGAGAAGGATCAGCTGAAGAGTAATAGGAAGAAGGATTCAAAAGCTCGTGTGTTGTTGTATCTAGCAGTAGACCAGAGTATGTTTCCAAGGTTAGCAGCAGCTAAGACAGCCAATGAAGCATGGCAAACCCTCAAGACAGCCTATCAAGGCATGGAGAGAGTGAAGACAGCAAAACTACAATTGCTGAGGAAGGATTTTGAGAATCTGTGCATGAAGGAGTCAGATAACATTGACTCATTCTTCACTCATGTGATTAGTGTAATCACACAAATGAGAACTCATGGAGAAACCATTGAAGACAGAAGGATTGTGGAGAAAATATTGAGGGTCTTACCCTCAAGGTTTGATGCCATAGTCACCACCATTGAAGAGACAAAGGATCTCTCAAACTATTCAGTTGATGAGCTACATGCATCACTGATAACACATGAGCAGAGGTTGAGTAGGAATGAAAACTCATCTCTTAAGCAAGCCTTCAAGACCCAGATGTCCTTTGGAAGAGGAAGAGGTCAAGGCAGAGGAAACAAAAGAGGAAGAGGCAGAAGCCAGAACAGAGGAGGAAGGAACAGCTCATCAAATGCACAAGGAAGAAGCAACAATCCAAATCAGAACCAAGGTCAAGGCAGCAACCAACAAGGAGGACAACATCATGCTCAAGGACAAAGGTATGATAAATCTAATGTTCAATGCTATTATTGCAAAAAGTATGGACATTATGCAAGTGATTGTAGAAAGAAACAGCATGATATGAACAGTAGACAGAATGCAAATGTTACAAGAGAAAAAAACAGTCAAGAAAATGTCATGTTAGCTTATAACATGGCTGAAACACATAGTGAAGACATATGGTTTTTAGACTCAGGTTGCAGCAACCATATGACAGGAAACATTGCCCTCTTTTCAGCCTTAAATCAGAACTTGAAGTCAGAGGTCACACTAGGAACTGATAGTAAAGTGTCTGTTATGGGAAAAGGGGAGGTAAAAATATTTACAAAACAAGGAGAAAGGAAAACCATAGCAGATGTCTACTATGTCCCCGGAATGAGATGTAACCTATTGAGTGTTGGACAGCTTATCCAAAAGGGTTACAATGTTTACTTTGTAAATGATGTGTGCACCATCATGGATATACCACCCAGCAAAAGATGCATTGCTGAAGTGAAGATGACAAGGAACAGGATGTTCCCTCTCCGAATCATTGCAGACATGAAGAACAAAAGGGAAATGGCTGCAGTCACCCAAGAGGCCTTCCAAAGCGTGCCAAAGGATGAGAACTGGTTATGGCACTTGAGATTTGGGCATCTAAATTTTGGAGGTCTAAATTTGTTGAGTAGAAAAGGAATGGTAAAGGGATTACCATTGATAGAGAAACCGGACAGCCTATGTGAAGGCTGCATTTTGGGAAAACAACACAGAGAAAGTTTTCCATCAGGGAAGAGCATAAGGGCAAAGGCACCCTTAGAGATCATCCACTCAGATTTATGTGGACCGATGCAAGCTCCATCATTAGCAGGCAGCCAATATTTCCTAACATTCATTGATGACTGTACAAGAAAGACTTGGATATATTTCCTTAAAAACAAAAGTGAAGTGTTTGAGAAATTCCAAAACTTCAAGGCATTTGTTGAAAACCAAAGCGGGCTGCACATTAAAGTTTTGAGAACTGATAGAGGAGGTGAGTATATCTCCAAGGAATTCCTAAGATTCTATAGAGAAAATGGAATTCACAAACAATTTACAGCAAGGTACACTCCTCAGCAAAATGGAGTTGCTGAAAGGAAGAACAAAACCATCATGGAGATGGCAAGGAGCATGTTGAAGGCAAAGCATTTGCCAAATGAGTATTGGGCTGAAGCTGTACATAGTGCAGTTTATATACTGAACAGGTGTCCTACAAAAGCAGTCATGAACAAAGTGCCAGAAGAGGCATGGAGTGGGAGAAAGCAAGGAGTCACCCACATGAGAGTTTTTGGATGTGTGGCCTATGCACACATACCAGATCAGCTAAGGAGGAAGTTGGACAACAAAGGGGAGAAATGCATCTTCATTGGATACAGTGATGAATCCAAAGCCTACAGGCTGTACATCCCATCTACCAAGAAGTTTTTTGTCAGCAGAGATGTTCAGTTCATTGAAGAGGAAGCTTGGGATGGAAGCATAGAGAAAACAGTGAATGTTAAAAACTGTTTCTCTCATGATGAAGATGATGAGGAGGTGGCTAAAATACATCCCCAAACAGCAGCACCAACACAAGGACAGCAAGGGACACCATTGAGGACAACACAAGGACAGCAAGGTACACCATTGAGGATCAATGAGAGTGCTTCTCCAAGCACACCACAAGGAGGAAATTCAAGTGCATCTTCAAGCACTTGCACACCAAGTGAACGAGGTAAGAAGTTTAGAAATCTAAGTGAAATTTATGATGAAGGAATGAATTCCTTATTTGCCTTGTATTGTCATGTTGATGATCCTATTCATTTCGAGGATGCAATCAAAGATAGGAAATGGATAGAACCTATGGATGAGGAGATCAATGCCATAGAGAGAAACAAAACATGGGATTTGGTTGAGCTACCAAAAGGCAAAGAAGTCATTGGTGTGAAATGGGTCTACAAGACCAAGAGCAATGCTGAAGGCAAGATAGAAAGACACAAGGCAAGGCTGGTTGTCAAAGGCTACAAGCAGCAGTATGGGAGAGATTATGAGGAGACTTTCGCCCCGGTTGCAAGAATGGAAACCGTGAGAGCAGTGCTGTCCATAGCAGCACAAAACAAATGGAAAGTCTACCAAATGGATGTGAAATCAGCATTCCTAAATGGAGTTTTAATGGAAGAGGTTTATGTGGAACAGCCTCTCGGATATGAGAAGAAAGGTGAAGAGCACAAAGTGTGCAGATTGAAGAAAGCTCTTTATGGGCTGAAGCAAGTGCCAAGAGCATGGTACAGCAGGATAGATTCATATCTCTTGGATAATGAATTTGACAAATGTGAAGGAGAACCCACAGTCTACATCAAAGAAAAAGATGGTAAAATTTTAATTGTTGTCTTGTATGTTGATGATGTGATTTTCACAGGTGATGATGATCAACTCATTGAGAATTTTAAATCAGTCATGAAGGATGAATTTGAAATGACTGACATGGGTTTGTTGAGATACTTCTTAGGCATAGAAGTAGATCAAAATGAAAAAGGAATTTTTATATCTCAAGCAAGATATGTAAATCAAGTTTTGGACAGATTTAACATGCAAGAATGCAAGGCAGCCATCACTCCCACAGTAATGGGATTAAAGCTCAGCAGAGAGGACAGCAGCAAGGATTTTGATCCTAGCCTGTACAAAAGCATTGTGGGCAGCCTTATGTATTTAACAACAACTAGGCCTGATATTATGTATGCTGTTAGTTTGATTTCCAGGTTCATGGAGAGGCCAAAGGAGGTACATTGGCAGGCAGCAAAGAGAATTTTGAGGTATGTCAAAGGTACCAAAATGTTTGGAATTTTATATCATGCCTCAGAACATTCAGATTTGGTTGGGTACACAGATAGCGATTGGGCTGGAAGTGTAGATGATCGGAAGAGCACTTCCGGTTATGTTTTTCATATGGTTTCAGGAGCCATTTCATGGGCTTCTAAGAAGCAGTCCATTGTAGCATTGTCTACAGCAGAGGCTGAATATGTGGCAGCTACAGCAGCAGCATGTCAAGCAGTGTGGATGAGAAGGATGTTGAGGAGCTTAGGCCAAGAGCAGGCAAAAGCGACAGTCATCTTTTGTGACAATAGCTCAGCTATTGCATTGTCAAAGAATTCAGCGTTTCATAAGAGAACGAAACACATTGATACAAGGTTTCACTACATCAGAGAATTGGTGAACAATGGAGAAATTGTCTTGGAACATTGCAGGACTCAAGAACAGATTGCAGACATCTTGACAAAGCCATTGGATCAGAAAAGCTTTGAATTTTTGAGGAAGTGTTTGGGTATGACCGAATGCCCAGCTGTTGAAATTAAAGGGGAGTGTTGAAGTTATAATTTCAACGCAGCCCAAAAACCACCAAACGAAACCACAAACCGCCCAGATGATATCGCACCACCTTCCAGCGAAAAGCTGTTTCCGTATTCTTGGCTCCGATGCGATTTGGTGAAGACGCGTGGATCTCACCTGACATCAGCATCTCTGACATATCGGAAGCTAAAGTTTTGTAGCATGAGGCCTTCCGATATTCTTCTCCACCGTTCGATTGCTTCCATCGCCCTCCACCGTCGATCATCTGAAGTTGCATATGGGCCCGCATTAAATCAAGGATTGCATAGAGTGAATGTCAAATTTTGGTTGACCGCGGTAAAAGTATTTATTGTATGGTTATTATGATTGGTAGGTGAATTAAATTTTAATGTTTTTATATGAATCGGAGGTATGGTGCATTTAAAGAAAGACATGGTCTGGTCAGTTAAAAATATTTACGGCACGTAAAATGTAATTGTGTTTTTTTTATTTTGTTTTCAAAAAATGAAAAGGTGTCGTGAGTTGACCATTTTTTGGTGATGAACAATATAACAAATGAAGAGTGCTCGTGATGTGGTTGTTGCTCAAGGGAAGAAAAGAACACTAACAGCGTGTAGAACCAGAGGTTGTATGCACAGCAGTGCACAAGATACATACTGTAATGTTTTGTTTTTGATTTTTGTAATGGAACGGTGAAAACGCAACGTGAAATGAAAACAAAGCCCGTAATGTTTTATGTGCTGAAGGTTTTGTAAAATCCATGAGCGTATAATGAATTTGTTGTTTTATGTGCTGAAGGTTTTGTAAAATCCATGAGCGTATAATGAATTTGTTTTACAGCAGTAAACTTATGTAAATTTTTATATTACAGCAGTAAAGTTTTTGTTACAGCAGTGAATGTAAAAGGGGATTTACAGCAGTAAACCCAGTTCAGTAAATTCTTAGAAATTTTTTATGGTCGTGAATTACTCTGTTTCTCTGTGAAATTTTTAAGCTTCTCTGTGCACACAAAGGATCCTGTGGAGGTAAAAGAGAGCACTGCCTCTTTGTTTAGTTTGAATCTTGGTTTTTGGTATTTTCCCATTTAAAAATACCCAACAAAAATTTACAATGCTACCTGCTATAGAATAATGGTCGAATTCTTAAGAAATAGAGCATCCTGCATTATAAAATTCCAAGGAAGAGCTACCTGCTATAGAATAATGGTCGAATTCTTAAGAAATAGAGCATCCTGCATTATAAAATTCCAAGGAAGAGTGCCCAAAAATTCGCTACTAGTTTGATCTTTAAGCTTTTATTAGTTTATTAGCATTTGTTGCTTGACGTTTTAATCACTATTAGAATTTTAGATGAACAATATATAAAATGTATGACGGATCTATCATGTACAACAATATGATCTGAAATCCTTTGATTATAATTATATATGAACTGTATAGAAAAAAATATGTCAGATCTGTTCTACACAACAATATCATCCAATTTATTTTTAAATGTGTAGGATTATATTACAGGGATACTACCTAAATGAAAATCAAATTGGCAACTTTGAAATCTATAATTCATTAATGCTTTATTGCATTGTTAACATTGAACGAAATATTCCTCTCACCAGTTATGTTTTTATATTGATAATATTTTAATAGTTTAAAGAAGGCACAATTTAGCCCAGAGAATAATGGAAAATTTGGTAGGATTTTGAGAAAATACTGCAATAACTATTGAAAATTTAGGTTATAATTATCAATTTCAGAATTTTGGAGGCTCTAAATTTTTTTTTGATAATACTGAATCCCTTTGGGCCATCAAAAAACATACCTCCAAAATTAAATCTGTTAAAATTAATTCTTTACGCCCAATTTCAACAATGCCAAATTGTGACCTAAACAACCCCTTCTGCATTTCTTGATCATTCTCCAGTCTCACAGACCTATTATAAATTTATTTGTTACTTCTCGTACTGCTGACCCGCGCCTTAAAATTATGTTACCTACATTTAATTCTACCCCAAATATTTCTTATGGTTTTCCAATTCATTTATTATGTCTTAATTTTTAAGATAAAAATCTTGGTGTGGTACAGTACCATACCAAGATTTTAATATTTTATAGTAATACTTTTGATATAGTGATTCAGAATAGCATCTAATTGATCTTTATGAGCTACGTAAAGAGGAAGGAACGACAATGGAGTGCATAAAGAGTGAGTATGTTAACCAGTTTCAGAAACCAAAATGTTTTTACGGTGAGAAATTATTATAAAAAAATGAAGAACTTTTGTAATAGATTGGCCCCCAGCTATATTTAATCTTCTAGGTAGTGTATTTACACAACAATGTATAAGTAAACTGGCCAAAATGTCATGAATATTTACGTTTCACAGAGTTGAAATATTTTGGCAGATCTATTTTATCCCTATTAATGTCATACTTTGTACCCTAGACTTATGATATGTAGTTCATCAATACTACCACGTCCTAATGGATTGGCCACCTGCAATGGATATAGAAAAGATTGTTCCCGAGGATAAAGTGAAAATCGAGTATGATCTTAAACACTTTCTTAATATTTGCATTCTATGAAAAAATCTTAAATAATGTTGTTGCTCCTTCATGAGGTCAGGTTTGAATGGTGTGGGGACACTCCAATTAATAGGGTCACGACAAGGTGTCCATTCATATGATGGTTTATTTCATTTTGATGTCTCCCCTCCAAGTTGAGGGTGATCTTGCCCAGTGATTCCCAAGATGAATCTTGGCAGGACCACCATAGTCATTGTATCCAAGTTGACAATTTGTGTATCTCAACCTATCTTGTATCGGTCTTCCCAATTCCGGTCATTACAATTTTTTTGTTTGTCTCTAGCTCTATTTCTTTAATTGTATGTGTTTATGGTAATAGTAATAAATTATGGGCATTATTTTCAATCGGTAACTAATTAAATAGGAGTAGTCTACCTAGGCGGAGGAATGGCCCGTTTTCCGGTGCTGTCCGGAAAAACCTCCGGCTCCGGCCACCGCCAATTCCTCCGCCAATCTCCGCCACCTTCCTCGAGCTCCGCCCAGCGCCGCCGCGAGCTCCGCCCAGCTCGATTCCGTGAACTTCCAAAGATTAACAAAACAGCGATCCGTGGCGCAATGGGAGCGCGTTTGACTCGAGGTCGGAAAAGTTACGTGTTCGATTCACGTGGGGTTCAATTTTGCGAGAACTGGTAACTGGTAGCTTCTAGTTTCAGAATCAAATAGGTTTTAAATTATATTGCAATATTACTTTTTACAAATATTTTGATAAGTAGCGCTCGACTCATACTAACCCTACGTACCGCCCGAAAAAGGGGCACATAAACAGTAAGTCAGAACGGACACGGTCGGGTGTGACAATTTCCGAAATATAATGCTCGAGAGGAAGAAGTGTGATCACTGAACTGAAAGGCCGAAGTTCGAAAAGAAAACGAACGGGATTTATATTTAGAGGGAAGGATTACTGATTTAAAAAGTTTAGGCTCTATGGACTCGTCACTAAAGCTTTGCCTTGTTTCATTTAAGAATTTATGAAAACAAACTTCTTCCCAGTTCTCGCAAAATTGAACCCCACGTGAATCGAACACGTAACCTTTCCGATCTGGAGTCAAACGCGCTACCATTGCGCCACGGATCGCTGTTTTGTTAATCTTTGGAAGTTCACGGAATCGAGCTGGGCGGAGCTCGCGGCGGCGCTGGGCGGAGCTCGAGGAAGGTGGCGGAGCTGGGCGGAGGAATTGGCGGCGGCCGGAGCCGGAGGTTTTTCCGGACGGCACCGGAAACCGGGCCATTCCTCCGCCTAGGTAGACTACTCCAATTAAATATGATAATTAAATATTATTATATATATAAATTCATTTATTATATTAGATTTTATGTATATTACTAGAAATATTAAAGTTATTAACATTTAAATAATAAAATAGCATTTGATAAAAATAATGATATTAGTAGTAATTAATGTTATTAATAACACATTATTATTAACAAAATAACAATATTATTATTATTATTATAATTAATAATAATAATATTAATCTAAATAATATTAAAAACATATTAATAATACTTTTAATATCATTAATAATTATTAAAAAAATATTATATATAATATTTTAATTAATAGAAATATTAATCAATACATTACTATATTAACTAAAACATTAATTTATTAATAATTAGTTTATTAATACAACACTTAATATGTAATTTAATATTATTTTATTAGTATTTAATTATGACACTCACACACACACACACACACACATATATATATATATATATAAAACGTATTTCACTATAGTCAAGGTCAAGCATAATCTAACCACGATCAAGCATGATCAAGTATCATTATTGTGATTGGCTATGGTTAACTTGAGCATAGTTAATCATAGTCACCTACGATTGAGCATAGTTAACTATGGTCACCATGGTCAACCATTGTCAACTATAGTTGACTTAAGTTAGCATGGTCGACTATCGTCAACCATGGTTGAGGGTTTGGAAATGAATAGTCTGAGTTTTCTGTTTCTAAAATGAATGGTAGAGCTTCTATGAGACATGTTAGGTGGCAACAACAACCATTTCAAATATGTACATGAATTGTTTCAAATTTTTCCATGGACATATTGGTTTCAATGGTAATTGAAAATAAAAATTTCATTGTAGGGTTTCTAATATTAATCCCTTGTGTTTATTGATTTGCTGGGTTTATAATATTTATAATCCATCACATTTATTTTAGGATTTATAATATTTATGTTGGGGTTTATATACCTTTGGTTTATAACTTTTATCCCTTGGGTTTATTATTCCATTGGGTTTATAATATGAATCCCTTAGTTTATTGATCTTAGGGTTCATATTGTTAGGGTTTAATATTATTCAACAATGGTCAACCATAATCAACCATGTTCAACAATGGTCAACCATTGTCCAACGTCGCATTGTGACAAGGATTATCTCAATATGAAAATCAATTGTGGTCAAGCATGTTTATTTTAGTGTTTTTAATATTTGTCTTAGGGTTTATATACATTGGGTTTATAATATTATTCCCTTAGGTTCGTAACCACTTGGGGTTTTAGTATTAATCCCTTGGGTTTATTAATCCCCTGGGTTCATTATTCCTTTGGGTTTATAATATCAATCCCTTGGGTTTATTATTCCCTTAGGTTTATAATATCAATCATGGTCAGCCATCGTCAATCATAGCCAACCATGCTCAACCATAGTTGAATTTTGCATTGTGACAAGGGTTGTCTCACCCTGAAAATAAACCATGTTAATTTTAGTGTTTATAATATTTACCTTAGAGTTTATATACCTTGGGGTTATAATATTAGTCCCTTGGGTTTAATATTATTCCCTTGGGTTCATAATCCCTTGGGATTTTAGTATTAATCCCTTGGGTTTCTTTTTTCCTTCAGTTCATAATATCAATCCCTTTGGTTTATAATATCAATCATGGTCAACCATGGTCGAATGTCGCGTTGTGACAAAAATTGTGTCCATATAAAAATCATGGACAACCATGGTTAGCCATGGTTGATCATGGTCAACCATGTTTTATAGAATCAAGCATGGTCAACCATGGTCGAATGTCACATTGTGATAAAGATTGTCTCAATATGAAAATCAACCATGGTCAACCATGGTCCAACATCACATTGTGACAAATATTGTTTCAATATGAAAATCAACCATGGTCAACCATGGTCCAACATCGCATTGTGATAAGGATTGTTTCAATATGAAAATCAACCATGGTCAACCATGCTTATTTTAGTGTTTATAATATTTATCTTAGGGTTTATATACCTTGGGTTTATAATATTAGTCCCTTGGTTTAATATTATTCCCTTGGGATCATAATCCCTTGGGGTTTTAGTATTAATCCCTTAGGTTTATTATTCCTTTTGTTTATAATACCAATCCCTTGGGTTTGTTATTCCCTTAGGTTTATAATATTAATCATGGTAAACCATTTTCAATCATATCCAACCATGGTCAACCATGGTTGAATGTCGCATTGTAACAAAGAATGTCTCAATATCGAAATAAACTCCCTTGGGTTTAATATTATTAGCCTGGGATCATAATCCCTTGGGGTTTTAGTATTAATCCCTTAGGTTTATTATTCCTTTTGGTTTATAATACCAATCCCTTAGGTTTATTATTCCCTTAGGTTTATAATATTAATCATGTTAAACCATTTTCAATCATATCCAACCATGGTCAACCATGTTTGAATGTCGCATTGTGACAAAGAATGTCTCAATATGGAAATCAACTCCCTTGGGTTTAATATTATTAGCTTGGGATCATAATCCCTTGAAGTTTTAGTATTAATCCCTTAGGTTTATTATTCCTTTTGGTTTATAATACCAATCCCTTGGTTTTATTATTACCTTAGGTTTATAATATTAATCATGGTCAACCATTTTCAATCATAGCCAATAATGGTCAACCATGGTTGAATGTCGCATTGTGACAAAGAATGTCTCAATATGGAAATCAACCGTAGGAAACCATGGTCAATCATGGTCAACCATTATCTAACATTGCATTGTGACAAAGGTTGTCTCAATATTCAAATAACCTATGGTCAACCATGGTCCAACGTCACATTGTGGCAAACATTGTCTCGATATACAAAATCAATCATGGTTAATCATGGTCCAAGATCACATTGTGACAAGAATTGTCTATAATATTTATCTTAGAGTTTATATAACTTGGGTTTATAATTATACTCCCTTGGGCTTAATATTATTTCTTTGGGTTCATAAACCCTTGGGGTTTTAGTACTAATCCCTTGAGTTTATTATTCCCTTTGGTTTATAATGTCAATCCCTTAGGTTTATTATTCCCTTGGGTTTATAATATTAATCACGATCAACCATGGTCAATCATAGGCAATCATGGTCAACCATGGTCTAATGTCACGTTTTGACAAAGATTGTCTCGATATGAAATTCAATGATGGTAAACCATGGTCTAACATCGGATTGTGACAAGGATTGTCTCAATATGGAAATCAACCATGGTCAACCATGGTTATTTTTGGGTTTATAATAGTTATGTTAGGGTTTATATACCTTGGGTTTATAATTTTTATTACTTAGGTTTATTATCCCCTTGGGTTTCTAATATGAATCCCTTGTGTTTATTGATCTAAGGGTTCATATTCCTAGGGTTTAATATTATTTAACAATGGTCAACCATAATCAACCATGTTCAACCATGGTCAAACATAATCAATCATGTTCAACAATGGTCAATCATGGTCCTACGTCACATTGTGACAAGGATTGTCTCAATATGAAAATAAATCGTGGTAAACAATGTTTATTTTAGTATTTTTAATATTTATCTTAGGGTTTATATACCTTGGGTTTATAATATTAGTCCCTTGGGTTTAATATTATTCCCTTGGGGTTTAGTATTAATCCCCTAGGTTTATTATTCCTTTGGGTTTACAATACCAATCCCTTGGGTTTATTATTCTCTTAGGTTTATAATATTAATCATGGTCAGAAATTTTCAATCATAGCCAACCATGGTCAATCATGATTGAATGTCGCATTATGACAAGGATTGTCTCACCATGAAAATCAACCATATTTATTTTAGTATTTTATAATATTTATCTTAGGGTTTATATATGTTAGGTTTACAATATTAGTCCCTTGGGTTTAATATTATTCCCTTGGGTTCATCATCCCTTGGGATTTTAATATTACTCCCTTGGGTTCATAATATGAGTCCTTTGTGTTTATTATTACCTTAGGTTTATAATATCAACAATGGTCAACCATAGCCAACCATGGTCAACCATAGTCGAATGTCGCATTGTGACAAAAAAATTCTCCATATAAAAATCATGGGAAATCATGGGCAATCATGGTCAACCATGGTCAACCATGGTCAATCGTGGTCAACCATGGCTAAACATCGCTTTGTGACCTATTTTCTTTATATGAAAATCAACCATGATCAACCATGGTCCAACGTGCATTGTGACAAATATTGTCTCGATATGAAAATAAACCATGGTCAACCATGGTCCAACATCACATTATGATAAGGATTGTCTCAAAATGAAAATTAGTCATGGTCAACCATGTTTATTTTAATGTTTATAATATTAATTTTAGGGTTTATATACCTTGGGTTCATAATATTAGTCCCTTGGGTTCATAATCCTTTGGGGTTTTAGTATTAATCCCTTCGGTTTATTATTCCCTTGGGTTCATAATCCCTTGGGATTTTAGTATTAATCGCTTGGGTTTATTATTCCCTTGGGTTCATAATATCAATCCCTTGGGTTTATAATGTTAATCATGGTCAACCATGGTCAATAATAGCCAACCGTGGTGAACGATGGTCCAATGTCACATTGTGACAAAGATTGTCACAATATGGAAATCGGTCATGGTGCAACGTCGCGTTATGACAAAGATTGTCTCAATATGAAATTCAATGATGGTCAACCATGGTCCAATGTCGCATTGTGACAATGATTTTATCAATATTAAATCAACCATGGCCAATCATGTTTATTTTAGGGCTTATAATATTATGTTAGGGTTTAGATAACTTGGTTTTATAATTTTTATCCCTCGGGCTTATAATATCAATCCCTTGGGTTTATTGATCTAAGGGTTCATATTTCTAGGGTTTAATATTATTCCATTAGGTTTATAGTCCCTTGGGATTACCATGCTTGAATGTTGCATTGTGAAAAATATTGTCTCAATATGTAAGCACACCATGGTAAACCATGGTCCAACATCGCTTTCTCACAAATATTGTCTCGATATGAAAAAATAATGGTCAAGGATGGTGGACTATCGTCCAACATCACACTGTGACAAGGATTGTCTCAATATGGAAATCAACCATGGTCAAGCATGTTTATTTTAGGGTTTATAATATTTATGTTAAGGTTTATATACCTTCGGTTTATAATTTTTATGCCCTTGGTTTATTATTCCCTTGGGTTTATTGATCTAAGGGTCCATATTCCTAGGGTTTAATATTATTCCCTTAGATTTATAGACCTCTAGGTTTACCATGGTTGAATGTCATATTGCCACAAAGATTGTCTCAATATGGAAATCAACCATGGTCAACAATGGTCCAATGTTGCATTTTGACAAAGATTGTCTCGATATGAAAACCAATCATGTTCAACAAAGTTTAACCATGGTCCAACATTGCATTGTGACAAGGACTTTATCTATATGGAAATCAACCATGGTCAACCATGTTTATTTTAGGGTTTATAATATTTATGTTAGGATTTATATACATTGCATTTATAATTTGTATCCCTTGGGTTTATTGTCCCATTTGGTTTATAATATTAGTACCTCAGGTTTATTGATCTAAGAGTTCATATTCCTAGGGTTTAATATTAATCCCAATGGTAGTTATTCCTTTGGGTTTATAATATCAATCATGGTTAACCATGGTCAACCATTGTCTACCATGCTTTATAAATTCAATGACGGTCAACCATGGTCGAATGTCGCATTGTGACAAATAGTGTCTCAATATGAGAATCAACCATGGTCAACCACGATCCAATGTTGCATTGTGACAAATATTCTCTCGATTTGAAAATCGTTCATGGTCAACCATGGTCTACCATCACATTGTGATAAGGATTGTTTGAAAACAAAAATCAACCATGGTCAACCATGTTCAATGATGTCTATTTTAGTGTTTATAGTATTTATCTTAGGGTTTATATACCTTGGATTTATAATATGATCCCCTTAGGTTTAATATTATTCAACCACGGTCAACCATGGTTAATCATCGTTAACCATGGTCCAACGTCGCATTGTGATAAAGATTGTCTCAATATGATAATCATAGTCTACCACGGTCAACCATGTTTTGTAAAGTCAAACATGGTCAACCATGGTTTGTATAATCAAACATGGTTTTCTATGGTCAATCATGCTCAACCATGGTTAAACGTCGCATTGTGACAAAGATTGTCTTGATATGAAAATCAGCCATGGTTAAGCATGGTCAACCATGGTCTAATGTTTCATTATGACAAGGATTGTTTCTATATGAAAATCAACCATGGTTAAGCATGTTTATTTTAGTGTTTATAATATGTATCTTAAGGTTTATATGCCTTCGGATTATAATGTTAGTCTCTTGGGTTTACTATTATTCCCTTGGGGTCATTATCCCTTGGATTTATTATTCCCTTGGGTTTATTTTTCCCTTGGCTTCATAATATCAACCCCTTGGGTTTATTAATCTAAGGGTTCATATTCCTAGGGTTTAATATTATTCCATGATTAATATTGTGTTAGGGTTTATAATATTTATGTTAGGGTTTATATATCTTGGGTTTATAACTTTTATCCCCTTGGTTTATTATTCCCTTGGGTTTATAATATCAATCCCTTGGGTTTATTAATCTAATGGTCCATATTCCTAGGGTTTAATATTATTCCCTTAGCTTTATAGACCCCTCACTTTACCATGGTCGAATGTTGCATTGCCACAAAGATTGTCTCAATATGTAAATAAACCATGGTCAACCATCATCAAGCATCGTGTTTTGACAAAGATTGTCTCGATATGAAAACCAATCATGTTCAACCAAGTTTTGAGCATGGTCCAACGTTGCATTCTGACAAGGATTTTCTCTATATGGGAATCAACCACGGTCAACCATGGTTAACCATGTTTATTTTAGGGTTTATAATATTTATGTTAGGGTTTATATACATTGCGTTTATAATTTTTATCCCTTGGGTTTTATTATTCCCTTTGGTTTATAATATCAGTACCTTGGGTTTATTGATCTAAGGGTTCACATTCCTAGGGTTTAATATTATTATTATTTAGTAATATTTAATTAAGAATTTTTTATTATTATGTAATAATAATTAATTAATTAACTGTTAAGTATTAATTATTATTAATAAATTACTATTAACAATATTATTATTATTATTATTATAAACTAATATAAATTATAAAATATAAATATAAAATATTTTTATTTTTACTTTTCTAAAAAAAATATTAAAATTAATTATTTTTTTAATCAAATGAGTAATTATTAAATTAAATTTTATAAAACATAAAATAATAAATTATAAAATATAAATATAAAATATTTTTATTTTTACTTTTCTAAAAAAAATATTAAAATTAATTATTTTTTTAATCAAATGAGTAATTATTAAATTAAATTTTATAAAACATAAAATAATAAATTATTATTATTATTATTATTTAACTGAATATTATTATTATTATTATTAATGGTTTGTGTCATAGATAGAAATGAATCCTTATACCTATATCAACCATATTTACTAAAATAATTATTTTTATTAAGATTATTATTGTTAATTAAATTTACTATTATTATTACGAGTTAATATTATTATTAAATATTTAAATTATATTAAATAATTTAAAATTAAACAATATTAAATAAAATATTATAGATTAAATTAATATTATTTTAACATATAATATAATAATCATAAATATATAAATTTCTAATAATATGTGTGTTATATTTATATAATTATTAATAATTAGAAATAGTTGGTTTTTAAAAAAATACACATAATAATTATTAATATGTTTGATACATGCCTATGGGCTTATATCAACCACATTGGTAAATGTGGTTGTGCTAGTTCCAAATCTATGTGAGATTCAGAGAATGTCCCACTAGATGGGAAAATTATGCTTTCATCATCCATTTAATTCCTATCCTATCTATGTCGTGGTGCTTCTGGTGGTGACTGGGAACCCTTCACCCTGGTCTTATGGTCGTTGCCACTCTCCTTTACTCGACTCTCATATTGCTCAGATTTGCAATGGACATAAGAGAAGTTTGTGTATTGAAGGCATCGTTTTTTGCGTCAAATACCACTATGGTTGCTTATTTTTTTGATAAGGATATTTGTAATTACGATGTCGGACTTCTAGCAATGACTTTGATTGCCATTTGTGCCAGTTATATTTCTTGGTCTGTTGTTGATAATGAAGGGGTTTTCATTTTTGCCCTTCTTTTAAATTTCTACTTGTTTGTGAAGGCTGTTCACACTGGATCCCTATCCTGCTTGGTTGCCTTGGATTTCGTTTACTTTTATATGGTTTCCGCGTGAGGGATCCTGCCATCACTTGATCTTGGAAAGATCCACCCCGAGATCTTCACAGAAACTTCACTGATCAAAGTTATTCCCTCCAAACAATAGGGTTGGGATTTTTTCTGAATGGACATCCAAAACCATTCTTCAATTCCTCTCCAGTGCATTAGGGGGACTCATGCGAGCTCAAATTCAACAAAATTCGGCTTACCAAGGGTCCTAGAGGATGGTAAATTACAGAGAAAAAGGTTATTAATTCTCGTGAATTGTAGCTTTATTCCGCTTCAATGGTTGACTTTGGTAGTTTGATCGAATTATGCAAGGCTTACACTGCAACATAATTCATTAACCCTCAACGAGCAAGCGACTTTCTCTTGACATAATAATCACCACCCCCAACGGAAGCAGCATCATTCCAAAAATTTGTTGGTTCATCCTCTCTGCGAGCTATCCCCCTCTGCAGTGGTTGATATCATCCGTAGCCCTTGGTTATGAAAAACAATCTATTGGGGAGATTACAATTAGGTTTTGTTTTCCTCTCTTCGGTGGAACGTCCATTTCTCTCAGGCACAATCGTAACACATATTTTGTGAATAGTTTTTTAAATATTTATGTTTTTGTGGGAAGACATTTTTTAAATCCAAGGATATTAATTTCTAAGGATTTAGTTAATGTCCATTGGTCGGAGGTTATAAAAAGGATTGTTTGTTGGCTAGTTATATTGGTTCGTGCATAAAGCTATTGGTATTGTCATGATTGGTCTTTCTTTGTAGCACTTGTGATTTTGTGAAAACACATTCATCAACTTCATCAAGATAGTTAAAATATTGCAGGAGCTCCATGAGAAGAAGGCAAAAGATGAACTTTGTAAAGAGTTCTTTTAATTGCAGTCAGTTGTAGCACTTTTGCAAGAAGAGAATGCAACTCTTAAGAATAGGATGCAAATTTCTTAGCTAAGAAAATCCAAAGGGTTGACCATCTATATTCAACCATGGAAAAATACTTCCAATGCTTGCAGATCAATTTTAAGAGAAGATTGACCTCCTTGATGACTTGCTAGAGTAAGTTGAGTCTTTTTCTTACTCAAATTTGAAAAAGCAACTAGAAGAGCAAAATAATCAACAAATTATGGAGATTGATTGTTTACAATAAACAATAATGGAACAATATCATTTTTTGGAACAAGATTATGATGCCTTGTCTCAACAACGAATTGAGAAGGATGAGGTCATTCAAAAGTTGCAAGATTCTAAGCAAGAACTTGAATTGGAAGTTAGTCCTCTTCTTAAATTTGAGATGACTACAATTGATATTAAGGGGCTAAGCTCTCCTTCTTCCACCCTTGATGATGTTGATTCTCATAAGACTAAAGTTGATGATCATGATGCATCACATGCCTTTGTCACACCTAGTTTTAAAAACCATACAACTGGTATTGAGTTTGGATTGCTGAGAAAAATGGAATATACTTGAGGAGGACTTGGGAAGAATGGACAGGGAATTGTTTCTCCTTCCTGGATATGCAGGTCTTGGATATGATCTTGCTTCTGCCTCATCACCTACATCCAACTATGAGGTGCTTGAAGAAAATGTTCATGTTAATTGTGATAAACATATTGATAACATTGTTGCTAATGTCATTCCAAATTAAAATGTTGTGACACCTAGCTTTGAATCTGCAAAAACAAAGATTGAGGCATCTCCACATTCTCATCAAAGGAAATCATCCAGGTTCCAACATTCTTGGTCAATTACTAGTCTTGCATTCAGAACATTACAAAAGAGACATGAAAGAATGAATTGTCGACCAATGCCGACCATCAGGATTGACTATGGATGAATCAATGAATGGTCTTTGCATGATTTGAACCAATTCTTGAAGAAATTATATCATTGTATTGCATTAATTATTAGTTTTTGATTGCCATTGTTCCCTTAGTTGTGATTGAGGGGGGAATTTGTTGACAACAAAGATTGTTGATTCTTGCTTCTTCCCCAATTGTGTTTTGGGGGGGTAGTTAGATGGTGACAAATATTGTTTCCATTGCTTTGTTGGAAATTGTCATCGTTTGTGGTTGATTAGTTTGATGGTGACAGTGTTAAAACAACTTCAAGAGTGTTGTTGTACTACATTTTCCATACTTACAAAGGTCATTGTTTGATTGTTGGTTGATGGTGTTTCTTTTGTTTGAAGCTCTTGTCCACTTTTTCAGTGGGGCCTATTTTATTTGAATATTTTTGGGAGAAGTTGATAGTGTTTTCCACCCTTGTGCCTCTACAACATTCCTACTTGAGATCGACCTACCTCATTGAGGTTTCATCTTCATAGTTTTGGTACTTCAACATTTGGTACTTCTTGATTGGAGTAGACCTATGTTCTTGCCATTCAGTGGATCAATATGCTATCTACAATTTCATATCCATGGTAATTTGAGCACTAGCATCTTTCTCTCTTTTGGGGGAGGGGTTTTTTCCTACAGGTTTTTCTAGCTTTATCTACTTAATGAGAGTTTGTACCTGGGTACCTAATAAAGTCTTGTTGTGAGGACCCATTCTTTGTTTTCTTTCTTCTTTAGTTACTCCCTCTGTTTTACTTAAGGGGGTTGTTAGAGTTGTCTTTTCCAAAGCCTCATTTCTCTATTAGCTAAGTATGGTGAGATGTAAGCTCACATAGGGACTTGAATTTGTCTAGTTGTCATAGTTATTCTTATCCAACACTTGGCACCTCAAGAGATAAGATCCCTCTTGCTGCTTGTTAGATGGATCTTGATTGTTTAATTATTAATAAATAATAATAGTAATTTTATTTCTTATTTTGTTTTATTTTTATGTAATTTGAAGAAGTCAAAATGTTTACATTACAACATCTCTTCCATACAAGGTTGGAGAACACCTCATAGTGAAATAATATTAAAATTCAAATAAACTAACAATGCAAAAAAAATTATGAAAATTAATCCAAACAAATTTGGAGAATGAAATTCACTCAAAAACAATGAATTTTCCAATTCAGGCATACATATTGTGTATACTGAAAATCTTTCCATAAAAATCACATAAAAAATATTTTGCTCAAAAACAATGAATCTAAAACAATGAATTTTCCAATTTAGACTATCCATATTGTGTATACAAAAAATATTTCCATAAAAATCACATACAAATAATTATACAAACATGAGACAATGATGGGGAATCAAGAATAAAAATGAATTGAATCCACAAAAAAGAACCATTCTATCAAAAGATAAATACACAATAAAAAATATATGGTAATAGATGGTTTTGACTTTTTTATTTCTTTCTCAAATTGCTTTTATATATATATATATATATAAATTATTTCTTTAATTTATTTATTTTCTTTGCCTTTTAGTAGTGGCCTATTATTGCAATTAAATAATTTATATTTATTTAATCATATTAATTTATTGTAGACTAAATTTTAATATATGACCTAATTTATTGTTCTGATCTTGTTATATTATTTTTATTTTTTATTATATATTTTGTATTCTTTAATTTTGATCATATATTTGAATTTTAATAAAATGGTATTTTTTTTCTATGATTTAATTTATTTTGATTCATTTTATATATATATTTTAATTAGTGTGAGAGATTTTTCAGCTAAAATCACATGGAGTATTATTTGTGGACGCTTTTCGAACCAACTAGTGTGGTATTATTTGTGGACGCGTTTTGGTTCATCGTCAATCTCGGCAAAAGGTCTTCAAAGGATGACCGATATGAATAATGATTTTAGGCTAGTAAATTGATAAAGATAGTTTGATTTAAGATTTTTAGGGTTTTGTTGGAAAACAGGGAAAGACAATTTTGGGTGCGGGGATGTGACAAAGATCTTTTTGGGGCAAGGCAGGCAATCGTGATGTCTTTAAAGGAATTGAATGGATACATATGACTGGTGAGGAGCTAAGGAGAGTGAGAAACTTCCAGGAGTTCTCCTTAAACAGATGAAAACATAGATATGAAACAAAGTTAAATGCAGAGCATACAAGATTATGAATTCTACCTCAACACTTCATTTGTTTAAATTGCAGAAGAGAATAGTAGGAAAATGATACACATAACAAAATTACAAATACATGAGAGAAACACACCATCAACACAAATAACCACAGTAATCCCAAATAGTGCTTCAAAACCCTCGTCTGCTTATCCCTCGAGAGTTCAACGATGAAAATGACTAAGAAATACATATCGATGAACCACACTAGTTGGTTCGAAAAGCGTCGACAAATGATACTACATGTGATTTTCGCTCTCTCACAATCTTGATATGGATCACAGAAGGCTGAACTCTATATTTTAATTATTTTTGAGTTTATTTATTTTTTCAATGTTTATTAGTTTTCTCTATTATTGCCATTAAATAATTTATATTTATTTTATTTTATAATTTTATTGAAAACTAAATTTTAATGTTTGAGTTAATTTATTGTTCTTGACCTTATTATATTTTTTTATTCTTTATTATGTATTTTTTATTTTTTATCATGTATTTGACTTTTAATAGAATGATCTATTTCTTTTCTTAATTTGATTCATTTTTGTTTTTTATGTTCTTATTATTTTGATTTATTAGATAATTTTTTAATTAATTTGTTTTTTAACATTAATTGAAATAATTTTTAATTTGTTTATTTTAATTTTAATTTATAATTTATCATTATATTCCCATTATTAGAATTTATTCTTTCTACCTAGTTTTCATTATTTATTCTCATGTTAGGATCAAAATCTCTATCTTAACCCTGAACATTAACTACAAAGATTAGATTGGCTCAGTGATTCTCATATGATGTTATTCTCATATAATGTTATGATCAAAATCTCCATCTTAACCCTGAACAGTAACGAGAATGATCAGATTGATTCAAAACGGTCTGCTCAGTAATTCTCATATGATTTTCAGAGAAAATTTTTCAATACAAACAATGAATTTGTCTGAGAGTTAGAGTTAACATTGTCTCCCAACCATCTGCCAAACAATATACTTGTAACTTGACTACACCGTTGTTAGTCGCGAGGTTTTTCAAAGCATTTTGGTGCTCCAGACATTTATCTGTTCCCCGATATTTTTTTTGATTGACCCATGAAAGCTTGCCATAAAAATATTGGCCATTGTGCGGTGGTTTTAAGATTTTTTTTTACTAAAATATTTCTTGTCAGTGCATGGATACATTGTGAGATCCTTTGATCCAGGTTACCAAACTTGTCATTGTCACGTAAGCGAACTGCAATTTCGGATTCGATTAATTTTTTTTTTTTTGCTTCCTCACAATTATCTTCAAACAAAGACATGCGAAGCTTAGCCTTTTGGTTCCATTACTATGGAATCTACCCCTCTACATGTCTTTTTATTTCCATCTGTATTTTCCTGGCTTTGTAGGTGTCTTTTTCCTTTCCAATAGCTCTGCATAGCTTTTTCTTTTCATCCGTATTTTCCAAAGGAAAATGGAGCTCCCAGAGGAGAAGCCGGTGAACAAGTTTAAATATTTTTTAATGCACGACGTAAAACCCTGGGATTCTGATGCCAACGAATTATATGGAATCCTTGTAGAGGCTTGCAGGAAATTAGGTGCACAACAAGACCAATATGATTACCACTTCAATGAAATAAGATGAAATTATTTGAGATAAGAATGGAATTTGAATACTAAGAATGAAATTCGTGCATAAATTGCACATACTCGATGACCACTTCTACCATGAAATATTAAGGGAACCACATGGTTTATATATTTCCTGTCATTATATGGATATGCTATATCTTTTGATCATTTGATGATCTTCTTGACTCATACTCTCCGTAGAATTTCTCCATGCACCCAACCTTACTCTTCACACCAACTCTGACAATAGTCTTTTTATTTATCAAAAATTGAATTGAACTACTAATGAAATCTCCAAAATCTACCACTTGCTAGGAATATTAAATAAAAATTGAATTGAACTACTAATGAAATCTCCAAAATCTACCACTTGCTAGGAATATAAACAAATAAAAAATGTAGTAAAAACTTAAACTCGCACCCAATAAATGAAAGAAACATATGAACACATGTTAAATGAAATCAAAGTCCACACACATGGTTGAAAAAAACAAAATTTATGCTCTAAAATAGATTAGGAATCGAAATTCAGTTCAAAAATTCAATAGAGAACCATTGCAGTGATTTAGAAAAAAATAGAGAGATCACAGAGCAATTACACACAACACCAAAACACACTTTGATATTTTTATTGATCACAACAGTTACACATACATAGCACATAAAACACTGACTTTGACTATAGATCATGACTATAGGTCATAAATAGGAAACAACTACTTCTAGATTGATGCTTGGGAAATCACAATGGAAACTCACAACAACAAATGGATACATTACTTCCAACACCCTCCCTTAATGCTTACATGGAAAATATTGAAAGCACATATTACAACAACACATATAATCTTTGTCTCATTTGTCTTCATCAACACTCACATCCACTCTAGAATTTCACAAACACTGCTCTTTCACCACTACATATTTGAGTTATCACTTGAACTCTATTTAAAATGTAATTGAGTGTGGCCATTGTTGATGAACTTATCAACAATATTGACACATGAGCTCCTCGGGGCTTCCGTGATAAGAGTCGTCAAGTAATGAACCATCCTATGGACCAACCACCATCTGTCAATATTTGGCTTTCAATTATCTGTCATTTGTTGGGATGGAGGTCTAGATACTAGATATTGAATGTGTTCAAAAGTTGATCAAACAACTTGACCTTAGAATGAGGGCTTCATTGGGGGAGAAATACCATACCACCTGCATTCATATTGTGGGATATATATTGAGGAAAAAATGACATAATATATTGAGCATATAATGGGGGTAAAAGGTTTTTATATTGGAAGGTGTAAAAAATGGAGCTTAAAGTTAATGAAAAAATATAAAAGGGTATAAAAAATTCTAATGAAAAATGTATACTCACAATATCTTGTGAAAGTAGGGGTATTTTAAATTAGGAAGGTGTATTGGGTTTGTATTGGTAGGAGGTTAAATAATGTGATTTTTAGAGGTATTTTCCAATATGTAGTCAAATTAGGGGTATTATTTAGTATGCCACGAACGTACGTGCTATGTCAAAGTTTTAGTGAGAGAAGACCCCATGGACCTTAATAACGCACAAGAATTGATGTTTTCGACATCAGGACTTCTAGTTTAAGAACAACTAACCCTTTTTATAACCAATAAAAACACACAAGAATTGATGTTTCAAACATCGCGGCTTCTAGTTTAAGAACCACCAACTCTTTTAATAACCAATAAAAACACAAACACCAACCACCAAAACATATAGAGAAAAAATTAAACTATGATTTATTGATCTGTGCAAATCAGATCAAATATAACAATAATAACTTTGCATATTGGTATTTTCCATCAAATTTGTAGCATTTGGATCTTGATATCTCGATAAACAATAACACAATATTTTATTAGTTCATATCTAGAATGAGAAATGCTAACATTCCACCTGCATGCCGCAACTTTACATCTTGCACCATCTGATAATATCGAGAACCACCATATAAAACATGTAGACATTTCTCTCAATTGTAGATCACACTAGATCAAACGAAATCTATGTTGATCCAACTTCTTCATAAGAAAATCTCCTCTTCTTTTACAAATATTTTTCCACAATGGAACTTCACACAACAACAACAACATTGGATCTTTGCAATTCTCCTTTGCATGCAACTATCCACAATCCACACATAAATCAAATATGCACACAAACAATAGATCAAACACTATATTAAACTAATATATATAAAAAGGAGTATCATGACTAAAATTGCATGATCTTAGCCCCTCTTGTGAGAGAGTCAAGGCTGAATTAGCTTTGATACCATGATAGAAAAAAATAAAGAGATCAGAGAACAATTACACACAACACCAAAACACACATGGTGATATCTTTGTTGATCACAATATTTAAACATATATAGGACATAAAACACTTCCTTTGACACATTTAGATCATGACTACAACTCATACATGGAAAAAAACAACTTCCAGATTGACGCTTGGGATGTATATGTTCCCTTTATTGGGATGTAGAGTGCCTCTAGACACAACCAATAGATTTAAAGAAACAATTTAATTAAATATTTGTGTAAATAAATGAGCTAAGTCATAGTTATTAATCTTAGTATGGTTGATTCCTCTTAGACATAATTATGTTTAAACGATATCCATAAATTAACCCATAACTATACTTAAAAATTCAATATGATTATGTTCGACCTATTTCTAATCATATCAAAATGTTTCTTATATTCCTTTACTATTTTGTGTTACGTAGTTTAAGTTTTGTTGAAGCCTCAGGCTTCTACTACTCCAACATGGAGGATAACCACTCGGTCCAGACATTAAGGCAACTCCTTTTTTGTTTGAAATGGTGGCTCCGACTGGGGATGATGGGACCAGTTTCCCAGTGTGGGTTTTAAATTGAGAGTGGGTGGTTTACGAGTGACTGTAATAGAATAATGATAACTTGAATGACCTATTCTATCATGCAAATCTCTAGCTAACTTAATCTAATATAAACCCAGGTATTTATGTATAATATGTGATCTACAAAGATATATGCTTGACATGTGATAATAAAGATCAATCACACATAAAAAAGAGATGATAACGTGTAAAGATAATTTTTTTAACTAAATAGTTAGTCAAAGAAATGTATAAACTATATCGCATATGTGATGATATAAATATGTGAAAATAAATAATCTCAGCTAGGCATCATATAATAGTGCAATTAATACTTTAACAGAAAAAACATATCTAATATACAATTTATGAAAATAAAGTGTTGTCACTAATTAAAGAGAAACAAGAATAATCACATAAGATAGAAGTACCATATATGTGAGGTTCTGCTCATTTAACTAATGACATAGATCAACTCCTTCTTCAAATCAAATTATCTTCCAAGTATACAAAAGTGCATCAACAAAGGCAAGTAGTCTGATATTTAAAAGAAATGATCATGTTCCATAATTTCACAAAAGCATTCACAAACTTAAAATAGTGCATTCTTTGCAAATGTTTTTGATAAAATTCTAGACTCTTCTCTTAATGCATGAGAAGGGTATAAATAATATTCTAACTAATGATCAAAAATAAATTATACAAAAACTTGAGGAGGTTTCAAAGAACCTTCCTCCTAACTAGTTAACTAACTCCAAAACTAAATAGTGGCTTGATGAGCAGAGACTATGATGATGATTTGATGTTTGCCATCTTGTCCTCCAAATCGCATATATAGGTCATCGATTTGACTTGAGGATGTGCCCCGAAATGTGTTCTGACATGTCCTGCAAAAATCGCATCTGTGAGAGGTGGTAGAGTATGTTGAGTCGAGTGGAGAGAGAAGTTTAAGGGTCATGATTTGACTATGTGGCTTGATGAGGTATTGCCAATACGACTCCCAATTGGTCTTTGCCAACTTTTGTAGGAATTTACAGGGTAAGTTCCTCAGAAAGAATACCAAAAGGACACCGCTCACAACCAGATCACAAATCAATACACCAGTATTTTTGACGTGGTTAAAACAGTCCACGGCCTGTCCCAACGTGGGTACTACAAGCAATTTATTAATCAAAGAATGAAAATTTACATAAGCTTCTCTCATGCACGGATTACCCGAACAATGACCCTCCATGCGCTTTAAATAGAACTCATGGACCAATCGGGTGTCAAGCCACGGATCAAGTGTCGGTAATACCGAGGAGAAAATGAACTGTCGGATCACTACATATCGTGACCGTCGGATTGTAAGTTACAATATGTACAACGGTAAAGAAACACACTTTACCTAACTCTATACCTAACTCTACACTAGACCAAGTTGAACTTAACTATATCCTATGTGTCGGAATATCTTAACATCCCCCCTTAAGAACAACTTGGGATAGGATTGAAGGATTTACAAATATGACACAATAGGAGAAGGAAGGAGGCACTAGAGCCTATCCCCCCTTAGTGACAACTTCCTGAACTCCAAGCATATATCGAAGTTTAGTGAACTTCGCCTCTGTGAGAGCCTTTGTGAAGATGTCTGCAACCTGATCATCTGTTGGACAATATTGCACTTCAAGAACATGGTCATGAATGAGCTTTCTGATGAAGTGCATGTGTAGTTCAATGTGTTTTCTGCGCTGATGCTGGACTGGATCTTTGCATAGCTGAATGGCACTTTGATTATCACACCAAAGTGTGGTTGGATGCTGCTGCTCAAAGCCAAATTCTGATAGGATCTGACGAAGCCACAAGGCTTCCTTACTAGCTTCCACAGCACCACGATACTCTGCTTCTGCTGACGAAAGAGAAATGGCAGCCTGTTTCTTACAAGCCCATGTAATAGGTCCTGAACCAAGAGTGAAGACATAACCGGCAGTAGACTTCCGATCATCAAGGTCACTAGCCCAATCAGAATAAGTGAAACCAACTAACAGAGGAGCTGCTTTGGCACTGTAATGAATCCCAAACTGTACTGTACCTCGAACATAACGAAGTATTCTTTTAGATGCTTTCCAATGACTTTCACAGGGGTTTTGCATAAAACGAGCAACAAGGCCAACATCAAAGGAAAGATCAGGACGAGTATGGGTTAAATACAAGAGTTTTCCTACAAGTTGACGGTATAAGGTAGCATCAACTTCAGGAGAAGTACAAGAGACTGAAAGTTTGACTCCAGATTGAAAGGGAGAAGGGACTGGCTTATAGTCTTCCACGTGAAAATGACGAAGAATATCACAAGCATACTTGGACTGGGAAAGGAAAATACCCTCCTTGGATTGCAAGACTTGAAGACCGAGAAAATAGTGTAAGTGTCCTAAGTCTGTCATTTCAAATTTCTTTTTAAGGCTGGTCTTCCTATGGTATCTTGCAGAGATGGTGTTTGTTCCAGATGTGTACTTGGAAAACATCATCGGGACAGTTTTGACAAACGTGCCTCTTGGCACGCCTCAGCCCCTTTACAGCTTGTGCACAGTGATTTATGTGGTCCTCTTCCTGTTGCTTCATTCTCTGGCTGCAAGTACTTCTTAACTTTCATTGATGATTTCTCCAGACGCACTTGGGTATACTTCTTAAAACTCAAGAGCGAAGTATTTAACACATTTTTGGCCTTCAAAGCCTTTGTTGAAAAACAATCTGGACATCAAATTCTTAAGCTAAGAACTGATAACGGTGGAGAATATGTTAAAAACACATTCATCAACTTTTGCACCGAAAATGGAATTCAAATGCAACATACTGTTCCATACACTCCACAACAAAATGGTGTAGCTAAAAGGAAAAATCGCACCTTAAAGGAAATGGCTAATTGTATGCTGCAATCTAAAGGACTCAGTCTTAGTTTTTGGGCCGAAGCAATTAATTGTGCAAATTATATAATCAATCGCACTCCTACTAATGTTCTAGAGAATATCACTCCAGAAGAAGCTTGGAGTTCCATTAAACCAGATGTAAGTCACTTTCGTGTGTTTGGAAGTGAAGCATGGGCCCATATTCCAGATGAAAAGCATAAAGCTTTAGAAACTAAGAGTGAGAAATGTACTTTTGTTGGATATTCTGAAGATGTAAAAGGTTATAGACTTATTCCATTTAAGTCCAAAAATGTTATCATTAGAAGAGATGTAAAATTTGATGAAAATAAATCGGCCTGCGAGCCTAGTCCGGCGGATGTGCCACCTCTTCCTATCTCTTCTACTTTTGAAAACATTTCTTCTTCAGATGATGAAAGCGAGGATGATAATCCTCCCCCACCTTCTCAGGATCCTCAACTTCCAAGATGGGTCCGTGCTAATCGGGATGCAGCAGGTGATCTTGCCGGTGATCCTACAGATCAGCGACGTACACGTTCTCAGTTTGAAAGAGCCTCTTCTTTACTAGCTCAAGCTCCAGTAAATCATGATCCTGACACTTTTGCAGAAGCTTCAGGCCATCCACATTGGGAAGCAGCTATGAATGAAGAATATCATTCATTGATGACAAATGATACATGGGATCTTGTTCCTCTACCAAAGGGACGCAAACTTGTTAGATGTAAATGGGTTTACAGAACCAAGTATGGACCAGATGGGAAAGTTGATAAACATAAAGCTCGTCTCGTTGCTAAGGGCTTTTCACAAGTTGAAGGCATTGACTACACTGAAACCTTCTCCCCCATTGCCAAAATGAACTCTATCTGCCTTGTTCTTTCCCTTGCTGTTGGATCAAGTGTCGGTAATACCGAGGAGAGAATGAACCGTCGGATCACTACATATCGTGACCGTCGGATTGTAAGTTACAATATGTACAATGGTAAAGAAACACACTTTACCTAACTCTATACCTAACTCTACACTAGACCAAGTTGAACTTAACTATATCCTATGTGTCGAAATATCCTAACAACTTTGTGATTACTTCCCTTTGAATTTCTTCCCTTTCCTTCCACCTATTATGCAATTCATTCAAATCGGGCAGTTCTTTCAGGTTTCCTTCTTTTACCAAGTTGGTGGCAAACAAAGTATGGTTTACCACCTTTACTATATTCTTTGACACCCCGGCTGCTCTTGCCACTGCTAGTTCAGCTTGTTTTATCCTTGTGTCCCAACCTATGAAAAGAATGTCCCTGTGTATCTCCTCAATATCAGGTAGATTGGCTTTCCTCCCCTTTTCTGTTTGTTTCCATTCGATGAACTCTAAGATTCTGGTGTTCAGATCAGTAAACTCAGTTCTTTGGTCAATCACTTTATCCGTTAGCTGTTCAGTAGTGATCAGATAAGGAGCGATATGTGACATCTTTTGGCGAAATTTTCTTACTGCTTCAATAAAAGAGAATTAAGCTCTAGCGCCTCTTTGATAAATTCCTCGACAGTAGGAACATCCTTATATTTTTCCATAGCTTGCTACAAGTCTTGGAGTTGCATATTTTTGGCCGATATGTCTGCTTCGTGGCTTATTTTCAGTACCTCCATGCTCTGTTGCAATTGGGCTAGCTACTCATCAGCCTGCCTGTTTACACTTGCCTTTTCTGTTTCGATTTGTTGCTCAAGCTGTGCAATCTTTTCTTCTTTTTCTTTCAATAAAAGAGATATTTCAGTAGCATTGTCCATGATAGAAGTTGTGTATGCTCCTATAAACTATGACAATCTCGTCAATTTTTCAGCTAGGTTGGAAGGGACGTCCTTCCAAACTATGTCCATTTTCTCATTCCTAGGCGGGAGTTTAGTTTTTTCAATCCTTCTCCTTCTCCTTTGTCTCCTTACTACAACCTTGTGTAGTGGGTTGTAGAATCCGTGAAGAGGAGGGATTTCAGTTACCTTCAAGACAATTTTTGATATGGGCAGAGCGGGGATGATTTCAGTCTACTCAGACATCGTCACTTGCTTTTCCATTGGTTCAGAGTCTATATTCTTCTGAACATGTATGATGAGCCCCAATTTTTGGTATAATTTGGGCTCATTTGGCCTACTTGCTTTGCTCAAACCATTCACTTTTTACTGCTTATGCATGCATTTCTTAGTTTATTCGTGTTGTTTGTAGGAAGAAGGGTAGACATTTTATCTACGTGACTAATGCATGATGCTTTCAGGTTTTTGGCATTAAAAGGGAGAAAAAGACAACGAAAAAGGAGACAAGGAGACAATGAGGTGGCACTGCTGGTTTTTAGAATGGGATGTCCACGGTCTTGGGGACCTTCCTTGTGATTCCCACCAAGAACTCCGAGCTCCAATCCATCTCCCCACCGAGCTTAGAAGCAGCCAGCTGTTCTACAGGAACAGCAGTTATAACTGTTCTACAGGAACAGTAGTTATGACTGTCCTACAGGATCAGCAGTTAAACTTTAGTTGGACAGCCGAGCTCCTAAAATCAAGGACATCTGTTGGATGATCATTTTTGCATAAATACTGAGGCCGTAGCCTTGCAGAGAAGCTTTTTGAACCTTGGCATTACTCTTGTAATTGGAAAGTACGAGCTAGAGCTCAGTCTTTGTTCCTTTTTGTAAGCCAATTTGGCATGACATCAGATTATGAATAAAGAAGGCAGAGTTTGATCTAGTTTTGAGTTTTCTCAAGGAGCTATAGCTCTCAGGTTAGGGCCCAACCTGAGAGCAATAGATCTCCTCAGTGTTGTAATGTGTTTGCATTTCGTTCCAGCACTTTGAGTTTGTTTATTTTCACATGCAATTCGAATTCACAGTTTGGTAATTTAGCCGTTTTCGTGAGCATAGATAGGACTAGTTTATGGTGATTTGCTTTCAGTTGCTTAAGTTTGATAGGAGGATAGATATAATCTCTTGGAGCTCCAGCAAAAAGGTTGAGGAAGTCTCCACTGCCATCTCTGTTTGGAGACTGGAGTGCAGCCTATACCAACCACAAAAATACGCAGTTCTTCACTTTATACATGCTGCAACATAGTCTCGTTTATGATAGATCTTTTCATGCACTTCACTCTTGCACCATACACCTTCATCACCGCTTCATGCACATTCCTCTACACGCTTTATATTGCTATTCATTGAGTTCTTAGCACAGGTAGAATCGGTTAATGAATTTTCATCTTGGTGACAGTCATAAGCCATTTGTTTCATTTACACTGCCCTTCATCGTTCTATTACCTTCTTCTTCGTCTTGATCACGCATGTAACCACATCCTTGACCTCTGCTCCGCTCTGTTATCTCCCAAACTCCTCCACTCCTCACGTAACTTCATTCTTTAGACATTTCATTGTTATAACCTTCCATCCATCAACCCACTTCATAACACTCGTTCTCCATCCTACTTCTCCACTCCTGAGCCATCACCAGCTTTATTCCTACCTTGCACATCTCCCCCTACCATTCCATCACTCCACCATCACTTCAAACACCCACGGTAGGTCATCATGTAGCAATTTGTAGACTTCCTGTAGAAACCCCTGCGTTTCCTGTAGAATCCCCTGCAGACATCCTGTAGGAGGCCACTCACTCGGTTGCTGAGCCTCTGAACATGAGGAACCTCTGTGGACTGATGCTAAGGATCTCTGGGGACCTCTCCTAGCCTCCCCAACCTTTCCCAAGCTTTCCTTCCTTCCGCATCACATCTGCACAACCAAACCCTAATAAGCACAAAATCACAATCACTCCATCCACTTAAAGAAAAAATACAAAAACATGTCTTTTAAGATGCAAGTAGACTAGATTCATGCATTTTCACTTATTAGAAGTAATGGCATCATTGGTAGAAGTTTCCTTTACATTCTTTGCATCATAGAGGTTAGACTAGTTAAATTAGGGTTTCCTAGGGTTTCCATGTTTTGATTTGCTTTCGGTTCATTTTTGCCAAGTAGATTAGTCTTCTTTGAGCTAGCTTTCGTCCATCATTTAACAAGCTTCTTCTGAGAGCCTATAGAAGTTGGCTTGAGCCCTAGCAGACTTGTGCCAGCTAACCAAGTGACAGCTGCGACAAGAGCTAGTACTTGTGCATACAGCACCACCGCTTCCAAGTTTGTACGAACTACCGGGTTGATAAAATTAAGAGACAGGAAACCCCAGGAGTTGTAGCATTATTGCTACAATACTGGAGCTCACCATCTTTTTGGCGCTGTTGCCGGGGAAGCGTCAGAGTATTAGCAATTGTTGCTTTTCTTCTACTTTCTTACTCTTACCTTCTGCTAAGTAGTTTACTTCATTTCCATTCTGCAAAAGTAGCATAGCATTTCCTGCTTTCATAGATTAGCATTTCCTGCTTTCATAGATTAGCATTTCCTGCTTTCATAGATTAGCATTTCCTTTCTGCAAGCGTAGACTAGCATTTCCATTCCTGCAATTTCATTTGAGCAGAGTAGATTAGTCCTTTCCTGCTTTCAGTTAATTTTGCATCTTTCATAGATAGTTGTAGATCAATCTGTCTCAGTTTTGCAGGTACCAAAAGAAAAGCAAAGCAAAAGCAATCAAAGAGAAAAAAGAAAGTCTTTTCCATTTCATGCCTCGTAGGAACCGAGATAGATCAGGCAAATTCCTACCAAACACCCCCACCACATCACTGAGTCACCCTTCTCTCCTCTTTGGTGACAGTGACCCAGAAGAACCTATAGGTGAACATCCTGAGATATCCAAAGATCCTATAGTAGAAGAAGAGTTAGAGACTACTCCATTTGAAGCTATGGCTGATAATAGAAGAGAAGATGAGAGAATAGAAGGTGCCTTCCCCATCCGAGAGACCAATGGAGAGATGAAAATGAAAAACATTAGCCCCTCCGCCTTACCTCACTTCCATGGGTTGACCACTGAAGATCCAGATACCTTCCTGTTTGAGTTTGTTGTCCTTTGTAGAACCTATGACTATACTGAAGATGAGCAAAAGTTGAAACTTTTCCCTTCCACTCTCAAGGATGCAGCACTACGCTGGTTCATGGGTTTACCTGGGAATAGTATCACTACTTGGGCTCAGATGCAGCAAGCTTTCAACACCAAGTACCGGGATTACTGTAGGTCCAAGGAAACAAAGGGGGAAATCTTTCGGATGTCCATGGGAAATGATGAGTCCTTAGAGGATTATGAGGAGAGGTTCCAACTAAGCTATAAGCGGGCCAGGTGCACACTTGACCCTGAATCCCTCAAGTTGGTCCTACTCCGAGGAGTCCCTGAAGACCTCTTAGATACCCTTCACATGCTAGCTGGGGGGGACATTTACCAACTGCCTTATGAGGACATCAAGACTGTGTTTAGAAACCACTCCAAGGCAGCTCGGAAACGAGGTAGAGGAAACCACCTCTCAACTAGTGTCCCTTTCTCCAAACATGAGCTTGCAAACCAATTAGAAGATCTTAAGAGTGAGGTGAGACAAACCATTGCCATGCAGCTTGATACATTCAGGATTCAGCAAAAGAAAGAAGAGGCTGAGAGAGCCTTGGCTGTCTTCTGTCCTAGGTGCACAAGGAGGCACCCTAAGAACGAATGTCCATTGCATTCGGTTGAAGTGTGTTTCGTTTGTGAGGAGGACCATCCCACAAATCAGTGTCCAACCTTACCTGGGTTTAAAGCCATGTACCAAGGGACCGAAGCTCCCACAAAGCCTCTCTATTACCTCAACCAAAGGAGGCCACAAGGATCTAGACCTTATCAGCAGGGGATGCAAGGGGCATCTCAAGCTTATTACAACCCCAACCAGTCAACTCCTATGCCTTCTTGGGGTCCCCCTGCTCATCCTTCATGGTCCATGCCTCCTCCATGGTCTTATCCACCTCAGTACCCCACTCAACCTACTTCTCATCCATATCACTCACATACCCAGCCACAGCCTCAATGGAATGCACCTCAGTCGGGGTGGAGGCCCCAATACAACACTCCTCCTGCCATTTTGCCTCCACCACCAGTTCAACCTCAACCATTACCTCCTACTCCTCCAAGGCAACCTCAAATGCCTGCTCAACCGAACCCGAACCCCAACAATAGACAGGCCCAGCAGGTATACACTGGGGAAACCTCATGCCCTACCTCTGCTGTGGAGATCCAGGAGATCAACCTTCGATCTGGAAAGACTCTACCAGATCGCCAACCTCCTCCCCCAGAGGATGAGGAAGATAAACAGGAAAGTGAACCAAAGGCTATTCCACCCTTTCCTGAGAGACTAACAACCACCACACAACCTAACCTAGGAGAAGATGAGCTTTTGGGTGAGCTCAAGCAATTGTGTGTAAAAATCCCACTTCTCCAAGCCATCAAGGATGTGCCAATATATAACAAGCTGGTTAAGGAGAAGTGTTTTAAACACCTAGGCAGACGGAAGAAAGATGCCCCAACTATCACTATCATAGGACAACTGTTTGACCTTATGCTAGGACAAGTCATCTGCCCAAAGTACCTAGATCCTGGAAGTCCTGTAGTAGATGTTCACATCAATGGCACCATTATCCCCCACACCTTGATTGATCTGGGGGCGGCCATCAATGTGATGACCAGGGATACCATGCTTAAACTCAATCTTTAGGGTTCCTTGAGGAAGACCTCGACAGTACTGCAATTAGCAGATCGCTCCATCATGACTCCCGAAGGGATTGTGGAGGATGTCATGGTCTCCATTGATTCTTGGGAATACCCTGCAGACTTCCTGGTTCTGCAACCAAAGGCCAAGCTTACTGGATATCCTCTCATTTTGGGAAGGCCTTGGTTAGCTACTGCAGATGCTTATATAAGTTGTCGGGCAGGAAACATGACCATCAAAAATGGTCCCATGTCCAAGCAGCTAGTCCTATACCCTCCTGTCCAACCTTCTTTAGAGCATGATTTACCACTCTGGTTGGAAGAAGGAGAAGAAGACGAGGTGTACTCAGCACCTCTGTGCACCTTAGATACCTCTAGAAAAGACCCCCCAACCGAGGATGACTTGATCGAGGCCTTGATCCAGAATCCACCTTCCAGTGCACTACCCTTAGAGGAATTGGTGGAGGATGCCCAAGCTAGCACCTTAGTGGATCTCTGTACAACCAACCCTGTTACTCCCAGAGTCAAGAATGTGGAGTTCGGCCCTGAGAAAGCATTGAAGATCAGCTCCTCCCTATCTCCTTCCCAGGAAAAGGAGCTGTGTAGTCTATTGGCCAACCACCTAGATGCTTTTGCTTGGAGCTATAAGGAAATGAAAGGAGTCCATCCTTAGGTCTGTACCCATCATATATACATCAAAGAGGATTGTAAACCGGTTAGGCAACCTCAGAGGAGAATGAATCCAGCCCTTAAAGACATTGTCAAGGAAGAATTGCATAAACTGTTGGATGCCGGATTCATCTATCCCATCTCAGATAGTGAATGGGTGTCCCCTCTAGTGTTGGTTCCCAAGAAAAATGGGAAATGGAGAATTTGTGTGGACTACCGAGAACTGAACAAAGCTACCAAGAAGGACCATTTCCCTCTACCTTTCATAGATCAAGTGTTGGATGGACTGGCAGGAAAGAAGTTCTTCTCTTTCCTGGATGGGTTTAGCGGGTACAATCAAATCCAAATCAGCCCGGAAGACCAAGATAAGACCACCTTCACTTGTCCTTGGGGTACCTTTGCCTATCGAGTCCTTCCCTTTGGGCTATGCAATGCTCCTGCTACCTTTCAGAGAGCTGTCTTGAGCATCTTCTCGGAGCTGGTCCATGATGCAGTGGAAATATACATGGATGACTTTACTCCTTATGGGGCCAACTTCCAGGAAGCATTGTCCAACCTGGGGAAAGTCCTAACCAAATGCACCGAGATGAACTTGTCCCTTAGTCTTGAAAAATGTGAATTCCTAATGACTGAGGGGACCGTGTTAGGCCATACCATTTCTTCCCAAGAATTACAGGTGGATCCTAACAAAATTGCTCTCATCAAGAGGGTTCCACCTCCTCAAAAGGTAAGGGATGTCCGGAGCTTCTTGGGATTAGCAGGATACTACCGGAGATTCATTAAAGATTTCAGCAAGCTAGCCTCGCCATTGTTTGGTCTATTGGCAAAAGATGTGGAGTTTAAATGGACTGACGATTGTCAGAGGGCTTTAAATGAATTGAAGGACAAGTTGGTGTCAGCCCCAATCCTGAGAGGTCCAAACTAGGCCCTACCTTTTCACATCCACACTGATGCCTCGAACAAAGCCATAGGTGCAACTTTAGGACAAGTTGAGAAGAAACTTCCATATGCCATTTACTTTGTTAGCAAAAACTTGTCCAAAGCTGAGCTGAATTACACTGTAACCGAGAAAGAATTCTTGGCTGTGGTCCATGCATTGAACAAGTTCCGACATTATATTACTGGTTACCAGACCTTTGTACATACTGACCATGCTGCTATTAGATATTTGATGAATAAACCAGATGTGAATGCTCGTATTATTAGATGGTTACTTTTATTGCAGCAGTTTGATCTAACCATTGTTGATAAACCAGGTAGAGAAAATGTTGTTGCTGACTTTTTATCTAGATTGGATTTGTCTGCAGATGAGGATGGAACAGTGGACAATCAGATGCCTGATGAACATCTGTTTGCTATTTCAGTACTCTCTCCATGGTTTGCTGATATAGCAAACTATCTTGCTTCAGCACAGTTCCCTCCACACCTATCTTCCAGAGAGAAGAGTAGAATCATCAGAAAAAGTGCCTCATTCACTTGGATCGGGGGCAATCTGTTCAAGCTTGGCCCCGATCAGATCTTAAGGCGTTGTGTAAGGGAGGAGGAAGTCTTTGATATCCTCCTCACTTGTCATGATGGGCCTTGTGGAGGGCATTTTGCAGCAAAGAGAACTGCCTTCAAGATCCTGCAGGCAGGCTACCATTGGCCCACACTTCATCAAGATGTCAGAAGATATGTCAGTCAGTGTGACCAATGCCAAAGAATGGGGAAACCGACCCAAAGGGATGAGATGCCTCTCCAACCTCAAGTGACTCTTGAGCCATTTGAGAAGTGGGGCATGGACTTTGTGGGCCCAATCAACCCCTCTTCGAGGCAAAGGACTTACATCATTGTGTGTACTGACTATTTGACAAAGTGGGCAGAGACCAAAGCAATCAAAGCAGCTACAGAAGAAAAGGTGGCCGAGTTCCTAAGAGAGAACATCTTCTATAAGTTTGGCTATCCAAGAGAGCTGGTCACCGATCAAGGGAGCCAGTTCACCTCCAACCTGGTTGAAGATCTCCTAGCTCATCACAAGATCAAGCACATGACTTCCACCCCTTATCACCCTCAAGCAAATGGGTAGGTGGAAGTCACCAACAGAGCATTAGAAGGGATCTTGACTAAAGTGGTGAGCAGCAGCAGAAAGGACTGGGCAGATTGCCTGGTAGAAGCCACATGGGCCTACAACACCACTTGGAAGACCACCACCGGTTTCACACCATATGAGCTGGTCTATGGGAAGAAAGCTTTGCTGTCCATTGAGTTTGAATACAACACCTTGAGGATGGCAGCTCAGCTGGACCTAGATCTCAGCCATGCTCAACAAGAAAGGCTGCTGCAGCTGAATGGCCTAGACGAGCACCGCATGCAGGCCCTCCTTCACTCAGAAGTGGTTCAACTTCAGAGGAAGGTGTGGCATGACCAACATCTCCATGACAAGCAATTTCAGCCGGGAGATTGGGCTTTGTTGTATGATTCCAGATACAAAGATTTCAAGGGGAAGTTGAGAACGAGATGGCTAGGACCATAGACAGTGGAGAAATGCCATGACAATGGATCTGTCCTCATTCGAACCATTGATGAGGAAGCCATTCCCATGCTTGTCAATGGGCATCGATTGAAGATCTACAGGAGACCTCTCTCAAGACAAGAGTTTATCAAAACTATGGAGAAATCTGTATTGGTCATAGAGAAGGGTTCTGCCTCTGCCTCTGGCACACCCTAAAAAAAATATCTGAAAAAAAAAAAGAAAAAAAAAATAAATAAATAAAGATCCTTGGGTGAAAACCTCTTTGAGGCGCCCAAGGCAGGTAGTAGGGGTGAAAACCTCATTGAGGCGCTCCTATTGCTTTTGTTTAAAAAAAAAAAGAGAAAAGGTTGAAAAAGATCCTTGAGGGAAAACCTCTCTGAGGTACTCAGGGCAGATGGCACGGGTGAAAACCTCCTTGAGGCGCCCCTGTTATCTTTCGAAAAAAAAGAAGAAAAAAAGGAAACACAATAAGCAAAATATGGTAAAAATTGCAGGTTGCAGATGCTCTATGGAGAAGAGGAAGCCCCTTCAACTCACAGCCAAGGGTCCTTATCATGCTGTCAAGGAACCTCATCAGTACCTCCTCCAAGAGCACCCATGTTTTTCAAGGTATATGCAATTTTATCATGGTTTGAATCCTCTACAGGAAGCTGCTGTCTTTCTACAGGAAGGCGCAGTCTTTCTACAGGAGGGCGCAGTCTTTCTACAGGAAGGCGCAGATTTTCTACAGGAAAGTGCAGACTTTCTACAGGAAGGCCGAACTTTCTACAGGAAGCTCTGTGTCTACAGGAAACTTCCTGTAGGAGTTTTGGACGGCCAGAATTCATCTTAAAAAGAGATTTCGCGACCATGGATTGGTTTGGATGCATGCAAGCCTCTGTTGGCATCCTTGCACGTTGCTGTCACCATGCTCCACCACCCGTGTCGACATGCGGCCAAGTCCCTGCACAAACAAAGAAAATCGATGAGTTCTTGCGGGAAAGCCATTTCCAAAGTAACAAATGATGGAATCTCATACCGCATGCATCAAGAGCTCCGGGATTGTGATCAAGAAGCCAGAACCGCCATCGTGCAGCATGCACCGAAGGAGAAAGGACTGTTACGAGACCCCTCGCAGGGATCCTGTAACAGTTCAACCTGCTCGAGTGGATACCATTCCCAGCACCGCCATCCGAAATGAAACGCGGGCGCATGCAAGCAAAACCACCCACTCCAGCGTTGGCAGCTTGTACCCACGAGCTTCCGGGTCTGTGTAAGTCGCACGCAGTAGGTAGATCTACTCACCATCGTCCGAGAACTGGAAAAATCGTGTGTAGCCGTGCAGGTAAGTGTCTCCACCCTTCCTTCCATCAAATCGCATGAATCTAACTTTGAAATTGTTTGCAAAGCGTAAAATTGAATGGTTGAGCGGCCGTATGGCCAGTCGACTGGCCACGTCGGCTAGTTAAAGTGTAATTGGATGTTTGGGTGGCGGCCACGACAAAGAGAATGAACGGCATGCACGTGGGAACACTCTCGTCAGAAGCATAAGTTTAACAGGAAAGGCGGCGGCAAATCTGTGGGAATGAATGCAGCAGCAAGTGAATACGCAGGCGGAGGATGGATGACGTCGCCCAACGGTCCGGTGGGGATAGCTCATCCCCCGCGCCACGGATTGCGCCGATTCAAAATCCAATCGGCTAAATCATGCGCATGCATTTATCATCCAACACTTCAACTCGGATAGCTATTCTGATCTCCTCTGCACTTTGATACACCGAGTTGTTGGCTACCAGAACGCTGGTCAAGCACACCGCGAGCGCGGCCAACTACATTCCTCCCCGAGAATTGTGCACGGCTTCTACAGGAACGCAGTTCTACATGAGCGCAGTTCTATAGGAGTGCAGTTCTACAGGAACGCAGTCTACAGGAACGCAGTCATCTACAGGAAAGCGGGTGCCTCGCGAAAAAAGGTGGCCAATTAAGGAGGTAACCCTGAACTCTTAATGTAACTGGTTATTAGAAGTGGCAAGACCATCGTCCACGGTCGGGTTATAAATATATTGGTGGAATTGTTGTTTCTTGTGCCGTTGCTACCGTTCTACAGGATGTTGGTATAAGTAGTCTGTGTTGAAATTTTGCATGTGCATGCTCTGTCTTCATAGACCAAATCTCTTTTGCATCTGCCACCTTTAGTTAAAACGACCGTGTTCATCATGCCGGGTGGGTTTATAAGACGAGAGCCCACTGATTCAACTAACTTAAGGAGAAACCCGGCAGTGGTAGAGCTCTTCACCAGAGCACAATGGATGCCTTTTTGTGATAAGCTACAGGGCTACGATGATGAAGTAGCCGAGGAATTCTTGCAGGCTTTGAAGCCTAAATCCCAGACGCTGGCCACAGTAAACTTCAGAGGTCTAAGCCTCAAACTCACCCCAGCACATATCAGTCGGATCACAGAACTTCCTATGGGTCTACCGTGGGATAAAGAGGAGAGAAAGCAAAACTCAAGCAGGCAAGCAAGCGGAAGTGGAGACACCTGTGTCTACAGGAAAGCAAAAACAGGCTTCTATAGGAAGCCCGAAAACACCAACTCAGGCTTCTACAGGAAGCCCAAAAATCATTGAAAAACAGGCTTCTACAGGAAGCCCGAAAACAAAGACAAAGGCTTCTACAGGAAGCCCGAAGATCACTGAGAAACAGGCTTCTACAGGAAGCCCAAAAGCAAAGACCAAGGCTTCTACAGGAAGCGCGAAAATCATTGGAGAACAGGCTTCTACAGGAAGCCCAACAACGGAGACAAAGGCTTCTACAGGAAGCCCGAAAGTGCAAACACAGGCTTCTACAGGAAGCCCGAAGACAGAGACAAGGGCTTCTACAGGAAGCCCGAAATTGGAAAAAGGGGCTTCTACAAGAGGCCCGAAAGTCATTGAGAAACAGCCTCCTACAGAGAGTTTGAAGGCAGAGAGAGGGCCTTCTTCAGAGAGCCCAACGGCGGGAAAGAAAGAATCTTTTACCGGAGGCCCGGAAGTGGGCAAAGCAGGGTCTTCCACAGGAAGCCCGAAATCTGAAAAGGAGGGGCCCTCTACAAGGAGCTCTGAGAGAGCAAAACGCAAGAAAGAGAAGGCTGGCATTCTCGAAAAGGAGGCAGCAGCGGCACTGGCTGCCCTCAGTACACCTTCAAAACCGAAGGAGAAAAGGAAGAGGGAGACCCCTCTACCATCTGAAGCCAGGAGAAGCAAGAGGATGACCACGGGCAAGCCACAGCCTCCACCCAGCAGCCAAACCACTTCAGGGGACGTCCCTACTTCACCCAGTGCAAGAACCCCCTCTAAAACATCAGCCACCCCCGAAAAGGGGAGCCCAAAAATAACTTCCTGGACACGAAAAATAGGCCAGTCGCCTTCCGAAGCCCGGCTCAAGGAAATAGGAAAGGGGAAGGAAGCATCACCTTCGTCCCCACCAGGGGCAGCAAAGGCAGGGCCACCAAAAACGGGAAAGGAAGAAGCGCCACCCTCGGCAGAAAAGGCAGAACCACCAAAATCAGGGGAGGAAAAGCATGCTCCGGGATCTAGTTCTCGGCCAAAGACGAGGAGCCAGGGCAAAGTTGCTCAAGGATGAGCAAATAGTTTAGCTGGGGGGTGATGATGAGCCCCAATTTTTGGTATAATTTGGGCTCATTTGGCCTACTTGCTTTGCTCAAACGATTCACTTTTTACTGCTTATGCATGCATTTCTTAGTTTATTCGTTTTGTTTGTAGGAAGAAGGGTAGACATTTTATCTACGTGACTAATGCATGATGCTTTCAGGTTTTTGGCATTAAAAGGGAGAAAAAGACAACGAAAAAGGAGACAAGGAGACAATGAGGTGGCACTGCTGGTTTTTAGGAGAGGATGTCCACGGTCTTGGGGACCTTCCTCGTGATTCCCACCAAGAACTCCGAGCTCCAATCCATCTCCCCACCGAGCTTAGAAGCAGCCAGCTGTTCTACAGGAACAACAGTTATAACTGTTCTACAGGAGCAGTAGTTATGACTGTCCTACAGGATCAGCAGTTAAACTTTAGTTGGACAGCCGAGCTCCTAAAATCAAGGACATCTGTTGGATGATCGTTTTTGCATAAATACTGAGGCCGTAGCCTTGCAGAGAAGCTTTTTGAACCTTGGCATTACTCTTGTAATTGGAAAGTACGAGCTAGAGCTCAGTCTTTGTTCCTTTTTGTAAGCCAATTTGGCATGACATCAGATTATGAATAAAGAAGGCAGAGTTTGATCTAGTTCTGAGTTTTCTCAAGGAGTTATAGCTCTCAGGTTAGGGCCCAACCTGAGAGCAATAGATCTCCTCAGTGTTGTAATGTGTTTGCATTTCGTTCCAGCACTTTGAGTTTGTTTATTTTCACATGCAATTCGAATTCACAGTTTGGTAATTTAGTCGTTTTCATGAGCATAGATAGGACTAGTTTATGGTGATTTGCTTTCAGTTGCTTAAGTTTGATAGGAGGATAGATATAATCTCTTGGAGCTCCAGCAAAAAGGTTGAGGAAGTCTCCACTGCCATCTCTGTTTGGAGACTGGAGTGCAGCCTATACCAACCACAAAAATACGCAGTTCTTCACTTTATACATGCTGCAACATAGTCTCGTTTATGATAGATCTTTTCATGCACTTCACTCTTGCACCATACACCTTCATCACCGCTTCATGCACATTCCTCTACACGCTTTATATTGCTATTCATTGAGTTCTTAGCACAGGTAGCATCGGTTAATGAATTTTCATCTTGGTGACAGTCATAAGCCATTTGTTTCATTTACACTGCCCTTCATCATTCTATTACCTTCTTCTTCATCTTGATCATGCATGCAACCACATTCTTGACCTCACGTAACTCCTCCACTCCTCACATAACTTCATTCTTTAGACATTTCGTTGTTATAACCTTCCATCCATCAACCCACTTCATAACACTCATTCTCCATCCTACTTCTCCACTCCTGAGCCATCACCAGCTTTATTCCTACCTTGCACATCTCCCCCTACCATTCCATCACTCCACCATCACTTCAAACACCCACGGTAGGTCATCCTGTAGCAATTTGTAGACTTCCTGTAGAAACCCCTGCGTTTCCTGTAGAATCCCCTGCAGACATCCTGTAGGAGGCCACTCACTCGGTTGCTGAGCCTCTGAACGTGAGGAACCTCTGTGGACTGATGCTAAGGATCTCTGGGGACCTCTCCTAGCCTCCCCAACCTTTCCCAAGCTTTCCTTCCTTCCGCATCACATCTGCACAACCAAACCCTAATAAGCACAAAATCACAATCACTCCATCCACTTAAAGAAAAAATACAAAAACATGTCTTTTAAGATGCAAGTAGACTAGATTCATGCATTTTCACTTATTAGAAGTAATGGCATCATTGGTAGAAGTTTCCTTCACATTCTTTGCATCATAGAGGTTAGACTAGTTAAATTAGGGTTTCCTAGGGTTTCCATGTTTTGATTTGCTTTCGGTTCATTTTTGCCAAGTAGATTAGTCTTCTTTGAGCTAGCTTTCGTCCATCATTTAACAAGCTTCTTCTGAGAGCCTATAGAAGTTGGCTTGAGCCCTAGCGGACTTGTGCCAGCTGACCAAGTGACAGCTGCGACAAGAGCTAGTACTTGTGCATACAGCACCGTCGCTTCCAAGTTTGTACGAACTACCGGGTTGATAAAATTAAGAGACAGGAAGCCCCAGGAGTTGTAGCATTATTGCTACAATACTGGAGCTCACCAATGTAGAGGATTTTGATACTCCATAGTTTCTTGGGCATCTATCGTCTTGGGAGTGTCTTGTAATTTCTTATTGAATTGATCCCATTCCCATTCTAGACTGTTGCCTTTGATCTTCAAAACAATTTCTTTGGGTGGGGTACTCATTCCCTACTTTTTGGTTGATTTCCTGTTGGTTTCTGTAGTAGACTCGTTGTCTTGGGCCTTCTCTATGTTCAGTGCTTTCCCTGTTTCTGCATGAGACTCTAAGCGAGAATCAAGTGCCTCAATATTGACAGTCACATTGGGAGTAGGCTTGTCCTCGATTTTCAACAAATGTAGTGGGATAACCTTGAGCCTTTTGTTCCTAAACTCCTAAAAGCTCTCAAAATCTCTAGGACTCAGATTTTTCCTCGCCCATTCAAATAATTGTTTGAAGGATTGAGCCGATTGTAAAAGGTCTTCAAAATTATTAGCCTCATGGTTATAAGGCTTGATCTTTATCGAAGTGGTGATATTGTATGCTATCTTGTCTAGATCAAACTACCTTTTGAACAAAGTATGGAGCCCGAGACCTTCCAGGCTTACTGATTCCTTTATAGCATGATTAAAATTTGCTAAGGAGAAAGAACCGCACTTGATAGGAAAATACGGCCATAGAAACTTCTTGCTTTCTTTGAGAACTTTCATCAGGACTTTTCCCATAGTCTGGTGGGATATTTCTCTTGCTAACAATTTATCAATACAGAGGGAGGACATGTGGGTCTGCTGTGCTACCAAAAACCCTAGTGTAGGTGAACAATTCTTCAACAAATTTTTTTTCGACAACCAGAAGGTCTGTAGCAGCTTATTCAAAAAACTTGGGGGATTTCTTATTGAAAAATAATTGATACAGTGGAAAAATAACAACATGACATATTTTATAAAAATGGGGCACATAATGGGATTACCAAATTTGCTTATGGTTGAGATGGATAGGTTAGGGGTCCTGCAAGGTCCATTTCCCACCCATGATTGGAAATTTAGTGCAAAAATAGATGGCGTCCATAATGTAGGTACTAAAATAGAATGGAGGAAGGTTCTCTGGAGAGGAGGATATCTTTTGTCGATATTCGGTGATGATGGTGGCTAGGTTATCAAATAGGATGGTGGCCCAATTCATGATGTGGGAATTAACATAGGCATCAATCAGAGGAATCCATTCTATGGAAAACTTAGCATTATTAGGTAACCTGTATAGTCTACATAACATAGTAGCTGCATAGTTGTAGAGATTCGCCAAAGAGGCTATAGGATACATACCCGATTTATTGAATTTGAACATGTTCTCCAATACTTTCCAATCCTGAATCATCTTGAGGGGTTCTTCATTCTTCTTCGCGAAGTTGGCCATGTATGTCTTATCATATATATCCTGAGGGTTAGGTATATGATACATTTGCTTCAGGTCCTCTTCTTTGAATGGCCTCATGAGTTCCATTCTCGAATTCCTGAATTTCCTATCTTCAATGGTGAGGTTGTCCACCACCCACCTGATCATATCAGTGTATGGGAGGATTTTAGCTCTCGCTCCTATCCTATGAAGGAAAGAACATGCAACATCCTTGAATTGGAGCCCCGAATGTCTTATTGAGTCAGTTTTTGCTCTTGTGACAATAATCCTTGGACCCTCGTCCTCAAGCCTATTGTATATCACCTCCTAGGATATTGCATCTTTGTCAATGCTGGAGACCGTATCAGAGAATATAGGAGACTTTTCTGTAAGATCAGACTCTGCAATGCTCAACTTTTTCTATTTCTGCATCACCTTCCGTAATGACATATCTTTTGTAGCTTGCGTGAAATGGACGAGATATATCATCACAGACAATATTGGGCGATTAAGGCTGAAAGCTTTGTGAAAATACTTTGAATCGTGGGAGGATTTCAAATGAGCTATTCAGCATTAACTATCCATAACATGCTAAATCATTACCTCTCCTCGGGCTGCTAAATATTAATACTAATTACCCTGTCAAATCGTTCATTATTATATTTAAAACGCAGTTACTTCCCACATGTGCTACTTGATTCATGCATCACAGTTTTTAAAACAATGTTATATAGCGTTACTTGTTCATAGTGAGAAATGCGATTGTGGATATCGCAATATCGCATTTCGCAAATCATTGGGAGATGACATTGTGGCAGGTATTTTTACTTGCGACTATCGCGAAATGTGATTTGCGATTTCTTAAGGGGTTTTGCTCGGTATTTTGCAACGGGAGGATTGATCGCATATCACAATTTCTTTAAGGTGTTTATAATCATCACATGGAAAAATGCAATTTGCGATCTGCGATGGGGATCCTAAACTTGGATGGTTCTAAGAGTTTTTTCAAGGCAATTTCTTAGATTTAGGATTTATTTTCTAAAGACTAAAAAAAAATTAAAAAGGGTCCCCAATTATATGTCTAACATTATCTATTATTATACATAAATGAGGGGGTTGTTTCATAGTACAATAATTGGCGATTCATTTGGGAGAGCCAGTTGTCTTTGATTGGTTTTTTGAAATTTCTAGAACTTTCAAAGTAAGAAGATTTATAGGAATAATAATTACATAAGTTATAAAGTAAACAACATTTCTCTAGAATAAGAATCACTTACCTAGTCTATTTATTCAATTGCTTTACCCTTTATAGTGATAAAAATACAAATGCCTTCTCTAGTCAATACTAAGATTTTAAAGAGATATAACAGGTGTCTTTCTACATATTAGTTTTTGGTTTTTTACTCATTTATCACAGATAGAGCCTCTGTTGCCAGTAGGCATTCATAGCCTCAACAGGGTTATATTTTAACCAACAATGATTCATTGTCCCATTTGAAGCAATTTTCAAAATTCAAAATGATATTCACTTGCTTCCAATCTCATTTGGATCTTGTCTTTTTCTTTTTTGTTTCTTAAAATACATTGTCTAGGCTTGGTAACCTAATAATGACAATGCCACTCACTGGTTGTAACTAAACTGAACAAGCTGGCTCTTGATGAGACCCCTTTTCCTTTGATTGATTAGATCATTGGCTATTACCATGTTTTTGTATACAGTTTTGGTAATATCAGTTTAATTATTTCCCTATGATCATGGTAAACAAGCTCATAATGAGACTTATTATCTTCTAAGTATTTTATATTTTAGAATTACACTCTGAAAAAGGAAAATTTTATCAGATGGGGTGAATCATTGGTTCATTTAAGAGTTTTGGATGATAATGATAGAGTTTTAAGATACTAATCTGCAGAAAGTCCTTACTAGGTTAAAGATTATTTTCTTGACTGATAACATCACATCTATACTTCGTAAAGGTAAGAGTTTGTTAATAGAATAAATATTTCAGCAAGATCAAGTTATTCCAAAGAAATCAGGCTCACTCTAATACTCAAATGTCCTAATTATTTCTTTAATTTTTCCTACTTATAGAAGAGAAAAATAAAAAATATTATCAAAGATTTTATTTTGAAAAACCAAAAGCAAATACTACTTAACTTTTATTTTGCTAAGAATTCTAAAGGGAATATGATACAAAATCAGAAGAGGTTATATTCTAGGAAAAGTATTTCTTGAGAATTTTCCCATTAACAGGCAAGGAAACTGTCCTTCCTGATAAGTCTTGTAAAAGAAATGTTGATTGACCAATTTTATCAATGACTTGGAAAGGGCCAAGCCATAGTCTTTGGAATTTTGTATGTTTACCTTTTTCCTTGTGTGATTTGTCCCATTTCAAAACCACAATACCTACTTCAAAACTTTTATGACTAGAAGAGGTTTTACCAAAATACGATTTGACTAATTGCTGATGATGGAAGTGGGTTGCTTTAGCCTTTTCTCGTTCTTCCTCTAGTTTAATAATCTGGAATTGATTTTCTTCCAAGGAGGAGGAAGGGTTTTCATTGATGAATTGCACTAGGGCAAGATATGGAATTGCTATGTTTGTGGGGAGAATAAGTTCTTTTCCATAAACTAAAGCAAAAGGAGAAGAACCAATGGAGGCCTTCTGTGTAATTTTATCTACCCAAAGAGAAAATGCCAATGCTTTGTGCCAATTCCTATGATTTTGGTCAATAGTCCTTTTGATAATTTTGATGAGGTTTTTGTTTGTCGATTCTACTAGTACATTACATTGTGGATAATAGTTTGTTGAATACTTTAACTTAAAACCTCTTTTCAAAGAAAATTATACCATTGTAATTCTAGAGAAATAAGATGCATCATCAACAAAGTTGTGGTTAAGCCAAACCTGGTAATTATATACTGATCAATGAAGTCCGTAATGCTTTCTTTATTAGCTATCTTTAGGGGGGTAGCTTCCACCAATTTTGTAAAATAATAAATAGTTGTAAGGATGTATTTGTGTTTCTTGGAAGAGTTAGGAACAATCTCACCAATTATATCTAATCCCCATTGTTTGAATGGTTGTTGGATGTTCAGTAGTTGCAAAGGGAATGTTTGCTTCTTTTCTCTTCCAGCTATAGTTTGACAGGTTTTACACTTTCTTGCATATTCATGCGCATCCTTGAATAGTGTTGGCCAATAATAAACATGCATGGAGGATTTTGTGAGTTGTGGTGTTTCCTCCAAAATGTCCTCCATCCGGTCCATCATGTAATTCCTGCATGACCTTTTCAGCTTCAGGTTTTTCTAGGCATATTAACAATACTAAATCATATTTTTTTCTAAACAATACATCATTGATTAATTCATACTGATTTGATTTCAACCTTAAAGCACACTTTTTTTTATAATTGAGATGCATAGGGTCATATCCATTCTTCAAATAAAACTTCAAATCAACATATTCCGATTATGCATCAATGAGGCTTACCTCTGAAATCTGCACTTCATTACCTTAGCCTTCTTCTACTGATAGGTGAGAAGCTCCAGCCAACATCCTGGAAAAATCATGGCCCCTAACAATTTTAGCTGGCTAGATTTCTACATCGTACTCTTGAAGTGCAGTAACCCAATTGGCTCTTTTCTCCCCTACTTCTCTTTGTATCAATAATTTCCTTACTGTAGGGTAAGGTACTACTATTTTTGTATGGGCTTTAAGAAGAAAAGGTCTAAAATGTTTCAAGGTTTTAAAAATAGAAAAATCTTGTTTCTCAATAGCTTAATAATTTAACTTAACACCTTGAAAGTTAGAGATGAAAAAAGAGATGGGTGCCTCAATATTTTGTTCATTTAGCTATGTTAAAACTATTGCATATGATGTATCAGATGAAAAAGTATATAACACAAAAGGTTTTAGAAAGTCAGGGGTTGTTAAAGAAGGAGCATTGATAATGGCTTTTTTAATCAACCCAAATGATTCTCTTTCATGTTTGTCGCATTTGAAGACTGTGTTTTTTCTTATCATTGCTTGAACTCGTAGGAAAATCTATGAAAAGTCTGGATCAAATATTTTTACAAAATTAATTTGGCCTAGGAACGATTCCATGGTCTTGTTATTATGTAGGAGAGGAATTTTTTCAATCTCTTGGACTCTATCAGGATCGATGTAAATCCCTTTGTTGGACACTATAAATCCACACAGTTTTCCTTCTGGTAAAAAAAGTAAGATTTTTTTGGATTTAAGGAAATGTATATGCTTCAGGTCATTTAAATGATTGTTTCTATCCTTAGAATAGATTTTGATGTTGTCTAGGTAAATAACAACTGATTTATTAATTAGACCTTTGAAAGCAATGTCAATAGCACGTTGAAATGTAGAACCTATGTTTCTGAGTCTAAAAGGCATCTTCTGATAAGTGTATGTTCCCCACTTGGTCCTGAATGTTGTCTTTAATCTATCATCTGGATGTATGAGAATTTGATTGTATCCTAAAAATCCGTCTAGAAAAGACATTAATTCAGAACCTGCAACTGATTGCAATATTTTCTCCATAATAGGCAGAGGAAAGTTATCCTTTTGACAAGCTTTGTTTAGATTTCTAAAATAAATACAAATCCTAATATCACCATTCTTTTTCCTTACAAGGACCATATTCAATAGCCATTTTGAGTTTCTAACAAGAAAGATTATTTTGGCTTTGAGGAGCTTGTTCAATTCAGATTTGATTTGACTTTCAAGGTTTGAGTGAATTTTCCTAAGCTTCTATTGTACTGGATTTTCATTTGAAGTCATCGGTATGGTATGTTGAATTACAGAGGTATCATAGGTCTTGAGATGCGCATAATCCCAGGCAAAGACACCTTTATATGTTTTTAACAACTTAATGAATGATATCCTTTCTACAGATGATAAACCAAGACCTAGGTTGACATTTTGAGGTTTTTCAGTTGAGGTTTACCAATTCAAATCTCAGAGTGGAACTCTGAATTTTGGAGTTGGTAATTTTCTTGAATCTATCCTTTAAATCATAGAGATTTTGCATCTTAACTAAAGACTTTGGTATTGGGTTTTGACCTTGTTTATGGTTGATTTTTAGATCATGTTCATGTTCATCTATGATATGTTCCTCATAAGACCCTTCTGATGTAAGGAAATTGATTATATCCACATCATTATTAAATACTCTCCAATTTGTCACATTATCGGGAATGGATGGCCTAAAAACTAACTCTATTGAAAATCTGTACGGACTAAATTCTTCAGAAGGTATAAGCTTGGATGCCACATTAGCCAGTAAATCAGCACTTGTGTTTTGCAATCTGGGAACTGAAGAAATGTTAAAAGTAGTGAAATGAGAAGTAAGATTCTGGGCAAGAGATTGATAATGTTTAAGGTGCCCAGACACACAATGAATTGTATTTCTTACATGTTTAACAATTATTTCAGAATCCCCATATACTTGCAAATATTTGACATTAAGGCCAATGGATTTATACATCCCTTGAATTAATGCTTCATATTCTGCGGTATTGTTGGTGCATTGAAATTCAAGTCTATAGGCTAACATGGTTTTCTCTCCTTGCGGGTCGATTAGAATACATCCTACACTTGCACCATCTTCAGATTTGGAACCATCAAAATAAAGAGTCCAAAATAATTATTTACCTACAATTTTATCTACTATATTAACACACTTTGAAGCATCTGTTTGTGAAAAAATCTCTATTTGAGACACTACAACATCGTTTGAAAAAGGGGACCTTTGAGCATTAAAAGATCCTAAGAATGACTCAGCTGAGTAATTACCAATGATATTATTGGTGAAGGAAATAGGTTCATTTGTTCCCTCAAGATCTGTGACTGTGTATTTCATGAAATTTTCTCGCTCTACTCTAATTTGATTTGGCTTACCATTGTGTGGTATCCACATGTGAGACCAGTCAGCTGCATGCAACTTTTTTGACCAATCCCTTCTTAGAATTAAACCATAAAATTCAGGGATGTCAGCCACTAGAATATCAATTATTTGTGAAACTTTAGGATTAGAAGAAAGCCTAATTGAAACTGATGCTACTTCTCCAAGTACCTTTACTTTTCTTCTGTCCAATTCAACTATGTTTACTATATATTTTTGAGGTGTAATATTCAGTTTGGTGCAAACGATTCTTGGCATAATATTTGAAGGGGCACTTGAATCGACAAGGAAAATATGGACATTTCTATTGAAAATCTCATAAATAATAAGAAATGGAGGAGCATGAGAGATGGACCTATCACCGATCAGGACTAAATCTATCGTATTTACTTTGTTTGAAGATAAGGGAGGTTTTCCCATATCATATGCAGCTTGAGTAACTATTGTAGGTGGTAGAGGGGGCATAGGAACTGCCTTTAATTATCTCAATATAATTTTCTATTGCTGCTTGAGTTTAGTGAGTTCGTGCAAAGAAATGTTTTCTCTTATCTTTTTCATATGTTCAACTATGTTGTATTCCACTATGTCTGAGATTACCAATGTTTTGGAGGCATTTGGAGGATCTAGTGGAATAAGGTTAGTTTGACTTGTCTTAGATTTCTTACTTACTGTTTTCTTCTTTACAGGAGTAGAAGTTTTTTGTCTCTGATTTGTGATAGACATATCAAGAGAGTTTTTACTTCTTGTAGTTACTAGCATAGCTTGTGCTTCTTCTTTAATTGGGAAAATGAAATCCCACATTCCATTTAATTCAACCTCTTCTTCTGTTTCAGCTTCCTCTTTAGCTGGTGAGTCTTCTTCTGTCTTTGGATCAGATTCAACATTTGAAATAATATTGGGTGGTTGTGATGTAGAAGAAGGGTTTCATTTAAATGAGCAAAAATGTTTCTTGGGAGCAGAGGATTCTACAACTTGTTTTTTGATTTCAACCATTTCATTGGACATGGTTTTTAATACTTTTTGAAGGCCTTCAAGATCGAAAGGGTCATTTGAAGTTTTATTTTTGGAATCATCCTTAAATGTTACTTTCTTTGATTTCCTTTCATCTGTCTGTGATATTTTTTCTAAAGAAATAATCCTTCTTTCTATAGACAGGGCTTCTTTTATGTTTTCTGCAAGGGTTACCTTATTGGCTCTATCTACAGAAATTGCAATATTAGAAGGAAGAAAGGATATATACTATTCTATTTGTACATCTACTATAGGTTTTGAGGCATCTGGGATTTTGTTTAGTAACTTGTTAAATATGGAGTTGAAGTCTTTGATCCTTTCATCTGAATTTGATTTTAAGTTAGAAACATCATTGATTAAAGATGCAATGGTCCTGTCATCACCAAATTTTGCAAGAAATACTTCTTGAAAAGTATCCCAGTCTCTTATTGAACCTGCTGGAAGGGAAAAATACCAAGATCCAGCAAATCCTTGGAAAGTATAAGGAAACATTATGATCACAACATCTTCATGTGCAACTTCGTTAAGGTTCATGGCTAACATAAAGTTATTTAGATGTTCTTTAGCTGGAAGACCATTATCAGATTCTACTTAGGTAACCTATATTTTGGCTTTGCTGGGAGAGCATTTGGATTATCAGCTAGAACAACACGAGGATTTGTCCAAGGTTGAGTGGGTTGATTGGCCATAGCTTGAGATGGAGACTGAAAATGTGGGAAGGCCGGTCCAAAAGTAGTTATATATGGAGAAAAACTTACTATTGGGCTAGTTCTACTAATAGCAATACTAGTTGGAGAGGTGGATAGTTGGGAAGGAGTGGATTGAGTAGAAATGAATGGAGAAGTGAATGGATGGAAGGGTGATGTGATCTGGCCAGTATCTAATTTTGATCTTGATGTAACAACTTTGCTGTGTCCTGGAGGGATGGGAAACTCAAAAGGAGTTACTCCAAGCTTCTCACTTTTCAATCTAGTTAATACACCGGTTTCTTGTAATAAGGAAGTAACACTTTCTTTATAAGCTTTGGGCCTCTGTAGTTTTTTGGTAGAAATGGATATCTATTCCAATTTATGTATCAAATAATGGAATTTGGGAGACTCGGGAGTGTAATCCGAAGAAGTTGGTTATCTTACTACTTCAGGAGACGAGGGAGTTGTTTCTACAACTTCAGATTTCTGATCCGGAGATTTTGAACAAGATCTAGAAGGTGTAGAAGTGGTGGAGGGGTTTTGACTCTTAAGAATATTCTTTGATTGATATTTATATTTATATGCCATTCATAGTTGGATGTCCCCCTTCGAACACAAAAATGTTGAAGCCTCAGGTTTCTACTGCTCCAACATGGGAAATAACCACTCGGTCCAGACCTTAAGACAACTCCTTTTCCGTTTGAAGTGGAGGCTCCGACTGGGGATAACGGGACTAGAATAATGATAACTTGAATGACCTATTCTATCATGCAAATCAATACCTAACTAGATCTAATATAAACCCAGGTATTTCTGTATAATATGTGATCTACAAAGATATCTGCTTGACATGTGATAATAAAGATCAATCACGCATAAAACAGAGATGATAACATGTAAAGATAATTTCTTTGACTAAATAGTTAGTCAAAGAAATGTATAAACTGTATCGCATATGTGATGATATATATATATATATATATAATCTCAGCTAGGCATCATACAATAGTGTAATTAATGCTTTAACAGAAAAAACATATCTCATATACAATTCATGAAAATAAAGCACTGTCACTAATTAAATAGAAATGAGAATAATCACATAAGATAGAAGTACCATATATGTGAGGTTCCGATCATTTGACTAATGACATAGATCAACTCCTTCAGATCAAATTATCTTCCAAGTATACAAAAGTGCATCAACAAAGAAAAGTAGTTTTATATTTAAAAGAAACGATCATGTTCCATAATTTCACCAAAGCATTCACAAACTTACAATAGTGCATTCTTTGCAAATGTTTTTGATAAAATTCTTGACCCTTCTCTAAATGCATGAGAAGGGTATAAATACTAGTCTACCTAATGTTCAAAAATAGATTATACAAAAATTTGAGGAGGTTTCAAACAACTTTCCTCCTAACTAGTTAACTAACTCCAAAAATAAATAGTGGCTTGATGAGTAGAGGCTATGATGATGGTTTGTTGTCTGCCAAATTGTCCTTCAAATTGTATACATCAACCATCGGTTTGACTTGAGGAGGTGCCACGAAATGTGTTCTGACCTGTCCTGTGAAAATCGCATCTGTGAGAGGTGGTAGCATCCACTGAGTCGAGTGGAGAGAGCACTTTAAGGGTCATTATTTGATTGTGTGGATTGACGAGTTATTGCAAATATGACTCCCAAGTAGTCTTTTCTAGCTTTGTGATTGCTTCCCTTTGAGTTTCTTCCCTTTCCTTCCACCTACTATGCATTTCATTCAAATCGGGCAGTTCTTTTAGGTTGCCTTCTTTTACTAAGTTGGTGGCAAACAAAGTATTGTTTACTGCCTTTACTATATTCTTTGACACCCCAGCCTCTCTTGCCACTACTAGTTTGGCTTGTTTGATCCTTTCGTCCCAATCTGTGAAAAGAATGTCCTTGTGTGTCTCCTTAATCTCAGGCAGATTAGCTTTCCTCCCCTCTTCTATTTCTTTCCACTCGATGAACTCTGAGATTCTAGTGTTCAGATCAGTAAAATCAGTTCTTTGGTCAATCACTTTATCCATTAGCTAGTCAGTAGTGATCATATACGGAGCGATATGCTACATATTTTGGAAAAATTGTTCTTGCTGCTTCAATAAGAGAGAATTAAGCTCTAGTGCCTCTTTGATAAATTCCTTAACAGTAGGAACATCCTTATATTTTTCCATAGCTTGCTGCAAGTCTTGGAGTTGCATATTTTTGGCCTATATGTCTACTTCGTGGCTTATTTTCAGTACCTCCATGCTCTGTTGCTCAGCGGCCTGCCTTTTTACACTTTCCCTTTATGTTTCGACCTATTGCTCGAGTTGTGCAATCTTTTCTTCTTTTTCTTTCAATAGAAGAGATATTTCGGTATCCTTGTCCATGGTAGCATTTACATATTCTCCTTTAAACTGTGACAATCGCGTCAAATTTTCAACTGGGTTTGAAGGGATGTCCTTCCAAACTATGTCCATTTTCTCATTCCTAGGTAGGAGTTCAGGTGTTTCAATCCTTCTCCTTTTCCTCTGTCTCCTTACTACAACCTTTTGTAGTGGGCTGTAGAATACGTCAAGAGGATGGATATTAGTTACCTTCAAGAAAATTTCTGATGTGAGAAGAGCGGGGATGATTTCAGTCTACTGAAACATCATCGCTTGCTCTTCCATCAGTTCAGAGTTTGTATTCATCTAAACATGTAGAGGAGTTTGATGCTCCATAGTTTCCTGGGCATCTATCGTATTTGGAGTGTCTTGTAATTTCTTATTAAATTGATCCCATTCCTATTCGAGACTGTTGCCTTTGATCTCCGAAACAATTTCTTTGGGTGGGGTACTCATACCCTACTTTTCAGTTGATTTCCTACTAGATTCTATAGTAGTCTCGATGTCTTGGGCCTTCTCTATGTTCAGTGCTTTCCCTGTATCTACATGAGACTCTAAGCAAGAATCAGGTGTCCTGCTATTGACAATCACACTGGGAGTAGGCTTGTCCTCAATTTTCAACAAATGTAGTGGGATAACCTCGAGCCTTTTGTTCTTGAACTCTTGAAAGCTCTCAAAATCTCCAGGACTCATATTTGTCCTTGCCCATTCAAATGATTATTCAAAGGATTGAGCCGACAGTGAAAGGTATTCAAAATTATTAGCCTCATGGTTATAAGGATTCATCTTTACCAAAGTGGTGATGTTGTATGCTATCTTGTCTGGATCAAACTACCTTTTGGGACAAGTATGGAGCCTAAGACCTTCCAGGCTTACTGATTCCTTTATAGCATGATTGAAATTTGCTAATGAGAAAGAACTGCACCTAATAGGAAAATATGGCCATAGAAACTTCTTTCTTTCTTTGAGAACTTTGGTCAGGCCTTTTCCCATGGTCTGGTGAGCTATTTCTCTTGCTAATAATTTATTAGAAACATACAAAGGGAGGACATGTGGGTCTATTGTGCTACCAAAAACCCTAGTGTAGGTGAACCATTCTTCAACAAAATACTTTTCGATAGCCAGAAGGTCTGAAGCGACTTCTTGGGAAAACCTAGGGGCTTTATTATTGAAAATTAATTGATATAGTGACAAAATAACAACATGACATGTTTTATAGAAATGGGGCACATAATGGGATTCCCAAATTTTCTTATCATTGAGATGGATAGGGTAGGGGTCCTGCAAGGACCATTTCCAACCCATGATTGGAAATTGTGTGCAGAAACAGACGACATCCATAATGTAGGTACTAAAATAGAATGGAGGAAGGTTCTCTAGAGAGGAGGATCTCTTCTGTCAATATTCATTGTTGATGGTGGCTAGGTTATCAGATAGGATGGTGGCCCAATTCATGATGTGGGAATTAACATAGGCATCAATCAAAGGAATCCATTCTATAGAAAACTTAGTGTCATTAGGTAACTTGTATAGTTTACATAGTATAGAAGCTTCATAGTTGTAGGGATTCACCAAAGAGGCTATAGGATACATACCCGATTTATCGAATTTGAACTTGTTCTCCAATACTCTCCTGCCTCGAATCATCTGAGGGGTTCTTCATTATTCTTCATGAAGTTGGCCATGTATGTCATATCATACATATATTGAGGGTCAGGTATATGATAAATTTTCTTAAGGTCCTTTGCTCTAAATGACCCCATGAGTTCCATTCTCAAATTCTAGAATTTCCTATCTTCAATGGTGAGGTTTTCCACCACCCAGCTGATCATATTAGTGTATGGGAGGACTTGAGCTCTCTCTCCTATCCTATGAAGGAAAGAACATGCGACATCCTTGAATTGGAGCCTCGAAGGTCTTATTGAGTCAATTTTTGCTCTTGTGACAGTAATCTTGGGATGCTCGTCCTCAAGCCTTTGTATATCACCTCCCAAGTTGTTGCACCTTCGTCAGTGTTGCAGACCATATCAGAGAATATAGGAGACATTTCTGTAAGCCCAGAATCTGCAATGCTAGGCTTTTTTTTTTCTATATCACTTTCGACAATGACATATCTTTTGTAGCTTGCCTGAAATGGACGAGATATATCAGCGCAGACAATATTGGGCAGTTAAGGCTGAAATCTTTGTGAAAATAATTTGAATTGTGGGAGGATTTCAAATGAGATATTCAATATTAACTTGCCATAACTTGCTAAATCATTACTTCTCCTCGGGTTGCTAAATATTAATTACCCTGTCAAACCATTCATTATTATATTTAAAACATAGTTACCTCCCACGCGTGCTACCTGATTTGGGCATCGTAGTTTTTAAAACAATGTTATATAGCGTTACCTGTTCATAATGCGAAATGCAATTGCAGATATCGCAATATCGCATTTCGCAAATCGTTGGCAGATGACATTGTGGCAGGTCTTTTTACTTGCAACTTTCGCGAAATGAGATTTGTGATTTCTTAAGGGGTTTTTCTTGGTATGTCGCAGCGGGAGGATTGATCGCATATCACAATTTCTTTAAGGTGTTTATAATCATCACATGGAAAAATGTGATTTGCGATCTACGATGGGGATCCTAAACTTGGGTGGTTCTAAGAGTTCTTTCAAGGCGATTTCTTAGAGTTAGGATTTATTTTCTAAAGACTAAAAAAAAATTAAAAAGGGTCCCCATTTATATGTCTAACATTAGCTATTATGATACATAAATGGGGGGGTTGTTTCATAGTACAACAAGTTCATAACAATTCCAATGTATAATTAAAAACATAGCAAGTGTTTTGGAACAAATGGCTATAGGTTTATCAATTTATGGATTGGTTTGTCATAGCTTCAATTTTATAGTTTTATTTCAAATTTGATCAAATTAGACATAATTATACAAATATCTAAAGATGATAACAATTCAATTTTTTGACCCTCAAATTTAGATTTAAATTATTTATTTATTGAAGCAATTAAATTTGGATCAAGTTCATAGATGTGCTTTATCATTTTAGACCGTAGTAATTTGGGTGCCCTCAAGTTTCCCATGATTTCAGTCATAGGAGTCGGAAACCTCGTTACTCTTCCTCCTCCCATGTCTAAGATAAATGTATTTTATATTTTGGTCTCTTCTTTGAACAAATATGCCAAAATCCATCCTCAGTTTGTCAAAAGGTTGAGTGATATTTTGGAATTTCCTCTTTCACCAATCAATTCCTATCAAATGGATCTAAAACTTGTGAACATGGTGCCAATTGGTCAATTCACTCATGTTTAGCCCTCTCCAAAGGTCATGGAAATTTGGATTCAAAAGAGTTGCTTAGGTTTGATACAAGGAAAGCTCTCACACTATTTATTGGAAAAGGGTTTTACACATTCTTCTTTAAAACCAAGGAAGATAGGGATTTCGTTTTTCGTATGCCATATTTCTATACCATCAAAGGGGTGTACTTGAATAGATATACTCCATATATTAACCCTAAGAATGGCATTCTCTCAACGATTCCCATATGGCTTAGATTGAACCATCTTTTTCTACATTTCTAGAATGATGATATTATGAGGAGTATTGAGAATACACTTGGAAGATACCTTGATAATGTTGAAACAAGAAGAAAAATCTTCACCGGCACTTGTATATGTGTTTAAGTTGAATTATAAAAGGGTTTACCAAATGTAATCCAACTAACACTAGATGATTTTAAATACATCCAAATGAGGATATTCCTGTTATGTGTAAGTAAGGTCATGAATATGGGATTTTGGAAAGAAAATCCAAAAGAAATCAATAGAATAAAAAATACCCCAAGAAAAGGAGGACTAGTAGAAATAGGTAAAGAAAAAAAGGTCTAATAATAGGTAAACAATCAATGCTTCATAGAATAAGTAGAAGCCATCTTTTATTGTGGTCACTCAACCCTTTAGATTATGAAGAGGCTCAAGACAACCATTCTTGGTAGCCCCATCCAAAGACTCGACAAGTGGAGCCAACAGAAACTCTTTGAATGGATCCTAAGGAAAGGTGTCCATCCTAAATAGATATAAGTATGAAATTATCTCCCACAAAGAAGACATTCCTACCATGGAAACAATTGGAATTCTGATGTTTAATAATACGTCCTCCATTATTACCCAAATTTTGGAAGAAAATCAAGATTCTTTGCCATCACTAATAGTGGAAATCAACATACCCAATAATGAAGATAAACTTCCTTATTCTTCCAACAAATATCCTTACTCTTCAAGAACAATGCCTATTCACCATAGTTTCCAACATGAAGAGGAGGGGATATCTAATGAGGATACAAAAGAGTATGTCAAAGAAGTAAAATCTCGAAAAAGAGTGGGTATAAAGCCACATAAAGAAAGGATAGAGGAAGTGGTGGAAAAAGAGAAAGAGTTAGGACAATAGACTACCATTAACAGAATATATACACAAAACAAAAAAACAATGATCAATCATATTGGTACAAGCCTACCTTAAGATGGAATAAAAAATATTTAGTTAAATGAAGAATATTGTCTCCTAGAATTATAGGGTATTAGGTAGTAAGTACAAATTAGAAACAATAATGGGATTGGTTAAGTTAAAAATACCTTAGTTCCCCCACTCTATGAGACTAATATAGACATTGATGAAGTGCTAAATAGGTGCCAAAAGATTTGGAAAATAGTGAAGGTCAAGTGGCAAGTGCAATAGGGACCTTTCGAGGTATTTATCTAATGTGGAATAATTCTATTTTGGAATTAAACTAGAGTTAGCACTCAAAAAAGTGGTCACCCACAAGCCTCATGCATCAACATTCTAGTGAGGTCTTTAATATAATGAACATGTATATACCTTATTTATTTTTAGAAAAAGTGGACTATCGGGACACTCTTTTGACATTGAGAGGGATAAATTATTGGGTTTGCAATATTATTGTTGTATGTTTAAACACAACTCCCAACCAAAAGGAAAAAAATGGATGGTATTTGTTGATGGTGATGGACCCACCAACATTCAAGGGGATCTCCCCAGTAAGAAATCCCAACTAGACCTCAGACCATTTGGAGTAGGACTCCTAGTGTTGAGTTCTAATGTAGTGCCTTGACCACAGTAGCATGTAGAGGTAAGTATGATGGCTTTGGTCGAAAGAAAATGTGTGATTTTGAAGTGATTTAAGTGATATGCATGGGGATTCTAATGTTGGAATTATGATACAAGTGTTATCCTTGATGGAAACTCACTCACAGGTCAATTCAGTTTTGGTAAAAGGAAACTCACAGTACAGCAGATATATTCAGAGGTTACAGGGCAATGGTACAGAAGAACAAGAAGATGGAACTAAGGTCTACTAATCAGAATAAAGAAGGTAAAGGAAAAAGATGATACATGCTGGTCCACTTAGTCAAAACAGTGTATACACGTTGTTCAACATAACAAAAAGAGCGTATACATATACACACACTCCCACTGAAAGAAAAGTGTGTACATGATTAGAAAACCTAGGTTTTGGTCCGAGGTATTTGGTCCATGGTATTGACCCTAGGTATTTGGTCCGAGGTATTTGGTTTGTGGTATTAACCCTAGGTATTTGGTCCAAGGTATTGGTCCTAAGTGGTTTTGGTCCAAGGTATTGAGAAAGGGCCTAAAGCTATATAAGGAGGAGAAGATCATAAGGCCAAGTGCGCAAGTGTATGGGTTTATAAGGAATACTTCTATCTGAAGTATATTTTATGTTGCAGGGGCTATTTTTTTGATTTGATCTAAACTACTTTGTGCACCTTGAATTCAATTTAGAAATTTTGAATAATAAACACTTATTCACAGAGATTATCCTGATTATACACTATTGCGGAATGCATGCATAATACATAACCTCCTCTACGTTGATCATCAATTTTGCGGAATTAAAAACAATGAAACATCAATCGCATGCACACATTAACACAGTATGTAACCCGAGGAAAGCATACAGCTGAAAACCCCACACTATCTATATATTATAATGATAGAGAACATGTAACAATACATAGTACAATACTCCTCTCAAGTACTCAGTACTATCTCCATCTGTTACACACAAACTAGCTCAGATCTGATGCCTCAAATCTCCTCCACTGTTTGCCTGCCTCCACTGCGCAATCCAAAGTGAGTATGATTACTTTCCAAGCTCGTTTTTACTTGGTTTGTACTGCGCAATCCTCATTGGCAATCTCCATCAATGCATGTGCAAATCTCATGCACAACTATAGTCACAACTAATAGCAATCTCAACCTCTAACACATGTCTCCACTGAACTGTCCATGCACTGAGTTAACTGATGTATTCTTTAGTTGCTTTATGAGTTAATAATTAGTGAATTAATTAACAATTAATTCACATCACTCATCACTAGTGTATTTGCAGTTAAACTAAATACAGCTAGTTCAACCAAGTCAAACTGAACACAACTCCATCAACTCCTCAATCAACTCCACCAACCTCAACCACATGAGTTCTAACTGAAGTCCATCATGCAATAGCTCAACTAACCCATAAGAAAAGTGTATTTCCTTCTGACAGCTACATGTGCCACATCTGTAGCTCAAACTGAATTGCTCCAAGAGGATAAGGTAATGTTTATAGTCCAAATATTATTATGAGCTAATAATATTCGACTGTTCTATTTTTAGCCTGGCAGTCTAAAGTAGGAACCGCCCATATGTCTAAAAATAGAATTCCATCTATTTTTACCAACATGACCAATCATCCACAATTAGCATCCTGCAACTCATAGACCGTGATCCATATGTCTAAAAATAGACTTTGTGCCAAAAATAGCCTGTGGGCCCACTTAGTGAAGGTGACTTTTTTCCACTAAGCACCATCATCTTGTTGCATTCTCAACACTCCCTCTCAACAAGATATGGATTATCAGAAACCCTTATACTACCTCGGTGGTATTCGAATTTGCTCTTGGTGAGCGCCTTCATCAAGATATCAACATCCTGATCCTTCATTGGAATGTATGAAAGTAACATGATTCTCCGCTACACACAATCTCTGATATGATGGTACCTGATGTCAATGTGCTTAGATCTATCATGAAATACTAGATTATCCAAGAGTTTAATGCAACTCTGCTTATCACAATAAATCACAGTAGGATCCAAGTATGAACTGAACAACCCGACTAGGATCTTCCTCATCCATATAACCTCGCATGCAGCCAAACTTGCTGCCATATACTCGACCTCTGTTGAACTGAGTTCCATGGATCTCTGCTTCCTGCTGTACCAAGAAACTACTGTTGACCCGATACTAAAGACCCCTCCAGATGTGCTCTTTCTATCCGTTGGGATCCCTGCCCAATCTGCATCCGTGAAACCACATAGCTTCACCTCGTCCTCCTGTCTGTACCACAATCCATATCCCGATGTGCCTATGAGATAACGCAATACATGCTTTCCTGCCTTCCAGAAGAGCTTGTTTGGCTTAACCATAGCTTGTGAAAGTTGGTTAACAACATAGCATATATCAGGTCATGTATTGACCAGATACATAAGCAACCCCACCAACTGTCAATAAATGGTGGCATCCACTACTTCTGTTGAAGTAGCATCCTCCTTCCTCCAACCTCTAGGAAGAGGAGTATCAATAGGCTTGCAGCCATGCATGTTGAACTTCTCCAGTATCTCTCGAGCATACTTACCCTGAGAAACAAATAGTCCATCACTGCGTTGCCAAATTTCCAATCCTAGGAAATAATGAAGGAGGCCCAAGTCCTTCATCTCAAACTCCTTAGCAAGATCCTCCTTGCATGAAAGTATCAACAGCTCATCACCTATGAGAATCAAATCATCTACGTAAAGTACAATGATAAGAAACTTACCCTCCACCGCAATCTGGTATAGGTTAGGATCCGCCTCACTCTTAGAGAATCCAAGTCCGGTGAAATAACTATCTATCCTTGTGTACCAAGCACGTGGTACTTGTTTCAACCCATACAGCGCTCTCTTCAGCCTGCACACATGTGACTCGCTGTTGAAGATCTCGAAATATTCAGGTTACTCCATGTACATCTCCTCCTCAATGACTCCATTGAGGAACGTAGTCTTCACCTCCATCTGATGAATGTGCCACCCCATCTACACTGAGAGAGCAAGAATCGTCCGTATGGAAGAATACCTTGTGACAGGTGCAAAGGTATCCTCATAATCGATCCCCTCTATTTGTGAAAATCCTCGAGCAACAAATCTTGCCTTGTACTTCTCCACACTCCCATCAGCTGCCTGCTTCACTTTGTAGATCCATCTCGAACCCAACACTGATTTCCCCTCTAGTCTTGGGACAATCTCCCATGCACTGTTTCTGACAATCGAATCATACTCTTCCACCATGGCATCTACCCATGCGGGATCCTCCACAGCTTCCTCGAAAGAGGATGGCTCAGTCACAACACATTTTCTCACAAGAGCCATGTATCCAGTGTACCGATCAGGTGACTGTCTCTGTCTATGTTGAGCTGTAGGTGGTCCTACAACCTTCTCTGCATCTTGAGCCAGTCGCTCAGCTTCTGTAATGCGCTTTCACCCTCTGATGGTTGGCGTTGCATGAGTGGTCTCTTCCACTCCATGAACTTCGTCGTGTGGCTGATCCACATCCTGAAGCTCATCCTTAGGAACTAATAGCTCCTCATTTGCATGCAAGTGTGGCTCCCTCTCAAGCAAACACTTCATGGCTTTCTCCTCCTAAAATTTTATATCCCGTCGCACAATAGTCTTGTGACTATCTGGAAAATGCACACAATAATTGTGGGGTGTATCAGTGTACCCCACCAATATCCCAACCTATATGGTCAGCTCCAGCTTCTTCTTGGCATCCTTTGTTACATGCATGTAAATGTTAGAACCAAAAATCCTCAAATGAGAAATATTAGGCCTCTTACCAGAATAAGCCTCCTTGGGTGTACTCATGCCAAGTATCCTGTGAGGACAATGGTTCTGCACATATACTGCAGTTTTGCATGCTTCCACCCACAAGTGAAGGGGTAGGCCTTGATCATGCAACATCGCCCGTGCAACACCCATGATCATTCTGTTCTTCTGCTCAACAACCCCATTCTGCTGTGGGTTATGGGGAGATATGAGCTCTCCTCGAATCCCTTCTGCTCTGCAGAAGTCCTTGAACTCGCCAGAGATGAATTCACCACCATTATCACTCCTAAGAGCCTTCACCTTCTTCCCCAAATCCTTCTTAACCAGTGCTTTGAACTCACTGAACTTTGAGTATGTCTCGCTCTTCTTCTGCATGAAGAAGATCCAGCACTTTCGAGATAAATCATCAACAAAGATCACATAGTACCTGTGCTTTGCTATCAAAGCTACTAAGAAAGGTCCACACACGTCTGTGTGAATTATCTCAAGGATCGTCGTGGCGCGACTATCCTTCTCGTGAAAGGTGGCTTTCAAAATTTTTCCCAAAGTACATCCCTTGCACTGATCTGACTGCGTAAGAGTGCCTTTAGGAAGCCCAGTAGTAATCTGCTGCAGTATCTTCAAGGCTCCATGGTGAAGGTGGCCCAATCTCCTGTGCCACAACTCGCCATCATCCCGTCTCACCAATCCTTCTGCCTTGCATGCCATTGCTGCGCAGCCATCTACATGCAACTGATAAAGGTTCTTGACTCGAACCCCTATCTTTCGGGTTTCTCCAGTTGTCTTACTACGCAGAAAAACCTTTCCCTCATTGAAAACAACATCATATCCCTTGTCTTCTAACATCACCACAGAGATAAGATTCTTCTTCAATCCTGGAACATGCATCACTTCCTTCAATATGAAGGGTTTACCAAACTCCCTCTCAAAGGAAATGGTACCAATACCAGTCACACTGTATATACCATCATCGCCCATCTCGATGTGCGCTCCAATATCTTTCTCCTCCAGATCAGAAAACAAATCTCGATCTCCTGTCATGTGAAAAGATGCACCACTGGACAAGAACCATACCGATCCCATCACACTTGATACCAAGCATGCGATCAACGAAAAATCAAGCTCAAACTACGAGGCTAAGGCCTCTCCTACTGCAGATCCAGCAACTTGCTTATTTTTCTTCTTCTGCAGACAATTTGTGGCATAATGTCCGTGCTGGTGATAGTGAAATCACTTCACCTTGGAAATGTCCTACTTCTTGCCTTTCGCACCGGAATGAGAAGCTTTCTTGTTCTTCCACTTCTTTGCTTTGGTAGCCAAAGCGCAATTTTCTTCATCAGTTGCCTTTGATGAAGATCCGTCCCTGGTATTCCGCCTGATCTCCTCCTGCACAAGATCTGACCAAAGTCTCTCCCATCTTGGCAATTTCTCCTGACCATTGACAGAGTCCTGATAGGAATACCAACTCTTCAGAAGACCAAGGAGAGCCATGCTCACCAAGTCCTCATCATCGACAGTTACCCCCACACTTCCCAGCTCATCCCTGCACTGAGTGAACTTCGTGAGATACTTGGGCATACTGTCTCCTTTCTCACACTTAATGTTTCTGAGTTTATCCTTGAGCGACAACTTCCTCTGATCGCTCTTACTTTGGAATAGATATTTCAACACTTTCCACATCAAGTATGGAGAAGCCTTTCCATGCAGGCTGGACACAATGTGATCCTTCATGCCCTCCAACAGAATCCTTCGACACTTTGTTGTCTTCTTTTGCCAAGCATCAACTTGAGCAGTATCAGTAGGCTTTGGGACCTCAGCCTCTATGAACTCCTTCAGCCCATTATCATCTAACACCGCCTCCATCCTGTCTTTCCATGCAATATAATTCGAGCTGCCCTCAAGAGCATACTCCAATCGCAATCCGTTGAAACACATTTCAACTTTGACACTAAGAAAACATTGCTGCAAATTCGAATTCCACCAACTCAAAACTCAACCGCTTCTAATCTAAAATTTGTGAGAACAAAATATTTCTCGTACAGGGATTGATTGTATGGTCTTTTACCGGATATCTCACCTTCCAAAGGAAGGATGAATCCAGAGGCTACCTGGCCTGATTACAAACTCTGCCTGAAGAAATAAAATGTAAACACTTTATGAATAATAGATTTGATGATCAACAGCTCTGATACCATGTAGAAATTTTGAATAATAAACACTTATTCATAGAGATTATCCTGATTATACACTATTGCGGAATGCATGCATAATACATAACCTCCTCTATGTTGATCATCAATTTTGACGCATTTAAAAACAATGAAACATCAATCGCATGCGCACATTAACACAGTATGTAACCCGGGAAAAGCATACAACTGAAAACCCCACACTATCTGTATATTATAATGATAGAGAACATGTAAGAATACATAGTACAATACTCCTCTCAAGTACTTAGTACTATCTCCACCTGTTACACACAAACTAGCTTAGATCTGATGCCTCAAATCTCCTCCACTGTTTTCCTGCCTCCACTTCACAATCCAAAGTGAGTATGATTACTTTCCAAGCTCGTTTTTACTTGGTTTTTACTGCGCAATCCTCATTAGCAATATCCATCAATGCATGTGCAAATCTCATGCACAACTATAGTCACAATTAATAGCAATCTCAACCTCTAACACCTGTCTCCACCGAGCTGTCCATGCACTGAGTTAACTGATGTATTCTTTAGTTGCTTTATGAGTTAATAATTAGTGAACTAATTAACAATTAATTCACATCACTCATCACTAGTGTATTTGCAGTTAAACTAAATACAACTAGTTCAACCAAGTCAAACTGAACACAACTCCATCAACTCCTCAATCAACTCCACCAAACTCAACCACATGAGTTCTAACTGAAGTCCATCACGCAATAGCTCAACTGACCCATAAGAAAATCATATTTCCTTCTAACAGCTGCATGTGCCACATCTGTAGCTCAAACTTAAGTGCTCCAAGCAGATAAGATAATGTTTATAGTCCAAATATTATTATGAGCTAATAATATTCAACTGTTCTATTTTTAGCCTGGCAATCTAAAAATAGAAAGTGCCCATATGTCTAAAAATAGAAGCCCATCTATTTTTACGAACATGACCAATCATCCGCAAATAGCATCCTGCAACTCATAGACCATGATCCATATGTCTAAAAATAGACAGTCTAAAATAGACTTTGCGCCAAAAATAGCCTGCGGGCCCACTTAGTGAAGGCGACTTCTTTCCACTAAGATCCATCATCTTGTTGCATTCTCAACATTCAACATTGGATAAGGATCATGAGACCTGAAGCGAAATATTATTGGATGATCTGATTGGGCTAGATTTGACTGTGTAAACCTGTTTTATTCTTTAAATGTTATGGTCTGGGTTTTTCTGAAGTTCAGAAGTGCAGCAAAGTTATCAGCTAATATTTGCAGATATGTATGCTGGTTCATATCTTCAAAGGCGCATGTACACGTAGGTTACACTCTTCAAAATAGCGTGTACAAAATAAAAGTTTTTTTTTTTTCAGATCTTACTGATCTATCTGATCAAATTCTGTTGTTTTACTATTGTCTGTCAATGAAGTCTTCTTAGATATGAATGTAAAACTGAATGCATAAGGAGGTTGATATTTGATTGGTTGATTGTATAATTGAGAAGAAGTGATCTCTGTCGCTGCCTGTGTAAAGCTCTGTAAGTTGACAGTAGATATTTAGTATATTGCTGGTTGGTACAGACTTGATTCAAAAGTTTATGTTTGCAGTAGTTTTGAAGGTATACGTAGTTTGATTAACGGAAGTAGCATATACACATAGTTTTGGTTTAAGAAAGTACCATATACACTCTGATGCATGGTTTTTGAGGTTACAGTTGGTTCTGAATGATGATGCAAGTTTTTGGGTTCAGCAAAATTTTCTAGTGTCAGTGATCTAATTGTTCAGATTAACTGAACATTGGTTGATGCAGTTTAAGTTTAAAAGTTTTTGATGGGTCCAGTATGAAAATTGGATGAAACGTGGCCTTCAGATTGTGGTGTTGTGATCCAATAGTATCCGGTCTGAAAATTCATGAAACGTGGTCCTTGGAGGAAGAAAGAAGGACGTAGCCTTCTATAGGTCGGTGCCTACGTACTAGTAAACAAATTGGCTTGTACAAGAGCTAGGGGGTTGCAGCTCCCTTTCCAGTAGAAGCTGGAAAATGAGAGAAGGTTGTAGCCTTCTGCAGGTGGGTGCCTATGTACTGGTATGAGTCTGCACCAGTACAAGATTGTAAACATATTTTCTTATTATTAAAAGAAGACAGAGATGACAACAACAGGTGGTTTTCACCCACATTGGGTTTCCACCTTAAATCTTGGTGTTCATGTGTGTTGCTTATGTGTGATGCTTTATTCTACTTTTACTGCACTGTCTAATAAGTTACTGATGTACTGGTTTAAGATCAACACATGATAAATTGTCTAAATCACAAGTTCTCTGGATATACGCTGGTTTCTCTAATCACAGTTGCGTGTACATGCTAGTTCACTTCACTGAAGTAGCGTATATAAATCTATTTGGGAAATAAAATTATTGATCTAATAATACTGATTCACCCCCCTCTTAGTATTATTTCCAACAATTGGTATCAGAGCAGGTCCTTTAGAAGAAGCTTGATCGCTTGAAGGAAGATCTTTCAAGATGAATAATCACGAAGGCATGGGATCCATCAGACCACCAATATTCAATGGGAGAAACTTAGTATATTGGAAAATAAGAACTAGAGCCTATCTACAATCACTTGGAACTGATGTTTGGGAAATTTTGGAAGGAGGATATTAATTTCTAGTAGCAATTCCTACATACTCTACAGGTAAGAATTTATACAAAACTAATGCCAAAGTTGTCAATACATTACTGGGAAGTCTGTCAGAATTATAATTTTTCAAGGTCATGCAACTCAAGGTAGCCAAAGAAATATGGGACAAAATCATTCAGAGCTATGAAGGAGACTCTCAAGTAAAACGTGCTAAGCTTCAAACTCTCAGAATTCAATATGAAACTCTTAAGATGCATAATGATGAGAGTGTAGCTAGTTAATTTTTACATATAGATGAGATTGTTAATTGTATGAAGAATTTGGGTGAATAAATAAAGGAAGTTACTTTAGTTGAGAAAATTTTGAGATCTTTGTCTTCTAAATTTGAGTCAAAAGTGTCTGCCATAGAAGAAAAATAGGATCTTCAAACTATCACTGTGACTCAACTTCATGGAATCCTAACTACCTTTGAAATGAGAAAAGGAGGTCCATCAAATATGAGAGAAGCTGCATTTAAAGCATGAGCAAAGGGAAAAGAAAAGGAAGAGAACAATGAATCACGACACATTTCTGAAGAAGAAGATGAGGTAAATTTTGTCAAGAAGCTTCAACGAGGTTCTGGAAGGTTCAAAGGTAAGCTACCATTCAAATGATTTTCTTGTGGTAGAGTCGGTCATTATGATTCCAAATGTCCTCATAAAGATAAATATGAAAAAGGAGAGGAATATGAAAAAGGCAATAGGAAACAGGTTGTGAATAGAAAGAGTTACTATATGCATGAAGATAGTGATGGTTTATCTAATAGTGATGAAGATGAAACTAAACAAGATTATAGACTTATCATGGCCTATGACAATGATGATTTTTTGGATGCATTAGAAGAGGAAGACTTTCATGAAGAATCACTAAACTCAAAATCTGTTTAGAAAAAAAGAATATGATCATAGATACTTTGACATGTCAACTTGTTGAAAGAGAAAAACACAATGAAAATCTAGAATGTGAAATTGTGGGTCTAAGAAATGATATTGAGAAGAAAAATTATCTCAATCTTAGATTTGCTAAAGGATCATAAAATTTAAATGAAATTATCAAATTTCAACGTTCTCCTCTGATAAAGACAGGTCTTGGATATACTTAAGAATCATCTCAATCACAAAAGCCATCAACCTCCACCGGAAGCTATCTTGATGCAGCAAAGACTAATGAACAGTATGTCAATCATCAACAAAGGCCTAAAACTCATTATTAGGTAAATCATACTCAACTTACTCTAAGGATGAATATCAATATAAGCCACAACCAATAGGTAAACAATGTCAAAATATTCGATGGTCACAGAAACTTCTTTAATGGGCAATGTTTTTCATGTCATAACATTGGGCACAAGGCTGCTCAATTTGTTACCTACAAAACCATCATGACTAAAGAAGCACAAAATCAAAGGAGTATAAAAGGAATCAAGAAAAGTTCCTATAATAACTTTTCTCCTCTTGAAAATGAAATAGAATACTTAATTTGTAACAATTTTGGTCATGACGAATCTGAATGCATGAGCAAATTTCAGCGAACACTTCAAAAGGAGCAAACGCCATTAAATCTCATGATATGGAGAAGGAAGGAATCTCAGTTAGAAAGATGTGGTATAGCCTTGTATGCAAAAGGACAAGAAAATCAGTGGTACATCAACAACGGATGCTCCAAACACATGACAGGAAAGATCATGATCAAAGGTACAAGAACACCAAACAACTTATACATACTCAAAGGAGGACAACAACAATTTTATCTAAGCAAAATAAATGAAAACTGGCTGTGGCATAAAAGATTGGGACATCTAAGCTTTTCTCAAATAAGAAAAGCATGCAGGCTCAAGGCAATTCATGATCTTCTAGATATCAGCATCCCAGAAAATACAATATGCAAACCATGTCAAATTGATCTGATCGAGGGGGAGAATTCATATCAAATGAATTCTTTAACTTTTGTGAGCAACATGGAATAAAAAGGAAATTCTCCACCGCAAGAACTCCTTAGCAAAATGGTGTGGTAGAAAGGATGAACATAATAATTCAATAAATGGCTTGAGCTATGCTAGATGAATTTGGAACTCCTGCAACCTTCTGGGGTGAAACTGCATTTGCTGTCGTGACTATTCTCAACAAAGCAATTGTTCGAGTAAATAGCACTCAAACTCCACATGAACTTTGGTATGATAAGCCTCCTACTGCAAAATACTTTATAGTGTTTGGAAGCAAATGTTTTATCAAAAGGACTGATGAAAAGCTTGGTAAGTTTGAACCCATAGCAGATGAAGATATTCTTCTTGGTTATTCTTCCAGAAGTAAAGGATACAAATGTTATAATAAAAGACTTCATAAAGTTTTTGAAAGCATTAATGTTGTAGTTGATGAAGCATGCAAAAATCTAGAATAGATGAAATAAACATAGGAATATGACAATGAGGAAGATGGGGATTGCTTTCCTGCATCAAATCAAAATGATATTGAAGAAGAAACCAATGAAGCACCAAAAGAAGATACAATAGATAGGGAAAAGACTCCATCCAGGTATGTTCAGAAGAATAATCCAGAATCTCAAATTCTAGGAGAAAAAGGGTCTGAAGTACAAATAAGAAGAATTCTTATAGGAACCTCAAGTTATCTAGCATTACTATCCTCCACACAACCTCAGAATGTAAATGAATCCTGCAAAGATGAATGTTGGGTCAAGGCCATACTTGGGAGTTAGTTCCTAGACCTCATGATAAAAATATTATAGGAACAAAATGGATATTTAAGAATAAACTGAATGAAAATGGAGAATCTATTAGAAACAAGGCAAGACTTGTTTGCAAAGGGTATGCCCAACAAGAAGGTATAGATTTTGAAGAAAATTTTGCACCTATTTCCAGACTTGAAGCCATAAGGATGTTTCTTTCTCTTTCTAGTCTTCGAAAATTCAAAGTATATCAAATGGATGTAAAATTAGCCTTTCTTAATGGAGATTTAGAAGAATAAGTTTATATTGAACAACCAGAAGAATTCATTCTTGGAAATGATGCAAAACTTGTATCCAAACTCAAAAAGTCTCTCTATGGTTTGAAACAGGCTCCAAGGGCTTGGTATTACCGCCTTGACAAATATCTACAACAACAAGGCTTTACAAAAAGTTCTGCAGATAGCAATTTATACACAAATATTGAAAATGATAAATTGCTAATTATTGTTGTTTATGTTGATGATATCATTTTTGGTAGCAATGAAGAATCCATGAGTCAGAATTTTGCTTCAGTAATGCAACAAGAATTTGAAATGTCATTACTTGGTGAACTTACTTATTTTCTTGGTCTACAAGTTCAGCAAACAAAAGATGGTATCTTTATCTCACAAACCAAATATCTCAAGCAGATCCTGAAAAATTACGGAATGGAAAATTCTAAACCAGTATGTACTCCAATGGTAACAGGATGTAATCTCAGCTCTAATGATGAATCACCAGCAGTAAACCAACCAACCTACAAATCTATGATTGGAAGTCTACTTTATCTAACAAGTACCAGACCTAACATCATGCATGTAGTAGGAATTGTTGGAAGGTTCCAAGCAAATCCAAAGGAATCACATCTCAAGGCAGTCAAAAGTATTTCAAATATCTTCAAGGAACTTAGGACTTTGGACTATGGTATCCTAAAGATACAGACCTTACTCTTCATGCATATACAGATGTTGATTGGGCAAGAAGTGTTGATGATCAGAAGAGAACTAGTGGTGGTGCATGCTATATGGGTTCTCGATTAGTATCTTGGTTCACCAAGAAACAAAGTTCGATTGCTTTATCTACAGCTGAACCAGAATATGTGGCTATTGCATCTTGCTGCAGACAACTACTTTGGATGATGCAAACTTTGAAAGACATTCAGATCACATATACTCCTCCCATCTCCATTCTATGTGATAATACAAGTGCCATCAGTATTTCAAAAAATCTAGTCATGCACTCCAAGACCAAGCACATACCCATCAAGTACCATTTTCTAAAAGAACAAGTGTTTGAACAAAAGGTCAAATTGGAGTATGTTCCCTCCAAAGAACAGGTTGCTGATATATTCACTAAACCACTACCCAGAGAAACATTTGAATATCTCAGACAAAAGCTGGGAGTAGTTGCTGCATCATCTTGCTGTTAAATCCAATTTTTCAGAGGAAGGTTATTATATGCAGGTTTCATGAAGTATAGTTACGTATACACACGGGTTTCTGTGGCTGAAGAAGTGTATATGTTTTTCTGACAGGAAAAATAGTGGGTTAGACTCTGATATGGTGCTTTGTCTGACGTTGATGATTACAGTCTAACGATATGCTTTATTCATTAATTTTTATCTGATTGACAAAGATTCCTTGATTAATGACTTGTTAACAATGCACGGGTAGCATAGGTTTAGGGGGAGCATTAGCCTTCACACGCATTCCACATTGTTGGCATTATGGTTGCTGAGTCTAGCTATGGCTTCAGATATTTATACCATTTGTTGCTTAACTCATGTAAAAGTCTAGGGTGTGATATGACTTCTCATACATTTGAATGAGTCCTATTCGACAAATGATGTAATTTGTATCCCCACTTTGTGTGGGATGGATGATGTAATATTTATTGTATTTCTTTGATGTATAAACAATTAGTATATCCCCACTTGATTGGGAGATTGATGTATGTATGAGTCATTGGTGATATGAAGGTCAAACTCACATAGTTGAGTTATAAAGTCATGTTATTCTTTTGGAAAATATTTTTGTAGACTCTGCATGTGCTCAGGGGCAGCATGGATGGCTAGTGCATCACAATATGTACAATGATATCAGAACATGCACAAACAGGTAGTTTAATAAGATAATTCAACATGTACCTAGGGAGAGCATGACCATATTCAGTTGTTCAGATATGAAGAGTATCCTGGCTTTCCCTTTGCCCTTAATGTCAAAGGGGGAGAGAATTTTGGTGTTGCTTGTTATCTCTAATAGTTTCTACAGCTTGCAGAAATCAACACCATCATGGTTTCCATCAAGTCCAAAGGGGGAGATTGTTGGCATTATGATACAAGTGTTGTCCTTGATGGCAACTCACTCATAGGTCAATTTAGTTTTGGTAAAAGGAAACTCATAGTACAACAGGTATATTAAGAGGTTATAGGGTAGTGGTACAGAAGAACAAGAAGATGGAACTAAGGTCTACTGATCATAATAAAGAAGGTAAAGGAAAAAGTTGATACACGCTGGTCCACTTAGTCAAAACAATGTATACACATTGTTCCACATAACAAAAAGAGCGTTACATATACACGCACTCCCACAGAAAGAAACGCGCGTACATGATTGGAAAACCTAGGTTTTGGTCTGAGGTATTTGGTCCGTGCTATTGACCCTAGGTATTTGGTCTGAGGTATTTGGTTCGTGGTATTGACCCTAGGTATTTGGTCCAAGGTATTGGTCGTAAGTGGTTTTTGTCCAAGGTATTGACAAAGGGCCTAAAGCTATATAAGGAGGAGAAGATCATAAGGCCAAGTGTGTAAGTGTATGGGTTTCTAAGGAATACTTCTATCTGAAGTATATTTTATGTTGCAGGGGCTATGTTTGTGATTTGATCTAAAATAATTTGTGCACCTTGAATTCAATGTTGGATCAGGATCATGAGACTTGAAGTGACTTATTATTGGATGATCTGATTGGGCTAGATCTGACTGTGTACACCTGTTTTATTCTTTAAATGTCGTGATCTGGGTTTGTCTAAAGTTCAGAAGTGCAGCAAAGTTATGAGCTGATATTTGCAGATATGTACACTAGTTCGTCTCTTCAAAGGTGTGTGTACACACAGGTTATACTCTTCAAAATAGCATGTAAAAAAGAAAAGCTTCTTTTTCATATCTGACTGATCTATCTGATCAAATTCTGTTGTTTTACTGTTGTCTGTTAATGAAGTCTTCTTAGATCTGAATGTAAAACTGAATGCATAAGGAGGCTGGTATTTGATTGATTGATTGTATAAGTGAGAAGAAGTGATCTCTGTCGCTACCTATGTAAAGCTCTATAAGGTGACAGTAGATATTCAGTATATTGCTGGTTGGTACAGACTTGATTCAAAAGTTTATGGTTGCAGTAGTTTTGAAGGTCTACATAGGTTTCATTAACGGAAGTAGCATATACACACAATTTTGGTTCAACCAAGTAGCGTACACTCTGATGCATGGTTTTTGAGGTTACAGCTAGTTCTGAATGATGATGCAAGTTTCTAGGTTCAGCACAATGTTCTGGTGTCAGTGATCTGATTGTTTAGATTAACTCAATGTTGGTTGATGTAGTTTAAGTTTAAAAGTTTTTGATGGGTCCAGTATGAAAATTGGATGAAACATGGCCTTCAGATTGTGGTGTTGTGATCCAGGAGTATCTAGTCTGAAAATTCATGAAGCGTGGTCCCTGGAGGAAGAAACAAGGTCATAGCCTTCTGTAGGTCGGTGCCTAAGTGCTAGTAAACAAATTGGTTTGTACAAGATCTAGGGGTTTGCAGCTCCCTTTCCAGTAGAAGCTGGAAAACGAGAGAAGGTTGTAGCCTTCTGCAGGTGGGTGCCTACGTACTGGTATGAGTCTACACTGGTACAAGATTATAAACATATTTTCATATTATTAAAAGAAGATAGAGACGACAGCAACAAGTGGTTTTCACCCACATTATGTTTCCACTTTAAATCTTGGTGTTCATGTGTGTTGCTTATGTGTGATGCTTTATTCTACTTTTACTGCACTGTCTAATAAGTTACTGATGTACTGGTTTAAGATCAACACATGATAAATTGCCTAAATCACAAGTTCTCTAGATATACACTGGTTTCTCTAATCACAGTTGCGTGTACACACTAGTTCACTTCACTAAAGTAGCATATATAAATCTGTTTGGGAAATAAAATTATTGATCTGATAATACTGATTCACCCTCCTCTCAGTGTTATTTTCAACATCTAACACATGGGGGGGGTGAGGAAGGATGTGTGCCCCTTAGAAACTTGTAATAGTACGCAACTTGAAAGGAACACACAAGCGGTATGACATCACAAGCTGAAATGCAGAATAGTCCACAAAACAAAGTGCTAGATTAATTCAACAACACACATTCAACAAGTTAATACAGTTGCATACAAAGTAGTTCATAAGAAAATGTGTAAGTTAAACAACATACATTGCTAAAGAAACCAAAATAGTCCAACTACAATAAAAACATATGCATGAAAACATGTTGTCTTAGTTATTATTGTTATAAGTGAAATTTACATCCATACATGCTCCATTGATAGCCACTAGCCCCAATAGTGGAACATTACAATCAAGACCACCTGCTCCTCCAAAGAAGTATACTCGCTCGACGTTGTGGAGATGCCAAGGCTCGACACAATAATCCCAAGCCTTCTCTAAGCCTAAGCCTAGCCAAAATCTTGGCTCCCAAAAGCAAGTTCTATGAGTTATGGAGTTCTATTTATAACAAAGTGTGGGGTGACCCTTGACATTCCCATTTGACTCTTTGGCTACCCTCATGACTCGTCAACTTCTTTACAAATAACTCATTTCATTAAATAGTAACTGTTCACATTCCACTAATGACACTTGGAATTTCACTTACAACATATTTACAAATAATATACATTTTCCACATGTACCCATGTGAGACAAAATACGCTAGAGACCTAACAAGACAAAACCTTATGACTCAGAAGTTTGGGGAAAGACCAACTTGACAAAATCCACTTGATGACTCTTGGTGACGTACTGATACCAAGCTTGGTACTGTGTTATGGTGTACCCATATTGCTTGATAGTGTCTTTCTGATAGCAGGCTCTTGCCTCCATGGCTTCTGGGTATATGGTCTTGGAACCCTTGTCCAACTCATCTTGAAGCATGCGCAACATAGTCTTCACTACGACATGACCACCAATGTACTTCTTCATGTTTTTTGCGCTCATCTCCAAGTCATCATTAGTGTCCTCTCACCTTATATTCTCCATGTACCTATCGATCTCTAGTCGAACTTGGTTCTTCTCATTAGCTACAATGAGGGTACCGATTGACGGGATCATGTGCATTATCACCATCACATTACAAACCATATACAACCATGCATATGAATCTTGTATGTTACTGATGAACAGGGTGAGTTGCTCATAGTTTTGGATCTACATCCATATCGTTTCTTTGTCTAGCTCTTCGTGTGGCTTCATCATCTTGGGCAAGTGAAGCGGAGCTCCCTTGTATATCATTGTCCATTCTTTCACATGGGTGATAGCAGCATGTATATCCTTGAGAGTTTCAAAAATCTTGCTACACTGCCACTGGAAACCAAATAGATGGACAACCGCCTTATGCACAATGACAAATCAGCCATAGAGTTTCCGCATGGTTGCCTCAAGATTTGATACTTCAGCAAGTGTCACTTTCCTCATTTATGCCATTATGGATCCTACGGATTGTTCTTCTTTATGCTTGGTCGCTTGCATGTCCTTATCCATATTTTCATTCTCTACTAATAAGAACTTGAAATTTGAGCTCGTGGCTCCTGCATAATCTATTGTCGCATCGACCATGGTGACTGGATGCTTTCTGAAATTTGATACTATCACCATTTCCTTCATGAATGCAAGTGATGTGTGATCATCCAGGTAATTATTTCTCCATGCATATACAATCTTCTTCTGCAACTCATCAAATGATAGATTGTACACATCCATCACTGGATCATCATCAAGGAGAACAACCTCTCCTTTCTCGCTCAGGATTGGTTCTAATACTGGAGGTGGTGGAGACTGCAGGGCAACCTCGGATGCTCTCAGCATGAGGTTGGTATCTTGGTCCTCTGGCTCCTATCCCAACTCCATGTCTGTTGCTTCAACCATTTTTTCAATCTGCTAAGCAAGCTCCTGATCCTGCATCTTCTCACCCTCTTCTTCATCTACTAGTTGTTCTGACTCCTCAAACTGTATGAGTGTAGTTTGTGATGAGCACCAGTATTGTAAAAACAATGCTGCAACTCCTGGGGCTACCAACTTTACTTCATCAACGTGGAGTTCGTACAAACTTGGAGGTGACAGTGTTGTATACACCTTGGATGTAATGGTCTACTCTTGTGACTTTTGAATTGGGAGATGGACCACTAGGGTTTTTTAAAGCAGACTTCTATTGACTAGAAGGAGTCTGACTACCAAATGGAAAGGGGAAAATTATCATTAATGCAAAATGGGAATGTTTCCTACTCTAGGAAATGAAAGTGTTGAATTGGAAGGTGTTATAAAGTGACATGAAATCATCTAGCTAAACATCTACACATTTTTCTTGCAAAATAAACCTAACTTAACCTTGTTTATAACATTTAGTGACCTGGACTAACTGAGCATGGAATTTGATCTAAGAACTATTATGACTGCTGCATGCATGTGCTAACTTAGAAATTGTAGAAAAAGCCTTTTTGATGTTTAGTTTTATGAATGCAAATGCTAATTTCCAACTTGTTCTTTGGCAGGGGAGATAGGTATGTAGGAAAAGGCCTCGACTAGTTTCAAGGGTATGGAAGCCATGTGGAGGCCTAACCTAAGCTCAGATGACCATTTTTTCTCAATTCAGGCTTAAAACAGGCTACTACAAGGTTTCTTGTAGTACTACAGGATGTCCTAGTTCTACTACAGGATGCCCTATTTTACTACAGGAAGCAAGCCAAAATATTATAAGGAGGTAGGAAAGGTTGAATGAAGTGTGGGAAAGGTTTTTGATGGGGAAATAAGGCATAGAAGAGGTGCACACTTCCTAAGGCTCAGTCAAATGCTTGAAGATGGTTAGGTTTTCTCAATGGAAGTGACCACTTTTCTTACAAAACAAGAATTCAAATTAGGGTTTGGTGGACCTTGGAAGCATAGGTGGAGAAGACTTGGATGAGGCGAATGAGATGAGGTCTCCCTGCAGATTAGAAGCTCCTACAACAACATACACTCTTTTCTTCATTTATGCACAAATTCATTTATACATGGAAAAGACGAGTTGAACGAAGGAAAATAGAGTTATTAATAGCTAAAGGCTATGTTTATGAATAGAAGTGCTTCTAAACCACATCAAACTCAAGAGATCAAAATGGCAATTGCAGATACTTCTAAGAAATTCAGAGACAATGGTCTATTCAACAAGAAACCCTAGGTTATGCAGTAATCAAACAATAAATTTTTTTTTTGGGTTGTGTGAATGGAACACTCAAATCATGATCCCATAAGGGAGATGAGGTGAAAGCCTCTATCAAAAGATTTTTTGAAGTGTTTATTGTCACTATGATACCACTGATCTATCTATCCACAAATGGAAGCAAACTAATTAATCATCTAAATACTTGCAGATTAACAAAACCAAAATCACTTCAACAGCTAACTATGAATGTAATCTAGGCATAGATGTACAGAAAGAGGAACCTCTACTGCTAGGGTTGGGCCCTAATCCAAGAGCTTCAACCCTCTGAGTCAACTCAGTGCTGGATCAATGGAATGCTTCTAATTTTCATTGAAATATCAAAAATACGTAAGATTTATCAGTCACAATGTCTTATCTCGAAAATGTCTCTTGGATACAACAAAAAAAAGTTGAATCCTAATGAGGCTCTAAGCCTTCTTATTTATCCAACTGAAGCTACCAAACACTTCCTTAAATTTAGGGAGGCTTGGCTTCCAACTTGAGATCAACTTGTCTTCAACTATCACTGGCTTGGCTATCAATGACCTCAATGGCTTGGCTACTTGTAACTTTGAGCTGATGAGATCTGGTGGAGGAATCTTCGAGTGAGTGAGGAGTTAAGGAGGGAGATCCAATATCCTAAAATCCCTCTTGCTTGTCTACTTCAAGTTCCTACACTTTAATTAGCCAAAATTTCTCCAAATCATGTAATTAATGCACATTAGGCCACAAGACATAACATCTCATCTTTACCCTTCTCACTAAGAAAAATATAACAAAACATGTAAAGAAATGTGAGAAAAAGTTGATTTTAATAAGCTGGAGAGTGGCATTAAGGTCCATATAATTTACCCATTGATGAGCCTCATCATCAGCCCCCTACTGAAAGTGTTTTTCATCCTCTGAGCAACTCAATCTATGTCCATGTCTTTCATTGATCTGGTGGCCTCTCTAACATTCTAGGATTATGTTGATGTATCCTCCTCTTGTGGATAAAATCATGCATGCTTCTCTATTTCCTACCACTACTTTATTTTTTATTCTTCCTTTCTTCCTTCTAACATACCCAAGAGAAATGTTGGATTGAGTCTCTGAAGTGCATTCTTATATAGTGGGTCCTCTCTAGTGCATCCATCATCCTTTCAGGGGAATGATACTCTTTGATCTTCATGTTGTATGGTAAGGTGCCCCATCTCCTTTGGCATGCTTTCTGCCTGTCATCCCCTAGAAATCTCAAAGTGACCTCAAAATGAGTGATCGTTTGCTCTTGTGTAGCTAGGTATGTTGGTGCAAGCTGGGGATCATTGGCGATGAGGTTGTGGGTGCTAATGAAAACCATGGAATTGATCTGTTCTGCTAATGGGACTCTAAATTAGACATACATTAAGGCCCATTTGACCATCCTTCAGCACATTAAACCTCTCTTTTTGCATTAGGTAATGTATTTTTAACTTTAATATGTTAATTAGTAAGTTTTATGGATAATTACATATTTTTGCCTAATATTATTTAATTTTGTGGAATATTATGAGAATGTTGGCCAAATTATGGAGATTTTGAGGTGAAGATAATATAGGGACCTGCTCCCTACTACAAAAGGATCAATATTAAATAATAAATCAACAAGATATTCTCAAATTATGGCACATATTTTGGAGCTCCAATGATTGAGAAAATCTAGGAATGTGTTCCCTGCCATTTAATGTTGATTCCTAGTATTGGGAACCAGATCCACTAATCAAGGGATTTTGGTGGGGAAATCTTCCTCCTTTCATGGGGAATGATTCCTAATCATTTTGTATAACACCTGTTATCATCCCAAGAAACTCTCCTAGGTTGTATCTCAGAGATGCTCGGGAACATTACAAACTCAACAAAATGTTGGAAATGGATGAATGGAAGGAATGATGCATATTCAAGCGAGATAACCACCTCTACTGTGCTTAACCCTAGATATGGGTGAACACCCCCAGACTACAAGGCTTTAGACCACCAATTACTCACAGTTTGAGGATTAAGTGGACATGGAGAATATTGACTACACTAGCAGATGCACAAGACCATGTGATGGCTGGCTGCAACCAGTAAGAAGGTTTGCAAATCTATTTCCTGATGCACAGACAGGATGACAGCTCTCTAGCACTAAAATAAAGAAACCTACATAACACATTCAATGATACATACTAGATTTTAACACAGAGGTGGGATGACAGCCCCTCAAATGTTAAATATCAAGAGCACATGAAAAATGCATAACAGGCACAGCCTAGAACAGAGAAGAAGTGGAAATTAACAACAAAAGAAGCTTGTATTAGCTGAAAATGAAGACCAGATGCTGCAGGTATCACAGTAGTTATAGTCTCCAAAAGTTGAACCTTACATCAATACTACAACCATCAACCCTGATGACATCTTGTTTCTAGGTATATATAGAGGTTGATTACAAAAATATTTCTATCCTATGCGTGGAGGGGTCATAATGGACCACCAACCACATTAACTGTCTAAAATGGGCCTCTGCTACGATCTGCTACTTCAGTGAATGAATTTGACATTCTCTGGTACTTTGTTGTCCTTCTTAGGTAGGTGAAGTGTTGTATGAATAAATTTCCATAATTACTGAAGGTGTTTGACTACTCGAGGTTGTTCTTTTCTTCTCTTGGCCATGCTTTCTTTTAAATGCGGTTGTGAGGGTTAACTGCGCAGGGTACAGGTAGGTGATCGCCTTCATTCTTCAGCAGTAGAGAACAATTGAGGTAGTATAGAAAGTAAGGCAGAGGCATGAATATGACGAGAACAATTATTGGCTGTCGGATCGCACAAATGAACGACTGGGATTGAATCGAAGGGAGCTACCGGGAGGAAGCGTGGACAGACAAACGTGGGCCATCGGATCACAGTTGGGCAAATCCGACAGTGATCGAGCGGCAGAGATGTGAGAATGTTAACAAGCGAGGGATGTATGAGCGGGCAGTAAGTGGTATTCCCCGCACCGCCTTTGGAGCTGCGACAGTTTCCGTATAAACCCGCGCGATCCCACTCAACACGCAACACGTGGCATCAGCGATGGGTGGGAAACCGCTTTCCCCGCATGTTAGCGAGTGGACAACTCACGCAATCGGGAGGAAAAACTACCCTCCAATCGCGCGACGGATGGTCGGATGGCGGGGACCGTTGGATCAAGATGATCAACGGTGGGGATTAAGGAGGAGGGTTATATGGGCACGGGTTCATGTATTAAGTGCCTGGGGATAAAGAAATACAGGTTATGGAGTGTTTAGAAGAATAAAATAGAGGCAGTGGGGTAAAAGAAATTAAGCGGGGAAATAGGGAAAGGTGAGGAATGAAGAGGTTTTAGGAGAAAAACATAGATACGGAGGGCTAAGAGAGTATGAGGAAGCTGAAGGAGAAGAAGGTAAATAACTATTGCAAGCTCCCTTTTCTGCATAAACACATGGCCGAGCTGATATTTGGTCCTCGAAATGCTGAAGTTTGTAGTGGAGCTAACAAGTACCAAGTTGAATTTTCCTCTAGGGGTGGATTTTTATTAGTCTTCTTGTGAAGAGAACTCGTATTTTTGGATCTCCATTGTAATTTCTTGCAGAGATGTAATTGTATTGATGGAAATAAAGAATATTGGTGAAATTCTCAGCTTCTAGATCTTGGTCTCCTTCATAGGAATCTGATTTCCCATGGGATTGGCCATCCCAGGAGCCTCAAATCCCTTTCTATCATTTGATTTTCTTCTTTTCACTACTTATTCACATGCGTCTCTTTTTCTTGCTTCTTTCTATTTCTGCATTTAGTATTAATGATTTCTTGTTGTAGGATTAGGTTAAATGGTTGATGTAAGTTATTTTGAAGGATCACAAGCATCATATCATCCTTAAAAAATCTTTGTAAGGTTATAGTAATCATTGAACTACTTGGATTAGTTTGCTTATTCTCAAATCTAGATTTCTGGAACTCCTTTGTGGCAAAGAACAATACATTTATGTTATTTTTGGAGCATGCTAACAATATTTAATCGAGTTGGTTACACTTGCATTAGATAAAAAAAACATTCTAGTTAATAACAAAAATTATCCCATTGCATTTGCACTTGATTAGGTTAGGCATTTGATATATTTACTAGCTCACTAGTTCACGAATTGCTAGATTTTGGACTAGTAATTTTCTGCTATATTTTAGCATGGGTTAACATAGGTATTTCTGAGTAATTCCACTTGGAATGGAGACCTAAGACATCCTAGTAAATAAAAAAAAATTTCCCATCCAATTTTGATTTTATTTTTTAGGTCGTTCAAAGAATTATAACTTCATGTTGTAAATCTGTAACATCCTGTAGTAGCCTTCCAACATGCATTTACTTGCCCAGATTCACTCAATAAGCTTGGTTATTGTCTCTTAGGTTGAACCAAGACTCCTAGGCTCTAAATACATTATTAGGGAAGACTAAAGATCACTTAATACTTGCCTCTTTACCCATGAAAAACATTTCAGTGATTTGGTTTAATGGACAAATTTATGAAATGGATAATACAATGATGATTGCCACATCCAATGAACTTTGTTAGTGGACCTAAACTCTTTAAAATGTATTGGTTGACATTTAGTTCATGATATTTACTTTATGCAATTTGAATAGGTTTCTTTCCTTGTACTTTCTTTCTTGCAATAGGTTGATGTTTCTATTTCGAGCATTTCATTTTCTGCAATTAGTTTAGGATTTAACTTCAGTACATGCACTCCATTACATCATGACAACAAAGGAAGGATGCATTGTATGCTACACATATAGTGTCAATATCTCTTATTTTTTTATGAACCTCGGGTTGATCATTAAAGTTGGTAGCCTTGGGAGTTGCAGCATTCTTGTTGCAATATCAAGGCTCATCACTTTTTGGCATCATTGCCAGGGATGTGTCAAAGTATTCATTGTTTTCTTCCCTAGTTGATTCATTTCTTTTACTTTCTACAAAAACAAAAAAAAATGATTAGGAATATTTCATTTCAAAAACAGAAAGGTGCATTGCATTAGTGTTTTCATTCAATCATAAAAAGAAAAAAAATTCAACACCAACCCGCACCCCATTTGATTATATGTTGTAGTAAGAGCCACATCACCATCCACTTTTGCAAGTACAAGACAAAGAGATGACAAGGAATGTAGAAGAAATGGATGGAGATGATGACAATGAGGAAGATCCTCTCAGATTTCCCATTCAAGATACTGATGGTAATGTGCACATGAAGAACATCCCTCCATCTTTTCTTCCAAAATTTTGTGGTCTAAGGTCAGAGGATCTGGAAACCTTTCTATTTGAATTTGAAATCCTTTTTAGATCTTATGATTATTTACTAAACACTCAAAAATTGAGATTTATTCTGGAAACATTGAAGGATAGAGCTCTTAAATGGTTCATGAGTTTATGGACTAATTCTGTAAGACCGTGGAATGGTATGCAAAAGATATTTCTAGAAAAATATAAATACCATGATCTTAAGGAAGAAATATTTAGAATGAATCAAAGAGAAGATGAGAGCCTTGAGGATCTAATAGAGAGGTAAATGTATAATTTTAAGAGGGAAAAAATACATCATTTAGGATCTGGAACACTTAAAAAACTCTTACTTAGAACAATTAGCAATGAGTGGATTGATCTCCTTGATCTCATGAGTAGAGGTGATGTATACCAATTATCATTTGAAGAAATTTGTGAAACATGCAAACACATATCAAGGGGAAGGGCAAGAGTAAGTAAATAAACATCAAGATCAGTAAGTCAAGCTAAACTTGGAAATTTGTTTGATGACTTTAAAACATACATTCTTAGGAATCTAACCAAACAAGTAGAAATGTTAAGAATACAAAATGAGAAAAACAAGGCTGTTGATATTTGTGTTGTCCCTACAGAATCACATGATGTTAAATATTTTCCCTCATTACCAAGGTTGAAGGAATTTTACCAAGAGGACAAAGGAGCAAGTCAAGTGTCAATGTAGCTATGTTATGTAGCTCCAAGAGAACAATTTCAAGTTTATGCACATTCATATCAAAGTAATTGGAACACACCCTTTCCTTGGAAACCTTGGCCATCTCAACCCCAAAACCAATCTTGGAAACAAGGTTGGCAAGGAACTTATGGGATCCATCCAAAATATCCTCAATATTTTCCTTAATATCATCCATACCCAACTCCATGTTATCCCTACCATCCACCTCCACCACAACCACAACCCCAACCACATCCATCTCAAATATCCACTCCCAATCAACTACCTATAACACCATTTCCAAACCCACACATTGAAGTAGCTCAATCCACTTACAATGTTAAGGTACAACACTTCCAAACATATCCTCTTGAGCTAAATGGAATTCACCATAGCTCGGGAAGAGTATTGCAAAAAATAGATTCTCTTGATGTCACTGAAGGACCACATTGAGAAGAAGAAGATTCAAATACCAAAGGATCATGGGCTGCATTTAATGAAAAGAAGACAACAAAATCAAAGATTTAGAAAGCTACCTCATGGTTACCGTCAAATCCTCCATGTGTTCAAGAGAACAATCAACAAAAAGAGGAAGATTTGAAGGTCATGGAAGAAGATGACATCGAAGATTATCCAAATAAGAAAGTGGACCAAGGGCATCACAACTATATTGAAATATGGTTCTAGGCAGTCATTAAGTTTCAACAACACTCTCTTCTTCAAATGAGTTTGATATCATCAAAGTCAAATCATTTGATCTCTCAAATTCAGGTACATGTCAAAGAATACATTTCAAGCCTACACATCAGTTTGTCTGTCATCTTGATGTGCACATGGCTCCATTGGAAGTATTCTTATACTTGAAAGTGATTTTGTTTTTCAAGTAGATTAGGGTAGAAAAAAAAAAATCTCAGGTAAAAACCTCCTTTGAGGCGCTTGATATTGGTTCATTGATTTAAAACCTCCATGAGGCGGTCAATGGGTTGGAAAAAAGAGAAAAAAGAGAAAAAGAAAAGATCTTAGGTGAAAACCTCCTTTGAGGTGCCTAGGCATACCTACTAGTTGAAAACCTCATTGAGGCAGCTAGTAGGCCTAGAAAAAAATAAAACAAACAAACAAAAAAAGTCTTTGCTCCATGTATCTCTCTGATGAATGTAGGTTCCCTCGAACATCCGCGAGCAACAAAACAAGTTGGCACCAACAAAAGTAAAAAAATGGTCAAACTTCTAGTCAAAAGAAGTCAAATTTTGACTTTCTCCTCCTTTTCTCAAATACTCCAATAGGACCAAGGCCATGTCAATCCATCACCCTCATTTATTTCCATAATCCACTCATAATTCCCAATCTTCTACCACTCATTTTCCTTGTTGTCCCAAAATACTACAGGAAGGCTCTGTTTTACTACGAGAAACAGAAATACATAGAGCATAAATTTATTTTTGTCATATCTTGAAAACCATGCATCCATTTTCCAATTTGTTTCTGGTGGAGATGCATATGGATGATGGTAACATGCCCATGCAATTTCAGCAAATTCTAGCGCACGGTTTACAAGTAATCGACCTCCATCAACTTCACCCATTTTTAATATTTCTCAAGATTTGTGCATCCATTGGCCAAGATGTTTTATGGGGAGGTCCATAAGGATGATGGAAATATTATTAGAAAATTTTAGGTCAATACATTCTACCATTTGGGAGATATGGACAAAACAAGTCTGCTACAAGAGGTTGTCTTGAATTAGTATAGGAAGATCCTGTAGTACTACAGGATGGCCGAGAAGAAGCTACAAAAGGAAATATGATTAGAGAAATTGTTCAAAAGGTCATGTATTCTTTACGAAAGGTTGATATGGATCCCCCAACACCACTTTCATCACTCATCCACTCCATCTAACCAAAATCCATCTTCAAATTCCACTTTGCCTTACATGAAAAAAAAAATTATCATCAACTTTTCCACCACCTACACCACCTCTTGATGATTTTAACCCTGTCCTTATACCTCTTATGAATTTACATCAATCCCACATGCATCAATGAGGTCTCGAAGAGGAATTAAATGACTACTACAGGAAGAGGATTCCTCCTGTAAGCAACCTGCACAGTTACAACAAATTTCAACATCAATTATTTTTTCACTCACACAACAGAAGATCTAGCCACCTTGAGCAACATGAAGTCATTTTTGAAGATTGAAAAGGGGGAAATCCCTCCTTAGGAAGTCTTCCATCCACTCCACTAGCAAAATATTGAACACTTGAAAAAAAATTGCACACAACAACCTTATCAGTGAAAGAATAAGCAAGTTATGAAGACCTGTGCAGAAGCAAGAAAAGAAACTTAGCACCTCTAGGGAAGCAGGGATCGATTATCAACTCAGTAGCAACATGCATGCCTCTCCAAAAACCATCAAGTAGGTATGGGTATGAAATATTCTTGACCTCTTCTCTTTAGTATATTATAGTTATAAATTTATGTCAATTCATGAGAGATGAGGTTTTATAAGCTAAGGATGGGTCAGCAGTATCAGTCGCCTTCAACTAGTTAATTGCAGCTCACTCCTTCACTCATGCAATGTGGAAAAGCCAAATTATGAAGGGTGATGATTTTGGCGAATGGGGACAACAGTTAAAAGAAGAAATTTATGCAAAGCCCAAGTCACCAAAACACTCGAGCCCTCCATCCACTTCATATCCACTATCTATCCATCATTCATCCATCCCATTTCAGAAGAAAAAATTAATATTTTTCAAGAACAAACCCTACAGTCTGTATCACCCTGAATTGTTTTTGAGAAACAAAAACAGAGCACATCCTCTCCATTTTTAGAAACCTTCACTACTCCCTCTAAGCCCTATCATCATCCTCCAAACCCTCTACATCATTTCTCATCACTCCCATACAGTTAGAAGACTTTGAAAGAGAAGGAATGGTTGCTACAAGAAGATAGAATGTTGCTACAAGAAGGAAGAAAGGAAAAAATGGTGATAAAACCAAAAATGGAAATTCCTAAGAGAGACCTAATCAAAACAAAGAACTCCAAGGCCATTAGGAAATCATCTAGAAAAAAAAGACAACAAAAGGCAAGAAGGCATTCATCATCAAAATAGAGCTCAAACTGCAGTGATGAAAAGAGGCTTTCCAAGAGGTCTCTAATATATTTCTAGATTTTTTTCCAAGGCCTAAAAGATGTTATAGAAATGGGAGAAAGGCATGGAAGTCAATATGAGGGCATACCCTAGGCTTAGACTATCATTTTTGCTCAAAATGGATTTAAACAGGGCTTCCTGTAGATTTTACAGGAATTACTACAGGATGTCCTAGTTCTTATCTAAAGGTATTTTGAAGGTTTCAGAGGTGTCCAAATGGTGGAACAAGGTAGCAGAAGGTTGGAAAAGGATGTGGAAGACCTTTCCAAACTAAAAAATATTGAAGAACCAACCTTGAATAAGGAGAAGAAGGCATGCTAATGGTTTAAAAAAACATTGTGATTTTTTCTATTCACAAGCAGTTTTTGAAAAATGAGTGAAAATGGAATGAATGTTTCAAGGGAGAGGATATGAAAGAAATGGATCTACAAGCCAACAAATTTCACTTGCAAGGAGGAAAGTTATCTTTTCTTGCTTGAAAGACTATAAAACAATCATGGAAAGAACAACTACATTTTTGGGCTTGGCCTTGCAGACTTACAACAAAGATTCTAAAGAGAAAGGATTGAGGAATGCACAAGAGAGAGGATAGAGGGCCATGAATGAGGCACAATGAGGTCACTAAGTTGCTCATAGGATGAGCAACACTTTCAGCAGGGGGGTATGATGGGCCTCTAAATTAGAAATAAATTAAGGCTCATGCCTCTAAATTATACAAAAATGAAGGCCCATCTGACCATCCTTCAGCGCAATTAACCTCTCTTTTTGCATTAGATAATGTATTTTTAACTTTAATATGTTCATTAGGAAGGTTTATGGATAATTTCATATTTTTGCCTAATATTATCTATTTTTTTTGGAATATTATGAGAATATTGGGCATATTATGGAGATTTTGAGGAGAAGATAATCTAGGGACCTACTCCCTACTACAGGAAGTTCAATATAAAATAATAAATCAATAATATATTCTTGAATTATGGAACATATTTTGGAGCTTCAATGATTGAGAAAATCTAGGAATGTGTCCCCTGCCATTTAATGTAGATTCATAGTATTGGGAACCATATCCACTAATCAAGGGATTTTGGTGGCTAAAGCTTCCTCCTTTCATGGGGAATGATTCCTAATCATTTTTTATAAGTACCAAGTTTAATTTTCCTCCAGGGGTGGATTTTTATTAGTCTTCTTGTGGAGAGAACTCATATTTTTGCAACTCCATTGTAATTTCTTGCAGGGATGTAATTGTATTGATGGAAATAATGAATATTGGTGACATGTTTAGCTTCTAGATCTTGGTCTCCTTCATAGGACTCCGAGTTTCCTTCATCTTGGCCATCCCAGGAGCCTCAGAGCCCTTTTGTATCATTTCCTTTTCTTCTTTTCATTGCTTATTCACATGCATCTCTTGTTTTTGTTTCTTTCTATTTCTGCATTTAGTATTAATGATTTCTTGTTGTAGGATTGGGTTAAATGGTTGATGTAAGAAATTTTGTAAGATCACAAGCATCATTTCATCCTTGAAAAATCTTTGGAATTTCATAGAAATCATTGAGCTAGTTGGATTAGTTTGCTTATTCCCAAATCTAGATTTCTGGAACTCCTTTGCGGAAAAGAACAATAAATTTCTGCTATTTTTAGAGCATGCTAACGAGTTTCAACTGAGTTGGTTCCACTTGAATTATATCACAAAAAAGTTCTAGTTAATAACAAAAATTATCCAATTTCACTTTCACTTGACTAGGTTAGGCATTGGATAGATTTACTAGCTCAATAGTTCTCAAATTTCTATATTTTAGACTAGTATTTTTCTGTTATTTTTTAGCATGGGTTAACAAAGGTATTTTTAAGTGATTCCACTTGGAATGGAGACCTAATACATCATATTCAATAAAAAAAATTGTCCCATCCAATTTGGATTTGATTTGCTGGGTCATTTGATGAATCATAACTTCTAGTAGTAAATCTGTAACATCATGTAGTTTCCTGTAGTAGCCTTCCAACATGCATTTACTTGCCTAGATCTGCTCACAAAGTTTGGTTATTATCCCTTAGGGTTCAACCAAGACCTCTAGGATATAAATAAATTATTAGGCAAGACTAAGACCACTTAGGACTCACCTCTTTACCCATGCAAAACATTTCAACGATTTGGTTTAATGGACAGTTTTATGAAATGGATAATACAATGATGATTGTCATATCCAATGAACCTTGTTAATGGACCTAAACTCATGTAATGGTTGACATTTAGTTCATGATATTTACTTTATGAAATTAGAATAGGCTTCTTTCCTTGTACTTTCTTTCTTGCAATAGGTTGAGGTTTCCATTTCGAGCATTTCATTTTCTGCAATTAGTTTAGGATTTGACTTCAGTACATGCACTCCATTACATCATGACAACAAAGGAATGATGCATTGTATGCTACACATATAGTGATGATATATGTTAATTTTGTACGAACCCTGGGTTGATAATTAAATTCATCAGCCTTGGGAGTTGTAGCATTCTTGTTGCAATACCGAGGCTCATCATCTTCTCTGATGTAAAGGGGCTATGTTTCTTCTCTTTCTAGCACTCTTTTTACTTCCTTAGCCCAGGCCTCCTCATGAATCATCCATGATGCCAAGGCCATCAGTTGTAAATCCCCCAACTTTGGATTGTGGTCCCACACATTCAAGTTTGTTAAGGCCAAGTTATATAAGTAGAATTCTAATATCTTGGCCCTGTCCTCTAGGGTGCTTTGGTCACAAAGCTCAATGAACTTCCTATAGTCTTGGAAAGGCATATTCCCTCATTGTTCTAGGATATTTATCTGAAACTGTAGCCATTATTCTTTTAGGTACAAGTCATATGATTTTGCTAGCATCTTGCACTGGAATGCCTCCATAGAGGGACTTGACATAATGGCTAATTGGCTCTCTTTTTCTTGTACCTGCCTCCTTAGCCATGTGTTCTTAGCCTCTAGTTAAGATTTCATCACTCTTTCCCTATCTCTTATCTCGCTCAACTCTCTACCCATCTCTAGCAACTTCTCTTCCATATGGCCCACATCCTCCACACTCTTTGATTTAGAAATTTTCATCCAGTGATGTGTCCTTGCTCTCTCCTTTTCAAGCTCAAAGAATATAGGGATGGAAACTTTTTTTGGTATTACTTTGCCTCCCTCAAGGAATCTGTAATAGGAACTAAGATTGGGTTGTGGGCTAGGTTCCTCCAGATCTTGGGATTCTCCCTTTACTATCTTTAGAGTATCTGTCTCCCCTTGTACTTATGTTGTTGCTTCCTTTCCTTACCTTTGTCCCTATTGTACTTCCTACTCCTTTTTCTGTGTTTCCTGTAGTTTTGTCTATGTTTCTTGTAGGAGGATTTTCCCTTTTTGAAAGGGGATCAAAGGTTCTTTAAGTTTCTTTGCTAAGGTTGACCTAGTGATAGGCCTCCTAACATAGGTGATTAGTGACCTTAGGGAAGCCTGTTTTGATGTGCCCTCTTCACCTTTCATTCCTAGGGAGACTAGATTTTCTTGTCCTCTTGGTGAGTCTTCAATGATGATAGGAGTCTTGGTAGGTGTTTGTGGTCTCCCGTGTTTTATCTTGGTGCTCCTCCTTGTTTTGAAGCATATGGTATTCTGCCTCTACCTTTTTCATGTTGACTTTATGGGTGTGCTTAGGGCAGTCAAGGCAGCAGTTGCCTCCTTCTCTATGGGTTCAAGAGACACTCTTGAGGATTCCTCCCCTTCCTTGTTATGTATTTCAGGGCTTGTCTCATCCTTTTGTGCTTCTTCCCCACTATCCTTCTCTCCCTCTATTTCATTTATCTCTACCTCCTCTTCTTCCTCTGGCTCAACCTCTTCTTCTTCATGTTCCTCTTCTCCTTCTTCTTTTGGTTCTTCTTCCTCTTCCTCACCACTATAGGTTGGGTCTCCTTCATACTCAATTGCTTGAATTACATCTTCTCTGTCCATGTCTGCAAATGTGGAGCACATAATAGGGATTCTTAATTGGCTTAGGGCATCTTCTAGTATGATCTTGATTAGTCCATGATGTGCTAGATGTTGATTATTTCCTTCCTTTACCTTTATTCTCATGTATATTATTGATTGCAACAATATGTAGGGCAGACTAAGTCTTCTATTAGGAGGTAACTCTTCTCCAAATTTGAGCTCATGGAGGAGTATTACTAAGCCTTCCCTCATAATAAATATACTTGAGAATGTGATATCTTATTTCATCCCAAGGATATGGAATGATATTCCTTCAATACCATTTTTTTACTTAATTGGTTCCTCATCTTCCAAGAAAAATTTCTTCTTGGAATAAGTGCTACTAGCTTTATCCACTTTTCTCCATTGTAAACCTAGAGGAAGTGTAGTGATTCTGCTGATGCTTTTAGGGGTAATTGTTACTGACAATCCTTTCACTATAGAAGTGGCACTGACTCTAGTTTGAGGTGTGAGTGAAATTGCAAATTCTCGAGCTACATCATCATCATATCCTCTAAGTAGCTCAAAGAATCCCAACCATTGATTCCTTCTAAATATCTCTACCACTCGAGGATGGAGATGAATTCTAGTTGTTCTTGTGGGCTCTTTTCTGTTGAAACCTCCTGTCATCTTCTCTCTCTGTCAATCTAATTGTATGTATTTTGGTTGCTTTAGCTTAGGAGATTTCCCAGGTAACTGAGGGTTTAGATTTTATGAGGGTGATGACTACAATTCTCTCTTTATCTCCACACAATTCTATCTATCTCTATGCGCACTGTAATTACTAGAAAAAATGACAATTTCTTTTCCTTTCATCTTTACAAATGAAAGCAGAGAGGATATCGGCCACCTACCTTTCACTGGAATGCCTTGTTTGAGGAGAATCCTTGAATAGTCGGGCCCTAGAAAATCCCTCGTAGAATTTTTGACAATTCTCACTGTTTCCTGTAATTTTCCTGTGTTTCTTGTAGGTGCTCATTGTAGGATGGCCGAGACTAGCTTTCTCCTTCGATGACTCCTCCAGGTGGTACCAACTCTCAAAATTCATAAATGAATGATGTATTGCATGAAAGTTAGGGAATATTTATGTTTATGGTCGATTCCTTTGAGTGATGTGTTGTGTGGTTAGGTATGTAATTTCTCCTTTTGGACCGTTAGACCACTATTAGTTATCATGCAAGCCTTTCTTGTAATCATCACCCACTCTTGTACATTGTAACTCGAACCACCTTTCCAATTTATTTCCTTTGATGTGACCTTGCCATGTGTTGGCCCACCAAATTAACATTCACTTTCACTTTATTTTTCACCTTTATCCTCATTTTGTCACCTCGTTCCATCACATTATCATTACATAACCCTACATTATCATTACTACATGATTTCACATTTACATTTCCCAAAGTTATTAATTTCATGTATTTACAATGAATTTATAATTAAAAGTTAGAAAAATAACATGTGTTTTCTTATACCTAAAAGTGGCTTGAGTTTTATGACATGTGTAGATCATTTGGAAGCTTCCAAGGCACCTTTATGTGGCCTCCAATGTAAAAATTCGAATTTCAACTCACGAGGTGGACCATATTCCAAGGAAAAAGATCATGTTGATCCTGATGTGTCATGGGATTTGTATCTAGTATTTAGGGATAAGTTGAGACAAGTATGGATCTAGTAGATATTTAAGGGATCTAGATTTATTGAGTACATATCCCTAATTCATGTATAAATAAGAGGATCATCCTTCAAAAGAAGGTGAACATGTATTAGTTATTCATTAGCATTAGATTTATGATTGTTCATTCAACATGAATAATCTCATGTTCTCCAAAATTATGAGTTATGACTGTTGTTTGATTCTTGAGGTGTGATAGCTGTTCATGTGTGCTCATTGAGGAATGGAAGGATCCCCATACCAAGATAAGTACACTTTGTTGTAAAGTAATGTTCATAGTTGTGACTATACTAGTTTTAATTCTGGATGTTCATTTTATTTCTTTGCTATAAATACTTGTAGATAATTTCAGTATGAATTCATGTTATGGCTATGTTTTGTTGTGTGAAGATTGATCTCCTTTCAGTAATTAGCTCGGAAGTGGAAGGACAACCAGGACCCTTAGAAAAGAGCTTCTTCTCCATGAACTAGGACTGGATAGAATCAAGATTCACTTTCTTATATGCTTTCCTAGACTAAATTTATATGCTTTCATAGTTATATTTCATCATGCTTTCTTAGATGTTTGGCAATGTTATTATAGAAGGAATGAGGAAGGAGAACTAGGACTCTTGAACAAAAGCCTCTTCTCTGTCTTCTAAAATAGACTAATATCATTGACCAATCATTTATATGCTTTCATAAAATAGATCTGAATCTTTTCTTTTCAAAATAGTTTAGATTTGTAATATGCATTTCCATTCTAAACAAATTCCTACAACAGTTTCATCTAAGGTCCCATATATTTTGGTTTGCTTCTAAGTTTACAAAACCCCTAGGTTGACAAATTAAATGACACGGATTTAGCATACAATTAAATCGCCCTACTTTTTGGCATCGTTGCCGGGAAGAAAACTTAGATGTAAGCTAGTTAGGAGGATTGTTTAGGAAGCATTTTTCATTTAGGATTATTTTAATTTAGGGTTAATTTCATTTATGCATTTTCATTTAAAGTTTATTTTGCATTTGCATATAGAAAACATCTACAAATAAAAAAACAAAAACACAATAAATATGTATATGTATATATGTATGAATGATGAGTATAAGTTTGGAACAACTCACTGAGATCCTAGCAAGAGTCGAGATCTCCTCTTATTGCGAAGAAGAGATCTTGATAGCAACCAAAAGATGAACTACTCCTCTGGAAGAAAACAATGAATTAAAATTCGAAGAATCTTGTACATCTGTTGAGGAGCAATTATTCGAACAAGAGATTGAGGAGGAAAAAGAGAAGTTGCAACATGATCTGAATTAGAGTGGAAATCACGCCTATGAAAGCCTTATCAAAAGGTAGTTTCAATGGTTTCAAGAAAGTACCAGGTTAGAACAATTTCATTTTTCTTCTTATTTCATTAAATCACAATCACAAAAACTAGATTCGATCATCCTTGTATATTTTCATTTTAAAATTGCAAAATTGGAAATGAATATACTTTTATCACTATTGCGTGAATGGTTACACTAGAAATTTAATTATACATAATGATTTGTAATTTCTAATTAGAATAGAGTAGGTAGGATGACATTTTCAATCTTTAACAAGTATGTTTTCCTCCTTGCAGAGGATCAGAAAGTAGGATGTCTATAAACGTTTTCAAGGTTTCCAATATTTTTGTTTTCATTTGCTAAAAAAAATTCATAAATCAATAAAGAAAAGTCTAGATTGTTTTAGGGTTAGAATAAAAAATAAATTCTTTTTAAAAGATTTTGATTTTAATACAACATAAAAATTAAAAAAATTAGAATAAAATTCAAATTCTTTCTAAAGAATTTAATTTTAATAATAATAAAAAAAATAAAAAAGAAAATTAAGAATGGAATTCAATTTCTTTTATAAAGATTTTTAAAACAACATAAAATTAAAACAAATTATTAGGAATAAATTTAATTTCTTTTTAATTGGTTGCAACATAAAAATTAAAAGAAAATTAGGAATAGAATTTATTTTTTAAACTCTAGTTTAAAAAAATAATAATAAATCAATTTTATTTTAGTTTAAAAAACACAATAGAAAATAAATCCATTTAAAAAAATGAAATTAGTTAAAAAAAAGCCAATACTACACAAATAAATTTTTAAATTTTAAGTTTTCAATACAAAATCAAAATAAAAGAATAAAGAAAAATAATAAAAATAGAAAAATGCATTATGCATTTTACAACAAAGGAAGCAACAGTGCAGCGACTGAATCCTCCATCTGGTAACCTTGATTCTGCATTTCCTAGAGGGGGGAAGAAGGAATGAGACGTCGTAGCGACATGAACCACTGAGGCTGCAACTGCTAACTGTTCGTGCAGGGGGAAAGCCGGGACTTGCAAAGCAACAACCGTAGCTTTACTAAATAACTAGCATCCCCACACATAATTAGCACTGCAAGCTGATGAACCAGACAGATCAATGAGAAACGTCAAATGTGTAACACTCCTAGAAGGAATGCAATCCATAACAGAGCAATTCTGTTTGTCCAAAACACCTATGGTGCAGGAAACAAAGACATTGACAGTGCGGGGATGTATTTGCAGCAGGCCGCTACAAGAACTTTCTGAAATCTGGCCCATCTTGAAACTGTCTGAAATGCCAAACAATCTGAGAGTGTGCCACTTCAAACTATAACGATATTAATCTGGGATTGTGCACTTGATTTGTGAATATCTGTACCATATTTTTAGCTTGTATAATTAATGGTGTGGTTGTTCTTTTTGCAGGGGCATCATGGTTCAGATATCAGAAGAAAGGAAAACATATCCCAATTTAAATTACATCAATTAAGTAATGGAAATATTGTTGCACAAAATCCACATTGAGAACTACACTCAAATCATGGGACTCTCATCTAGATCTCATATCTAAAATATACATAACTTTTGACTGTACAAATTAGTGGGTTTTGAAACTAATTCCATTTTTAAAAGATTGCAGGAGATTCATTCCATCAAAACAGATAATCCAGGAAAATATGCTATAACATAAGATTCACACCTAATCCTATACAAAGAAGAGTCATCCAAAATAGTATTTGAAAGTATTTTTCAATATTGCAGCTCTGGGATCTATTTAAAGAGAACACAGGAGAGAATGAGAGGGACATAATGACGCTACCATAATTCTTTTGGGCTGATTCAGATCCAAGCAGAGAGGGAGGTTGCGTTCCAACATAGGGGATTCTCTACTATTAATTCAATTTTTGATTATGCACTACTGTTGTGCACAGAGAGAGTGATGGTAGAAATTGAAAGACGGTTTTTGGCATGTGTAATTGCTTAACACTATTGCAGGCAGTAAGATCATAAGTCTGCTATTTCCCCCTCAGCTTGCCTCTGAACCTTGTGAATCAGAGGACGAACCCTCCAACTACCTAGATTCTGCATCCTCTTTCTTTGAACAAGCCATTTCATTTTCCTGATTGTGCATCATGGTGAATTTCCTCAACTTTTAAAACGTCATTTTTAAAACTTGGTTTGTGAACAAATGAAAATGAATCTCATAAAAATAAAACATGGGTTTTTCCTCAACATTCGTAAACAATTGAGAGATTTTCAAGGTTCTCTGGAGCCTTATTTGCTAGATTGCGTGAAAAAACTGTTTTCAGTTAAATGTACAGGCTTCCGTTGTGGCCATGCAACAGATTTGATTTTCCTGATCTACAGGAGGTAGATCCACCACGGAGATGCTGAGTAGTACCATATTGCTTGGAGTTCACAAATCACCAATGTGCTATGACTGCATACAAGCGTCTTCAAAAGCGAGATGTTGTGACAGGAGTGCAAAGGTAGGTTGCATTTGTTGAGTCTTCCATTCAGCCTGATGAGGAACAAATAGCACATGTTAAGTCTGTATTCCTTGATCAGTGGAAAAAGAAAATATTTTTTTTGTGGATACAAAATAAAATTTATTTTTTAAATTTTAGTCTTTTTTAATAAAAAGAAACAATTAAAATAAAAAAAATGAAAATAAAAAATCAAAACAATTAAATTAAAAAAAAACAAATTAATTATATATATATATATATATTGCAAATGGACATTTCATAACTCTTGAAAACAATTTATGCTAACTTGCTTTCTTAGAGTTACTTCAAAAGAACTTGTGTACAAAGGCAATAGGTAAAAAAAATTCATTTCATTTTATTTTGGTTGCTAAGCATTCATACTCATTCTTGCATTTTAAGTCTTCCAAAACGCTCTCACAATTTTCATGCAGGATTTGTACTGAGCTTTTACGGGTGCGCAGACGATCCAAGTTCATACAGATGTGATTATTAGAAATCACATTCATTATTGAAAGCTTAAATAAGCAAATTACATATGTCATGACATTTGTCCCTATACATGAATCTTTTGCATCATGATATGTTTACCCACATTTCTCCTTCAAAGCCTCACCAATCATCCATTTTGGAGTCCACTGATTTATTTCCTTATCCATCATGACTTCATACATGTCTACTTTTATGAGTCGCATACATTTTTGCCTTCTTTTCAGTTCATCTTTTTGTCTCATGAATAAACCATCCATCTCTCTACATTGCCTTGTTTTCCTTATCATAAAAACTCTTTGACCATGACATCTTTTATCTATAGTCCTACCAATCATTTTGTATGAACTCACGTTCACTAATGTGAGATTCCTTAAGGATCACCTTTCGACAAGTCTTGACCCATCGACCTCAGCACCTTATCTGGGATAAAGACTAGAGTCATTATTAGTACCTTGAGGCTTGCATACCTCAATGGCAATTATTCTCACCAACTAACAATGGGAATACATTAATTTCCTTGTTTGTTGGATCTTGCAAGTGGCTCGATGTAATCTCAATTATTCACACTTTTCAAGATGTACTTGGGTACCTTGGCACTTATTGGCATTAATGGTGAGTTTGCCTCACATTGGTTAACGACATTCATTAATGGCCGGTAATCCAATGACTTATTTCCATGTTCGACATCGACACATTTATTCACATGGAAAGAATTGTGCCACGATATGGGATGACATGAAGACTATATGATTCAGTGGGAGATTCAACAATATTTTGTACTTTGGAACATATTCAGTAGCAGTAATAAAGGATCCACATTCACAACTTCATCCATCATGTATGCAACCAAGACACAGATCACATTCTTGTATCCTTCATTCCATGATTCAGTAGCAGAGCTACATTTTTCTACATATACACAGTTTGTCCACTTAGGTAAGTAATAGTATTTTCTTTTCTATCCTTTTATCATATAATTCCTTTAATATTGAAATCATAATTTTTGGAAAATACTTCACCATGTTCCCTTCTCATTTCATAAAAAAAACCTGAAAATACCTTTAGTTGGGGGGGGGAATTCATGTTCATACCTCATATTCACATTTCACGATATATATCACATTCATATTCCATTATCACCTTTCATATGCCATATATGTTCTTTATTCACATGTCATCCTGACCAACATATTTTTCCAAACAACTACTATTGCATTATGATTCAAACATTACATGTTTTGCAAATAATGATCGAAGAATGAATGGTTGATTAAATGTTTTCAAAGTCTTTTGATGCAATACAAAAACAAAAAAAGTATTGCTACATAAGAACCAATACTAATCAAATTTTGGTTGTCACACAAGAACCAACCAAAATAATATGTTGCAATCGAATGTTTTTCAAAAAGAACACTTTGCAAAAAGAACAAAGTTTTCAAAAAATTATGCGAAGTTAAAAAATCGATATCAGCCAAAGTTCATATAAAAGAAAGACAATTCAAAAATATTAAATCATGATTAAGTGAATCAATGCAATAGATTACATGAGGACATGTAAAAACTTAAGTTGACAGGTATGTTGGGCCGCCAGATTAACATTCAATTTCACTCTATTTTACACCTTTATCCTCATTTTGTCACCTCATTCCATCACATTACCAATACATAACCCTACATTATCATTACTACATGAGTTCACATTTACATTTTCCAAAGTTATTAGTTTCATATATTTAGAGTGAATTTAGGATTAAAAGTTAGAAAAATAACATGTATTTGCTTATACATAAAATTGGCTTGAGTTTTATAACATGTGTAGATCATTTGGAAGCTTCTCAGGCACTCTTATGCAGCCTCCAATGCACAAATTCGAATTTCAACTCAAGAGGTGGGCCATATTCAAAGGAGAGAGATCATGGAGATCTTGATGTGTCATGGGATTTGTATCTAGTATTTAGGGACAAGTTAGGACAAGTATGGATCTAGTAGATATTTAAGGGATCTATATTTATTGAGTAGATATCCTTAATTCATGTATAAATAAGAGGAGCATCCTTCAAAGAAAGGTGAACAATTATCAGTTATTCATTAGCATCAGATTTATGATTGTTCATTCAACATGAATATTATCATTTTCTCCAAAATTATCAGTTATGAGTGTTGTTTGATTCTTAAGGTGTGATAGTTCTTCATGTGTGCTCATTGAGGAATGGAAAGATCCCCATATCAAGCGAAGTACACTTTGTTGTAAAGTAATGTTCATAGTTGTGAATATACTAGTTTTAATTCTGGATGTTCATCTTATTTCTTTGATGTAAATACTTGTAGGTAATTTTAGTATAAATTCATGTTATGGCCATGTTTTGTTGTGTGAAGATTGATCTCTTTTCAGTAATTAGTTTGGATGTGGAAGGACAACCAGGACTCTTAGAAAAGAGCCTCTTCTCCGTGAATTAGGACTGGACGGAATCAAGATTCACTTTCTTATATGCTTTCCTAGACTAAGTTTATATGCTTCCATAGTTACATTTCATTGTGCATTCTTAGATGTTTGGAAATGTTATTATAAAGGGAATGTGGAAGGACAACTAGGAATATTGAACAAGAGCCTCTTCTCCATCTTCTAAAATAGACAAATCTCATTGACAATCATTTATATGCTTTCATAACATAGACCTGAATATTTTCTTTTAAAAATAGTTTAGATTTGTAATATGTGTTTCCATTATAAACAAAATTCCTATATAATATAGCTCGACCACCATTCTGATTTATTTCCTTTGATGTGACCTTGCCATGTGTTCAGCCGACTAGAACTTTTATTTTTGTTTTTGGGCTGAGGGTGGCCAAGTTAACTGGCCACCTTCAGCTTATAAAACCAACTTTTTCATATTCCTACATTTTTTATCATATTCGTACTTAGGAGAGAGTGTGGATGAGGTGCCATACCTATGGCTTCCTTTGCTTAGTTGATGCATGTTGGAGGGTGTCTCTTCTATGCTAATTCTAGTTCAGGTAGATCTTCTCTTCTGCTCTTGTTTTGCTGATTTTATTTTGCTGATAGGTTGTCTTCTGGTTGTGATGTGTAGGTGCTGGCCTCTTTTGTTGTTGCTAAGATTTGGATAGGTGCCATAGTGCCTGCACATATGCTGCAACTCTTCCTCCGCATGGGTGTTGAAGGAGGATCCTAGAGACTTACACTATCACAATATAGGTTGCTACATGGTTTCCTGTAGTACTACGGGTAATCCTGTAGCTTCCTCTTTTTGAATTTCTTTGTTTTTATTTTGCTTGGAGGAGGAATAGGTTTTGAAGTAGGAGTGGAAGGGGTGGCAATGGGGAGATGGAGTGGTATGTGAGGTAGGCTACTAATGGTATGGCCCTTTGAATTTTATTTGTTTCTTCTCTTTTATTTCTTTTCTCTTTTTTATATTTTTTCTTTTTCTCAATGGATTTCTTGATGGACATAGACGGTGACATGGTCATGAAATGGTTTTCATTGAGATTTGGTGAGGTTAATGGCCTCCTCATTCAACCCAAAACAGGCCCGCATTATGATTTCTCAATCGAGTTTTCATTCCTGTAGATTTTTAAGATTGTAGTACTACAGGAAATCCTGTAGAAGTCAGAAAATTGGATTTTTTATGGTTGGAGATATGGATGAATGAGACATGGTGGTCATGGAAGATATGAAATGAATTAAGGAAGAATGGGGTTTTATATGGCTTTCTTCCCTCTAAGCTTGGTGTCCATTATTTTTTTGAAAACCTACAAAAACTAGGAATTGTTATGAGTGCGCAGGTTCAAGGTCCCTGCCATTACATTTTTGTGTTTTTTTCTCTTATTTTATTTTGAAAGACATCTAGGTCACCTCAAAGGAGGTTTTCAACCTATTTTCCTACCCTATGCGCCTCAAGGGATGTTTTCACCGAGGGGTACTTTATTTTTCTTTTTTTCTTTCACTCATGGGCTGCCTCAAGGAGGTTTTCAACCCAAAAGTGGGCCTTAGGTGCATCATGGAGGTTTTCACCTAGGTCTCTTATTGTTTTTCTTTTTTTTTTTTTCATTTTTTCAAAAATTCAACAGTCTTCAAGAATTTGGTGGGCCAAGACTCCTTCAATCACCATTACGACCTCACTGATACTACTGACGAACTATTCTTTTGATAGAGGCTTTTTGTAGGTTTTCAATCTATACCTATTGACAAGCAAAGGGATACCTTCTTCATAAATGGTTCTCATCTGAACAACCCCATTGTCATGGCAATTTTTTAAAACTATGGGCCCAACCATCTGGTCATCAACTTGCCTTTGAAATACTTGAACCTGGAGTCATACATCAGAGCCCAATCACCTTCTTAAAACAATTTGTCTTTGATATTTTTGTCATGCCAGACCTTTCTTTGTACTTGAGTCACCTCTGTGTGTAGGAGGGCCTACATCATAAATTCATCTAACCCATTGAGCTGGAGCAATCTCTCTTGTTGTTCCCTTGTAACACCCAAATCCAACTGTGCTATTATTCTTAAAGTATTGTACTCAAACTTAATGGAGAGAAGATCCTTCTTCCCATAAACCAAATCATAAGGGGTGAAGCCAGGGGTTGTCTTCCAAGTTGTATTGTAGGACCAAGTGGCCTTCACTAGTTTGTCATCCCAATCCTTCCTGCTACTACTCACCACCTTTGTGAGAATGCTTTTCAATGCTTTGTTGGTAACTTCTACTTGTCCATTGGCCTGAGGGTCGTAAGGAGTTGATTTCATGTGCTTTATCTTATGATGGCTTAATAGATTCTCAATCAGGTGTGAGGTGAATTGAGTGCCCTGATCAATGAATATCTCTCTAGGTTATCCAAACTTGTAAAACACATTTTCCCTCAAGAATTCAACCACTTTCTCTTTTATGGCTACCTTGGAAACCTTGGTTTCAACCCACTTTATCAACTAGTCAGTACACAGAATGATGTACTTTTCTATCCATATGGTGGATCAATGGGCCCAATGAAATCCATGCTCCACTTGCCAAATGGCTCAAAATTCACTTGAGGTTGCAAAGGCATTTCATCCCTGGGAGTAGGTTTCCCCATTCTTTGGCATCAATCACATTGGTTGGTATATCTTCTTGCATCTTGGTGGAGAGTGGGCCAATAGTAGTCAGCTTGTAGTATCTTGAAGGTTGTCCTTTTGGCTACAAAGTGACCTCCACAAGTGTTAGGTCCATATACTACTAGTGTAACCCCTTATTGTTATTATTGAAGCCCTATTATTATATTTTTGTGCCCATGTAGTCCCCATATTTTTATTGTTGTTTCCCATAGAAGCCCACTATTTTTATTGTTTTTCCCTTACATTATTATTGTTATGTTGGCTCTGATTATATTATGACCCCTTAGAGTCCTATATACAGAAAGGAGGTCTTGTCATTTGTATCATCCAAGAATTTTTCATTTGTGTAATGTAAATGAGGTTGCCCCATCAAAGATGCTTATTTTGAAGTCGTTGATCTATTTTTTCCATCTTTTGTGAGTTGGTTTCATAACATTTGTTATCAAAGCTTTGGATTCTAGGGTTTCTCTGCTCCAAACAAGTCATCGTGGAATATTCGCTATAAAGTTTTCTACACAAAGTTTTAGAGGATACAAAAAAACCCCATTTGAGTCGAAATCGTTCTTCACCTCGGGTCCAAATTTTAAATCTTGTCTCACTATATTTTCAGTGATATGATCTGAGGAAGTTAGGGTTTTTGCAAGCTCCAGAATTCCATCTCAAATAGGCCATCATGGAATTGTCGCCATAATTTGTTTTCTATGGAGGTTCAGACTCTGCAATTCAAACCCATTTGAGATGAATCGTTGTGAAGCTCAGGCCCAAATGCCAGATCTTGTTTCGCAATATTTTTGGAGATACGATCCAAGAAAGTTAGGGTTTTTGCAGACTCTTGAATTACATGCCAAATGGGTGACCTTGGGAAAATTGTCACAACTTTCTCTGTGAGCATCAGATTTCAATTTCTTAAGAATTTATAGAAATAGGATGAACTGTAACTTTTTGTGTAATTTTTTTACGTCTGAAGGTCGAAAGAGTGACACATGGAAGGTCATACATGTTCGCTCTACTGAACTAGTCTATAATCAGGTCATTGTAGGATATTTGGCATATCTTTATTGAAGAATCCAATATTGATCAGACTGGTGGGGTTAGAAAGATGACTCAAAGGGCTACCATAGGAAACAATTTTAGAACTTGAAGATCTTAAATGTTACAGTCATTTAAATATCGAGCTCCTAAAAGTAAGAAAAATAATGACTCGAATCAAGAAAATAGAAACACCTACTAAGCAAAATTGGATGGATGATTTGAAGAATGTGATCGAAGCTAAGATAAATAGTTTTATATGTGCCATGACAACTAATATCTATGGTATGGAAGAGAATTTGAAGAAAGACATGGAATATTTGAAGAACAACATGGAAGGTTTGAAGGAAGGTGGGTCAAAGCTGCTATAAGAAAGGCCTCCTAATGACAAAAAGGTAGTAGAGGAAACTCACGATGAGAAAAAAATAAATGTTAATCATGATTTCGTAGAATCTAACATTGGATTGAAGACCCACCATATTCCAAATATCAATTTGAGGAAGTTTGATGGCAAGTATCCCATAACATGGGTACTATAGATGGAGAAATATTTTGATCTACATGATGTGCCATTGTTACAAAAACTACGTATTGCATCTTTATATTTAGAACCACATCATTTTTTATGGTATAAAGGGCTTTTTTCTCATAAACGACTTGTCACTTGGTCAATTTTCATGGAGGAAATGATAGCACATTATGAGGATAAAAAGAGAAACACCTTCTTTAGCCAATTGATAAATCTCAAACAAAAGGGTTCAATGGCAGAGCACATTGAGGACTTCCAAAAAATGAATGTAAGGGTAAATGATATTCCAAAGAAGAAGAGGCTTGATGTCTTCATAGGGACTTTAAAGGATAAAATTCAACATGAGGTTTGTTTTTGGGAACCTGATTCATTGGAGAAGGCATTCAGGTTGCGAAGAAAAATTGAAAGAAAAATTATCGCAACAAGAAATCCTACCACTCACAATTATAAATATGGAAGTGTTGTTGCTCTTAGCATTCCACAACCTAAAAGGTTGAAGCCACAACAATTGGAATAAAAATGAGAAAACAGCCTTTGTTACAGTTGTGATAGAAAATACACTAAAGGTCATAAGTGTGTTGAGAAGAAATTATTTTACATTGACTGTGAAGAGGAGGAAGAAAAGGATCAAGGAATGTCAAAAGAAGAGGATATACACCAGGAACCAACCCTAGAGAAAGAAGAAATGAATCCGACCATATCTTGTAATGCATTGGCAGGAATTACCACTCCTCAAAATCTCAAGATAGAAGGACATATCAAGAATAAAATGGATAACATCACTTTCGCATAGAATCGAATGAAACAACATGCAAATCAACATAACAACAAAAGAAGTTTTGATATAGATGACTTGGTAGTTTTACTAATACAACCATACAAACAAATGTCCCTGAAGCAAGATAAGAAAGATAATAAATTATCACCAAAGTACTATCGTCCTTACAAGGTGCTGCAAAAGATTGGTACTATGGAATACAAATTGGAGCTTCCTGCATCTTCCCGAGTGACCCCAGTTTTCCATGTTTCATGCTTAAATAAGGTTATAGGTGACAAGCTCTTAGTTCAAACAATATTGTTGGAACTTGATGAGGGAGGAAAACTCATTTTGGAACCTGAAGCAGTGATGGAAACAAGAACCTGATAGCTACGAAATCGATCAATTTCAGAGTATCTCATCAAGTGGAAGAACTTACTCGCTGAAGATTCCATATGGGAGGACGAGAACTTTTTACAGAAGCATCCAGAACTACTCAAGCATTGAGGAAAACACTTTTTGAAGGAGAGGGGCATGTTAGGTCCCTATACTACTAGTGTAACCCCTTATTGTTATTAGGGCAACCCCATTATTATATTATTGTGCCCATGTAGTCCCCATATTGTTATTATTGTGCCCCATATAATCCCACTATTGTTATTGTTGTTCCCTTACATTATTATTGTTATGTTGGCTTTGATTATATTATGACCCTTTAGACTCATATATATAGAAAGGAGGTCTTTTCATTTGTATCATCCAAGAATTGTTCATTTGTGTAATGTAAAGGAGGTTTCCCCCTCGAAGAGGCTGATTTTGAAGTCGTTGATCTACATTTTCTATCTTTTGTGAGATGGTTTCATAACAAAAAGGACCATCATGATAGGTTAGAAGAGATTTCCCCCAATCCAAGTGAATGGGACAATTTTCCTTATAATTATGATTTTTTCCTTGGAGGATAGATTTGGAGGGAACTGTGCAGCTACTAAGTAGTTGGCTATGTCAGCAAACCACGGAGAGAGAACTGAAATAGAAAATAAATGCTCATCTAGTAGTTGGTCATTAACGATTCCTTCCTCACCTACAGGAAAAACCAATATGGACAAAAAATCTGCAACTACATTTCCTCTACTAGGCTTATCAATGATAGTTAGATCAAACTGTTGTAACAAAATAAATCATCTAATAATTCAGACATTCACATATGGTTTGTTCATCAAATATTTAATAGCAGCATGGTGAGTATGTACAAAGGTATGGTAACCAGTGATGTAATGTCTAAATTTATTTAGGAAATGGACAACAACTAGGATCTCTTTTTCAGTCACAGTATAGTTCAATTCAGCCTTGGACAAATTTTTGTTGATGAAGTAAATGGCATAAGTTAGCTTGTCATCTATCGAGCCCAGAGTTTCTCATATAGCTTTGTCAGAGGCATCAGCATGGATGTAGAAAGGAAGAGCCCAATTTGGGCCTTGGAGTATAGGTGTAGTAGTCAACTTGCCCTTTAGGATTTCTAGGGCCTCTTGGCAGCTTTCTGACCATAAAAATTTAGATTCCTTGGCCAATAGTCCAAAAAAACATGAGGCTACCTTGATGAAGCCTTTTATGAATCTCCTATAATATCCAATTAAGCCTAAGAAAATTCTAACATCCCTCTGCTTCTAAGGAGTAGGGACCCTATTTATGATAAAAATCTTATTTGGGTCCACTTACAGTCCTTCTTGGGATATTGAGTGACCTAGAGCAGTCCCTGCAGTCATTGAGAACTCACACTTCTCAGGACTAAGGGGTAAGTTCATTTCAATGAATTTTTTCAATACTTTTCCCAAGTTAGAGAGAGCCTCCAGGAAATCACACCCATAGGGGTGAAATCACCCATATAAATTTCCACAGAGTCATGGACTAGCTCTGTAAAGATGCTCAGGACTTCCCTCAAAAAAGTGGCAGGGGCATTGCATAACCTAAAAGGAAGGACCCTATAAGAAAAGGTACTACAAGGATAGGTGAGGTGATTTTATCTTGGTCCTCTAGGCTGATCTGGATCTGATTGTAACCACTAAATCCATCCAGGAAAGAGAATAACTTCTCTCCTTCCAGAACATCTAATACTTGGCCAATGAAGGGTAAAGGGAATTGGTCATTTTTGTGGCTTTTTTAGCTCTCTGTAGTCCACACAGATCCTCCACTTCCCATTTTTCTTTGGAAATAGAATGAGAGGAGACACCCACCCACAATTTAAGATGGGGTAAATGAACCTTGCATCCAACAACTTCTGCTATTCTTCTTTGACGATATCCTTGAGGGTTGGGTTCATTCTCCTCTAAGGTTGGTGCACTGGCTTGCAGCCTTCCTTGATGTAAATTTTGTGAGTACACATCGAAGGGTTCACTCCCTTCATTTTCTTGTAACTCCAGGAAAAGGCATCCAAATGCTTTCTTATCATGTCACGTAACTCCTCTTCCCGATGTGCAGAGAGAGGGGTTTATTTTCAATGTTCTTCCTCAACCAAATTCTATCATCCTGACATGAGTAGGACTTGAGTCAGCTAGACACAAACCATTCCAAGGGTTATCTTCATCTTTATTCACTAACTCCTCAAGGGACATGGTGTTGGGGGGATGATTCTGGAGGATTTGCTCAATCAAGTCATCTTCATTAGTCTGTGCCCCTCCTATAGTATCATCTAGGGTATACATTAGGGAAGAGTAGACTTCATCTTCCTCCTCCTCTTTTAACTGTAAAGTTAATTCATGCTCGAGAGATGGTTGAACAAGAGGGTACAAGACCAATTGTTTGGACAAATTCCCATTTTTAATGGTCATATTCCCATCCTTGCAACTTATGTAAGAATTAGTAGTGGCTAACCACGCCCTTCCAAGGATGAGAGGATAACCATTGAAATTGGTCTTAGGTTGGAGAACTAAGAATTCAGAAGGGTATTCCCAGGAATTAATGGAGACCATCACGTCCTCAGCAACTTCCTCAGGAGCTACTGTGGACCTGTCTGCAAGCTGAAAGACTGTTGTCGTCTTTCTTAATGATCGTTGAAGATTTATCTTGAGCATAGTCTCCTTAGTCATCACATTGATGGCAGCCCCAAGATCGATCAAGGTATGGGGGACAATGATACCATCGATGTGCACATCTACCACAAGACTTCCAAGGGGTAAATCACCCTCCCCAACATTAAGTCGGATAGTTGTCCAATGACATTATTGGTAGGGGTGTCTTTATTTCACCTCCCAGGATGTTTGAAACATTTCTGCTTGATTAACTTGTTATATATGGGGACATCCTTGATAAATTGGAGGAGCGGGATTATAACACACATATTTTTGAATTCACCCAAAAGTTCAGTCTCTTCTGGGCTGTGTTGGATAGGACAGATTATTCTCTCAAGAAAAGGAGGTGGATTTGCATTAGGGACACTCTCCTCCTTTTCCTCTTCAAGCTCCTTATGTGGAGATGGAGGTTGATTATCTGGAATCGCTCTTCCATAACTGAGGTTGATTTCTTTAATTTCCACAACATAGGCATGGGAAGATGCTTCCCCACTCTAGACCTGTTGTGTCTATCTGTTGTTCAAGTTTGGATTTAGTTGAGTAGGCATTTGAGGTTGCTTAGGTGGAGAAAGGTGTGGGATCTGTGGTTGAGATGGAGCTGGAGGTAGTAATGCTAGAGATTGGTTGTATGGGGACCTCCACCTCTGGGATGGTTCATTCCACTGAGGTTATGGAGGAGCATATGGCTGAAATGGTTGGTTGGCAACTTGGGAATGGTATTGAGGTGCAACAAACCAAGGAGAAGGTGTGGACCATGAAGGATGAGTAGGAGGGCACCAAGGGGGTGTTAGCACTTTGTAATTTCTGAGGTTGTTAAAGAAACTACAAAGCTAACTGTAAAACTGCTTGTAACATGGGATCTAGCCCTGCCAACTTCAGTGGGGGATCTCTCTTTCAGATTTATATTTGTTTATATTGAGTTATTGGTCTAGTTATGAAGTTTGAGGTTTTATTTAAATTGTATGGTTGGTTGATGTCTAAATTACCATTGGGCTATGGAGTCTGTTCCTTAAAGCATGGATCAATTTCAGTATTTTACAGATAGATTTTGTAGGGAAAGGTAGCCAAACTGATTGGATTCTTTAATTTTAAGTGATATGAGTAAGAAGAAGAGAAAAGATTTCAATTAAGTAAAGATCAATTAAGAATTATTTTATTTAATATCAATTGAAAACATTAAAATTATTCATAGCCAAAAACAGAGTGTAAATCTAAACAATTGTGTTCTTCAACTTTGTATTGAATAATTTAGATTAAGAAACAAATGTGTATGGTAAACAAAGAAATATAAACACGTAAGATGACATAATCACTTCACCAACAATCTAACACAAGAATCCCACGAAAGATATTTTTGTATTACTGATAAGTCCACTAAGGCTTGAAAATATACAATAGTTTTCTTCTGTACAAAAAACAAACCACTAATACTTCAAAAGGAGAAGTAAATATCCTGGAAAAACTGAACAAGATGTAATTTAGGAATTTCTAAACTGAACCTATCTCTAATTACAAAAGTATAGGAAAATTTAAATTTCTTGGGTTGCTGGCACTATAGTTGTGGAATCTATATTGAAGTTCCCTTTGACCGTTACTATGTTGTCTATCCTGATGGATGGAGAAAAAATGATCCTTTACTCAAGTAACTCACATAACGTTTCCCACCTTTCTTCACTTGGAATTGACAATTTATTTAACCTTCAGTAAATTTCATCTACCTCTGTATATTTGGAAAAGGTGGGCTTGGTAATGAAAATATATGTGACTTCACATTGTATGTAGAAAAAAAATTCCAATGCGTGTAAGAAAGCCTTTCCTATTATAGTCCCCTTTATTCCTACAAATTTAGCACCATCCCTACCAATAGCCATCAATTTGTGAGTGTAATCAGGCAACGCATTAACTTGTCATTCAATACCAACAAACCTGGAAGTCCCTTTTGATTAAGGACCCTAAGGTTGTTAACAAATCTATGGACACCATTCTCCAGAACCTGACACTTCTTCTTTAACTACAACATAAGGTTTCTTTTAGTTAATACTTTCTAAACCTCCAATATGGCCTTAGCTATATCTTCTATTTGCAGATCTTCGAGATCATATATGTCTTTAGAATTCAAAAATTGGATGAGATATGTGCTTCAGTAGGCTTATCTCCCAACTTTCCTCTAATTTCCTATATTTCTAAATCGGCTCCTTCTACTAAAAAATGATCGATATCAATGGCCAGATTTCTGTCATTGACTAATTGATATCTAGCCATATATTTTCCTTGGTCTAAGCTAAGGTATGAGCCATGGAATATTCCTTTTCCATTTTATGTATCCTTTGCATCAATCTCTGGGATTTATGTATCTCTGTTGATTGAAAAATTTCAATTCTCTCTTTCTGTTCGTATAGAATCCTTGTTGGCATTATGAGACAAGTATTGTCCTTGATGGCAAATCACACTGATAACAAATCATAGTGCAGAAGGATAGCAGCAAGGAATTGATGATCAGTCTACAAGTATGAAGAAAAATATATACACGCTGGTTCATTATATACCAAGTCGCGTATACAAGCAGGTTCACTATATACCAAGTCGCGTATACGCAGGTTCGCTATATACCAAGTCGCGTGTACACGCTGGTTGGCTTTAGTAAAAGTGCGTGTATGTGGAAAACTTATCTTTGGTCCACGGCAGTTATTCCTTGGAAGTTGTGCCTATGGTTTTGGACCTTGGTGTCTCGACGGATGTGTTGATCCCTAGTTTTGAAGATGATGGTATTGGATTTCTATGGTTTTGGCCCTTGGTATTGAACAAGGCCTAAGGCTATATAAGGAGAAGGAAATCATTAGGCAAGTGTATCTGAAGTGTCTTGAATATCTGATGAAGTATTAGATCCAGTATGTAGGTTATTGGTTGATGATGTATTGCTTGATCTGAGCTAAGGAGAGATCTCATCGGTTGATGGAGAACAAGATCTAAGGAGAGATCGGGATCAAATGGTTTGAAATGAACTATCTTTATATAGTTGATTATGCGTATTTCTAGATCTGCATACTGGCGCAATGTTATGTTCTGGGTATAACTGATGTCTGGTACAGCTGCAAGTTATGAAAAATTATTTTTAGATCTGTACGCAGGTTGTCTTCGGTAAAACCGCGTGTATACGCGGGTTGCCTTCATTGAAGTAGCGTATATCTTTTGGAGCTTGATTTTTGGGTTGCAGCTGGGTCTGACTGTTATTGTAGAGTTCTGTAGTCTGCTCTGTGTTTTGGTGACTGGGTTTGACAGGGTTTCAGTGGTTCAGTGATTATTGGTTGTTTTGTAATCTGCTATGAAAGTTGAATGAATTGTGGTCTTCAGATTGTAATGTTGTGCTTCAGGAGTATCCAGTCTGAAAATTGATGAAAAGTGGTACCTGAAGGAAAGAAGATTGTAGGCCAGCACCTACGTACTAGTATCTTAGCTAGTACAAGAGCAAAGGGGGTTGGAGCTCCCTTCCAAGGAAGTTTGGAGAACGAGAGAAGGTTGAAGCCTTCTGCAGGTTGTAGCCTGCGTACTGGTATAAGGCTGCACCAGTACAAAAGATTGTAAACTGAAGTTCTTATTAAAGAAAGATAGAGACGACTTGCAGCAGGTGGTTTTCACCCACATTGGGTTTCCACCTTATATCATGGTGTTCATGTGTGTGGCTTTTGTGTGATGATCTGTTCTGTTATACTGCATCTGTTTACTCTTAATATGATGAATAATGTCCTGATGCATTTAACTGAAGATAAACTAACTGAATTATAAGATTTATGGTTATACGCTGGTTTCTTTAGACACAGTAGCGTGTACACGCTGGTTCACTCAACTGAAGTAGCGTATATGTTTCTGAGCATTGAAAAAGTTTTATTGATCTGATAATACTGATTCACCCCCCCTCTCAATATTATTTCCAACAATTGGTATCAAAGCAGGTTCTTCAGAGAAGCTTGATCGCTTGAAGGTAGATCGTTCATCATGAGCAAATATGAGAGAGAAGCATCAATCAGGCCACCGATTTTTGATGGGACAAATTTCAATTATTGGAAGGTAAGAGTTACTGCCTATCTTCAATCTCTTGGTACAGAAGTTTGGGACATCATAGAGACAAGCTACACTTTTCCTTCAGCTACTCCTACAGATGCAGCTGAGAAAAGGAAATATGAAACAAATGCGAAAGCAGTCAATACTCTATTGGGATGTATATCTCAATCAGAATTCATGAAGGTAATGCACTATAAATCTGCAAAAGAAATATGGGACAAAATTGTCACGAGCTATGAAGGAGACGAACAGGTAAAGCGTGCTAAACTTCAAACTCTCAGGATGAAGTATGAGACTCTCAGAATGTATAATGATGAAAGTGCGGCTAACTATTTCCTTAGGGTAGATGAGATTGTTAATTGCATGAAAATCTTGGGTGAAGAAATAAAAGAGGCTATTGTGGTTGAAAAGGTTCTAAGATATTTGTCCCGCAAGTTTGAATCTAAAGTGTCTGCCATAGAAGAAAAGGAAAATCTGCAAATTCTTACTATGTCTCAGCTTCACGGAATTCTAACCGCTTATGAAATGAGAAAGGGAGGTCCATCAGACAGAAGAGAAGCTACCTTCAAGGCTTCAGGCAAAGAAGATTATTATGAAGCAAGTCACGTGCCAGAAGATGAAGAAGAGGAATCAAATTTTGTCAGAAATCTTCAAAGGGGTTCTGGAAGGTTCAAAGGTAAGTTACCTTTTAAATGCTTTACTTGTGGAAGAGTAGGTCATTATGCTGCCAGATGTCCTCACAAAAATAAGAATGACAAGGGAAAGGAACCTGTTAAATGGAACAAGAAACAAAATGAAAATAAGAAAAGCTATTACACTCATGAAGATAGTGATGGTCTTTCAAATAGTGATGAAGATGAACAAGGTAATAGATATAAACTTTTAATGGCTTTTGAAGATGATGACTATATGGATGCTATAGATGTAGAAGGCTTTTGTGAAGAAATGAAAGATCTCAAAGTTTGCTTAGAAGAGAAGAGTGCTATTATTGATTCTCTACAATGTCAACTAGCTGAAAAGGAAAAACATCTTGAAAAATTGGAATGTGAGATTGTTTGTCTTAGAAAGGAGATTGAGAAAACAAAAGCGATTAATCTTAAATTTGTTAAAGGATCTGAAACCTTGGATGAGATTATCAATGTGCAGCGATCTCCTCTGATCAAGACAGGTCTTGGATATAATGGAGAAACATCTCAAGCCTCTACCTCTAAAAGCTATCTTGATGCAGCAAGGAGAAGCGAGCAAAGGCCAAATAAAAGTCATCAGGTGAATCAGGGATAGTTTACCTCAAGAACAAATAAAGACCATCAAGAAATTCGGGGACAAACTGCCTTAAGGGCAAACAAAAGCTACAATCAGCCTCAGGTAAAATCTTCCCAATTTGCTCCAAGAATGAATGTGAATAGAAGCTACAATCGGTTGGATGATAGATCTGATTATTGCAGAAGTTTCTTTAATGGCCAATGCTTTTCTTGCCATAACTTCGGTCACAAAGCAGCTCAATGTGTTGCCTACAAGACAATCATCACTAGAGAAGCTCAAAAGCAAGGGAGAATGACTGGAACCATGAAAAGGACTTATAACAACTTTTCGGTTCTTGAAAATGAAGTTGAATGCTCTATTTGTAATAACTTTGGTCATGAAGACTCTGAATGCAGGAGCAGGTTCCGGAAGACAACTCAGAAGGAACAAACCTCAAGTGTCAGAACATGGAGAATAAAGGAACCGCAACTAGAAAGATGTGGGATAGCCTTTTATGCAGAAGGTCAAGAAAGTCTATGGTACATTGACAGCGGATGTTCGAAGCATATGACAGGGGACAAAGAAAAGCTTGAGTCATATACCGCATTAGAAAAGGGGAAGAAAGTTTCTTTTGGAAACGATATCTCTGCAGCCATAAAAGGAAAAGGTGTTGCTCCATTGAAAGAGAAGGTCAAAGCTGGAAATGTTTTGTATGTTGATGGATTGAAGCATAATCTTCTGAGTGTCAGTGAGATGTGCGATCAAGGAACAGAAGTAATATTTAGATCAAATGGATGTTGTGTTCGTGACCTTGACACAGGTAAAACAGTGATCAAAGGAAGAAGGACTCCAAATAATCTATACATATTTGAAGAAGGACCACAACAATGCTATTTGAGCAAGGATGATGAACACTGGCTATGGCATCGAAGGTTGGGGCATCTAAGCTTTTCAGAAATAAGGAAAGCATGCAAATATCAGGCAGTTCGTGGTCTTCCAGATATCAAAATTCCAGAAAACACTATATGCAAATCTTTTCAGTTTGGAAAGCAAACCAGAACTAACTTTCCAGAGAAGGAAGGATCAGCCAGCATACCTCTTGAGCTAGTCCATACAGATGTATGTGGTCCATTTAGGAAAAGGACACCTCGAGGAGAAGAATATTTGATATTATTCACTAACGATTTCTCCAGGTTTGTCTGGTTAGGGCTTATGAAGCACAAGGATGAAGCATTCGAAAAATTCAAATCCTTCAAAGCCTTGGTTGAAAATGAATCAGGACACAAAATTAAGTGCCTCAGATCTGACAGAGGTGGGGAGTTTACCTCAAACGAATTTTTCGATTTCTGTGAAGAACATGGGATAAGAAGAGAATTCTCTATAGCTAGAACTCCTCAGCAAAATGGGGTTGTGGAAAGAATGAACAGAACAATCCAACAAATGGCTCATGCTATGCTTGATGAATCAGGTACTCCCGCAACTTTCTGGGGTGAGGCTGCACATGCTGCGGTTATTATTCTTATCAAAACAAATGTCCGAGTAAACAGCACTCAAACACCTCATGAGCTCTGGAGTGGTGAGACTCCTTCGGTGAAGCATTTCAAAATCTTTGGGAGCAAATGTTATATTAAGAATACCGATGAGCAACTTGGAAAACTTGAACCAAGAGAAGATGAAGGCATTCTTCTTGGTTATTCTCCACATAGCAAAGCATACAAGTGCTACAACAAAAGACTTGGCAGAATTGTTGACAGCATTGATGTAGTGGTTGATGAGAAGGGATATATTCCTAGGCAAGTTCATCATGAAGACATTGAAGAAAATGAAGGCTACCCTCAAAGGCAGAATAATGAAGAAGAAGAACCTCAAGAAGAACCAGAGGAGCAAACAAGAATAGAAGAGAAGACTCCATCCAGATATGTTCAAAAGAATCATCCAGAATCTCAGATTGTGGGGCAGAAAGAAGTAGGAATACAAACAAGAAGAAGAATTGCAGAAGCTTCAAGCTATTTGGCATTACTCTCTTCCACTGAACCACAAAATGTGAAAGAGGCATGCAAAGATGAATGTTGGGTCAAAGCAATGGATGAAGAACTTGAGCAGATCGAAAAGAACAACACTTGGGAACTGGTTCCTAGACAAAAAGATAAGAATGTCATAGGGACAAAATGGGTCTTCAAGAATAAATTGAATGAAAATGGAGAAGTAATTAGAAACAAGGCCAGACTTGTTTGTAAAGGGTATGCGCAGCAAGAAGGGATAGATTTTGAAGAGACCTTTGCTCCTGTAGCAAGACTTGAGGCCATCCAAATGTTCCTTGCTCTCTCAAGCTTTCAAAACTCCAAGGTGTTTCAAATGGACGTGAAATCAGCCTTTCTGAATGGAGACTTAGAAGAAGAAGTATATATTGAACAGCCAGATGGTTTCATTCTTGGGAATGATCCAAACCTTGTATGCAGATTGAAAAAGGCTCTCTATGGTCTCAAACAAGCTCCAAGGGCTTGGTACTATCGGTTGGACAAATATCTTCACCAACAAGGCTTTTCAAAAGGATCAACAGATAGCAATCTCTATATAAAAGTTGAAAATAACAAATTGCTAATACTTGTTGTTTATGTAGATGATATTATCTTTGGCAGCAATGAAGAGACTATGAGTCAAAACTTTGCCTTGGTTATGCAGAAAGAATTTGAAATGTCACTACTTGGAGAATTGACATACTTCCTTGGATTGCAAATCCAACAAAATGAAGGAGGCATCTTCTTGTCTTAAACCAAGTACCTCAAGCAGATCTTGAAGAAGTATGGCATGGAAGAGTCAAAGCCAGTATGTACACCCATGGTTACAGGATGCAGCCTCAGTGCAAATGATGAATCAGCAGCAGTTCATCAACCAACTTATAGATCCATGATTGGGAGTTTGCTTTATTTGACAGGTACCCGACCAGACATCATGCATGCAGTCGGAATAGTTGGAAGACTTCAAGCAAATCCGAAGGAGACTCATCTTCAGGCAGTAAAGAGAATTTTCAAGTATCTTCAAGGGACACAAAATTATGGCTTATGGTATCCTAGAGATACAGATCTCACACTTCATGCTTATACAGATGCAGATTGGGCCGGAAGCGTGGATGATAGGAAGAGCACAAGTGGTGGTGCATTCTTTATGGGCTCCAGATTAGTATCTTGGTTCAGCAAGAAACAGAGCTCGATTGCCTTATCTACAACTGAAGCAGAATATGTGGCTGCGGCATCTTGCTGCACACAACTTCTTTGGATGATGCAGACCCTGCAGGATTTTCAAATCACCTGCACTTCACCAGTCTCTATCTTATGTGATAATACAAGTGCAATCAGTATTTCAAAGAATCCAGTCATGCACTCAAAGACCAAGCACATACCAATCAAGTACCATTTTCTTCGGGAACAAGTGCTTGAGCAGAAGGTCAAGTTGGAGTATGTTCCTTCTAAGGAACAAGTTGCTGACATTCTCACAAAACCACTGCCCAGGGAAACTTTTGAATATCTCAGACAAAAGCTGGGAGTAGTTGATGCTTCATCCTACTGTTGAAGCTTGTCTGTTCTACAGAAAAGTTGGTATATGCAAGTTACGTAAGGGATATCCGCGTATATATGCTGATCTATGCTGGGAAAGTAGCGTGTATGGTGTACGCGTGTTGCAGAAAGCATATCCGCGTGCATACGCTGTTTTATGCAGGAGAAGTCGCATATATGGAGTTCTGAATAGCAAGGGCAGACTCTGGTTGGAGAAGGTCTGAGATGGATATGCCAGAATGCAGCAGGCACAGGTTCAGGGGGAGCAGCTTAAAATCTCATAAAGCATTGTTGGCATTTAGATGCTTTTGGTTCTAGTACACAATTGTTGTTGGTTTCAGGAGAAGGAGCTCAGAAGGAAATCTTGGTTGCTGATCTAAAAAGATGTTTATCAGATGCTGCTTGTGATCTTCATAAGTCTTGGTCTAGATCTGTTGTCTCTATGTCATGTATTTTTTTGTAATATCTCTTTTATGGTGTCAAGGTCATGTAACGGCCTATGTTGGTTTCCCCACTATGCCTGGGATGAATGATGTAATATAATTGGTTGTTTCTGATGTATCCCCTCTTGGTTGGGAATATGGATTGAGTCTTTTGGTGATAGGGAGGTCCCTTATGGTGTATAAGTCTTGGTTCTTTTGAAGAACATCTTTTGCAGATCTTGCCTATAGTCAGGGGGAGCATGTTTCAGCACAGCCAAGCAAAGATATCAGCATGTACTCAGGGGGAGCACAGCCCTTTGCCCTTGATGACAAAGGGGGAGAGTGATTTGATTTGGTGTTGTTGCCATCAAGTCCAAAGGGGGAGATTGTTGGCATTATGAGACAAGTATTGTCCTTGATGGAAAATCACACTGATAACAAATCATAGTGAAGAAGGATAGCATCAAGGAATTGATGATCAGTCTACAAGTATGAAGAAAAATATATACATGCTGGTTCACTATATACCAAGTCGCGTATACAAGCAGGTTCACTATATACCAAGTCGCGTATACGCAGGTTTTCTATATACCAAGTCGCGTGTACACGCTGGTTGGCTTCAGTAAAAGTGCGTGTATGTGGAAAACTTATCTTTGGTCCACGGCGGTTATTCCTTGGAAGTTGTGCCTATGGTTTTTGACCTTGGTGTCTCGACGGACGTGTTGATCCCTAGTTTTGAAGATGATGGTATTGGATTTCTATGGTTTTGGCCCTTGGTATTGAACAAGGCCTAAGGCTATATAAGGAGAAGGAAATAATTAGGCAAGTGTATCTGAAGTGTCTTGAATATCTGATGAAGTATTAGATCCAGTATGCAGGTTATTGGTTGATGATGTATTGCTTGATCTGAGCTAAGGAGAGATCTCATCGGTTGATGGAGAAAAAGATCTAAGGAGAGATCGAGATTAAATGGTTTGAAATGAACTATCTTTATATAGTTGATTATGCGTATTTCTAGATCTGCATACTGGCGCAATGTTATGTTCTGGGTATAACTGATGTCTGGTACAGCTGCAAGTTATGAAAAATTATTTTTAGATCTGTACGCAGGTTGTCTTCGGTAAAACCGCGTGTATACGCGGGTTGCCTTCATTGAAGTAGCGTATATCTTTTGGAGCTTGATTTTTGGGTTGCAGCTGGGTCTGACTGTTATTGTAGAGTTCTGTAGTCTACTATGTGTTCTGGTGACTGGGTTTGACAGGGTTTTAGTGGTTCAGTGATTATTGGTTGTTTTGTAATCTGCTATGAAAGTTGAATGAATTGTGGTCTTCAGATTGTAATGTTGTGCTTCAGGAGTATCCAGTCTGAAAATTGATGAAAAGTGGTACCTGAAGGAAAGAAGATTGTAGGCCAGCACCTACGTAATAGTATCTTAGCTAGTACAAGAGCAAAGGGGGTTGGAGATCCCTTCCAAGGAAGTTTGGAGAACGAGAGAAGGTTGAAGCCTTCTGCAGGTTGTAGCCTGCGTACTGGTATAAGGTTACACCAGTACAAAAGATTATAAACTGAAGTTCTTATTAAAGAAAGATAGAGACGACTTGCAGCAGGTGGTTTTCACCCACATTGGGTTTCAACCTTATATCATGGTGTTCATGTGTGTGGCTTTTGTGTGATGATCTGTTCTGTTATACTGCATCTGTTTACTCTTAATATGATGAATAATGTCCTGATGCATTTAACTGAAGATAAACTAACTGAATTATAAGATTTATGGTTATACGCTGGTTTCTTTAGACACAGTAGCGTGTACACGCTGGTTCACTCAACTGAAGTAGCGTATATGTTTCTGAGCATTGAAAAAGTTTTATTGATCTGATAATACTGATTCAGCCCCCCTCTCAGTATTATTTCCAACAATCCTGACCTGTGTTTGTAGTTTCTTGATTTCCTCCCCTTGTAAAGACATGTCTTCCATGGATTTTACCATTTTGTTTAGGTCATCAGAAGTTTGTCCAGGGGGTACTGTATGTGTAGAAGCTCTCACTGTGTTTTTTATAGCCATTGCTATTGTAGTTGATGTAGAAGCTCATGTATGTGCTATGGTTGCAAGGGGTACTGCATCAAGTGGGCTAATATATAACTGTGCACTTTGTTCCTTCTCTTTTATTAGTTCGTCCATCTCTGCTTCCATGTCCCTTATTTGTGAATTTCACTCCATAATTAATCTGATAATGTCTTCTTTTTGTCTCTTTGTTTACCCTACTTCTTTTTCTTATGGATCATCAGTGGATGATATTTTTAATTTCTTTCGAAGTGATTCTATGTCATCATTCTTCTTCTTGACTATCTCTTCTGCTACTTTAACATTACCTGGGTCATATCCTATCTTAATGAGCAAGTCTTCCAAGGATTTTATTTTTTTATCCTTTGCTAAAGAAGAAGCCTTTTCCAGCTTTAATTTGGATTGAATATTAGTTAGGGACACCTGTAATTTGGAAGAAGTCATTGCAGTACTTGTTAGTGTGGAATAAATCATCTCCCCAGTCTTCCTATGCATGTCCATTTTATCCACAGGATGGACATCCTTTGTATCAAATTCAAATGTATTTTTCTTGTAGTCTACTGTAGATTTAGGGTTGAGTTCCTCTGCCTATAAGAATTCCATCTGCATTCCCCCCTTCTCAGTGTCAAAGGCTGAAAAAAGCCTATGTTGTGTAGAGGATGTTTGTTTCTGAAGCTGGTCATAAGTTCTAACCTTGAGAAGCTCTTTCCTAAACTTTATTTCCTTAAACCAGTCAAAGGTTCTAGTTTCCCTTTGCCCTTGGACCAGTTCTGATGTTTGAGTTTTATCTAGAGTTTTTTGTGAAATTTAAGAGAAAGGAGATCCTGTAAAGACGTTGTCCTTGGCTGGAAACTGTGGAGTTTTGAGAACTATAGGAGCTTGCCCTACTCCTTCCTTTGTAAAATCTATCTTAGGATTAGTTCTTGCCTTCGTAGTATACATTTTGAATTATTTGCCTGAAACCTCTGTAACTGAAGGAGAGTCTTCTTTGCAAGGTGTGGGAGTTTGTGAGGTAGTAGTAGACATTAGTTTCTCCTTTGCCTCTTGGAGAGTATTTTCTTCCCACTCATCTTGGTTCATATACTTCTCAATTTCAGGTCTCTGAGTGTGAATATATGGAGTGCTTTTTTGTTCCACTCTTTGTTTGGAGATCATACCAAATGGGTCATATGACCAAGTGAAACTTAAGGGAAATTTCATCTATTTTAGGAGGATATCTACCTCCTCTCCTGCTTTCCTGCTGTTACAAATAAATGGTCCTACTTGAGCTTTTATCCTGAACTATGATTTCTTTTTAGCTGATACAAAGTGGACCTCATCTAAACATATAATATGTCTTATGTATTCTAAGGAAAAAATCCTCATTGGGAGATACTTGGGTAGTTTATAAGGTGGCAGATCACACCCATATACTCTTATCTCGGTGTAATTTTGGTATAAATACCAGTCATCTTTTCTGGCCTACTCACTTAGATATAAAATATTTTTAATCTCTGCACTAGCCTTGGGTACTATCTCATTGCTCATAAAACAGGTGGCAGGGTGTATGAACTAATCAATAAAGTCATTTAAGTTGTATTCTTCTGAGTTTCTTCTTAGCATGGAGGTCCAAAAAATAACTGAATGTGGTTGTCCCTGTCATTCAGCTTCTGTTCTGTAAAATGGGAATTTGTTTGCTTGAAAAAAATTAAAAACATGTATAAAAGAATGGAGGAATATATAAACATTCCTTCAGTTGGAAGCTTGAGGAATTGTTCATGAATGTTGTCACCAAGCAACTGGCTAAAATTGAAAAGCATTGAGGGTTTTTCTTCAATGGAAAAAATCGATCAAAAACCTAAAATAGATTCATCTACCCATTCATATGAATAATATCCTAACAAGCATGAAACTATTGAAATGATGTGTTTAGCTTTGTCTAGAAAAATAGAGGAGGGATAAGGTGGATTCTTCTTTGGGAGATTGGCATCTTCAGGTAGGAATATTTCAGTTTAATTTTTGATATAGTTCATTCAGGTCTTCAACTGAGAATCAGATAGTGGAATAACTCTGAGGGACCTGCAATGTATGGTTAATTGTATGAGAGGTAATTTAGAATAAAATTTCACCATTAGGGGCGATAATGGCTCTCTGGTATTGCTAGTAGCAAGCTTGGAATTTGAGGACAAATTCAGGGAATTGATGGGTTCAGGAAAACATATAAAGGGGTAAATTGGACTCCCAGTGACCAACTTCATCACTCTAGTCAAGAAAGATATCTTTGAGCCAGGTATGTAATTTGAATAAACAAAATTCACATTTAGACTTAGAGACTTTGTAATCGCTGTCTACCAAGGGAATATGGTTGAGGTCAATTACTGGGGAAACCATCATATTTTGAGAATTAATAGTGGTCTTGATCTTAGGGGCCATATCAGGAGATTTAATGGAATCTGGTAAAGGTGGATGAGGGATATGATTTACCTAGGAAAGCTTGCGATTGGGAGCTTGGTGACAATGGGAGGCTGACGCTAGGGCGTGCTGGTTTCTTCCTCAGGGTCTGAGAAAATTTACCTGCATGAAAGGAAATTAATTCAAGAAAAGTGTAATTTAGGAGTTCAGACAGAGCAAAGAAACACAACTTGGATAGATAGCAGGAGGTTATAGGTTGGTGAAAAAAAATTGTTTGACGAGCGGAGCCATTGGCGGTTAAACGATAATTTAGCAGGATATTTAATGCATAACGGGTAGTGGTAATGGTTGGATAGGTGTCGAAATGTTGTAGGTGGTGTAGGCATGGGGAGTGTTGGAAGGAACGAGGGAGTTAATCAATTTTTAGAGGGGGGAGGGGGTGGTATGCTTTATTGAGAGGGGAGTGGTGTGAAAGAACGTGGTGGTGACACATTACGTAGGGTCAAAGCAAGGAAACCACCTTTTCAGACCCCCCCTCCACCAATAAATGTAGGAAGGGCCGGGTGGGGCGGAAGGCCTTATAAACCATTGATCAGAATCGTGATCTGACACGTTTCATTGTTTGGGTTGTTGTTTATCTACTACACAACAACCACTTTGTCATTTTTCTCTTTTGTTTGATAAGCGCCAAAGTTAGGATAAACTTATATGGCTTTAAAAACCTTCACCATACTATTTTAATTGTTTTTCCTCGTATCTTTTTAAAAACATAGCCTATCTTCTACCAACTAAGGGTGATTTTAGATGTGAAAAGCCTTATTATTTTCAAAAAGAGATATTTTAACCTACAACTTAAATCATTGATCCATCTTAAACAATTGCATCAATTTATTCACCTACTTGCCTACTTTTAACCAAGTTTAAAAAGTTTGGTTAAATTATTCTCTATTCTAGCAACATAAATTTAAATGTTCTTGACGATCATTACATTGTATGATTCAAACAAAAATATGTGATTGTGGCATTTAAGACAAGCTGCACGCAATCCCTAATTTATTTTTGAAAACAAAATTAATTTTCTTCTAGTGGCATTTGAATTTGCATCACTTTCACTCTTTTTTTTCTTTTCATGGGGTTATTTTCATCCTTTTCATATTTCTTTTATTCCATTTTTCTTTTATATACCATCTTTTCATTTTTCTATTTTAATTTATATTTTTTTTAGAAATCATTTGCAATATGCAATATTATTTACAATTAGATATACTGAAAGAAAATATTCAATCATCATTTGATCCTATGAATCATAGGACCCTAACAGTGGCTCTAGTTGGGGATGGAACCCTCCTTGTGAGGTGTCAAGAATTGTTGACTAGTAGCCTTGAATCCTCTTCTTCAACATTTTACTGCATCTAATTTTTGTTGTTGTTGTAGTCATGGTGGAAAACATGACTATATTCTCAGGGAATTCTCTTCAGGCTTCAACTTTCTGACATGAGCTACCCAGTCATAAGAATACAAATGAATTGGTACCTATAATAACTTGGATGAAACATGCTTCTCTTCTTGAAAAACATAATGTTTCAACATCTTGTCACTGATGGGTCCACCAGGCATCTCTTTTCCACCCAATTCCTTAAGAAAAAATGTAGTATTTCCCCTATAAGCATGGATTATGTAAGGTCCCATCCATAAATTATCAAATTTTCCATGCTTACCTTTTTCTTCTCTTCTTGAATCCCATTTCAAAACATGGTTCCCTATCTGAAAATAATTAACCTTAGTTCTTCTGTCATAAATCTTCTTGATATTTTCTTGCACCAATTGAGTTCTATTGTGAACTTCTTCTCTTGATTGTTGCATTTGAATTGTTTGATTTATCCTTATTTGGAGGTCATTTAGTTTCACCTACAATTCTTGCATCATTTTCAAAACAAGGATACCGCATGAAGTTGGAAAACAGAATCCATTCCATAAAATAATTTGTATGGAGACATGCCAATTGATTTCTTAGTGGTAAGTCTATATTCCCATAATGCATTTACCAGTTTGTTATGCCATGATTTCTTGTTATCTTGCAACAATATTTTGATGATATTAACTATACTTTTGTTGGAAAATTTTGCTAATTCATTTCCCTGGGGGTAGTCGGTCGTAGAGTGTCCCAAGGTTATTTTATATTTGTTATAAAATTCCATCATCTTCTTTGATTTGAATGATGTTGCATTATATGTGATGATTTTCCTAGGACATCCAAATCTTGAAAGAATATTATTTTCTAAGAGTTTAATGATCACTGCAAAAGAAGATTGCATGGTAGGTATAGCTTCAATCCATTTGGTAAAATAATCAGTGGCAATAAGAATCCATTTATGTTGGGCCAAGGAGGAAGGATGAATTTATCTAATGAAATCCAAACCCCACTGTTGAAAAGGAGTTTCAGCTGATACGGGCTTCAAGGGTAAAGGTAGCAGTTTCCTTTTGCCTTCAAATATTTGGCATTGGTGACATGAGGTGAATTTATTATGGACATCAGCAAATAAGGTTGGAAAATAAAAGCTAGCTCTTAGGATCTTGTTGTAAGTGGTCTTCCAATAAAAGTTTCCTCCACAATCTCCTTCATGAAATTCCTACATTACTTTATCTACTTGATCTGTCAGAGTATGCACAGTAGAAAAAAAATAAATCATACACACAGCAGAAATCATGAGACAACTAATTTAACTTGGTTCACCCAACCAATCTGGGCTACATCCACCAAACAGAGGCATCGACAATCTTATTATTCAATAGGAGATTACAACAACATAATTCCTCACAAACTCTTAGCTCAAATATCCTCTATGGGCTTACATTTTATAGTTGGGAGTAGAAAACTGAATCATAAATTCTCTCACAACAAATATAGGAAGCAATAACTCCTCCTCAGGAATAACTGGAGCTAACTTAGAAACAAATCCTATTGTTGTCACATTCATGAGAATTTTTTCCAAAATTAATTAACATAAAAATCTCAATAATCTCCACCTTGAAAACAATTATCCCGATACCTTGTTTCTTTATTATTTTATCTTTTCTGCAAGCCAAGAGAAGCCAGACACCAACGTAGCTTCTCTAACAAAACTGGTTTCGTGAACATGTCTGCACAATTTTCCTTTGTATGCACTTTTTCAAGAGAGACTCCCCTTTCAATGATAACCTGTCTTACAAAATTGTACTTAATAGGTATATGCTTTGATTTACTATGATAGGCCGTATTCTTAGCCAAATGAATTGCACTTTGACTCTCACAAAATAACTTGATGTTGTCCTGTAACCTACCAAACTCACCAAACAAACCTTTCAACCAAATCACTTCTTTGCAGGCATGTGAAGCAGCTATGTATTCTGCTTCAGTAGTGGATAAAGCAACAATGTTCTATAGCTTTGACATCCAGCTAATAGCTCCACTTGCAAGAGTAAAGATATACCCTTATGTTGACCTTCTCTTATCCAAATCACCTACAAAATAGGAATCAACATATCCACAAACAAATTCACTGCTTCTGTTATAAGTGATACAATAATCACTTGTGCCTCTCAGATACCCAAGCACCCATTTCACTGTTGACCAGTGTTCCTTTCCTGGATTTGCCATATACTTGCTGACAACCCCAACTACATGTGAAATATCTGGTCGAGTACAAACCATCGCATACATCAAACAACCTACTACATTGGCATATGGAATTCGAGACATATATTCTTTTTCTTCTTTTGTATTAGGACATAAAATAGAAGTAAGCTTAAAATGGGAAGCTAAAGGGACTGAAACAGGCTTCAAATTTTTCATACCAAACCTCAAGAGTATTTTCTCAATATACTTCTATTGTGATAGCCACAGTTTACCATTGCTCCTGTCTCTGAAAATCTCCATGCCCAAAATATGTCTTGCTGCTCCTAGATCTTTCATATCAAATGTCCTAGCCATCTGAGCCTTTAACCTGTTGATCTCTATTATGCTTTTGCTTGCTAAAAGCATATCTTAAACATACAACACTAAGATAATGAACATGCCATTACTTAATTTCTTAAAAGTAAACACAATGATCATATTCACTTCTTATATAATTTGACTCATCATGAAAGAATCAAATTTCTTGTACAATTGTCGAGGCGACTACTTCAGACCATACAATGATTTCTTGAGCCTGCAGACAAATTACTTGTTGCGATTTTGAACAAACCCTTCCGATTGTTCCATGTAAATCTCCTCATCTAGATCTCCATGTAAAAATGCAGTTTTAACATCTAGTTGCTGTAATTCTAAATTAAGTAAAGCAACTAATGCTAATACAATTCAAATTGAAACAATTTTTACAACTGGTGAAAATATATCATGAAAATCAATGCTTGCTTTCTGAGAAAAACCATTTGCGAGCAGCCTTGCTTTGTACCTGTCCTCTGTATCATCAACACCCATTTTCAATTTGTAAACCCATTTACATCCCACAGTTTTTCTGTCTTTAGGAAGTTCTACCAGATCCCATGTGCCATTCTTGACTAATGCCATCATCTCGTCCTTCATAGCTTCTTTCCACTTTTCACTTTTAGAACCTTCTACAGCTTCCTGATAGAATAAAGGTTCATCATCATTAGCGGTTAAAGCAATTGAAGTAACATAATCATCATACCTTTTAGGAGGACTTTTGATTCTTGTGGAACTCCTTAAAGATGTTTCTAGTACTTCCACAATTTGCTGATTATTATCTGTAGGAATTTCTTCATGATCTGCATCTGAAACATGTTCATGATCTGCATCTAAAACTTGTTCATCTTGACTATCGTCAATATTTGAACTGGTTTCAAACTGAATGTGTTGAAGCTTAGATACATTTATCCTGTTTCAATTTATCATCTACATCTGGATTTTCAAGTGAAGATTCATTAAATTTAACATCTCTGTTAACGATGATCTTGTGAGTAGTAGGATCCCACAATCTGTATCCCTTAGTCCCATCATCATATCCAACAAAGATATATCTTTTTGATTTAGGATCTAATTTAGAACGCTGAGGTTTCGGAACTAGAGCATATGCATCACAACCAAAAACTTTCAGTTTAGAATAATCACAAGCATGACCTTTCCATACCTCTTAAGGAATTTTGCATCCTATTGCAGTTGATGGTGATCGATTTATCAAATAGCAAGCTGTAGAAACCGCTTCTGTCCACAATTCCTTCTGCAAATTGGCGTTACTAAGCATACTTCTTGCTCTCTCTAAAAGAGTCTTGTTCATGCGTTCAGCAACTCCATTTTGCTGCGGAGTATATACAATGGTTTTATGTCTTTCGATCCCAACGTCCTTGCAATAATTATCAATTTCCTTTGAAGTAAATTGACCACCATTTTTAGTTCTTAAACATTTAATGGTTCTTCCAGTGATGTTTTCAACTAATGCTCTAAATTGTTTGAAAACTGTGAATACATCAGACTTCTTCTTTAACATGTAGACCCACACTTTTCTTGAGAAATCATCAATAAAAGATACAAAATATGACGATCCTCCATATGAGGTTGTAGGAGATGGACCCCAAACATCAGAATGGATATAATCAAGGATTCCCTTACTAGTATGTTTTCCAGTTTTAAACTTCTGCTTGCTTTGTTTCCCAAATAGACAATGTTTGCAGAAATCTAACTTAACAGACTTAAAATTAGGAAGTAACTTACGATCATTTAAAATGTTTAAACCTCTTTTGCTCATATGGCCCAACCTTTGATGCCATAAACGAATAGAATTACTGTCGTTTTTAGATAATGTAGAAACATGATCTGACTCTATTCTTCCTTCAAAGTGAAAAAGATTTTCAACCTTCTTTGCTTTCATTACTAGTAAAATTCCTTTATAAACTTTCATTACTCCACTTTGAATAAAAGTTTTATATCCATTAGTGTCTAGTACTCCAAGTGAAATAAGGTTTTTTCTTAGTTCAGGTACATGTCTTACATCAGTTAGAATTTTATTTGTCCCATCAAACATTTTAAGCTAGATGCTTCCAATTCTCACAATGTTACATGTGACATCATTTCCCATGTAAGCTACTCCATCATTGATTGATTTATAAGTTTTAAACCATTCTCAATGAATGCACATGTGATTTGATGCACCAGAATCTAACAACCAACGTTGATCATGATTAGACAAACTAACTGGTAAGACTTCATCACTCATACCTGAAATGGATGTCGAACCTGTATTTATCGTGCTTGCTTCTTTCTTCTCTGTCGAAGAGTCATCTTTGGATGTTTTCTTTCTCTTCCAATAGTCCTTCTCCAAATGTCCCTATTTTCCACAAAACCAGCACTTTACCTTACTCTTCTTCCCTTTCCATTTTGAACGCGAGTTGTTGTGCTTACTGAAGTGTATTTCTTTAGAACGACCTCTGACCATCATTTCTTATGATGTAGAGGTTTTTGAATTTGACCTCTTCCTTGTTTCTTCAGACAACAAAGCTCCAACAACATCATCAAACTCAAGGGTTTTTGATGAACTAAGACTTATAGAAGTAACAAAATGATCCCATGACTCGAGCAACGAGCATAATAAAGTTATAGCTTTATCATCTGATTCAAATTTTACTTCTATACTTTCTAACTGCACCAGGAGAGTATTAAAGGTATTCAAATGATCAGTAATAGATGTACCTTCCTTCATGCGCAAACTGTATAACTGTCACTTCAGAAGAATCCTATTGGTTAAGGATTTTGTCATGTACAGATTTTCAAGCTTTGTCCACAAACCAGTAGCAGTTTTCTTTGACACGATGTTAAACAAAACATCATCCGCCAAACACAGTCGAATGCCGCTCAGTGCTCTTTCATCCAAGTCACTCCATTAATCATCTTTCATGGTGTAAGGCTATTTGTATTTTCCCAACAATGCCTTCGCCACGCCTTGTTGCACAAGTAGATCAAACATCTTCACTTTCCAGATCTCGAAGTTGTTTTTTCCATTGAACTTCTCGATCTCAAATCGAGCACTTTCAGTTTTTGCCATGTTGTGTCACAGAAAATCTCCAATTCCAATAATAAATGAAGTTTAAAAAAAAAACTGCCCTTCATACAAATCGTTACTTTTTTATTTTGTAAAAAACAAAAAACAAAAAACATTTCATAACACCCGTCTCACCTTTTGTCTTCATCCTTAGTTACTAGCTCCATTCTTACTAATTATGTGAACATATATTGTAATCTTTGTAATTATGTGTTTGGTTCCCATTTGAAAATCGTACCCCAAAATTTCAAGTCATCTTCCCATATCAATAAAACAAAATGCAAGGGAGCCACATTGATGTAACAAACTTCTCGAATAAACTTTACTTTGTTACCTTAAATTAATGGATAAACATTACTCTGAATCGTAGAAGATAGTGAAATTCAGGAACATAACCAATGATTGAAATCGTTTTTCAAACCTCCATCGGTTGTCGTGCCACGTAGTTCCAACCTCTAGTCCACCACCCTGATCAACGCTCAGTTCAATGCGTTGGTCCAGTGCACAGGAATTCTACTGCTCCAACGCACAGGATATCTATGCACAGGCAGTTTACTGCTCCAACGCACAGGCAGTCTCTGCACAGGCAGTCTACTGGTCCAATGCACAGGTAGTCTACTGGTCCAATGCACAGGCAGTCTACGCACAGGAAGTCTATTGGTCCAACGCACAGGCAGTCTACTGTTCCAACGCACAGGCAGTCTACGCACATGTATTGTGTAGTCACTCAGTAGACTTGGCCTCTCAGGCTCTGATACCAATTGTCAGAGTATGCACAGCAGAAAAAAAATAAATCATACACAAAACAGAAATCATGAGACAACTAATTTAACGTGGTTCACCCAACCAATCTGGGCTACATCCACTAAACAGAGGCATCGACAATCTTATTATTCAATAGGAGATTACAACAACATAATTCCTCACAAACTCCCAGCTCAAATATCCTCTACGGGCTTACATTTTATAGCTGGGAGTAGAAAAGTGAATCATAAATTCTCTCACAACAAATATAGGAAGCAATAACTCCTCCTGAGGAATAACTGGAGCTAACTTAGCAACAAATCCTATTGTTGTCACATTCATGAGATTTTTTCCAAAATTAATTAACAGAAAAATCTCAACATGATCTTTCAACAAGCAATTTAGTAAAATTCCTAGAGGATCTTTCCAATACAAATTTTTATCTATAATACAAAATTTCATGGCTTCAAGTTTAAGAAATATAGCTTTAATTTTGGTCAAACCAGGTGGAGCTTGTAAATTATGTAAAACAAAAATAAGGTCTGCATACCAGGGAGAGGTTGCAAAATCCTATGCTACTTGTGGAGTCGCTCCCTCTTCTGGTTCCTCAAGTATAGCTAGAAAATTTATATCCAAAGAATGTAAATTATATTCTGCCATCAATTTAGCTAACCCCTAACCTTGAATGAGTTTGGTAGGTTTGATTTCAATGCCATATTCTAAGATAATGGAAATCCATTTACCTCTTTTCCCATCGGGATCATTTTGGTTGAGTATGTATTTTACCACTGCATTTGAAACAAAAGAAATTATATGTGAATGAATGATATAAACTCTAAAATCTTTCATTTCTTTCACTAAAGAAAATTTTTGCTTTTCCATGATGTTATAATTTAATGCAGCATCTCTTAAGGCTTTGCTAAGGAAAGCAATAGGTTGTTGATGAGCCTCGGTATTGCAACAAGAATGCTGCAACTCCCAAGGCTACCGACTTTAATTAACTCCTAATTAACTGCTAAGAAACTATGCTTTGAAATAATTCTAAATTATCATGAACCAAATGCTACTATCTAAGCATGGAAGTAACAATCATCAAACATCACTAATGTGCAAGTAAAGGGATTGAAATAAATTTGTTTTTGTCTTTTTGTCTTTTCATGCAAAATCAAGTATGCAAACTAATTTCTTTTGGTGATGTGGCAGGTGAATTAAGGATGTTGGAGGTTGGATGAAAGGGTTAGGAGATGGTTGGATGGCATGGGAGACCCTTGGGAGGCTTTTGGTGACTTCCTAGAGGTTTTCCATCAATTCGGCCTTAAAACAGGCCATTTTAGGAAAACCTATAGGATGTACTAGAAACCTACAGGATGATCCTGTAGGAATTACAGTGAACCTACAGGATACAGCCAAGAGAAAAATGTGAGGTGTTGGAGGTGATGGAAGGCTTAGAGAATGTGGTATATGGGTGGAATGGAGTGAGAAAACTCCTAGGATCACTCAAAACTCAAAACCAAAGTTGGGAGATGGGGATTTGCTCAAAAAGCTTGGAGAAGTTTCCTTGTGAAATGATGAAATTGGTGAGGGTATAATGACCAAGAAAATCAAATCCAAATTGGATGGGACAAATTGTTTTATTAACCAGGATGTCTTAGGTCCCTATTCCAAGTGGAATCACTCAAAAAGACCTCTATTAACCCATGAAAAAAAAATTAAGAAACATTATTAGTCGAAAATATCGAAATTCAAGAACTTGTGAGCTAGTAAATCAAAAAAATGCATAACCAAATCAAGTGCAAATGCAATGGGGTAATTTTTGTTATGAACTATAATGTTTTTGTGATCTAATGCAAGTGGAATCAAGTCGATTGAAGCTCATTAGCATGCTCTAAAAAATAGTAGAAATTTATTGTTCTTTGCTAAAAGGGAGGTCCAATAATCTAGATTTGGGAATAAGAAGACTAATCCAAGCATCTCAATGATTTATATGAAATTACAAAGCCTTTCCAAGGATGAAATAATGCTTTTCATCCTACAAAAGAACTTACATCAACCATTTAACTCAATCCTACAACAAGAAATTATTAATCCTAAATGCAGAAATAGAAAGAAATAAAAACTAGAGATGCATGTGAATAAGCAATGAAAAGAAGGAAATAAAATAATACAAAAGGGCTCTGAGGTTCCTGGGATGGCCAAGCCCAAGGAAAATCAGATACCTATGGAGGAGAACAACATTTAGAAGCTGAACATGACACCAATCTTCATATTTTCATCAATAGAATTACATCCCTGCAAGAAAATACAATTGAGCTGCAAGAATACAAGGTCTCTCCACAATAACACTCCTGAAAATCCCCCCCGCCCCAAGAAGAAAATTGAACTTGGTATTTATAAAAAATGATTAGGAATCATTCCCCATGAATGGAGGAATCGTTCCCCACCAAAATACCTTGATTAGTGGATATAGTCCCCAATACTAGGAATTCGCATTAAATGGCAGTGAACACATTCCTATATTTTCTCAATCATTCCCTAGAGGCAAATTCGACTCGGTGCTTATAAAAAATGATTAAGAATCATTCCCCATGGGTGGAGGAATCTTTCCCCACCGAAATCCCTTGATTAGTGGAACACATTCCTAGATTTTCTCAATCATTGGAGTCCCACAATTTGTGCCATAATTCAATAATATATTGTTGGCTTATTATTTATTATTGATCCTCCACTAGTAGGGAGTAAGTCCCTAAATTATATCCTCCTCCAACTCTTCATAATCTACCCAATATGCTCATTAATATCCCACAAAAAAAAAATATTAGGCACAAATATTCAATTATTCATTAACCTTCCTAATGAATATATTAAAGTTAAAAATAAATTATCTAATGCAAAAAGAGAGGTTTAATGTGTTGAAGGATGGTCATAGGCCTTAATTTATGTTTTAAATTAGAGGCATGGGCTTAATTTATGTCTAATCTAGAGGCCCATCAATTGTTCATGTCCTTCATTATTTTTCTTTAAGAGAATTGTTGCAATAGTATGCTCAGAAGAAAATGAGAAAATGAGAAAATCTTTTGTTAAATTAGGGCTGATCAACATAGGAGCTTGGGTTAAGGCTTGTTTTACCTTATCAAATTTTTTTTTGGCCTCATTGTTCCACCTTGCCTTAGCTTCTTTTGTCAACATATTTATTATATTTCTTAGAAGCTCTTCTGGATTAGGAATCAATATCCTTAGAAAATTGATTTGGCCAATGAAAGATTGGACTTCCTTTACATTTCTAGGGGGGTTTATTTTTAAAATAGCTTTAGTTCTATTAGGGTCTATTCTGATTCCCTCCTTTGAAATGATATGTCCTAACATTTTTCCTTTTTTTAAGCCAACCAATGTTTTCTTTGGTTTCGGGGAAATACCAAATCTCCTACATTTTTCAAAGACCCTTCTTAGGTGGAGCAAGTGCTCTTCATTTGTTTTTGAAAAAATAGTGATATCATAAAGATATAGACTATGCATCTACCCATTTCATCCGCAAAGGTAAATTCCATTTCTCTTTGAAATGTGGCACCGAAATTCATCAGGCCAAAAGGAATCTTCACATACATGAAAGTGCCCCAAGGTGTAGTAAATGTTTTCTTTTCTTGGTCTTTAGGATGTACTAGGACTTGATTGTAACTACAAAAACCATCTAATAAATAAATTCTACTAGATCCAACCACCTTCTGCAAAATGTGATCCATCTTAGGCAAAGGGTAGTTATCTTTCAGGGAGGCTTTATTAAGATTTTGGAAATCAATACAAAGTCTAATTTCTCCAGTCTTTTTCCTAGTTGGAACTAAGTTTGATACCCACTTAGAATATCTCAATGGTACAATGATCTTGGCATCATACATCCTTTTGACCTCCTTTTCAATTAGAGGCATCAACATTGGGTTGATCCTCCTAAGTTTTTGTTTAAAATGATTTTGGTATTCTTTTAAGGGAATCTTATGTTGTATAATGCTAGTGTCGTAAGATTTCAAATCTTTATAACTCCATGCAAACAAATCTATGAAGTATTTGAACAAGTTTATGTACTTTTTCTTTTTAGTTGGGGGTATAGATTTGGATAATTTAATCATCTTGGGTTCTTGTTCAGTTCCAATGTTACATTCTTCAACTTTAGCTCTAGTAGGTTTGATTTTAGGCTTTTTGTCTACATCATTAAAATCAAACAAATACTCTAAGGGGAGTAATCCTCTAGGCAAAACATTATCTTTCAATTGTAAGATTTATGATTCTTCTTTTTCTTGATCTATTTCTTTCATCTCAAATTTAGTCACATTGTTATGTACATTATATTCTATGTCAACCTCTACATCTATATTGGCACACTCAAACTCATCTTTTGAATGAAAAAAACTTTCAATCTGTTCATCGTTTCCAAAGACTTGCTAGTATTTGATATTGTCTGGTACAGTTGGTCTGTTTTTTACTTCAACAGTATATTGGTGACTAGGATAATATGGCCATCAACTAGGATGTTTTGACCTCTAGGGACCACAGACAAGCTATACTCAATGAAATATTCAATAAAATCCAAAACAACATTCCTATAAGCCTTGAACCTTGGTTGTTTAGTAGAGTATTCCCCTTTAATATGTTTTATTATTAGTTTAGAATCTCCATGAATTGAAATTCTCTTGGCACCTAGCTTATTTAAAAAGTTGTAACCCTAAAATTAAAGCTTCATATTCAGCTATGTTGTTAGTACATTCAAAGCTTAGCTTATATGAATGGCCTTCTTAATGACGGGTTTGTGAATTTGAAACCCATACACCTGCCCCTGATCCTTCTTTACTGATTGCTCCATCAAAACCTAAATTCCATAAAGGTTCATTTTGTTTATCATGTTCCATCATATCTGTTTTGCATTCCTCAATCTCACACAAATTAGTTTTTGGATTGGCAACTTGTTCATGTATGTTTCCATCATTGTACAAAATAAAAGAATCAAGGTCTAAATGGACTGAATATAAGAGATAGTTGGGGGGTTTATCTTGACTAGTAACCATAAATTTCATAAGTTTTCCCTGTATAGTCTTGTCTTCTTACCAAACATTGGAATGGTAGCATAGGTCATATCCTTTTGGAGGGCCCCTTAAAGTTTATCTCCCCATGAGCGAGACAGTAACATGTTGTACTTAGGAAGTATGTCAACAACAACTATGTCCATTACCAATCTCTTGGCTGGTATTTGTACTAAATTGACACATAAATCCTTAGTGAGCCCCAGGCATTTTAATTTACTTGAATCAAAAGAATACATATCCTTGTATCTTCTAGTGATATCTAGTCCCAATTTTTCCTTGACAACCTTAGGCCTAAGATTATGAGAGGCCCTTGAGTCAAGCATTGCGTTGTGTAAGAGTTTATCATGAATGTTCAAAATGATGTAAAATGGAGGTACATCTCCATCTTGGATTTTTCCATCAACTTCAGGCCCAAAAATTATTTCTAGTTGATCATCAGATACATTGACTATATCTGTATCTTCCCCTATATTTAAGGCATATTCAACTATGTTGTTAGTACATTGAAAGTTTAGCTTATATGAATGGCCTTCTTAATGATGGGTTTGTGAATTTGAAACCCATACACTTGCCCTTGATCCTTCTTTACTAACTGCTCCATCGAAACCTAAATTCCATAAAGGTTCATTTTGTTTATCATGTTCCATCATATATGTTTTGCATTCCTCAATCTCACATAAATTAGTTTCTAGATTGGAAATTTTCTCATGTATGTTTCCATCATTGTACAAAATAAAAGAATCAAGGTCTAAATGGACTGAATATAAGAGATAGTTTGGGGGTTTATCTTGACAAGTAACCATAAATTTCAGAAGTTTTCCCTGTATAGTCTTGTCTTCTGACCAAACACTGGAATGGTAGCATAGGTGATATCCATTTGGAGGGTCCCTTAAAGTTTAGCTCCCCGTGAGGGAGACAGTAACATGTTGTATTTAGGAGGTATGTCAACAACAACTATGTCCATTACCAAGCTCTTGGATGGTATTTGTACTAAATTTACACACAAATCCTTAGTGAGCCCAAGGCATTTTACTTTACTTGAATCAAAAGAATACAGATCCTTGTATCTTCTAGTGATATCCAATCCCAATTTTTCGATGACAACCTTAGGCATAAGATTATGGGACGCCCTTGAGTCAAGCATTGTGTTGTGTAAGAGTTTATCATGAATGTTCAAAATGATGTAAAATGGAGGTACATCTCCATCTTGGATTTTTCCATCAACTTCAGGCCCAAAAATTATTTCCAGTTGATCATTAGATACATTGACTATATCTGTATCTTCCCCTATATTTAAGGCTTTCATCACTTGTGATCTATATGCAGTTTTATTCATAAGTTCTGTTAAAGGAATGGATATTTTAAGTTTTTCCAATCCATGTTCTATCCTGAATGATGTTTGAGTTTTGCATAAGTTGAGGGCATCTTGTTTCTCAACCAAATCATTTTGGGAAATACCTCTTTTCTGGTTGGTAGAGGGGCTATCAGTTTCAGTTGCTTTGAATATAATATCAGATGTTTTTAGAGTTGGAACATCTGCATTCTTTTTAGCAAGAATGTCAAGGTTTTCCTTAGTAGGGGTATCAGCTACCTTTTTATTGGGAGTATTAGTATTCTTTTTAATATGATTATCAACTCTTTTCCTACTCCTTAGATTATATTGCCTATGGACTTCCATAATTGCATTTTAAAAACCTTTCTTATAATATTTTGTTCCTCAAGATCTACTTCATCCTATGATAGTAGGAAAAGGTCTTGTTCCTCTTGAGTAAGAAGTGTAGAATCATTGTCATTTACTCCCATTAAATTGATTTGAGAATCATTCATGTCTTCAGCTAGTTCTCCCTCCTCATTTGTATAGTTCTCTTGAAATGGAGGTCTAATTTGCTGATCTGGACCTTTTTGTTCCCTTTGTTTGATCTGTGGTGGATTTATCCTCAAATTAAGATTTCTCATTTGGGGAGAAGGTTGGTTTTCTCTAGGAGGATCCATATCATTTATACTTATCCTATCCATCATCCTCTCCACGGTTCTAAGTAGATTATTGTTGGGTCCTTATAATACTAGTGATTACCCCATTACTATTGTAGTTATACCCCTTATTTATATTTTTGTGCCCCTATTACCCCCATATTGTTATTTCTGTGCCCCATAGAATCCCTCTATTGTTATTTTTGTGGCTTTATATTATTATTGTTAGGTCAGCTGGATTATATTGTGACTCCTTAGACTCCTATATATAGAAAGGAGGTTTTGTCATTTGTATCATCCGAGAATTGTTCATTTATGTAATGTAAAGGAGGTTGCCCCCTCGAAGAGGCTGAATTCTAAGGCATTGATCTTTCTTTTCTATCTTTTCTTGAGCTGGTTTCATGACATTTGGTATCAAAGCTTTGGATTCTAGGGTTTCGCTGCTCCAAACAGGTCATCGTGGAATTTTCGCTATAAATTTTTTTCTGTGACGTTTCAGAAGTCGCAAGAAAAACCCATTTGAGAAGAAATCGCGTTGAACCTTGGGTCCGAATTTCAGATCTTTTCGCGCGATATTTGCGGAGATATGCTCTGAGGAAGTTGGTCTTTTTACAGACTCCTGAATTACATTCAAAACATGTGACCTAGGGAAAATCATCATAACTTTCTCTCTGGGGATCGGATTGAAATTTCGTAAGAAGGTAAAGAAAGAGGACGGACTGTAGTTTCTTGTATATTTTTTTCAAAACTAAAGGTCGAAAATTGTACACGTGGCGCTTCATACAAGTTCACTCTTCTGGAAAGGTCTATAATCAGGTCATCTTGGAAGATTGTACATAACTCTTTCTTGGAGAATCCAATTTGGATCAGACTGGTGGCATTGGAAAGAGGACACAGAGAGCTACCACAGATCACAATTTCAGAACTAGATGATTGGAAATTATAGAGATACATCAGAGGCAATATCAAGCTCCTACAAAGTGAAAAAAGGTGTGTAGATTTTTTTTAAATTTTTGCTTAAGCTTGGTTTGAAAATTTATTTTGAAGGAATTAAAAGGGCATAGTAGAGCATTATTATCGGTAACTGATGCCCCGAGGAAAGAAAATGCAAACACCTAGTAAGGAACCTGAAAGCTCTAGCATAACTCATGAAGAAGAGGAAGAAATGCAACATGATATATCAAAATTACAAGACCAAGTGCAACAACTGTCCCTTGCACAAAAAGGAACAAAATCTAAGATGGATGGTTTAAAGAAAGATGTAGAAGCTAAGATGGATGGTTTAAAGAAAGATGTAGAAGCTAAGATGGATGGTTTAAAGAAAGGTGTAGAAGCTAAGATGGACTGTTTAAAGAAAGGCGTAGAAGCTAAGATGGATGGCATGGAAGCTAAGGTGAATGGCATGGACGCTAAAATTGATGGCATGGATGATAAGATGGAAGAATTGAAGATAAATATGAATAAGTTGCTACAAGAAATGGTCACTGAGGGTGAAAGAGTACTAAAGGAAACTCATGATGAGAACAAAAGAAATGTTAATCATGATTCCATAGACTCTAATGTTGGATCGAAGACTCACCATGTTCCAAAAATCGATATGAGGAAGTTTGATGGCAAGGATCGCGCCACATGGATATTACAGATGGAGCAATTCTTCGATCTCAATAATGTGCAAAACACACAAAAGGTACGTATGGAAACTTTATATTTGGAACCAAATCAGTTTGTATGGTATCAATGGCTTTGTTCTCGTAAACAGTTTATCACTTGGGCAATTTTTATGGAAGAATTGATAGCACATTATGAGGATACAAAAAGCAACACTTTTTTTAGCCAATTGATAAGTCTCAAACAAAAGGGTTCAATAATGGAGCACATTGAGGAGTTCCAAAAATTGAACATAAGGGTAAAAGATATTCCAGAGGAGCATAGGATTGATGTGTTCATAGGGTCTTTAAAGGATAATATCCAACATGATGTGCGCCTTTGGGAACCTGATTCATTAGAGAAGGCATTCAGGTTAGCAAGAAAAATGGAAAGCAAAATTATGGCAACTAGGAAGCATACCATTCACAACTATAAAGATGGAAGTGTTGTTGCCCATAGTCTTCCACAACCTAAAAGGTTGAAACCACAACAATTGGAAGAAAAAAGAGCAAAAGGGCTTTGTTACAATTGTGATAGCAAATACACAAAAGGTCATAAGTGTGCTGAGAAGAAATTATTCTACATAGATTGTGAAGAGGAAGAAGAAAAGGAGCAAGAAAGGTCAAAAGAAGAGGATATATTTCAGGAACAAAGCCTAGATGAAGAACAAATAAATTCGACCATATCTTGTAATGCATTGGCGGGAATTACCACTCCTCAAACCATCAAGATAGAAGGACAAATCAAGAAGAAAAAGGTAATAGTTTTGATTGATTCAGGAAGCACCCACAATTTTATTCATTGTAGGGTAGCAAAAGAATTGAATTGCTTCCTATATCCAGCACCAGAGTGTCAAGTGATGATTGCAAATGGAGGAACAATAAATTGTTCTGGAAAGTGCCATAATATCAAGCTATCCATGGGAGAATATGTATTGACTAGCCCAATGCTTTCCATTCCAATGGGAGGTGTTGATGTTGTACTAGGAGTCCAATGGCTACAATCCTTGGGTACAATAGCTTTTAATTTTCAAGAACTTTTCATGAAATTTTCTGTGGAAGGAAAGGAAGTTGAATTAAGGGGTATTGCAGGAAAACCAGGAAAGATAATCAGCTCTAATGGCATGACAAAGCTTCTAAAAAAGGAGCAAAGAGGTGTAATTGCACAATTATGTTCGCTAGATGTTTCCACATTGGAATCATCTATTTCTCCAGATCTCCAAAAAGTCGTGGACAATCATTCCAAGGTATTTGAGACTCCCAAAGGTCTCCCACCTATGCGTGATCATGATCATGCTATTCATCTGATTCCAGGAAGTGTTCCTCCAAACATCAGGCCGTACAGATATCCATATGTCCAAAAAAGTGAAATTGAACGTATGGTTGCAGAAATGCTAGAGGCTGGTATAATTCAACCAAGTCAAAGTTCTTTCTCAGCTCCAGTAGTATTGGTGCACAAGAAGGATGGATCATGGCGCATGTGTCCAGATTATAGGGAGCTCAACAAGCTCACTATTAAAGATAAGTTCCCCATTCCTGTCATTGATGAATTACTGGATGAATTGCATGGATCAATTTACTTCACCAAGTTGGATCTTCGTTCGGGATATCATCAAATCAGAATGAAGATTGAAGACATTCCGAAAATGGCATTTAGAACTCATGAGGGTCATTATGAATTTTTGGTCATGCCTTTTGGCCTTACCAATGCACCTTCAACATTTCAAGGTTTGATGAATTCAATTTTCAAACCATTCCTTAGAAAATTTGTGTTAGTATTTTTTGATGATATACTAATCTACAACAAGTCTTGGAAGGATCATGTTGAACATGTTGACAAGGTGCTACAACTATTGGAGGAGAAACAATTATATGCAAAAAGATCCAAATGTTTCTTTGGAGTCTAGGAGGTGGAATATCTGGGTCATATTGTATCTCATGAAGGAGTTAAGGTAGACCCTAGAAAAATTAAAGCCATTAAGGAATGGAAAATCCCCACATCCATAAAGCATCTGCGAGGATTTCTTGGGTTGACAGGGTATTATCGCAAGTTTGTTAAAAATTATGGGAGAATAGCAGCACCTCTAACAAAATTATTGAAGAAAGATTCATTTTCATGGACTCCGGAAGCAACAAAGGCCTTTAAACATCTTAAAGAGGCAATGTGCCAAGCACCGGTCTTAGCTACACCGGACTTCACAAAAACCTTTATTGTGGAATGTGATGCTTCAGGAAATGGAATTGGTGCTGTTCTAATGCAAGATGAAAGACCCATTGCTTTTGAAAGTCGTCCAATCAAGGGAAAGTTTTTAAGCAAAGCTATTTATGAGAAGGAAATGTTGGCAATACTCCATGCACTTAAGAAATGGCGACCCTACCTAATGGGAAGACACTTCAAGGTAAAAACGGATCATGATAGCCTTAAATACTTTTTAGAACAAAGATTATCCTCTGAAGAGCAACAAAAGTGGGTCACAAAGATGTTGGGTTATGACTTTGAAATCATCTACAAAAAAGGGAAGCAAAATGTGGTGGCAGATGCACTCTCAAGAAAGGATGAGGATATGGAAGCATTGTTGTGTGCCATTTCTATTATCCAACCAGATTGGATAAACGAAGCAAAGGAGGAATGGAAGAATGACAAAGAAGTGTGGGCACTTATTCGAAAGCTACAACAAGATTCCAGTACTTTTGATACATTTAGCTGGCAAAATGATTCGTTATGGTACAAAGATCGCTTATACCTCTGTAAGAATTCCCAGCTAAAACAAAAGATTCTTATGGAATTGCACACTTCTCCCTTAGGAGGGCACTCAGGATTTTTAAAAACTTACCACAGGGTTAAGAAGGAATTTTTTTGGGATGGCCTTAAATCAGATATTCAAAAGTTTGTGGCAGAATGTTTGGTTTGCCAACAAAATAAAGTTGAAACAATTAAGACACCGGGTCTATTACAACCTTTATCCATTCCAAGCCAACGTTTGGAGGAGGTTTCAATGGATTTTATCACAGGTTTACCCAAGTCTGAGGGAAAGAGTGTCATCATGGTGGTAGTTGACAGACTTACCAAGTATGCACACTTTTGTGCATTATCACATCCATTTAAAGCCAGTACAGTTTCTACTGCATTTATGGAAACAATTCAAAAGCTACATGGAAACCCAAAGATTATTGTAAGTGACAGAGATCCCATTTTCACTGGAAATTTTTGGACAGAATTATTTTCTTGTCTTGGTACTCAGTTAGCTCATAGCTCATCTTATCATCCTCAATCTGATGGGAAAACTGAGATAGTAAAAAAATGTTTGGAAGGATATCTTCGTTGCTTTGTATCTGATAAACAGACACAATGGGTCAAATGGTTGCCTCTGGCTGAATGGTGGTATAACACTTCCTTCCATACAGCAACAAAAATGACCCCATTTATGGCACTTTATGGGTACCAACCACCATCAATCACATCATATTTAAGAGAAAATTCTAAGGTTCAGGCAGTGGAACATCACATCGAACATCAACAACAAGTCCTCCAACTCTTAAAGGATAACCTCATGTTGGCACAAAATAGAATGAAACAACAGGCAGATCAACATCGCAGTGAAAGAAGTTTTGATGTAGGTGATTGGGTATTCCTACAGCTACAACCATATAAGCAAATGTCCCTAAAGCAAGCTAAGAAGGATAATAAATTATCACCAAAGTATTATGGTCCATACAAGGTGTTGGAAAAGATTGGTACTATGGCATACAAATTGGAGCTTCCTGCAGCTTCTCGATTGCACCCAGTTTTCCATGTTTCATGTTTAAAGAAGGTTATAGGCGACAAGCTCCCAGTTCAAACAATATTGCCAGAACTTGACGAGGAAGGAAAAATTATATTGGAACCGGAATCAGTCACAGAAACAAGAACTCGACAGCTACGAAATCGATCAATTTCAGAGTATCTTATCAAGTGGAAGAACTTATCCGCTGAAGATTCCACATGGGAGGATGAGAATTTTATGCAGAAGTATCCAGAACTGCTCAAGCATTGAGGACAACACTTTTTTGAAGGAGAGGGGCATGTTGGGTCCCTATAATACTAGTGATTACCCCATTACTATTGTAGTTATACCCCTTATTTATATTGTTGTGCCCCTATTACCCCCATATTGTTATTTTTGTGCCCCATAGAATCCCTCTATTGTTATTTTTGTGGCTTTATATTATTATTGTTAGGTCGGCTGGATTATATTGTGACTCCTTAGACTCCTATATATAGAAAGGAGGTTTTGTCATTTGTATCATCCAAGAATTGTTCATTTATGTAATGTAAAGGAGGTTGCCCCCTCGAAGAGGCTGAATTCTAAGGCGTTGATCTTTCTTTTCTATCTTTTCTTGAGCTGGTTTCATAACAATTATCTATTTTGTAATTATATGGAGAGGAGGAGGAATATTCCTCTTTGATAGTAAACCTTCTTTCAATTTTTTATTTTTCTTTTTTGGCTAATAAATTAGCCTCAACTTTAAAGGAATTAGATTACATTTCCTCTAAAGTAGTTCGGTCTATCTCTCTTAGCTAATATGCCATGTCCACATATAATCCTTCAGGGAAATGGATTAGGGCCAAGCCAGGGGGAGGTTTAATAGCAGTTGGAGTTGCATTTAAACTTTATTAAACCTATCACAATATTCTTCCATAGACTCATTAGGTCCTCTTTTTAAGTTTTTATATTCATTCAGAATTTGAAGAGGATTCCTTTTGGTTTCCAACCTATTTAATAAAACCTTATGAAAGGCATCAAGATCAGTTATACTAGCTATTGTTAAATTTTTAAACCATTTTCTTACCTCTCCACCCAAACTTTGGGAAAAAAGTCTCATTTTTACATCATTTTCATCCACCTCCTGAAGATAAAAGGAATCGTTCATTTTATCTACATATGGTTGTGCAATGATGGTACCAGTGGCATCAAATTGAGGAATTCTAGTTTGATAATCTTGGGGCATAAGATGCAATTTCCCAGGTAAGACCAAGGGAGCATAACGAGCAACCATGTTGGGTTGAATAATATGTGGTCTTATGGGAGGTATAGATGTAGGATTTCTTAAAATAGGTTGGGTCACTATCTGTGATACTATTGGAGAAGTAGTGGAGATTATAGAAGGGGTGGGACTAATTGATGTAGGATGAACAGATTGATAGGAAATAGAAGATGCTACAATAGTCAGGGAAGAAAGTTCAATAGATTGCTGAATATAGGCTTCATGTACAACTTGATCAAGTACCGATACGAGATCTTGTGACATATCAAAGTTTTGGAAAGTTTGTTTATCAAAATCTAGTTCAACAGCTTGACCAAAAGATATATAGGATTGCAGCAAGGATTGATCAATTACTGTTTCATCTAAAAAACTTTCAAACTTAGTCCTAAATAGACTATGTTCAAATGGTAAGTCAAACTGAATATCCTGTATAGTGACAAACTTTTCTGGAAGAGAATTTTCCCTAGATAGGGGACTATTACTTCCTTCACTTTCAGCTAAACTTCTTTTCCTTATCAATTTTTAGGGTCATCTAAGATCGTGGGGGGTTTTGGATCCAGATGAGTTCTCGTGTGGAGTATTTTTGGAGCCAGGTCTTACATGTTAGACACACCACTCAATTATTTACACAGTTTACAACCTATGAAGCCTTATTTCTGAAATTTGAATAACTTCTTTTCTCTAAATAATGTTTTATGAACTAGGGAGATGAATCTTGTAAAAATGAAAGTTTTTTCTCCCCAGCAGAGTCTCCAGAATGTTAACACTCTATATTTTCTGAGGTTGTTAAATAAACTACAAAGGTAACCACAAAACCTCTTGGAAGCTAGGATCTAGCCTTGCGAACTTTAGAGAGGGATATCTCTTTTAGATTTAGATTTGTTTATATTGAGATATTACGCTAGTTATGAAGTTTAAGGTTTGATTTGAATTGTATGGTTGGTTGATGTCTAGATTACCATTGGGATATGGAGTCTATTCCTTAAAGTATGGATCAATCTCAATATTTTACAGATAGATTTCACAGGGTGAGGTAGCAAAACTGATTGGATTCTTTAATTTTAGGTGAAATGAGTAAGAAGAAGAGAAAATATTTCAATTAAGTAAAGAGAAATTAAGAATTATTTTACTTAATATCAGTTGAAAACATTAAAATTATTCATAGCCAGAATCAAAGTGTACATCTAAACAAATTATGTTCTTCAACTTTCTATTGAATAATTTAGATTAAGAAACAAATGTGTATGGTAAACAAAGAAATATAAACACATAAGATGATAAAATCACTTCACCAACAATCTGACACAAGGATCCTCCGAAAGAGCTTTATGTATTATTGATAAGCCCATTGAGGCTTGAAAAATATACAATAGCTTTCTTCTGTACAAAAACCAAACCACTAATACTTCAAAAGGAGAAGTATTTATAAGTTCATTTACAAAATATCCTGGAAAAACTGAACAAAATGTATTTTACGAATTCATAAACCAAACCTCTCTCTAATTACAAAAATATAGGAAAAATTAAACTACGTGGGTTGCTAGCACTATAGTTGTGGAATCTATGTTGAAGTGTCCTTTGACCTTTACTGCGTTGTCTATCCTGCTGGATGGAGAAAAAATGATCCTTTACTCAAGTAACTCGCATATATTTTCCCACCTTTCTTCACTTGGAATTGAATTTAATTAACTTTCTGTAAATTTTATCTACATTTGTATATTTGCAAAGATGGGCTTGGTAATGAAAAGATATTTTACTTCACGTTGTATGTAGAAATCAAATTCCAATGCCTGTAAGAAAACCTTTCCTGTTATAGTCACCTTTAATCCTGTAAATCTAGCACCGTCCCTCCCAATAACCATCAATTTCTGAGTGTAATCAGGCAACGCCATTAACTTGTCATTTAATACTAGTCGACCTAGAAGCCCATTTTGATTAAGGACCTTAAGCTTGTTAAAAAATCTCTGGACACCATTCTCTAGAACCGGACACTTCTTCTTTATTTGCAACATAATATTTCTTTTGGTTAATACTTTCTTAAGCTCCACTATGGCCTTGGTTCTTTCTTCTATTTGCAGCTCTTCCAACTCATATCTATTTTTAGAATTCAAAAATTAGATGAACTATATGGTTTCAGTAGGCTCGTCTCCCAACTTTCCTCTAATTTCCTGAATGACTTCTTTGGATTTCTAAATTAGCTCCTACTAAAAAATGATCTGTATCAATGGCCAGATCTCTGTCATTGACTGGTTGATATCTATCCATATATTTTCCTTGGCCTAAGCTAAGGTATGAGCCATGGAAGATTCCTTTTCCATTTGTTGTATCCTTTGCATCAATCTTTGGGATTTTTATATCTCTATTGATTGAAAAATTTCAATTCTCTTTTTCTGTTCTTATAGAATTCTGACCTGTGCTTGTACTTGCTTGATTTCCTCCCCTTGTAAAGACATGTCTTCCATGGATTTTACCAGTTTGTTTGGGTCATCAGAAGTTTGTGCAAGGGGTATTATAGGTGTAGAAACTCTCATTGTGGTTGTTGTAGCCATTTTTGTTGTAGTCGATGTAGAATCTCCTATCTGTGCTCTGGTTACAAGGGGTACTACATCAAGTGGGATAATAGCTAACTATGCACTCTGTTCTTTCTCTTTGATTAGTTTGTCCATCTTTGCTTCCATGTCCCTTATTTGTGCATTTTGCTCCATAATTAATCTGATCATGTCTTATTTTTGGCTCTCTGTTTTCCCTAATTTTTTTGCTTGTGAATCCTCAGTTGCTGATATTTTTAATTTGTCTCAAAGTTCTTCTATGTAAGTGTTATTCTTCTTGACTATCTCTTCTACTTCTTTAACATTACTTGGGTCATATCCTATCTTAATGACCAAGTCTTCCAAGGATTTTATTTTATTATCCTTTGATAAAGAAGAAGCCTCTTCCAACTTAAATTGGGATTGAATATTAGTTAGTGACACCTGTAATTTGGAAGAAGTGATTGCAGTACTTGTCAGTGTGGAATAAATCATCTCCCCAGTCTTCTTGTGCATGTCCATTTGATCCACATGATGGACATCCTTTATATCCAATTCAAATGTAGTTTTCTTGTAGTTTCCTGCAGATTTAGGGTGGAGGACATATACCTATAAAAATTCCATCTGCATTCTCCCCTTCTCAGTGTCAAAGGCTAAAAAAAGCATATGTTTTGTAGAGGATGTTTGTTTCTGAAACTAATCATAAGTGTTGACCTTGAGAAGCTAATTCCTACGCTTTATTTCCTTAGACCTGTTGAAGATACTAGTTTCCCTTCTCCCTTGGACCAGTTTTGATGTTTGAGTTGTATCTATACTTTCTTGTGAAACTAAAGAAAAAGGAAATCCTGTAAAGATGTTGTCCCTGGTTGGAAACTGTGGCGTTTTGAGAACTATAGGAGCTTGCCCTACTCCTTCCTTTGTAAAATCTATCTTAGGATTAGTTCTTTCCTTCTTAGTATACATTTTGAATTCTTTGCCTGAAATCTTTGTAATTGAAGGAGAGTCTTCTTCCCGGGGTCTCTTTTCTTCTTTTTCCTGAGCTGTGGGAGTTTGTGAGGTAGTAGTAGACAACAGCTACTCCTCTGCCTCCTGGAGAGTATTTTCTTCCCACTCATCTTGGTTCATATACTTCTCAATTTAAGGTACTTGAGTGTGAATTTATGGAGTTCTATTTTGTTCCACTCTTTGTTTGGAGATCATACCAAATGGTTCATATGATAAAGTGAAACATAAGGGAATTTTCATCTATTTTAAGAGGATATTTGTGTCCTCTCCTGCTTTCCTGGTGTTTCAAAAAAATGGCCTACTTGAGATCTTATCATGAACTGTGATTTCGTTTTAGCTAATACAAAGTGGACCTCATCTGAACATATAATATGTCTAATGTATTCTAAGCAAAAAATACTCATTGGGAGATATTTGGGTAGTTTATAAGGTGGCATCTCACACCTATATACTCTATCTCGGTGTAGTTTTGGTATAAATACCAGTCACCTGTTATGGCCTTCTCACTTAGATACAAAATATTTTTAATCTCTACACCAATCCTAGGTACTATCTCATTTCTCATCAAAAAAGTGGGTCGATGTATGAACTGATTAATAATGTCCTTGAAGTTGTATTCTTCTGAGATTCTTCTTAGCATGGAGGTCCAGGAAATAACTGAATGGGTCTCTCCTTGTTCATTAAGCTTTTGTACTGCAAATGGGAATTTTTCTCGTTGAAAAAATAAAAACATGTATACAAGAATGGAGGCATATCTAAAAATTCCTTTAGTTGGAAGCTTGAGGAATTGTTCATGAATGTTGTTAGCAAGAAATTGGCTGAAAATGAAAATCATTGAGGACTTTTCTTTAGTGGAAAGAATGGACAAAATACCTAAATTACATTCATTGACTACCCATTCATCTGAATAATATCCTAACAAGCATGAAAGTATTGAAATGATGTGTTTATATTTTTCATGAAAAATAGAGGAGGGATAAGGTGGATTCTTCTTTGGGAGTTGGGGATATTCAGGTAGGAAGATTTCAAAGATCTTAGACCTCTGAGAAAAGGTTAATTTCTGATATAGCTCATTCAAGGCTTCTACTAAGAAATGGATAGTGGAATCACTCTGAGGGGCTTTCAATGTTTGGTTAATTGTCTGAGAGGTAATTGAGAATAAAATTTCACCATTAGGGGCCATAATGGCTCTCTCGTCTCATTGGTAGAAAGCTTGGCCTTTGAGGACAAATTCAAGGAAGTGATGGGTTTGGGGAAACATATAAAAGGGTAAATTGGATTCCCAGAGGCCAATTTCATCACTTTGGTCAAGAAAGATATCTTTGAGCTAGGTATGTAATTTGAATAAATTTAATTCGCATTTAGGCTTCGAGATTTCGTAATTGGTCTCTGCCAAGGAAATATGGTCGAGGTCAATTGCTAGGGAAACCATCAGATTTTTAGAATTAATAGTGATCTTGCTCTTGGGGGCCATATCAAGAGCTTTAATGGAATATGGTGTGTGGTTTATGCGGGATACGATATACTTGGGAAAACTTGCAACTGGGAGCTTGGTGAAAATGGGAATCTGGTGCTAGGGCATCTTGGTTTCTTGCTCAATGTCTGAGAAAATTCACCTGTAGGAAAGGAAATTAATTAGAGAAAAATGTAATTCTGGAGTTCACATAGAGAAAAGAAACACAACTTGGATAGATGGTGGGAGGTTATAGGCTAGTGAAAAAAATCCATTGGATGCACAAAGCCATTGGGGGATAAACAATAATTTAATGAGAGATTTAATGCATAACGATAGTGGTAATGGTTGGATAGGTGTCGAAATGTTGTAGGCAGTGTAAGCACCGAGAGTGTTGGTGGGAATGAGGGAGTTAAGTAGTTTTCAGGGGGGGTATGTTGTATTGAGAGGGGGAGTGCGAAAGAACATGGTGGTGACACATTAGGTACCGTCGGAGAAAGGAAACCACCTTTTCAAACCCCCGCTTTGCCAATAAAGGTAGGAAGGGTTGGGGGGGGGTGGGCAGAAGGCCTTATAAACTGTCGACCAGAATCATGATCTGACACATTGCATTGTTCGGGCCGCTATTTATCCACTACACGACAACCACTTTGTCATTTTTCTCTTTTGTTTGATAAGCACCAAAGTTAGGCAAAACTTATATGGCTTTAAAAACCTTCTCAATACCATTTTAATTGTTTTTCCTCCTAACTTCTTAAAAGCATAGCCTATCTTCTACCAACTAAGGGTGCATTTAGATGTGCAAACCCTTATTATTTTCAAAAAGAGAGATTTTATCCTAATCTACATTTTAACCTACAACTTAAATCATTGTTATATATTGAACAATTCGATCAATTTCTTCACCTATCTACCTACTTTTAACCAAGTTTAAACATTTTGGTTAAAATATTCTCTATTCTAACAATAGAAATTTAAATGTGCTTGACCATGATTACATTATAGATTCAAACAAAAATATGTGATTGGGGCATTTAAGACAAGATGCACACAATCCCTAATTTATTTTTCACAACAAACTTCTTTTTCTCCTAGTGCCATTTGAATTTTCATCACTTTCGCTCTTTTTTTTTTCTTTTCATGGGATTATTTTCATCCTTTTTTTTATTTCTTTTATTCCATTTTTATTTTATATACCCTCTTTTCATTTTTTATTTTTATTTATATGTTTTTTGGAAATCATTTTCAATATGAAACATTATTTACAATTGGATATACTAAAAGAAAATATTCATTCATCATTTGATCCTATGAATCATGGGACCCTAATAGGGGGGATGGCTGCATTCTAGTTAGGATTGTAATATGAATAGGATGCCCATTGCATGCCTTGTTGGTATGGTTGAGGTCCTTGAGGTCTCCTTTGGTTGATATAACAAAGTTGTTCATTCACCCCTTCAGTTCCTTGATACACAACTTTCAATCCAGGTAGAGAAGGGCACTTGTCTATGGAGTGGTTCTCCTGACAGACTGAGCATATCTCTATAAGATTCAATGGACATGCATTCCTAGGGTTCCTTCTGGTGCATCTAAGGTAGAAGATAGCTAAGGATCTTTCTACTTCCTCTTGATCTACATGGTGTCCATTTACAGACCAAGGGTACGCAACATTTCACTGTTGAAGTCTTCCAACATGTTCCCAATTTCACTTTTTATGAATTTGTTGGAGGAGGATGAACTGGCCAAAGCATGACTAGGCCCACCCTTCTTTCTGGATACCCCGGAATGATTTTTTAAAACTATCTTGATATCATCATAGGGTAACTAATAGATGTGCCCTCCTGACAACAGGTTTAGGGTTTCTAAGAGACCTTCCCTGATCCCTCTAAGAAGCACTAGCTTAAGTGATTCAGGATCAAGGGTGCATCTGGCCCTTTTGTAGCTGAGTTGGAACCTTTCTTCATAATATTACAAATATTAATCATGTCCCAAGATCATTCTAATAAATTTCTTCTTTGTTATATTTTGTATCTTTTGACCTGCAATAGTCCCTATAATTAGTGTTAAAGGCTTGTTGCATCTGATTCTAGGTGGTGATGTTGTCCCTAGGTAAAACCATGAACCAGCACAAGGATGCATCCTTGAGGGTGGATGGGAACAATTTCAACTTCTAGTCATCAAAGGTGTAATCATAATTTCTGCATATGATAGCAAACTCAAACAAAAAGGTATGCAAGTCCTATGAGGTCAGGCCATGGAAGTGAGGAAGGGTAGAGGGGCTTATGTTTTTCATCCTAGCATCGCCATTAGTTTCTATGATGGGAAAATCACCCTCATCTCTATTCTCAGCTATTTCTCTATCTTCAATCCCATTTCTATTTTCATCCATGGTGTAGGTTGGTAGAATGGTCTATTCTTCTTCCCCAATAGGCCCTTCAAAGATCTCCGGTTTTTCACCTAATGGGTCCTCTAACTCACAACCACCGAAGAAGAGGGAAGGTTGGTTGTTCGTTGTAGTGGGGTTGTTTTGAATTTTTTTCCCTAAGTTTTCTCTACTCCTACAAGGCATGACAGGAGTTTTCTTTTTTTTAGGTTTTTTTTTTTAGAATTACTTTCAAAACGGAAAGAAAGCAAAGAATTGAAACTATTTTTTGAATGTAAGTACTTGCAGAATTGGAAAGAAATCGAAGATTACAACTATTTGTTGAATGGAACTACTTGCAAAATTATAAAGAAAGAAAGAAAGTAGATATCACATCTACTTTGACACCTCCTTGCCAATGATGCCAAAAAGTGACAAGCACCATTATTGCAGCAAGAATGCTACAACTCTTGGGGGCTACCAACTTTACTTCATCAACCCGTGGTTCATAAAAACTTGCAGGTGACAATGTTGTATACACAATAGAGGCAATGATATACTCTTGTCACTTTTCAACTGGGCGATGGACCACTAGGGTTTTTCAAACCAACCTTCTATTGACTAGAAGGCATCTGACTACCAAATGGAAAAGGGAAAATTATCCTTAATGCAAAAAGGGAATTTTGCCTACTCTAGGAAATGAAGGCACTGAATCGGAAGGTGTTATAAAGTGACATGAAATCATCTAGCTAAACATATACACATTTTTCTTGCAAAATAAACCTAACTTAACCTTGTTTATAACATTTAATGACCTACACTAATTGAGAATGGAATTTGATCTAAGAACTATTATGATTGCTGCATGCATGCGCTAACTTAGAAATTGCAGAAAAAGCATTTTTGATGTTTAGTTTTATGAATGCAAATGCTAATTTCCAAATTGTTCTTTAGCAGGGGAGACAAGTATGAAGGAGAAGGTATGGACTAGTTTCAAAGGTATGGAATCTACATGGAGGCCTAACCTAAGCTCAGATGACCTTTTCTGCTCAATTCGGGCTTAAAACAGGCTACTACAGGGTTTCATGTAGTACTACAGGGTGTCCTAGTTCTACTACAGGATGTCCTAGTTCTACTACAGGATGCTCTATTTTACTATAGGAAATAGGCCGAAATCTTATAAGGAGGTAGGAAAGGTGGAATGAAGTGTGGGAAAGGTGTCTGATGGGGAAATAAGACATAGAGGATGTGCACCCTTCCCGAGGCTCAATCAAATGCTTTAAGATGGTTGGATTTGCTCAATGGAAGTGACCAATTTGCTTACAAAACAAGAATTCAGATTAGGGTTTGGTGGACCTTGGCAGCATAGCTGGAGAAGACTTGTATTACATGAATGAGATGAGGTCTCCCTACAGATTAGAAGCTCCTGAAACAAAATACACTTTTTTCTTCATTTATGCATAAACTCATTTATACATGGAAAAGATGAGTTGAATGGAGGAAAACAAAGTTATTAATAGGTAATGGCTAATTTTATGAATGGAAGTGCTTCTAAACCATTTCAAACTCAAGAGATCAAAATAAAAATTGCTGATACTTTGAAGAAATTCAGAGACAGTGATCTATTCAACAAGAAACCCTAGGTTATGCAGTAATCAAACAATAATTTTTTTTTTGGGCTGTGTGAATGGAACCCTCAAATCATGATCCCATAAGAGATATGAGATGAAAGCCACTATCAAAAGCTTTTCTAAAGTGTCTACTATCACTATGATACCACTAATCTATCTATCAAAAAATGGAAGCAAACTAATTAATCATCCAAATACTTCCAGATTAACAAAACCAAAATCACTTCAACAGCTAACTATGAATGTAATCTAAGCTTACATGTACACAAAGAGGAACCTCTACTACTAGGGTTGGGCCATAACCCAAGAGCTTCAGCCCTCTGAGTCAACTCAGTGCTGGATCAATGGAATGCTTCTCATTTTCATTAAAATATCAAAAATACATAAGATTCATCAGTCACAATGTCTTAGCTCAAAACAAAAAAATCTGAATCCTGATGAGGCTCTAGGCCTTCTTATTATCCAACTAAAGCTACCAACAAATTCCTTAAATTTAGGGAGCCGTGGATCCCAACTTGAGATCAAGTTGTCTTCAACTATCAGGCTTCTTGTAACTCTGAGATGATGAGATCTGGTGGAGGAATATTCGAGTGAGTGATGAGTTAAGGAGGGAGATTCAATCTCCTAAAATCCCTGTTTCTTGTTTACTCTGAGTTCCTGCACTTTAATTAGCCAAAATTACTCCAAATGCTGCAATTAATGCACATTAGGCCATAGGACATAATATCTTATATTTACCCTTCTCATTAAGAAAAATATGACAAAACATGTAAAGAAATGTGAGAAAAGTTTATTTTAATAAGCTGGAGAGTGGCATTAAGGTCCATATAATTTACCCATTCATGAGCCTCATCAGTTTGCTCTATCATTGGGCCTTTCCCTTCTTCCTATTCTTATTTATGCTTCTCTTCCCTCTCTCTTCTTCTTAGCTCATGTTCTTCTTTTAGCTTCTTCTCCATTTTCTGCAACTTCCTTTCTGAATCCTCCAACCTTTTATTTTCTCTCTTCCTTCATTCTACTCTCTTTATGTGATGTTGCCTCTTTGCCTCCACTACCAAAGTTTATTTCTCTATGAGAGGATCTTCTTTGATCTTGTAGCTTTGCTCAGCCCCTGGGTTCTCAAAAATCTTCCTCTTACCCTTGTCCTACACTGGTTTGATGCTTATTGCTGTTGTTGTTGTTTCTTCTTGTGGTGTTTCTTCCTGTAGAGAAACTTTCCATTCTGTGGCTACACTAACTTTTTCATTGAGCTTGGAGTGGTTGTAATGATACCTCCAAGGGTCCTCCTCTGCCTAGTGACATGCCCCATGGATCCATGGATAGTACACCCTCGCATAGTGGTTCTTGAAAATCTTGTGGGGATCATATAGATTATAATCTCTGGTGTCAAACTCAAACTTTGCTATCTCCTTAGGTTCAACATTTGCATATTTCAAGCTCTTAATCTCATACAAGCCAAGCCATAAAGAAAGAGTAGGCCATGGTGCCTTCTTCCTCCTATGTAGCCATGCTGATAATCCTATGGAGATGTGATATGCAACCTCTTGCATGACCAACTTGTCTGTGGCATACCTTGGTAGAACATGTGGATGATTCTCTCCGCAAAACATCTTGATGAAGGTGCCACCTAGTGAGGCATACCAATCTACAATGTTAAGTATTGCCTCCATCACTTCTTGGGACATGCAAGTGGATCTTGCTCAACATTAAACTTCTACAATGGGGTGATGAAATGGTCAACTAGCCTCACTATAACTCCTCAATAGCTGCACTTGAAAAGCAACTTGAAATAAATATTGACGACATGCTCTTGTGGTGTCCATATCCAACCATGCCAGGAAACTAATGCTAGGCACAAATTACATCAAGTAAATATATGGACATGTAGAATCTCACTTGATCATGCTTGGGTGGATTCTAAGGCGCTATTCACATGGACTTTCAAATCATGAGCCAACAAGTCCAACCAGTTGAATGATTTTCCATCATTCACCAATTGGTCCAACACAACCACCCAATTCTACAAAAATGTCACTATGCTCTCTTGACTGTATAATTGGCATGCAAATATGATCAAGAACTGGTAGGCCTTATTGACTGAATTCTTCTTGTAAACATGATTGGGTGTTGATCTGAAATTCGATGGCTCTTTCACCCAATGATTTATAATATCTCTAATGTTTACATAGTTGTGGGTAGCATAGAAATGTGAATCCATGCAGTTCACCAACTGAGGTAAGCGATACATCTGATGATAATTCTACATCCTAAAGGTCGCAAGTTATGTTCCACTGGCATTGCTTGATGTCATAGTCTCGGGATCTATGTGTGAGACAATCCAGTGGATGATGTCCACATAAGGGAAAGCATGGTACCTGCATGCAAGCTTATGTAAGCATGACCAGTGGATATTGATATACACCTATCTATCTTATAGATATTCCTTGAAGTTACTTGCCAAGATATCCTTGATTTCCTACCATGTTAACTTCATGTCATTCTCAATGAACAATTGGGTCTCTGCATAAACTAGAAAATTCCCTAACACCTGCTCAACTTCTTCTCCAGTGCTACTCTCTACAGTATCCTTTGATGCAGCTCTCTTGGAAGCCATGTTGCCTGTAACTATTAGAGAGTTACTCAACAACTGTTGTACTTGGAGACAGATAGGACACTCATGGCATGCAAATATTAGATTGAAACCAAAATCACTTCAGGAACATATCAAACAACAAATTGGGCAACTACTGGGAATAATTGCGCAATCTTGGCTCTCAGAGGTGACTGAATGCTAGCTGGTTCTGTGAATTTCGCAGTCCCAACTACCAGTGGGGAGGTGTTGCTGATTGGAACTGCGTAATGTGTAGTACACTCAGGCTTAGGCCAATTGGGACTGCACATTTCACAATCCTAGCGGCCAATTCTCAAGATTGGCTCCTAGAACTGTAAAGTGCACAGTTGGAGCCAGTACATTGCAGCCTCTGCGAAATTCCTAGAGCTAAGGAAGAGCCTTGAGATCTATAAATGTGCAGTGCATGCCGAGGGGGAGCTAGATCCAGGTCAAGGATGCCTAGATCTGCCTAATGGCAACATGAAAATGAGAAGATCTAAAGGGGGAGTGAAAGTGGGTGCAGATATGAGTGAATGATGATGCATGTAAACAAAATGAGTGCAGGAATCAATTGAAGTGAAGAACAATGAAGTGTGTGGAGAGAGTTGCGGCAACGATGACCGCTAGTGCAAAAACTGAGTTATGCATGCAACACTTGGGAAAGGTAGAGAAAAACTTAAAACAACACTTCTACAAGCTAAAACAAATGAAAATTCCAATGGTCATTCAATAAAATGGGTAAAAAAATACTCTCATGAGCCAAGCAAACAAAATCTATAGAAAAAGAAGCAAAATACTAGGAAAGCAAGACTTACCCAAAAAAGTTGCAACGACTATGCTGAATATTCCTAGATCTCCTCGGGAATTCTAGAGCTCTAAGATTGAATGTGAAAATGATCTTGGGGGCATCCATTAAATACATTTGGTCGATTTAGGGTTTATGATTTGAAGGCCAAAAATCTAGGAAAGAGTGACCCAGGCCTGCTGAGGGAAAGCTTCTATGCAATTTCTAGGCTTATTGGCCCAAACTGCCTCTCATGCTCTATGTAATTTCCCAACTGGAGACTAGTTGTTGGCTAGCTCTACGTAGTTTTGGAGCTGAAGGCTCACTACTAGCTTCGGCTACACAATTCCCAAGAGCAAGGTTGGTTTCCCTTAAGGGTTGCACAGTTCACGAAGGCAAGCCTAGAACCGGGTTGAAACCAAGTCAAGAGATCGACTTGTGGGTTAAACAATAAAGAAAGTTAGAAAACACAAGTCATAATGCAAAATATAAATCTCAGTTAAAGCACAAGTACCCGAGTTAGTGTAAGATAAGCTGTTGTGATTTTAGGAGGGAGGCTCCAAAACAAAGCATAGGCAAACTTTTGGAGGGTGGTTGTAGCCGCTACAATAGTATCATAATCAAGGACCCTCTTAGGGATCAAATGAAGAATCTATGAAGTTTCTAGGATCTTTTTGACACCGTGCTCATTAGGGGAAGATTCACTTGAATCAGTAAGTAGTCTCAACTGGATTACATAGCAACCATATTAGATAGATTCTTGGTTCATAGTTCCTTTCTAGCGAGTGCCTTCATGTCCTCCTCTAGAATTGTCTCTTGGTCTACTTATAACCAAGAGATTTTTCTTCTTAATATTAAGGAAATCCCATATTACAACCTCATTTCATTAAGGTTTAATCATTTTTTGCTTCAAACCAAGGATTTTTTGGAAATCATAACAAGTTCATTTAGTTCTTGGATTGTTGGCTTGCATGTATATATTTGGGAACACAAAATTTAAAATCCACTAAGAATGTTGTCAAGAAATGCGCCAAATATTCCTACTACCCTCTTGAATTAGAAATTGAATAAAGTAAGGAATAAATAGAATAGATCTAAGCTAGATTAGAAGAAGATTGGGTCACCCAAAAGTTGTTGAGAAGAAACAGATTTTTCAAAAATATCAAAAACCCCTTTGAGCTTAAGAAATGAAATGGAAGCTGGGATCAAGAAGTCTATGACTAGTTGCAACTGATAGGAATATGTCATTATTTTATAAGAAAGAATGAACATGGCTTTAGAAAATAATGTGAAAGTGATATGGATTGGATAATATAGTTTTTCATCTATCTTGGTACTTTCTGGATGGAAATATTGGAAGAATTCGCATGTGGGGCTCATTTTAGTGGTAGGTCCCACTTTGGAAAATTTAGGTCCAAAATATTGTAGAATTATTTTGAGGCATCAAATGGGATTTTTCAGGTTTTATAGTGTGTAGAAATTATACACATTATCTCGAAATTGATCTACACAATGACGCTTTTCCAATGGCATGAATCAAATCTCATATGTGAAAGTTATGACTTGCAAATTAACCTAGTATGTCAGACACCATGGTAGTAGTGGCTACCGCATCAACCCCCCATTACTCACACATGTGGGGCTAGTGATATGAGTACTTTTGAGAATATTCTATAAAATTCCAAATCTTATCACAATTGAGGGTTAAGGAAGTAAAAAAAATACCTCTAGATGACTACCAATATTTTTTGAATACTAGGCCACTAGGAGTAGGGGTTGCATTATTTCGTATTACAACTTGTTCCATAACTAATAAAAGAATCAAATAGAGGCAGTTTGTGATAATAATAAAGGAGGAGGATTCTATAGTAGTCATTCAAGCCATAGTGTCAAAAGGCAACTCAATAGAAAGTGCCCATTCCTTTATATATGCATTTTGATAATTGAAGCAAAGAAAGTAGAGCATAGGCCTTACCATCTAGCTACATTTTATCCCATATTGGGTTTCCTAGGATATTATTGTGTTCATTTTTGTGGATGGTGTGTATTTTGTTCCTATTCTTTCATTTTTATATTTCATCTATTTCTTAAATTTAAGACATAAGCTAGAGATAACAAATTTGTAACACCGCTAGGATGATCTGTACATGTAATGTGCATATCGTGTTATGCTAGTCAGTGGAGGGCTATTTTGGGCTTGAGTTTCCCATGTACATATGTATTTTAGGCCAGTGTGCCTACATTTATATGATTTTGAGGTTAGGGAGCTTGTTTATGTAAATATGAGATCACATGCATATAAATAAAACACACCACTATTGCAAACCAAGTCAAACAAGAGAGTATGGGGGGATATGACTCCATGAGTGTCAAAAGGGGGCTATGGGTTAAGTGTTGAAGGGATTAAGCCTAGATGACTAGTTTATTATTAAAATAATCCTAAGTCAAAAGCACACATGTGTTTTATCCCAAGTCGTAGAGTGACTTTAGAAGGTTCCATGTGTTGAAAGGGGGACATCCACATAAAAGAAAAGGGACTTAGTTTTATTAGGATACATAAAATTACATCATTTCCATTTGCAAAGAGGAAGAAATTCCTAAGAAAGGAAATAGGGATACCTATGAAATGTAAGACCCTAGGTAAAGTTCTTGGTTGATTTTGGGAAAGGGATAGGTCTCCTTAATGTGAGGCCAAATAGGAAACTAGAAAGCTAGACCGCAATTCAAACTCCTAGGAAAATCACATGGCTCTAAAACATCCTTGGCCAACTGACTTGGACACCCTAGAAGGTTAATGGCACAACTTGATGGATTATAGGTGCGGAGAAGGGGGTGAATTACCTATATTGTATGGGATGTTGGAGGATTTGAGACTATTAGTAGGAGCTTGTTAAGTTGGAACCTTGGCTTAGTTATATTTGGTACCAATTATGTACCTAATTTTAGGTAAGTCATTGACCTTGTGGAGTCAAATACCCAGCTCAAGGGGGACCCATTATAGAGATAATATGAGCAATGTATTATATGGTTTGGTGGAACATCTAAGTTATGTAGTGAGTTGATGCCTCTTTTTAGATTAGTAATTAAATATGTGCCTAAATATTTTCCATTATGTTCATTTGCTTATATGTGTGTTGTATATGGTTATATATATGTTTCTACATTATGTGTGTGCTTTGCTTAAGATATTTGCATGTCAAATCCCAGAAGGATATATATTAGAGTCTAAATGAAATTATGATGTATTTTTGATTAGTTAGAGGGAAATTGAGGAATTTCCATACACCCTACCATCTTAGTAGGAACTAAGGTGGCCAGATGTGTTACAAATGTTGCTCAATGTGTTGTCATTGATAATAATTGTGGTCATTAATGTCAAAATCAACATTATTATCAAAAGATAAATGATTCTAATCGGGAAAACCCCAAATTTTCTATGTTTTGAGGATGTTTTTAAAGCACTCATAAGTGGATTGAGCAAGGGAAAGAGATCAATAATGTGTGGGAGTTAAATCGCACCCAATTTTTAAGTGTAATGCATTCTCCATGTCCGATTACCATTGGTCTAGTTGAGTTATGAAATCAACGATCCTTGTTAGCCACACCCCCTGACCTTGTGTCAAGGGTTGATGAAAGGGGGGCAGGGGTGAACGAAGTCGATTCACACAATATTTTTGATTGTTGTTGTCAATTCAATCAAAAATTATGGTGGAATGCAAACCTTGCCTCCCTCAAGTGAAATATCACCAAAGGGGAGGATGGTGGGCACGATACAAGAAATTTCACTAATAGTGGTTTTTGTATGGATATTAGAAAATGAAGTGACGTAGGTGACATCACAGTGAAATGCCAACACAAATAACACTTGGAAATTAATGCATCAACAAATGGCAAAGGTGGTGGTCCAGTTAGAGATTATGTAATAGATGACTCAGTAAGGGACGTGGCTCCTGACATGTGGTTGTATGGAAGGGTGACACATGTCAATATTTTTTTGGTGATTTTGGCTAACGAAGTGGGTCGAATCTGGGTGACACATGGCACCAACCAGAGGATGATATGTGGCATGATGATAGCATGACACAGTTGGCATTATGATTTCTGGTATGGCTATATGTTATTGTACTTGATGGCAACTCCCATGACAAGGCTCTCAATTTATGAAAAAATTAAAAAAGACGCAGGATATCAGTTCAGAAGGTGCGTACCCGTAGGTACACCATGCAGGGACCGCGTCCAGAGTCACAGGCCAGCCATTCAGGAGGTGCGTCCACCCAGTGCACACATTTCTAGGCAGAGAAAAGCCCACATGGGGGTTTCTTGTGTTTTACTCTTGGTATCCGCCGACGATATTGTGTTATTATGGTGTCGGCTCGTGGTATTGTTCCATGATTTGAGGAGGAGCTTTCCTATATAAAGCAAAGGAGATCATTTGGCTTAGGTATGTCTTTGGTTGAATATCTTATTGGGTGAGATCTGGTCTAGATCTAAAAGGCGAATCTACTGAAGGACTGAGATCTCTTTGGCGCAAGATCAGATCTGTAGATCTGCGTGGGGACGCAGGGCAGACAAAGTTCAGGTGCGTCTGGACGCCGCTGAGTGACTAGAGATCTGCGTGGGGACGCAGAGCGATCAAGGTTCAGGTGCATCTCTGAAGCAAAAGGACGCGGCGCGATAGTGTTTTTGGGTGCGTCCCTGTAGCAAAAGGACGCGGCGCGATAGTGTTTTTGGGTGCGTCCCTGCAGCAAAAAGACGCGGCGCGATAGTGTTTCTGGATGCGTCCCTGAAGCAACAGAACACTGAGCAGTTAAAGGAACAGTGCGTGGGCACGCAGCGCAGCAGAAGGATATCTGCGTGTGGACGCAGGGTAGCAGAAGGTTAACTGCGTCTGGTCGCAGGCCACAGAAGGAAAAACTACGTCTCTGTCTTAAGATGCTCTGTTGATTGAATTTCTCTGTTGATAAAGTGTTCTGGGTTAGTTCTGTTATTTCTGATCTGATATCTGTAGTGTACTGTAACTGTTATGTACTTGTTGATCATCTGATGCTTTATGAAAAGAAGTAGGGGGTTGTAGCTCCCTTCCAGGAGTAGACTGGAAAACGAGAGAGAGAGAGAGTTGTAGCTCTCTGCAGGTTGCAACCTGCGTACTGGTAAAGGACTGCACCAGTACAAAATCATTGTAAAAGAAGTTTCTTATTTGAAAGAAGATAGAGACATATTGCAGCAGGTGGTTTTCACCCACATTGGGTTTCCACCTTACATCTTGTGTTCTTTGGTGTGACTATCTGTTTCTTTGTTCATGCTCATCATTTTATGGTACTGACATGCAAAAATAATTCAAAGATCAAATAAGGAAGATTTATTAAATTGCTAGATAATACTGATTCACCCCCCCTCTCAGTATTATTTTCAACAATTGGTATCGGAGCAGGTCCTTCAGAGAAGCTTGATCGCTTGAAGGTAGATCGTTCATCATGAGCAACTACGAGAGAGAAGCATCAATCAGGCCACCGGTTTTTGATGGGACAAACTTCAATTATTGGAAGGTAAGAGTTACTGCATATCTTCAATCTCTTGGTACAGAAGTTTGGGACATTGTAGAAACAGGCTATGCTTTTCCTTCAGCTACTCCTACAGATCCAGCTGAGAAAAAGAAGTATGAAACAAATGCAAAAGCAGTCAGTACTCTATTAGGAAGTATATCCCAAACGGAATTCATGAAGGTAATGCACTTCAAATCAGCAAAAGAGATATGGGACAAAATGGTCATGAGCTATGAAGGAGATGAACAGGTAAAGCGAGCTAAACTTCAAACTCTCAGGATTCAGTATGAGACTCTCAAGATGTATAATGATGAAAGTGTGGCTAATTATTTTCTTCGGGTAGATGAGATTGTTAATTGTATGAAAAATTTGGGTGAAGAAATAAAAGAGGCTATAGTAGTTGAAAAGATTCTAAGATCATTATCCCCCAAGTTTGAATCTAAAGTATCTGCAATAGAAGAAAAGGAAAATCTCCGAATTCTCACTATGTCTCAGCTACATGGAATTCTAACTGCTTATGAAATGAGAAAGGGAGGTCCATCAGACAGAAGGGAAGCTGCTTTCAAGGCATCAGGCAAAGAAGATTACTATGAAGCAAGCCATGTTCCAGAAGAAGAGGAAGAAGAATCAAATTTTGTCAGAAATCTTCAAAGGGGTTCTGGAAGGTTCAGAGGTAAGCTACCTTTCAAATGCTTTGCTTGTGGAAGAGTAGGTCATTATGCTGCAAAATGTCCTTATAAGGATAAAGGAAAGGAACCTGCTAGATGGAACAAGAAACAAAGTGCAAATAAGAAAAGCTACTACACCCATGAAGATAGTGATGGTCTATCAAACAGTGATGAAGATGAACGAGGTAATGAATATAAGTTATTAATGGCATTTGAAGATGATGATTATATGGATGCTATAGATGTGGATAATCTTTATGATGAAATCACTAGACTCAAGAGATGTATAGAAGAAAAGAATGTGATCATTGATACTCTACAATTTCAAATTGATGAAAAGGAAAAACATCTTGAAAAACTAGAAGGAGAAATTGTTGGTCTTAGAAAAGAGATTGAGAAAACAAAAGCTATTAATCTTAAGTTTGTCAAAGGATCTGAAACTTTGGATAAGATTATCAATGTGCAGCGGTCTCCTCTAAACAAGACAGGTCTGGGCTATAATGGAGAAACCTCTCAAGCATCCACCTCAAAGAGTTATCTTGATGCAGCAAGAAGAAATGAGCAAAAGAACAATGAAGATCATCAGGTAAAGCAGGGACGAATTACAAACAGAAACTATCAAGGGAAATCCATCTTAAGGGTGAACCAGCCACAGGTAAAATCTTCTCAATTTGGTCCAAGAATAGATGAAAATAGAAATTACAATCAGTCGGCTGGTAGATTCGATAACCGCAGAAGTTTTTTCAATGGACAATGCTTTTCTTGCCATAACTTTGGTCACAAAGCAGCTCAATGTGTTGCATATAAAACAATCATGACTAGGGAAGCTCAAAAACAAAGAAGTATGACAGGGATTACAAAAAGGACCTATAACAACTTTTCGGTTCTTGAAAATGAAGTCGAATGTTCTATTTGCAATAACTTTGGTCATGAAGAATCTGAATGCAGGAGCAGGTTTCAGCAGAAAAAGGAGCAAGCCTCAAGCACCAAAACATGGAGAATAAAGGAACCTCAAACAGAAAGATGTGGAATAGCATTTTATGCAGAGGGACAGGAAAATCTATGGTACATTGACAGTGGATGTTCGAAGCATATGACAGGTGATAAAGAAAAACTTGAATCTTATTCTGCTCTAGAAAAGGGAAAGAAAGTCTCTTTTGGAAATGATACTCCTGCAACTATAAAAGGAAAAGGCATTGCTCAGTTAAAAGAAAAGGTCAAAGCTGGAAATGTTTTGTATGTTGATGGATTGAAGCATAATCTTCTAAGTGTCAGCCAGATGTGTGATCAAAGAACCGAGGTTATTTTCAGATCGAATGGATGTCTTGTTCGTGATCTTGATACAGGTAAAACAATACTCAAAGGCAAAAGAACTCCAAATAATCTGTACATATTTGAAGAAGGACAACAACAATGCTATCTGAGCAAGGATGAAGAGCACTGGTTATGGCATCGAAGGTTGGGACATCTAAGCTTCTCACAAATAAGGAAAGCATGCAAATATTAGGCAGTTCGCGATCTTCCAGATATCAAAATTCCTGACAACACCATATGCAGATCATGTCAGTTTGGAAAACAAACCAGAACTAACTTTCCAAAGAAAGAAGGAGCAGCTAGCATGCCTCTTGAGCTAGTACATACAGATACATGTGGTCCATTCAGGAAAAGAACACCTAGAGGAGAGGAATACTTGATATTATTCATTGACGATTTCTCCAGGTTTGTCTGGTTAGGACTTATGAAGCACAAAGATGAAGCATTCGAAAAATTCAAATCCTTCAAAGCCTTGGTTGAAAATGAATCAGGTCACAAAATTAAGTGCCTCAAATTCGACAGAGGTGGGGAATTTACTTCAAATGAATTTTTCGATTTCTGTGATGAACATGGGATAAGGAGAGAATTCTCTACAGCTAGAACTCCTCAACAAAATGGAGTTGTTGAAAGAATGAACAGAACAATCCAACAAATGGCTCGTGCTATGCTTGATGAATCAGGAACTCCCGCAACTTTCTGGGGTGAAGCTGCACATGCTGCGGTTGTTATACTCAACAAAACAAATGTCCGGGTGAACAGCACTCAAACTCCTCATGAGCTTTGGAGTGGCAGGACTCCTTCGATAAAGCACTTCAAAATCTTTGGGAGCAAATGCTATATCAAGAATACTGATGAGAAGCTTGGCAAACTTGAACCTAGAGCAGATGAAGGCATTCTTCTTGGTTACTCCCCATATAGCAAAGCATACAAGTGCTACAATAAAAGACTTGGCAGAATTGTTGACAGCATTGATGTAGTGGTTGATGAGAAGGGATACATTCCTAGGCAAGTCCATCATGAAGACATCGAAGAAGATGAAGGCTACCCTCAAAGACAGAATGATGAAGAAGAAGAACCTCAAGAAGGGCCAGAGGAGCAAACAAGAATAGAAGAAAAGACTCCATCCAGATATGTTCAGAAGAATCATCCAGAATCTCAAATTGTGGGGCAGAAAGAAGCAGGTGTACAAACAAGAAGAATAGTTGCAGAAGCCTCAAGCTATTTGGCATTACTCTCCTCTACTGAACCACAAAATGTGAAAGAAGCATGCAAAGATGAATGTTGGGTGAAAGCAATGGATGAAGAACTTGAGCAAATCGAAAAGAACAACACTTGGGAGTTGGTTCCTAGACCAAAGGATAAGAATGTTATCGGAACAAAATGGGTCTTCAAAAATAAATTGAATGAAAATGGAGAAGTAATTAGAAACAAAGCCAGACTTGTTTGTAAAGGGTATGCGCAGCAAGAAGGAATAGACTTTGAAGAAACTTTTGCTCCTGTTGCAAGACTTGAGGCCATCCGAATGTTCCTTGCTCTCTCAAGTTTTCAAAACTTCAAAGTATTTCAAATGGACGTGAAATCAGCCTTTCTGAATGGAGACTTGGAAGAAGAAATGTACATTGAACAGCCAGATGGGTTCATTCTTGGAAATGATCCAAATCTTGTATGCAGATTGAAAAAGGCTCTCTATGGTCTCAAACAAGCTCCAAGGGCTTGGTACTACCGGTTGGACAAATATCTTCATCAACAAGGTTTTTCAAAAGGTTCAGCAGATAGCAATATGTATATAAAAGTTGAAAATGACAAATTTCTAATACTTGTTGTGTATGTAGATGACATTATTTTTGGCAGCAATGAAGAAGCTATGAGTCAAAGCTTTGCCTCGATCATGCAGAAAGAATTTGAAATGTCCTTGCTAGGAGAACTGACATATTTCCTTGGTTTGCAAATCCAACAAAAGGAAGGAGGAATCTTTTTATCTCAAACCAAGTATCTCAAACAGATTTTGAAGAAATATGGCATGGAAGATGCAAAACCAGTATGTACACCCATGGTCACAGGATGTAGTCTCAGTGCAAATGATGAATCTGCAGCAGTACATCAACCAACCTACAGATCTATGATTGGAAGTTTACTATATTTGACAGGTACCCGACCGGACATCATGCATGCAGTTGGAATAGTTGGAAGATTTCAGGCAAATCCGAAGGAGACTCATCTTCAGGCAGTAAAGAGAATTTTCAAATATCTTCAAGGGACTCAAAATTATGGCTTATGGTATCCTAGAGATACAGATCTTACTCTTCATGCTTATACAGATGCAGATTGGGCCGGAAGCGTGGATGACAGGAAAAGCACAAGTGGTGGTGCGTTCTTTATGGGTTCCAGACTGGTATCTTGGTTCAGCAAGAAACAGAGTTCGATTGCCTTGTCTACAGCTGAAGCGGAATATGTTGCTGCTGCATCTTGTTGCACCCAACTTCTTTGGATGATGCAGACTTTGCAGGATTTTCAAATCACTTGTACACCACCTATCCCCGTCTTATGTGATAACACAAGTGCAATCAGCATCTCAAAGAATCCGGTTATGCATTCAAAAACCAAGCACATACCAATCAAGTATCATTTTCTCCGGGAACAAGTGCTTGAATAGAAGGTCAAGTTGGAGTATGTTCCTTCTAAGGAACAAGTTGCTGATATTCTCACCAAACCATTGCCCAGGGACACTTTTGAGTACCTCAGGCAAAAGCTGGGGGTTGTTGATGCATCATCTTATTGTTGAACCTTTTATGATTGATGGTACAGGTTCAGGGGGAGCATATAATGCATTGTTGGCATTATGGAGGATGGATATTGGAAATAACTGCAATATGTCTCTATCTCTTTCATGGAGGATTATGGTTCTTTGTTACAGATCTGGTTCAGGGGGAGCATGATCTTAGGGGGAGCATACCCCTTTGCCCTTGATGTCAAAGGGGGAGAATGAAGCTGAAGTTTGTAAGGTTGCCATCAAGTCCAAAGGGGTAGATTGTTGGCATTATGATTTCTGGTATGGCTATATGTTATTGTACTTGATGGCAACTCCCATGACAAGGCTCTCAATTTATGAAAAAATTAAGAAAGATGCAGGATATCAGTTCAGAAGGTGCGTACCCGCAGGTACACCATGCAGGGACCGCATCCAGAGTCGCAGGTCAGCCATTCAGGAGGTGCGTCCACCCAGTGCACACATTTCTAGGCAGAGAAAAGCCCACATGGGGGTTTCTTGTGTTTTACTCTTGGTATCCGCCGACGGTATTGTGTTATTATGGTGTCGGCTCGTGGTATTGTTCCATGATTTGAGGAGGAGCTTGCCTATATAAAGCAAAGGAGATCATTTGGCTTAGGTATGTCTTTGGTTGAATATCTTATTGGGTGAGATCTGGTCTAGATCTAAAAGGCGAATCTACTGAAGGACTGAGATCTCTTTGGTGCAAGATCAGATCTGTAGATCTAACTGTTTGGGTTACACTTAAAGTCTTGAAATCATTCATACCCGAAGGGACGCAGGTATAGTGAAAGGAAAGTGCGCCGGGATGCAGTGCAGAATCTGGAGATCTGCGTGGGGACGCAGGGCAGACAAAGTTCAGGTGCGTCTGGACACCGCTGAGTGACTAGAGATCTGCGTGGGGATGCAGAGTGATCAAGGTTCAGGTGCGTCTCTGAAGCAAAAGGACGCGGCGCGATAGTGTTTTTGGGTGCGTCCCTGTAGCAAAAGGACGCGACACGATAGTGTTTTTGGGTGCGTCCCTGCAGAAAAAAGACGCGGCGCGATAGTGTTTCTGGATGCGTCCCTGAAGCAACAGAACGCTGAGCAGTTAAAGGAACAGTGCGTGGGCACGCAACGCAGCAGAAGGATATCTGCGTGTGGACGCAGGGTAGCAGAAGGTTAACTGCGTCTGGTCGCAGGCCACAGAAGGAAAAACTGTGCCTTTGTCTTAAGATGCTCTGTTGATTGAATTTCTCTGTTTATAAAGTGTTCTGGGTTAGTTCTGTTATTGCTGATCTGATATCTGTAGTGTACTGTAACTGTTATGTACTTGTTGATCATTTGATGCTTTATGAAAAGAAGTAGGGGGTTGTAGCTCCCTTCCAGGAGTAGACTGGAAAATGAGAGAGAGAGAGAGTTTTAGCTCTCTGCAGGTTGCAGCCTGCGTACTGGTAAAGGACTGCACCAGTACAAAATCATTGTAAAAGAAGTTTCTTATTTGAAAGAAGATAGAGACATATTGCAGCAGGTGGTTTTCACCCACATTGGGTTTCCACCTTACATCTTGTGTTCTTTGGTGTGACTATCTGTTTCTTTGTTCATGCTCATCATTTTATGGTACTGACATGCAAAAATAATTCAAAGATCAAATAAGGAAGATTTATTAAATTGCTAGATAATACTGATTCACCCCCCCTCTCAGTATTATTTTCAACAGACACAAACAAGATGTTACTAAAGAAGAATTGTGATGTTGCTTAGACAATGGCATTGCAGCATGTGAGAGTGACATGTGATAAGTGTCCTGGAGAGACACATGGTAGAAGTGCCACATGGAAGTAAGTGATTGGTTCACTATGGAATGACTTGGTAAACCCTGAGGTATTAGGATTCACACCAAGGACTATTTTGGTGAAGGTTCTTAGTGTATTTATCCTTTGTCTAAAATAACAATTTGTGCCAAAAAATAGAAGTAGGTCAAATATCCTAAGCTATTCGATCATTTGGTGATCTATGTGTCCCTATCGACCTATCAACAATAAGATAAATATATAGGTAAAAAAAGGTTGACAAGTGGAAAAGTGATGGGGCTAACAAAGTAGTGGATGGTATTTAAGTTCGCAACCATGCCCCAAGTCACAAGGGACCACAAGTTCAACACTCAAGGGATAAACCTATCAACCTATTAGACATTGGAAAAAGGAGTAACAAATGTGTAAATTAAAATTGACGAGCACCAAAAACGATTAGTTAATAGAGAAGTTATCCTTGATCATGGCCCTGAGTTGCATTGGGATAAGGAATAAGCACCCAAGGGGGGGCCATCAGCTAATGGCCATCGGGCTGTCATTGAGACAATGTATGGAGAAAAGGGTGATGACCCAATAAACTGAGAAGTTCCTATGGGTTTATGTCCAAGTTCCAACTCGTGGTCACATGAAAATGGACTCTAAAGAAAATGAGTTAGAGAACCGCAACACCTTTGACAAATTCATTTGTAATAGGATGGGAATCATTGATATAGTCAAACAACTTAGATTATCGATAGAGTTAAATAACTTGAATTGTTTATATTGTCAAACAAAATTTCCATGTGTAATACCATGGATGTATACCCATAGTAATTGAAGGACAAACCTTATAAAATAAAAAGATACTAATGCAAGTGTGTTATCTATTCTGATGAGGAAATGAGGTTAAGAGAGAAAGAGTATTGTTTGGATTATGAGGGAAATGAGCAGAAAATATGACCCCTCTATATGAGATTGTGCAGGATGAATGAGTGCAGTAAAGTAAGATTGTGCATAAGTGAAATCTTGAGTAAAATAATTGTAGAAAAGAGAGTAGATTTATATTGATGATAATTTCTATATTACAATAGGATATCTAGTTGATTGAGATTTGAAGGAATGTAACCAGAAAAATAGTTCAAAAGATAGAAAGGAACAGGTCTTGTGGGTCTGAGTTTGAAAATGAATGTAAGAGAGATATTTTAGGAAAAGTAGGTTGGTTCCTACATATTAAGGAGTGGGTGCTTCCTTCAGGTTGGTTCCTATAAATTTCAGGAGGTTGGTGCATCCAGAAAGTGGGTGCTTGCAAATTAGGGGATGGGTGTATCCTTTTGGTTGGTTCCAGTAAGTTTGTTGTAACATTTGGTTGGGGCTTACATTTAAATAAAGAACAAAAAATAAGATTTGTGGTTTTCTCCCTTTAAGGGTTTCCATGTAAATATTTGTGTCTTATATGTGTGTGTTGTTTGATTTATGGTGCTTTGGTGTAATCAAGTGATAATGTAAATAATATCAAATATTGTTAAAATTTACATAATATTTATTCAACTCCCCCCCTGCCACCCTTACTTTTATCCTAGTTTCTATCAATTGGTTTCAAAGTGTGTTTCTTTAGGAGTATTCTAACAATTGAAAAGTTGATGCAAGGCAATGGCTAATTAGGATTCAAATTCCACCAATAAAGCCCCCATGTTGACTAGAGAAAAGTATGCATTCTAGAAGGTATAGATGAGAACATTCATAATGTCTCTTGGTTTAGATGTTTGGGACATAGTATAGAAAGGCTATACAAATACAAATGTATTAGTTAGTAAAGATGATAATCTTGAGTACACCAAAAATGCTAAAGAAATGAATGGAATCCTAAGTGGTTTTCTTGAATCTGAGTTGGTTAACTTCATGCACTACAAAATAACCAAAGATATATGGGATAATATGATGAGTTGTTATGAAGGTGATTGTAAAGTAAATAAATCCAAACTTCAAGATATAGAATGCAATTTTAACCATTAAGTATGAAATAGGATGATGATATAGACAAATTATTTCTTCAAGTGGATGAGATATTTAACATTGTGAGAGGACTTGATGAAATCATGGATGACTGATTTATAGTTCAAAAGGTTTTGAGATATATTTCATCCAGATTCGATGCCAAGGGATCAATCATTTATGAAATGTAAGATATCAACACATTGACATTATACTGATAGCCTATGAAATGAGAACTTCAAAAGGAAAATTTACATCAAGGGAGGATGTCTTCAAAGATGATAGGAAGTTCAAAGAAGATCCAAAAGACTAGAGTTGTGGATATAATGAAGAAGATGCAAATTTTGTTAGAAGACTGAATAGAGGATATGGAAAGTGTCATGTCCCTATAATACTAGTGATTCTCCCATTACTATTGTCATTGTAGCCCTTATTTTTATTTTTTTTCCCCTATTGTCCCCATATTATTATTATTGTGCCCCATAAAATCCCACTATTGTTATTGTTGTGCCCTTATATTATTATTGTTATGTCAGCTTTGATTATGTTGTGACCCCTTAGACTCCAATATATAGAAAGGAGTTTTTTTCATTTATATCTCCAAAATAATTATTCATTTGTGTAATTTTTCCCCCTCGAAGAGGCTAATTTTAAAGTCATTTATCTATCTTTTCTTCTATTTTGTGAGTTGGTTGCATAACATTTGGTATAAGAGCTTTGGATTCTAGGGTTTTGTTGCTCCAAACAAGTAAGTGCGGAGATTTCACTATATCGTCTTTTCTAAGACGTTTAAGAAGTTGAAATTTAAACCCATTTTATTCGACATCACGATGAACTGCAAGTCCAAATTTTAGTTCTTTTCTAGCTATATTTTCAGAGATATGATCCAAGGAATTTAGTGTTTTTGCAGGCTCTTGAATTACATCCCAAACATGCGATCTTGGAAAAATCGTCATAAATTTCTCTTTGAGCATTGGATTGAAATGTCATATGAAGTTACAGAAAGAGGATGGATTGTAGTTTGTTGTATATCATTTTTAGATCCGAAGGTCAAAATAGTGACATGTGGAACTTCGTACGAGTTAGCTCTCTTGAAAAAGTATATAATAAGGTCATCTTGGGAGATTGGGCATAACGCTCCCTTGGAGAATCCAATTTAGATCAGACTAGTGGCATTGGAAAGAGGACTCAGAGGGCTACTGTAGGATGACATTTTAGACCTTGGAGATATGCAATTACTAGATACAACAGATTCAATATAAAGCTCTTACAAAGCAAAAAAAGGTGTGTAGTCTTTTTAAAAGTTTGAATAAGTTTGGGTTGGAAAATTAGTTTGAAGTGATTCAAAGGGAATAGTGAAGCATCATGATTATTAATTGATGCCCCGAAGAAAGAAAATGGAAACACCTAGTACGAAACCTAAAATCTCTAGCATGACTCATGAAGAAGAGGAAGAAATGCAACATGATATATCAAAATTATGAGACCAAGTGCAACAAATTTCATTCTCACAAAAGGTAACAAAAGCTAAGATTGATGGTTTAAAGAAATGAGTGGAAGTTAATATGAATGGCATGGAAGATACAATGGATGGTATGGAAGCTAAGATGAGTGGTGTGGAGGCTAAGATGGATGGTATAGAAGAAAACCTGATAGGCAACATGGAATATTTGAAGATAGATTTGACAAAGTTGCTACAAGAAATGTTTACTAATGATGAAAGGGTAGTAAAGGAAACTCATGGTGAGAAAAAAAGAAATGTTAACCATGATTTCATAGACTCTAATGTTGTATTGGAGACCTACCATGTTCCAAAGATCGATATGAGAAAGTTTGATGGCAAGGATCCCGTAACATGGATACTACAAATGGAGCAATATTTTGATCTCCGTAATGTGAAAAACACACAAAAGGTACGCATTGCAACTTTATATTTGGAACCAAATCAGTTTGTATGGTATCGATGGCTTTTCTCTCGTAAAAAAATTGTCACTTGGGTAAATTTTTATGGAAGAAATGATAGCACATTATGAGGATACAAAAAGAAACACATTTTTTAGCCAATTGATAAATCTCAAACAGAAGGGTTCAATGATGGAGCACATTGAGGACTTCCAAAAGTTGAATATAAGGGTAAAATATATTCAAGAGGAGCATAGGATTTATGTTTTCATAGGGAATTTAAAGGATAACATCCAACATGAGGTTCACCTTTGGGAACCTGATTCATTGGAGAAGGCATTTAGGTTGGAAAGAAAAATGGAAAGAAAAATTATGGCAACAAGGAAGCCTACCACTCACAACTATAAATATGTAAGTGTTGCTGTGCCTAGCCTTCCACAACCTACAAGTTTTACACCACAACAATTGGAATAAAAAAGAGCAAAAGGGCATTGTTACAGTTGTGATAACAAATACACTAAAGGTCATAAGTGTGTTGAGAATAAATTATTTTACGTAGATTGTGAAGAGGAGAAATAAAAGGAAAAAGAAACATCAAAAGAAGAGGATATACACCAGGAACAAACCCTAGAGAAAGAAGAAATGAATCCAACCATATATTATAACGCATTAGCCATAATTACCACTCCTCAAACATCAATATAGAAGTACATATCAAGAAGAAAAAGGTAATAGTGTTGATTGATTCGGGCAATACCCATAATTTTATTCATTGTAAGATAGCCAACGAATTGAATTTCTTCCTATATCCAGCACTAGAGTGTCAAGTGATGTTTGCAAGTGGAGGAACCATAAATTTCTCTAGAAAGTGCCATAATATCAAGCTACGCATGGCGAGAATATATATTGAATAGCCCAATACTTTCCATTCCAATGGGTGATGTTGATGTTGTACTAGGAGTTCAATGGCTACAATCTTTGGGTATGATAGATTTTAATTTTCAAGAACTTTTCTTGAATTTTTCTTCGGAAGGAAAGGAATTTGAATTAAGCGATATCACAGGGAAACCAGGAAACATAATCAGCTCTAATGGAATGACAAAGCTTCTAAAGAAAGAACAACAAGGTATAATTTCACAATTATGTTCGCTAGAGGTCCCCACATCGAAATCATCTAATTCTCTAGATCTCCAAAAAGTCTTGGACAATAATTCCAAGGTATTTGAGACTCCTAAAGGCCTTCCACCTATTCATGATCATGATCATGCTATTCATTTGATTTTAAGAAGTGTTCCTCTAAACATTAGGCCTTACAGCTATCCCTATGCCCAAAAGCATGAAATCGAATGTATGGTTGAAGAAATGCTAGAGGCTGGTATAAATCAACCTAGTCAAAGTTATTTCTCTGCTCCAGTAGTATTGGTGCACAAGAATGATGGATCATGGCGCATGCGTCCAGATTATAGGGAGATCAACAAGCTTACTATTAAAGATAAATTTCCCATTCCTATCATTGATGAATTATTGGATCAATTTCATGGATCAATTTACTTCATCAAGTTGGATCTTCATTCAATATATCATCAAATCAGAATGAAGACTAAGGACATTATGAAAACAACATTTAGAACTCATGAGGGTCATTATGAATTTTTGGTCATGCCTTTTGGCCTTACCAATGCACCTTCTACATTTCAAGGTTTGATGAATTCCCTTTTCAAACCCTTCCTTAGAAAAATTGTGTTAGTATTTTTTGATGATATACTAATCTACAGAAAGTCTTGGAAGGATCATGTTCAACATGTTAACAGGGTGCTCAAACTATTGGAGGAGAAATAATTATATGCAAAAATCTCCAAATGTTTCTTTGGAGTAGAGGAGGTGGAGTATCTGGGTCATATTGTATCTCATGAAGGTGTTAAGGTAGACCCTAGAAAAATTAAAGCCATTACGGAATGGAAAATCCCCACATCCATAAAGCATCTGCAAGGATTTCTCATGTTGATAGCTATTATCACAAGTTTGTTAAGAATTATGGGAGAATAACAACACCTCTAACAACATTATTGAAGAAAGATTCATTTTCATGGACTCCAGAAGAAACAGAGGCCTTTGAACATCTTAAAGAGGTAATCTGCCAAGCACTGGTCTTAGCTACGTGGACTTCACAAAAACGTTTATTGTGGAATGTGATGCCTCAGGAAATGGAATTGGTGTTGTTTTAATGGAAGAATAAAAACCCATTGCTTTTGAAAGTCATCCAATCAAAGGAAAGTATTTACATAAAGCTATTTATGAGAAGGAAATGTTGGAAATACTACATGCACTTAAGAAATGGTGACCCTACCTAATGGGAAGACACTTTACGGTAAAAACGGATCATGATAGTCTTAAATACTTTTTAGAACAAATATTATCTTTAGAAGAGCAGCAAAAATGGGTCAAAAAGATGTTCGGTTATGACTTTGAAATTATCTACAAAAAGGGGAAGCAAAATATTGTGGCAGATGCACTCTCAAGAAATGATGAGGATGAGGAAGCATTGTTTTTCTCCATTTCTATTATCCAACCAAATTGGATAAAGGAAGCAAGGGATGAATGGAAGAATGACGAAGAAGTATGGGAACTCATTCAAAAGTTACAATAATATCCCAGTACATCTGATACATTTAGCTGGAAAAATGATTCGTTATGGTACAAAGATCACTTATACCTATGTAAGAATTCCCAACTCAAACAAAATATTCTTATGGAATTGCACACCTCTCCCTTAGGAGTGTACTCAAGATTTTTAAAAACTTACCACAGGGTTAAGAAGGATTTTTTTTGGATGGACTTAAATCTAATATTCAAAATTTTGTGGTGGAATTTTTGGTTTTCCAACAAAATAAAGTTGAAACAATTAATACCCTCAGTCTATTACAACCTTTATCCATTCCAAGTCAATGTTGGGAGTAGGTTTCAATGGATTTTATCACAGGTTTACCCAAGTCTGAAGGAAATATTGTCATCATGGTGATAGTTGATAGACTTACCAAGTATGCACACTTTTGTGAATTATCTCATCTATTTAAAGCCATTACAGTTTCAACTGCATTTATGGAAACAATTAAAAAGCTACATGGAAACTCAAAGATTATTGGAAGCGACAGAGATCCCATTTTCATTGAAAAATTTTGGAAAAAATTATTTTCTTGCCTTGGTACTCAGTTAGCTCATAGCTCATCTTATCATCCTCAATCTGATGGGCAAACTGAGATAATAAGAAAATGTTTGGAAGGATATCTTCATTTCTTTGTATCTGATAAACGGACACAATGGGTCAAGTGCTTGCCTCTGGCTGAATGGTGGTATAAAACTTCCTTCCATATTGCAGCAAAAATGACCCCATTTATGGTACTTTATGGATATCATCCATCGTCCATCGCATCATATTTAAGAGAAAATTATAAGGTTCAAGAAGTGGAAGATCACATTGAGCATCAACAACAAGTTCTCAAACTCTTAAAGGATAACCTCACTTTGGCACATAATAGAATGAAACAATAGACATATCAGCATCGTAATGAAAGAAATTTTGATATAGGTGACTGGGTATTTCTACGACTACAACCATATAAACAAATGTCCCTCAAGCAACCTAAGAAGGATAATAAATTATCACCAAAGTACTATGGTCCATACAAGGCATTGTAAAAGATTGGTACTATGGCATACAAATTGCCTGTAGCTTCCCGAGTGCACCTAGTTTTCCATGTTTCATGCTTAAAGAAGGTTATAGGTGACAAGCTCCCAGTTCAAACAATATTTCCAGAACTTCATGAGGAAGGAAAAATCATATTGGAACCTGAAGCAGTCATAGAAACAAGAACTCAACAACTACAAAATCGATCAATCTCGGAGTATCTCATCAAGTGGAAGAACTTACCCACTGAAGGTTCCACATTGGAGGATGAGAATTCTATACAGAAGCATCTAAAACTACTCAAGTGTTGAGGACAACACTTTTTAAAGGAGAGGGGCATGTTAGATCCCTATAATTCTAGTGATTCCCCCATTAATATTTTCATTGTATCCCTTATTGTTATTGTTGTTCCCCTATCATCCCCATATTGTTATTATTGTGCCCCATAAAAGCCCACTATTGTTATTGTTGTGCCCTTATATTATTATTGTTATGTCAGGTTTGATTATATTGTGACCCCTTAGACTCCTATATATAGAAAGGAGGTTTTTTCATTTATATCTCCATAATAATTATTCATTTCTGTAACGTAAAGGAGGTTTCCCCCTCGAAGAGGCTAATTCTGAAATCTTTTATCTATCTTTTCTTCTATTTCGTGATCTGGTTGCATAATAGAAAGGACAAAGGTTAGTTACCCTTCAAATAATTTAATTGTGTAAAAAGAATGCATTATGCATCTAAATTTCCATACAAGGAAGGAAAGAATGAAAATGATCATAAAGAAAAGAGTAAATATAGGAAAGTAAAGAAGGAAAAGAAGTACAGAAAGAAGACATTCTATTCTCAAGAAGACAACAATTCCTCAAAAGATTAAGATGAGCAATCTTTCCATGAAGAAATAAACAAAAGAAATAATGAAGGATTTTATGCTTATGGCTTTAAAAATTATAGATGAAGGACAAAATGAGTTTGATGAAGAGGAGGCTGAAGTAGAATTGGCAGTTGAATTGATCAATGCTTTAGTAGAAATTTAAAGGCTTAGGAAAAATAATAAGAAGTATAACAATATGTTGGCAAAGTTTGAAGAGGAAAATGATAAATTTGAAGACTCATCTCTTCTTCTTCTTAATTTTGAGTTCGAAGAAGTAAACAAAATTGAACATACCCTATTACAAAAGCTAAAAGGGAAGAGTGGCAGTCTAAATAACAAGAAGAAGAAATTGTCTCCCTTATAAAGGAATTATGAAAATCCAAGGGTGAGCTGAACCACAATTTAAATTTTGTTAAAGGATCTAACAAGCTATATGAGATTATGATTATTCAAAGATCTCCTCTCATCAAAATTGGTATAAAGAACCAATAAGCTATGTCAATGCAGTCAAAGGATCATCCAATAATGTAGCTAAAGGAAATCAACAACAACAAAGGAAAGTTTACAACAACCATTTAAACAATCACACAAAACAAGTGAAAAATCAGCAACAACAAAGGAAGAAAAAGGACAACAATACATCTCAGTAGTAGTGATGTAAAATTCATAATAGAAATTCAAACAGTTACAAAGAAAGAGTGAACAATAAAAAAATATTGCTTTCCTCTCTATGAGAAAGTCATCCAAAAAGTAGTAGATCACACCCTCAAAGGCAATTCTTTCCCAGGTACCAAAATATTTTCAATGGTTAATATTTTTCTTATACAAATTTTGGACATAAAGTTGTAGACTATAGAGCATATTTTAGAATCAATATGATAAGAAATAGAAGAAATGAACCTCATCAGTCAAATAGAGATAGAAGATTTATAAATCCACATAGAAACAATCTAAGGGACAACAATCCTTTGTTCCTCTATTTGATGATGTTGAATAGTATAATTTCCATAATCTTGGACATAAAGTGGTTGAGTGTAGAACAAAAAAATTTATATTATCTACTTATATTATACAAACACAAGAAGATATCAAGACCTAGAGGAAGAATAAGAAAGAAAAGAAGGAATAATGTGGCATTACCTTATATGCCCCTAATCCATGGTCTCACTGATATGTGGACAGTGGATGCTCTAAGCATATGGCTAGTGACATAAGAAAATTATTTTCATTGAATGGAAGCAAGATAGGAAGTGTCATTTTTGGCAGTGATTCCCTAGGAAACATCATGGGCAAAGGAACAATGAGCTCAGACAATAAAAAAGTAAAGCCCTATTGACGGTGCTGAACCCGCCAACATGTCAATGGATCTCCCTAGTAAAAAGTCCCAACTAGACCTCTGAACATTTGGAGTAGGAGTCCGAGTAGTGGGTAGTAAAGTAGTGCCTTGACTGTGATAGCGCGATGAGGTAAGTATGATAACTCTGTCAAAAGCAAGTGTGTGACCTTGTAGCAAGTCAAGTGAGATGCATGGGGGTTCTAACACACAGACGGGAAAAGGAAGTGTGTCCCTAGAAACCTGTAATAGTACGCAACCTAAAAGGAACACACGAGTCCAGGATGGAAGCGGATTAGTCCACAATTCAAAGTGACCAGTTAATACAACAACACATCTTCAACAAGGTTCATATAATTTCATATGAAATATTTCATACACAAATGCGTAAGTTAAATAACATACATTGCTAAAGTAACTAGAATATTCGAACTACAATAACAACATATGCATGAAAATGTGTTGGTCCAATTATATTATTATGTGAAAGTTCCATCCATACATACACCATTGACAACCACTAGCCCCAATAGTGGAACATTATAGTCGACACCATATGCTCCTCCAAAGAGATGTACTAGCTCTATGCTATGGAAAACACAAGGCTCATTGCAATACTCTCCAAGCCTTCTCTAGGCAATTCCTAGCCAAAATCTTGGCTCCCAAAAGCCTCTTCTATGAGTTATGAGGTTCTATTTATAACAAAGGGTGTGGTGACCCTTGAAATTCCCCTTTGTGACTCTTCACCTACTGTTGGTTCTCCAAAATGTCATGCACTCTCAACTTCATTTCCATCATTTTATCCTCATTCTATAACTCTGTAAATCCATAACCCTACATTTAGTAACCATTTTCATAATAATATCGGTTTATTATTATAATTTTCCAATACATTAATTTTAAGTATTTTAAGAGAATTTGTGATTGAATATTAGGAAATTAACATGTTTTCATATATATCTAAAAGTGTTATGAGTTTTGTGATATTTTAGGCCTACTTGGAGATTCTATAAGGGTCCTACTTGGCCAATCGACCACAAATTTGAATTTCAAATTCCAACTCATAAAGATTTGTGGCATAATTCTAGGAGATGTGGATCATTAACTATGCACATTCAAAGGAGAAGAATAATGGATGAGAGGATTTTGAGGGATTTGTATCTTTCATGTTTAGGAGATTGGTTTTAACCACAAGAGATAAATTTGGATTTAGGAGAGATATAAGGATCTATATTTATTGAATAGTTATCCTTAATTTTTGTATAAATAGGAGTGCACCCTTCATACAAAGGGTTGTTAAATAATTAGTCATTAGTTTCTAGTTGCTAGTTGTTAGTTGGAGGTTCCAAGTTCCATCCAAGATATGATTTGTAAAGTGAGGATAGAGAATTCTTGTAATATCTTGTAACTCATTTTATGAAATACATAATGCCACTTTGATCTCCAAGATGTGATAGTTTGTTTAGTGTGCTTGTTGAGGAATGGAGGGCCCCCATCAAACACAGTTTGCACAACTTTGTACATATTGGTGACATAGTGTAGTTATTTTATTTCATTTCTTTTTAGAAAGTGTGTTTTCATTTTATGCAAGTGTGATTTTCCTTCCAGCAAGTGTGATTTCAATTCATCAAGTGTGATTTCAATTTATGCAAGTGTGATGTGATTTCAATGCTGCAAGTGTTATTTCCTTTATGTAAGTGTGATTTCAATTTCTTTATGTTTGGTTTGGTTTGGATTAGATTGATTTAACTCGTTTGGTAATTAGTTTTAACTCATTGGATTAATCTATTCTGATAAATAACTACCTATCACATATAGTACATGTATACCTCATCAGTTCTACGAACCCCGGGTTGACAATTAATGACAGGGATTTAACTCAAGGCAGGTATACATAGGTTTTTATTTTTAAATTTTAGACAACTCATGATAGTTGCATTCATTCTTTGATGCATGGTTAAAATCATATTAAAATAATTTAGGATGCATATTAGATTTCAATAATTTTCAAAACTTTGTACTAATCTGTGTGCGCGACGGGAATTATCAACCAATGGGAGTAATTCATAGACAATAAAGAGTTTGAAGAATGTACTTCCAATCACTTTCTCAAATCTTAGCAACAGATGGTATATCTACTTCTCAGGAAGAGTATATTTTAACTGAATTCGTAGACTTGTCTATCTCTCCACGTCCACAAGAAGATATTCAAGTATCTTTTTTATTTCTCTTGTCAATATGTTGAAGAGACTAAAGAATCATGATATACTTTTGATGGTGAGAAACCACTAAAATCTAAGATTCATGAATGCATAACAAAGGAGGATATTCAATGTGATCTAAACCAAGAAAGGAATCAGGAATGTCATATTCTTATTGAAAGATGGTTCCAATCAAGGATCAAGTCACATCACTCTTCCATTATTCCATACTTCTTGCTTGAATTATCAAAACAATTATGAATATATTTTTACTCTTGTTACACACATGGTTACACTAGAAATAGGTGTACACTTGATCAAATTTTCTATTTCAAGTAGAGTAGAGTAGGATAGAATCAATGAATAAAAGCCAAGTTTGTTGATGCATTTTTTTTTAAGTTTTTAAGTTAGATTTAATTTTATTTGCAATTTTATTTATTGGTGGTGTAGTAAGAGTCACCCATCTCACTAATCATTTGCAAGAACATGTAGAAAGAGAAGGAATATTTGAGAAGAAGGAGACAAATAGAATTTTGAGAGCCACAATTTGAAATTTAGAGATCAAATCCTTTCACTTTGTCCTTTTAATTTCACATTCAAAATAAATAAAGAGTTTCAATATTGCTAAGTATGCTCTCTTATTGCACTCTCTACGATCTAGAAGATGAGAAAAGAAAATTGAACAAAGTTAGTTTTAAAATTTTGCAATAAAAACTAGATAAGAGATCTAAATTCATAATCAAAAATATAATTACAGCATTTTATAAAGCTCAAACATCAAAAATAATCCCCCCAATGGATCCATCACTGTCAAAAACCCATGTTTTGACTCTTTCTGCACCTCATTTGGCCAAAAATTGAGTAAAATATCACTGTTTTAAGTTTCTACCCAATTTTGTTGTTAATAATCCTACAATTCGATCCAAACCTGGTGTGTGCACCCCAAATGCAGAAACTGTTGAAAATGCAACAAGATGATGGAACTTAGTGAAAAGAAGTCGCCTTCACTAAGTGGGCCCATAGGCTATTTTTGGCGCAAAGTCTATTTTTAGACATATGGATCATGGTCTATGAGTTGCAGGATGCTATTTGTGGATGATTGGTAATGTTGGTAAAAATAGATGGACTTCTATTTTAGACATATGGGCGGAGTCTATTTTTAGACTGCCAGTCTAAAAATAGAACAATCGAATATTATTAGCTCTTATTAATATTTGGACTATAAACATTATCTTATCCTCTTGGAGCACTTCATTTCGAGCTACGGATGTGGCACATACAACTTCCAGAAGGAAATATGCTTTTCTTATGGGTTAGTTGAGCTATTGCATGATGCACTTCAGTTAGAACTCAAGTGATTGAGTTTGGTGGAGTTGATTGAGGAGTTGATGGAGTTGTGTTTAGTTTGACTTAGTTGAACTAGTTGTATTTAGTTTAACTGTAGAATACACTAGTGATGAGTGATGTGAATTAATTGTTAATTAATTCACTAATTATTAACTCATAAATTAACTCAAGAATACATCAGTTAACTCAGTGCATGGACAGTTCAGTGGAGACAAGTGTTAGAGGTGAGTGAAAGGGCAAGACAGCTGTCAGTTGTGACTATAGTTGTGCATGAGATTTGCACAATCAATGGATTGAGTATTGGCAATGAGGATTGTGTGGTTCAGCCAAAGGAAATACGAGTTTGTATCAGCCATTCTCATCCATTCTCATGCAGGATTGCGCAGTCGAGGCAGACAAGCAGTGGAGGAGATTTGAACCTGTGATTGATTCAGATCTGAGCTAGTTTTTATGTAACAGGTGGAGATAGTACTAAGTTCTTGTGAGGAGTATTGTACTCTGTATTGTTACATGTTATTAATCAATATAATATATAGATAGTTGGGGGTTTTCAGCTGTATGCTTTCCTCGTGATATACTGTGTTGATATGTGTGATTGATGCTTCAATGTGCGCATGCGATTGTTTCTGAATACTGCAAATTGATGATCAATAGTGGAGGGGGTTATGTATTATGCATGCATTCTGCAAATAGTGTAAATCAGGATAATCTCTGTGAATAAGTGTTATATTATTCAAAATTCCTACATGGTATCAGTGCAGAGTTGATCATCAGATCTATTATTTAGAAAGTGTTTACATTTTATTTCTTAAGGCAGAGTCTGTAATCGGGCTAGGTAGCCTCTAGATTCATCCTTCCTTTGGAAGGTGAGATATCCAGTAAAAGCCCATACAGTCAATCTCTGTACGAGAAATACTTTGTTCTCACAAATTTTAGATCAAAAGCGGTTGAGTTTTGAGCTTGCGGAATTCGAACTTGCAACAGTGTTTTCTTAGTGTCAAAGTTGAAATGTCTTTCAACGGACTGCGATTAGAGTATGCTCTTGAGGGTAGCTCGAACTATATTGCATGGAAAGACAGGATGGAGGCTGTGTTAGATGACAATGGGCTGAAGGAGTTCATAGATGCTGAGGTCCCAAAGCCTACTGATACTGCTCAAGTTGAGGCTTGGCAAAAGAAGATAGCAAAGTGTCGAATAATTCTGTTGGAGGGCGTGAAGCATCACATTGTGTCCAGCCTGCATGGAAAGGCTTCTCCATACTTGATGTAGAAAGCGTTGACAAATCTATTCCAAAGAAAGAGCGACCAGAGGAAGTTTGTGCTCAAGGATAAACTCAGAAACATTAAGTGTGAGAAAGGAGACAGTATGCCCAAGTATCTCACGAAGTTCACCCAGTGCAGGAATGAGCTGGGAAGTGTGGGGGTAACTGTCGATGATGAGGACTTGGTGAGCTTGGATATCCTTGGTATTTCAAAGAGTTGGCATTCCTATCAGGACTCTGTCAATGGTAGGGAGAAATTGCCAGGATGGGTGAGACTTTGGTCAGATCTTGTGCAGGAGGAGATCAGGCGGAATACCAGGGACGGATCTTCATCAAAGGCACTTGATGAAGAAACTTGCGTTTTGGCTACCAAAGAAAAGAATGGGAAGAACAAGAAAGCTTCTCATTTTGGTGCGAAAGGCAAGAAGTAGGACATGCCCAAGGTGAAGTGCTTTCATTGTCACTAGCACGGACATTACGCCACAAATTGTCTGCAAAAGAAGAAAAATAAGCAAGTTGCTGGATCTGCAGCGGGAGAGGCCTTAGCCTCACAGTTTGAGCTAGATTTTTCATTGATTGCATGCTTGGTATCAAGTGTGATGGGATCGGTATGGTTCTTGGACAATGGTGCGTATTTTCACATGATAGGAGATCGAGATTTGTTTTCTGATCTGGATGAGAAAGATCTTGGAGTGCACATCGAGATGGGTGATGATGGTAGATACAGTGTGACCGATATCGGTACCATTTCCTTTGAGACGGAGTCGGGTAAACCCTTCGTATTGAAGGAACTGATGCATGTTCTAGGATTGAAGAAGAATCTTATCTTTGTGGCGATGTTAGAAGACAAGGGCTATGATGTTGTTTTCAATGAGGGAAAGGCTTTCCTGCACAGTAAGACAACTGGAGAAACCCAGATGATAGGGGTTCACGTCAAGAACCTATATTCTCTTGAGTTTCAAGATGCATGCAAAGCCTTGAGTAGCGAGGCAACTGATGGAGACTTGGTGGTTGAGAGGGAGCGTATATTACCTCTCAACATGCAGAGCCAGAAGAAGTCTTAGACAATTGTGGAGGAGCCACGATTGGTGCAGCAGCTTCAGGAGGTTGTGGAGCAGCCACAATAATGGAAGATGAGAGGAGATCGAGTAGAGACATCTACTCATGCAAAGACCTCCAGTAGGGCGAAACTTCGAGCCAGGTGGGCTGAGGGATCACATGCAGTCATACCTCCAGGTAGGAGGTGGGGTGATGTGGATTGATCGTCCCAAGGAGGAGGGGCGGGATCCTTGAGGTATCCAACCTCTTGGATGAGACCTTGCTATGGAAGCCCCGATGTGGAGTAGTAGGAACTGGCTAATTGGGTAGAGACAGATGCAGATGGAGCGGCATAGAGAGCAACAGTGCAGGGAATCCCAGGACAACGCATAGCTAGCGGGCTGCAGCATTGCAAGAGGCACAAGTGTTTTGAACAGTACTAGGTGGCACAGAGAGGTGTGCAATGGTGCGAGATGCATGGAGATGTTGCAGTAGCACAGATGTCAGAGACGGATGACTTGTCAGCAGTAGGTAGAGCTTCAACATCACAGTATGTTCCTAGCCCAACAGAGTGGTCAGTTGGGAGTGTTTTTGTTCCAAGTGTTGTTGGAGCAAGTGGACCGGGCAAATGTGTTGCATGCAAAACATTCTAGAGCTGCAAGATAGGGGTTGCAGATAATCCATATCTTGTTGAAAGGGAGTGTTGAAAATGCAACAAGATGATGGAGCTTAGTGAAAATAAGTCGCCTTCACTAAGTGGGCCCACATGTTATTTTTGGCGCAAAGTCTATTTTTAGACTATGTCTATTTTTAGACATATGGATCATGGTCTATGAGTTGTAGGATGCTATTTGTGGATGATTGGTCATGTTGGTAAAAATAGATGGACTTCTATTTTTAGACATATTGGCGGAGTCTATTTTTAGACTGCCAGTCTAAAAATAGAACAGTCGAATATTATTAGCTCCTAATAATATTTGGACTATAAACATTATCTTATCCTCTTGGAGCACTTCAGTTCGAGCTATGGATGTGGCACATGAAACTGCGAGAAGGAAATATGCTTTTCTTATGGGTTAGTTGAGCTATTGCATGATGGACTTCAGTTAGAACTCAAGTGATTGAGTTTGGTGGAGTTGATTGAGGAGTTGATGGAGTTGTGTTCAGTTTGACTTAGTTGAACTAGTTGTATTTAGTCTAACTTCAGAATACACTAGTGATGAGTGATGTGAATTAATTATTAATTAATTCACTAATTATTAACTCATAAATTAACTCAAGAATACATCATTTAAATCAGTGCATGGACAGTTCAGTGGAGACAAGTGTTAGAGGTGAGTGAAAGGGCAAGATAGTTGTCAGTTGTGACTATAGTTGTGCATGAGATTTGCACAATCAATGGATTGAGTATTGGCAATGAGGATTGCGTGGTTCAGCCAAAGGAAATACGAGTTTGGATCAGTCATTCTCATCCATTCTCATGTAGTATTGTGTAGTGGAGGCAGGCAAGCAGCGGAGGAGATTTGAACCTATGATTGATTCAGATCTGAGCTAGTTTGTGTGTAACAGGTGGAGATAGTACTGAGTAATTGCGAGGAGTATTTTACTATGTATTGTTACATGTTCTCAATAAATATAATATATAGATAGTTGGGGGTTTTCAGCTATATGCTTTCCCCGTGATATATTGTGTTGATATGTGTGATTGATGCTTCAATGTGCGCATGCGATTGTTTTTGAATACTACAAATTGATGATCAATAGTGGAGGAGGTTATGTATCATGCATGCATTCCGAAAATAGTGTATAATCAGGATAATCTCTATGAATAAGTGTTATATTATTCAAAATTTCTACAGAAACTACACATAAACTTGGCCTATATTTCCGATTTGCAGTCAAAATTGTAGGACGGTTAAAGTTGCCAATAAGCCCAAGTTCCGAATATTATGGTCATGTGGTAGCATGCGACCATGGCAGGTGCCTAAGATTATGGGTCGGCCAACAGATTTATGGCCCTATTCATTCATCATGCTCGTGGTCATATGGCACCATGTGCCTTGGGGCTATCCCCTTTTATTTTTGCGCTGGCACCTGTAGTCCTTAGTGCTAGTTATATGACGGATGCATGGAACTGTGGGTTAGGCTAAGGCCTAGCCCTTGGCCCCCACCTATGGTTCTATGGCACTCGAGGGCCAGGGGCTAGGGCTTAGTCCTAACCCCTTTCCCCAAATTCACACCCATCACACGCTAAATACAATTTTTTAACTTTGGCTAATAAGAAATAATGGGTAGGCGGATTGGTAAAGAGGTATGTTTGTAAACGAGAGGTCATGGGTTCGAGTCATGTGGAGGTTGTTCTACCTCACAAAAATTTTGGTTCACCACGAGGATGCCATGTGGCAACTAATGATTGGCCCACGTGGCACTTCCTTGTTGGCCCACCACAATAAACTGTGAACCAATAAAAAACAGCCACATGTCAACCAACCCAACAGTGTCAAGTGTCAACTATTCATTGGCCAATGAAGGTCCAGTCAAACTTGCCAAGTCATGACCTAGTTCGCATACGGACTGCTGAGTGGGCATTCCTGTAACTCAAAAATTCATTTTTTTAGTTGTTTCCTAAAACGAATAGAATGCTATTCCAAGAGCATCTGAAGTCCGATTTTAGTGAAGCAAGTTGCGTTGGATTTAGAGTGACGAGATCTACGCTTTGCCATTGGTTACAGGATGATCCAATAAGTTTGAATTTTGAACATTTTGTTGATCCACGGGATCATGGACAAGGGTGGAGAGCTATAGAAAAATAAAAAACATAGTCATGGGCTTCAACTTTATAAAAACTTGCAAATATTAAAAAAACCAACTGCGATAATTAATAAACCACCATACGAGTCTAATTGCAAGTTGTAAAGTGGCAAGGCAATGCAACGATCCAGATTTTTGGTAGCTACCGAATTGACACAATTCAGTAGCTTACACAAATTTGTTTTATGGTATATTTATAAAGAATTAAGTGTGTGGAGAAGAGGTCTCATGCTCAAAATTGGTTAGAAACACAATGATGAAGTCACCAACAAACAATAACAGGTGGTCCATGGTATTGATGAGGTAAAAGTGCATTTAATTTTTCGTCCTTGAATTCATTTTAATAGTATTATTTCTGATTTTTTTTTGTATATATCAAATGAAGAGGGATTAGTCATCACTCTCTTTTGATAGTCTTACATTTTATTATAGAAATTTCTAAGCTTTTGTAGGCTCCAGGACGATGAAAGAAGAGCACTATATGCATGAGTACCTTTTTAAAGACCAAGCTTCTTTCAGAAGAGCATGATCTGCAATGTAAAATCCGATCCACTACACCATTGCTACTAAACACATACCAATTTTACCATTTCTACTCATTCTAAGCCTACGGTCGATCCATAAATTTCCATCTCCCTAATACCAAAATCTCATTTCCCTTTGCAATATTCATATTTTCTTGCCTCATTTTCACTCACCCTTAACCCAAAAATAAAGTCAATTAGTTCCCTTACAAAGCTGAGTAGCCCCATTTTATTTTTCCCTTCTGTCAAATAAACCTTGCTTCGATGCAAATTTTCCATCTATAGTTCTTCAAATTATTATTTCATACTCATGGTAGATGATGGAGGATACATTAAGGCCTCCCTTCTAACAAGTTTTGACCCATCGACTCCGACACATCATCTGGGATAAAAAATAAAGATACTTCAAGTACCTTGAGTCTTGCATGCCTTAATGGAAAGTTCTCTTGCCAATAAATAGGGGGAATATGTCAATGTCCCTTATTTTCTGAATCTTCTATGTGACTCAACTATGACACATCTATTCGTACCTAGTAAGATGTACTTAGGCATCTTGACTCTCATTAACATCAATGGTGAGTAGTTTCGTGTTCGTTAATGACATTCATTAATGGCCAGTAATCCAACAATTTATTTTCTATTTGCGACATCGACACATTTATTCACATAGATAAGAATTATGACATTGAGTGGAACGAATGAAGACTACATGATTTTAGCAGTTTCTAGCAAGACTCAATTCAGAAGCCATAGCAATAAAGATTCCAATCTCATCCTCAATTCATACAACCAAGGGAAAGAAAAAGAAGATCAGATTCTTTTACTTCACGTTCCATGATTCAGCAGTAGAATCCACACTCTTCTATATATATAGCTTGTCCACTTTTCAGGTAAGTGAAGGTATGTAATTTTCTAATCTTTAATCATGTAATTCCTTAAATGCTAAAATTGTGATTTTGGAAAATCCCTCACCTCATTTATATTCCTTTTCTCATTTTCCAAAAACTGAAAACACCTTTAGTTGGGGGGAAGGGATATCAATTCATATTCACATTTCATGCCACATGTCACATTTAATTTCATCCTAACCAACATATTTTTTCCAAGTCAACTATTATTGTATTTTGATTCCAAATGTTTATGTGTTTTGAAATGATTCATTGATGTGCACATTAAATGGTTGGCAGTCACTATTGGACTTAAAAAGGAATTCTCAATTTTTTCAAGTATTTTGTTGCAACAAAAATAACAAAAGTATTGTTACACACGAACCAATACTCATAAATTTTGGTTGTCACGCAAGAACCAACCATAAAAAATATATATATTGCAATCAAATATCTTTCAAAGTACACTTTGAAAAAAGAATAAAATTGTCAAATGATATGATTATGCAAAGTTAAAATAGAACCAATACAAAGCCAAAGCTCATATAGAATCAGAACATTCAACTTATTATTAAGGGAATCAATGCAATAGTTGTATGAGGACATACAACATCTTCAGTTGGGGGGTATGTTGGGTCTCCAAATTGTCATCAACTTTCACCTTCATTTCCATCATTTTAACCTCATTTTGTAACTCTGTAACTCCATAACCCTACATTTAGTAACCATTTTCATAATCATATGGGTTTATTATTATTACTTTCAAAGACATTAATTTTAAATTATTTAAGCAAATTTCTGATTAAATATTAGGAAATTAACATGATTTCATATATACTAAAAGTGCTATGAGTTTTGTGATATTGTAGGCCTATTGGAGATTCTAGAAGGGTCCTACTTGGCCACCCAACCACAAATTCGAATTCAAATTCCAACTCATAAAGATTTGTGTAGTAATTGTAGGAGATGTGGACCATTAACTATGCACATTCAAAGCAGAAGAATCATGGATGAGAGGATTTTGAGAGGATTTGTATCTTACATTTTTAGGAGATTGGTTGTAACCACAAGAGATAAATGTGGATTTAGGAGAAATATAAGGATCTATATTTATTGAATAGTTATCTTTAATTTTTGTATAAATAGGAGTGCACCCTTCATACAAAGGGTTGTTAAATAATTAGTCATTATTAGCTAGTTGCTAGTTGTTAGTTGGAGGTTCCAAGTTCCATAAAAGATGCGATTTGTAAAGTGAGGATAAAGAATTATCGTAATATCTTGTAACTCATTTTATGAAATACATACTGCCACTTTCATCTCCTAGATGTGATAGTGTGTTTAGTGTGCTTGCTGAGGAATGGAAGGCCCCCATCAAACACAGTTTGCACAACTTTGTACATATTGGTAACATAGTGTAGTTATTTTATTTCATTTCTTTTTAGCAAGTGTGTTTTCATTTTATGCAAGTGTGATTTTATTTCAGCAAGTGTGATTTCAATTCTACAAGTGTGATTTCAATTTATGCAAGTGTGGTGTGATTTCAATTATGCAAATGTGATTTGAATTTCAAGCAAGTGTGATTTCCTTTATGCAAGTGTGATTTCAATTTCTTTATGTTTGGTTTGGTTTGGATTAGATTGATTTAACTTGTTTGGTAATTATTTTTAACTGCATTAGTATAATCTATTATGATAAATAACTACCTAGTACATATAGTACAAGTATACCTCATCAGTTCTATGAACCTTGGGTTGACAATTAATGATAGGGATTTAACTAACAATTAAATTACCCGACACCTACCTTCATGACTCTTCAACTTCTTTACAAAACTCATTACATTACATAGAGACTGTTCACATTCAACTAGTGACACTTGGAATTTCACTTACAACATATTTACAAATAATATACATTTTTCACATGTACCCATGTGAGACAAAATAGGCTAGAGAAAGCCCAACAAAACAAATCACTATGACTCCGGAGTTTGGGGAAAGCCCAACTCGGCAACCTCCACTTGATGCTACTTGGTCACGTACTAATGCCAAGCTTGGTATCGTGCGATGATGTTCCCAAACTACTTGATGTTGTCTTCCTGATAGCGTACTCTTGCCTCCATAGTATCTGAGTATATGGTCTTGGAACCTATGTCCCTCTCATCCTAAAGCATGTGAAACATGGTGTAGACCATGAAATAACCACCAGTGTTCTTCTGCATGTTTGGTGCACACAAATCTAAGTCATCCCTAGTAGCCTCTCACCTTAGATACTCCATGTACTTATTAATCTCCAACCAGTCTTGGTTCTTGTGCTTAGCTTTGGTGAGGGAACTTGCATCTGTTCATTCTCTTCCTTAGTTGTTGGTTGTTCCATCTCATCCACCTATATTGGTGTTTTTTTTTATGTCATTGTGCCTTTCCTTTGTTATTCTTCCTATTTCCGATTCTTTTCCTATTCTCTCCTTCTCAGCTCTCATTCTCCCTTCAATTCTTATTCTGCTTGTTGCGTTCTTAGTTCTGCTACCTACAAGCTCTACTTTTCTCTCTTCCTCTGCTTTGTTGTTTGTGTCCTCTACTTCCTTTTGCTTCTATTGTCAAATTTTCTTTCATCAATATTGAATTCACTTTCACTTTGTAGATTTTTTCTCCCTTTATTATGTCAACATAGAGGACTTGAGCTCCCAGATTGCGTAGTGCAAGCAATGAATTGTGAGATCCGGGGGGGGGGGGTAGCCCAGATCTATCCATGGGGAATGTGAAAATTAGCAGATCTGAAGGATGATGTGAGAATGAGTGCATATATGACTAATTTTAGATGCATGCATATGAAACAAGTGCAACAATCGATTAAACTGAAGGCATACGAAGCATGTGAAGGGAGTCACCGCAATGGCGACTGTTGGTGCAAAAATTTGAAAACTCATGCGACGCTTGGGAAAGGAAGTCTATAACTTGAAAAAACACTTATAAAAAGTTAAAACTCTAGAGGTCATTTAAGAAAATGAGTGAAAGAACACTCTCACAAACTAAACAAAAAAAAGTGAAAGAAAAAGAAGTAAAAGGCGATAAAAGCAAAACTCGCCTTGAAAAGCGATGAAAATACTCTGAAGGCTCCTTGATCTCCTAGGGAATCTAGAGCTTCATGATTGAATGTATAAATAAGATCTAGATGTGACCATTACATAGAGTAGAGAAAAAATGGAATTCATGATGTATATGATTGAGATCAAGGACAACAACGACACTGGAAGAAACTTCTAAAGATGGCAATATGTCACCTTGGGGAAACTAATAATAGATCCCTACTTCCTAGGGATGACTTTTGTCTTAGCTTCTTGCATTTTCAGGAAAATTTCCATGCACTTCCCGAAAAGATTGTGCAAATTTGGGAAGGACTGGGTAACTCTATAGTTAATGTATTGATCAGTTTCTGAGCATAGTATGTTCTGCACAATTTCTAGGCTAAGTGGCTCTGGGTTGCCTCTTAGGCTTTGTGCAATTTCTAATTGAAGGCAAGATTTCAGTTAGCTCTTCGTAATTCTAGAGTTGAAGGTTAACTTGTTGGGTTGCACTGCGCATTTTCTAAAAGCAAGGCTAGCTTCCCTCTCAGATTTCATAGATCACCAAGGCAAGTTAGAACTAGATGCAACCAAGTCACAAGGTCAGCTTGTGGTTAGACATCACAGTAAGTAAGTGAACACAAGATGTAAAGCAAAATATAAAACTCAATGCAAGCATAAGTGCTTGGGAAGTTTAAGATAAGATGCTAAAAATTTAGTATGGAGGCTCCAAAAAGAAGTGAAGGCGAAATTTTGGAGGGTGGTTGTATCCTCTACAACAAGCCCACAATGTCCTCTTTGTAGAAAGAGCTCAAGAACAATATTTTAAGGGCGATCCAAATTTGTGATCAAGGGTATGTTGTTTCCTTTTGGTACAAAGGCTATCATATAAAATTAGAAAACATAGGGAAGGTAATATCAAAGGCTGTTATAACCTCATGTGTACATACTCAAGGAAGAAAATGAGAATTTTTTATGGGGAAGATCAATCAGAATTGGTTGTGGAATAAAAGACTTCGACACTTGAATTTCAACCATATCACAAAGATCAGCAAAAAAGGAGTTGTAAGAGATTTTCCAAAAATTTCTAAGCCAAGCAACAAAATTTATAAGTCATGCCAAATTGGCAAGAAAATGTGAATGCCTTTTAAAACCCAAGAAATTCATCCCTAAGGCCACTTCAACTAGTTCATACATATTTATGTCAACTTGCAAGAACTAAAACTCCAACTGGAAAACTATACGTCATGTTGGCTATTGATGATTATACCAAACTTACATGAGTTTTATTTCTAAAGGAGAAGTTTGAGGCACTAAAAATGTTCAAGATCTTAAAATCCATGGTCTAGAGTCAAATTTATTACAAACTAAAGTGTGTACTGTTAGGGTCCTATAATTTATATGATTTCAAGGTGATTGAGTATTTTATCTCATAAATCTCATATTGTAAATAATTGTCAATTTGCAAATGATTTGCAAAAGAAAATAGAATAAAAATGAAAAGAGGGTATTAAAAAAAAAAGGAAAACAAAAAACATTGAAAAAAGAATAAAAGATAGAACCCCATCAAAGAAAGAAAAACAAAAATAAAATAATACTGAAAGTGTTGCAAATTTAAATGCCACTATTGATAGATAGTTTTCTTCATGATTGATAAATAAAGGTTGTGTAAATATTGTTTAAAAAGCCACAATGAATAGTTATTTGTTTAATCATATAGTATAATCATGGTCAAACATGTTTGAATTTTTGTAAATTATATTAAATAATAAAGATTTGCGAAACAGTTTAATATTGGTAAATTAGTAGTAATGTAGAAAATGGCATTGGTTCAACTGTTTAATATGATTCAATATGAGAAATAAGTGATAGTATTTAAGTATTTTTTGATTTTCCATAAAAGCCATTATAACCCCATCTTATGAGATCCTTTTTTCAATCACTGCCCAATCTATAAACCAGATGATGCTAGATTCCCCTGTGGAAAACACTGCCCCATTTTCCTTAGAAACCCTCACTGAACTCTATCAGAAGCTTGATTTTGCTAGAAGATCAAATATTTTTTTATATCTTCTTACCAAAAAATGCCCAATTGCCAAAGAAGGATCCTCCATACCCTTCCCCAGTCTTCCTTGATCAAGCTAAACATATCATAACCATAATTTCATGGATTTTGGGTTATTATTCTATTCAATGGGTAGATGATCCCATTCTAGGCTTCCTTGCCATCTTTTCCATAGATAGAAAACCATCTATTTTGTTTAATTTCAGTCAATTCCTGGCTGATAACATCCATGAGAAGTTTCTTAAATTTCCAACAGAACAAGTGTTTAATTACACTTCAATTTTAGTTTATATGTTTCTATATTATCAAGCAGACAGGTTTAGTTTTTCCATGGAGAAGCTAGACAAACAGGGAAACCAACAACTTGTAATATTTTTTATTTCTTTAGTGAGGAAAGAAAAATAAGAATTGTCCTATAAATAGTTCAATAAAGAGTTTGTTCACCAAGCTATGAGTATCCTACACAGCTCAGCAGAACCTAGAATCAGTGAAGACATCAAGAGGATTCTACATTTGACAAATCATGCCAATACTGGATATTGGTATTTATACCAGAATTATATCGAAATTAGAGTTTATGGATGCGATTTAGCACCATAAAAGCTCCCAAAATACCTCCCTATGAGGATTTTTTCCATTGAATATATCATACAAATGCTAAATTCAGATGATATTCACTTTGTGTTAACAAAGAAGAAGTCCCAGTTTCAAGGAAAGACACGGGTGGGCCCTTTCATATGCAACACTAGGTCAGCACGAGAAGAAGTAGATAAAATCCTTAAAGAGATGAAATTTAGCCTGAGTTTCACATGGTCTTATGACCCTTGGGGTATCATTTCTAAGCTGAGAGTAGAAAAAAAACTACTCCATATATCCATACCACAAGGCCTGAGATAGATAAATATGTGAACCAATCAGAATGGGAAGAGGATGTATTACAAGAAGTTGAAGAGAAATTGATTTGTACTTCAAATTTATAGACTCCACTCCTCAAGAGAAAACAAGTAAAATATAGGGAGAGGAGGGGTCATCATCAACAATAGGTAGTGAGGCCAAGGATTTCAGAATCAATTACAGGAAAAGAGCTAAGATGAATCCTAGGAAAGATGCAGAAAGGGAGGTAGAAGATCAAGTTTCCATCCTAATTGGAGAAACGCCATCTACAAGTAGCAAGTTTGTTATATCTCCTACTGGACCTTCAATATCACACGATAAAAAAGAAACAGAGCTAGCTTCGCAGGATGTCCAAGGAGAAAAGGAAAATAGTATTTTTAACAGGTACCGAGAGATCAATATTAAGAATGGAATTCTTAAGAACAACACCTACACTAAGTTTTGGAAGAAGACTTCAAGTTCACATAGCAAATTATTATCAGTTTTTGATATAGAACAAGATGAAGATGGCCTTCCTTGAGGCCCAAATTCCACATCCTAAGACACCAACAGATTATAAGAGCACAACGTTTGAATTCAGCACCAAAGATATCCATCCCATTGATCAAATGGAGATGCATAAATAGTCTGGTGAGATGATTTCCTCTACCTTAAATAATATTTCCATGTCATTGTCAAAGTTGTAGGTTTCATATGCAAACATTCAATCCCAGTTGAAAATGGAAAAGGTATCCTCTTTAGCAAAGGACAATAAGATAAAATATTTGGAATATTTGATAGTCAAGATAGGATATGATCCTAAAGATATAAATGTTGCAGAGGAGATCATCAAGAATAAAAATCTTGAAATTGCATCATTGAGAAAGCAGCTAAAACTGCCAGCCACAGAGAATCCCTTGACTAAAGATATTGAAGAAAATGAGACACAAAAGGCTAGCATGGTGGAGTTCATTATAGAGCAGAATGTTCATATCAAATAGATGGAGGTAGAAATGGAGAAAATGATCTGTTGGCTTATTGGGCCCTGACCCATGTTGGGAAGAGGTATTAGCCAAACAAATCCCACAGCTACTGGCCCTTTTGGCAACAGCCTGCGGAGCGCAGGTTGAGGTCTCACCTGAGGTAGCAGGGGAAGGTGTTGGAACCAGGTTTCCGCACCCTTGGGATGTCTTGATGGGGTTTGGAGGGTTCATGTTTCGTTCTGTGGCCTTGCGCCACTCTACTTCCGCGTAAATCCAAAACAAGGAAATTCCTTAATACTTATTATTAATGAGTTGTTATAGATCAGATCTACCTTTTATGGTCTTTAAGCAAAAATTTAATAGAGATAACCAGTTCGCGCACCCAGAAAAGTTATAGATTTGCATAAACTCATAACATAAGCATAAGCGCACAGATCAAATAGATATATCAACCATAAATTAACCAGATCCACAATATTTCAGATTCAACATAGTATTTCAGAAGCAACTTATCTTTATTCAATTCTTTCGCCAATAAACCAGATCTTCCCTGCGCACTTAGCTACATGTTTCTTCACACATAGTTGCGGACTCTACTAGGCCTCTGTGCACACAGCTACAGAGCCTCTATATACCCACCAACACCCTTGACTTGAACTTACAGATGCTTCAAGACTTCTTTCTTCAAAAACCCATTACATTCTAGATCCAAAATTACATACCAAAAACTAACTCCTAACTCTAGAGCCTTGCTCTATTTATACATTTCCATGGTCCCCGAACCATGGGCAAGCTGAATTATTTTACATTATCTTTGGGCGGACAACCCTTTGAATTGACTCATTACAATTAGTGCTCCGTGCATCTTGCGAAGCCTTTACCATACCTTTACCCAAAATTGCGGGCTTTAAGCCCCAAAACCATTACGCGGGACCTTTGCTACCCAATAGTCCCCCAACACAATCATCGTGACTCGTCCCAAGTCACTCCACTGGTGTGACAATCTTCATGTGGAGGTCGGTTAGCAACTTCTGTGCTTTGATTGTACTTGCAGAAAACTCTTCTGCCATCCGCTGTCACTATTCAACACGTGCCATCGACACATCAGTCTCTATCTCAATTGCTTCCCTGGGTGCATATTCTACCTACATGTGTGCCACCTTGCACTCAATGGTCATGAAAACCCCGAATGCCTCATCAATCCATGGCTAGAGTCATTTTTTAATCACTGCTTCCTTTTGTCGGGAAGCATCAACCTGTATTTTTAGGGCCTAGGCCTCCCTCATCTTAGCCAAGCACTGTGTAATAGCAACTATCTGCATGGTCCCTATGACATTATCGTAGGCTTGCTGGAGCTCTCTTGCCTCTGTTTCCAGTCGTTGTAGGGTTGGATCTTCCTGAAGTGAAGTGAGCATAATAAGAGACTGAGCCAACAAGTCATGCAATCCTTCAATGGAACGTGTGATCGTTTCTCGCCCGGAGTTAATGATGGTTTTGTGCTGCTCGGTGACCTCTAGTGGCATCGAAGGTTGTACCTGCAATTTTAGCTCTACGATTTGCAAGCTAAGCTCCAACTGAATCCTTGCAGCCTCCTCCTTTGCTTCATGGAACCCACTAGCCAGCTTGTGGATTCGTATGCCAATAGGTAAATCGGCCACAGTCTCCAGCTCAGGGGCACGCAAACATGCTTCTCCTACAAGTTGCTCCAATGGTTGACTCTGTGCGACAGCTTCATCCCATTGGAGGCTCCACTGTTCTATATTAATTCTTTATTTGCTGAGTACCTGTTTCGCATGCCCTTCCCTGGCATGGAGCTCCATCATGGCATTGTCTTGGAGCTAGTACAAGTTTTCACACGGGAGGGCAGCCAAATTTAGTCCCAACCCCATAAGTCATCCTACCACAGCTCTATCCTCCACATCTTTTTTTGTCAACGCTCCTACTGGAATCTCGATAGTATGAGCCATTTGGGCCTTCAACAGCTGCTCAGTGGCTGACATACCCATAACCCCATGGGTAGCGGTGGTTCCCGTCTGCGCTGCCTGTGTCCCATGTTCCTATAGTTGCGCACAGAGCTCCCGCAACACAATATGTTGCTCTGCCATGACCTCGTCGATTGCGTCCTGAGTGACTTCGTGAACTGTGTCTCCTTTGTCACCTAGGTTGCCCTCGGTCAAGGTGGTCAGTTCTAATCCCATTTAGACTCCTTGGCCTTCTTCTGCAGCTTTGTCCGTTCTGTCAGCAATGACCGTTTTAAGGGCACATCCATGGTGGTTGATGGTGTTCCTTTTGTCCCTATCTCCATGGCCATCTCTGTGGGCACCTTCTGACTGCTTTCATTGTTTGCAGCCGCTCTTGCTATTGCTTTTTCTATCCAAGTCTGTGCTACCTCTTGGACCACCTGAACCTCCGCATCAAGCTATTCATTCTGCTTTTGTTGTGCTATGTACTTAGCTTCAGTCTTTTGTTTTTGGATAGCGGCCTCATTGTGCCCCTCTGCATCTAGTCCCCACCATTCCAATGGCTAGGTATCCAATACAACATCGATAGCGTCGTCGATGGCAAGGAAAGTGAGTGTGCTCCATGTTTGGTCGGGGTCCTTACACGCCTGGATGTAGACAAAATGCATGTCCGCTTTAAACTCGGTGATGTGCTTCACACTATCATGTATTTTGTTGGACAGATGGGGTTGCTGGGTGATCCATTGTCGCACGTTTGTGTCTATCAGTATCCAGAAAATTTTGATGCCCTGGATTCTTGTAGCGTCCCTTGTCACCCAGAGTGATGCATATTTGGCAGGTTCTTTCCAATCCTGGTCCAAGGAGGGAAATTGATTGTCTTCGGGTAATTCAGTGATAACCATCACAATAGACAACAAAAACCATGCATAGTGGAAGGTCTTTCTCTCCTCTTGGACCTCCCTACAGTTGGTCAGGAATTCTTCACAAAGGAACTGCGCCAAATTGAACCATTCTCCAGCTACGCATTGCTCAGCTAGCACAATGATGATCGCTATAACCTTGGTGTCGCGGCATTTCTGCGTCACTTTCCTTGCCAAAAACTGGGTAGCAATGCAGATTGCTTTGTCCAAAATACTATCAATAACGTACCTTCGCTACCCTTTCTCTAGTTTATATTTCTTTTTCAGGGTTTCTGTCATTATCACACCGCCACTCTTATCGACAATTTCCCTGGGGTCTCTTCCTTCGCAGGGAAGCTGTGAGATCCTATGAATGAGTTCTGCTGTGATGTGGATGGGCTTGCCAATCCATAAGTATCCATCATGTACCAGACAGAGCAACTGTCTGATGACCAATATTGTAATAGGGGGCTGGAGAAAGTGGGGAATGGACAGGAGATAGAGCAACCCGGCTTTCTCCACCTTTCGCAGCCATTCCTTTGGTTGAAGTGTCGTAACCATCCCTTCCGCGCTCTGCTCCATCAGTTTTCTAGTCACCAAATGGGGAAATTTTGTTGTATCTACAAGGTCCCAGTCTTCAAATTTCATCATCGAAATACGGCCAATTACCATGCTTTCAACTGGAACCACTTTTGGAAGAGACAGGGTGATGAGTATATTGTCAAAGTCATCTAGATTGGTAGGGACCTTAGCCTTCCCTTTGCTTGGAGGAACATACTTGGGATGTCGCACTGGCTGGATAGTTTTCTTGTCGAGGTCTATTTCTTCGAAATATGTCGAATATCCCTCTTCCTCCTCGTCGCTTTCAATTGTAACAGTTTTTCCCTTCTCTTCCATTGTGAGCTTGCTAAAGCGTGGATTTCACTGCGACCACCTTATTGGTCCTGGTATCTGGGGGTCCTTTTTGGTCCGCAGCATCCTGGGTGATTTAGGGAGTCAAGCTGCCTGTGGCATCGGATTCTATGGAATATCCGTTGTAGGGTTTATTGACCTGAGGAATGACTCTCGGTATTCCTTTGGCAGTGCCTAAAACCCTGAGCTTTCCTCCATCAGTTTGTCATTCATCTTGCTCCTGTCGGCTTGAACCCAGGGTGTCCTATTCTTCGAATGATCAAACTTTGTGGTGTGCCCCTTTTCTTGCTTTTTATATATGATTTCAAATTCAAAGTCAGCCATTTGCCATCTTTATGGCTCATTAATGTGATTTTAGAGGTTACCCTTATGCCTTAATTGCCCACCACCCGCTCCTCTGTGTCTTAAATGGGACATCTTATCATGAACAGTACCTGTAATGGTCACCTTCCATCCCATTCCCGTGGCAGTGCAGCCCCTGGTACGCGGATGAGTCCTATGCATTTGACCGTCCTTACGCATCGCGACCAACTTGTGCAGCTTTCCTGCAACATGTTTTATAGTCCCGCACCCTCTTCCAACTGCGTGGAGCACTGGGACTGGGCCTTCTATGGATAGTCAGGTGGTCGCACCCATCATGCGAGCCTTCCGCTTCCCTGCTAGCCCGCGCTACGGGTACCATTCACGTTCCTTTGAGTCTAATAGCATATTTCGGTCTGTGTTCCCTTGTGCCTTAGGGTGCAGTCGCAACCATGCTAGTAGGGTTGCGGCTTGTCCTAGTAGTGTATGAGAGCTGACCATGTATGGTCCCTTCATTAGCTCTTGCACGTGACCCGTGTTGGTGACTTCTAATTTTATTTTATCAGTTTCTTCATCCATCCTCACACTTTTATTTTGTAGTCTAGCCCCCGTTTCCTCTAACTCACGAAGTCTCATTTTGCCGCATCGAACAGCTTCCCATAACTGCTGAATCCCGTCACGAAAGTCTTTGTGGTCAGGTCAAACTGTAGGGGTAATGGCCCATCTGATTGTGGATAAATTTCTCTTGGAATACATTGCTCTGTGTATGGTCGTATCAGCCCAGCGAACTCTTGCTGCGCGCAAATTCAATTGGGTCGATGGTCACGCAACATACAACTGTGCCCTTCGTTGTAGATGGATGACTTCCCTGCTCCAGCGTGGCTGCCGCGCATGTCCTCCAATCCATACATGGAACTGCCTTCTCCCTCTCAGTTTCCTCTGTGCACACCACCTTGGTGTGCGCGGCACTTCTTCCAACGCACCATGCTACTTCTGGGCTACAATTAAGGTTCCAGGGTTGACGAACTGCCCCTCATGGGTTGTGCTGTTATCCGCTGACCATTTTCTTACTTCAGTGGTCACGCATCGCAAGGATCTGATCATCATATTACATTTGAGTGTTGTGACTTCATGTAATCAGTTCTGCCATCGTTCAGTCTCCTCATTTGAATCTGATGTGCAGGAACTATCGCGCTCCCAAGAGATTCTTCCATCCTCTGTGGGATTCACCTGATCCTAATCTTGCGCTGTTATCTGGTAGATGCAATCCAGTTCATCGTCACTATCCTCGTTGCGTAGTGGTACGGTGTAGCGCTCTCCTTCAGCTGGGTCCAGCGGAACTATTACCCGTAGTGACTTCTTTCGAACGTCATTTTCCATCTCTTTAGGTTGATGACCCCATTCATGTTCGTGGCCCAATCGATTCCTAGCAATGCAGGGTAGGGATTACTATCATCAACAATTTCTATTACCTCGAAGTCAGTCTGTGTACTTACGCCTTCAATGTCCACTGTCACCCCTTGCAGTCGGCCCATCGGTAAGATCTTTTGCTAGTTGGCCATCCTTAGTTGAATAGGAGACCACTGCAGTGCGGGCCTACCCATACGTTCCCACATTTTCTTAGGTAACACATTCGCATCTGACCCTAAATCCAGAATGACTTGGTCGATCTCGTACTCACCGATTTGCATTATCATTCGCATCTCCCATCTGGTTCGCAGAGCATGTCTGCCTAGTTTCCGAACTACGCGTGGCTCGCACAACCCGGCGCACTTAGTGATAAGCTCTTGTAGTCCTTTAATGGCTTTACTGTCGTGCAACAACTTCATACGTGTCTCTAAAAAGGTGGTAAGCATAGAGGGATCCATACCTGGCTCAAGGGGGTACCTTCTACCTGGAGTAGAGACTGCCAGGAAGCTCTTTTGAGCTTCCTGAGGAATCTTCCTCCCCTGTTCCACCTCAAAGTTAGGTTCCCTTGTAGGGGCATCGCGACCCTTTGCATCTTCTGCAAACTCTTTCCACGCATCTCTTCCTATGGTTGCACCGCTCCTGAGTACCATGTTTATGTTGGGATCTTCTTCGCCGGGTTCTGACCTCATCATTTGTACATTTTGAGTTGGAGTGGGTTGTAACACTCCCTTTTCATGCATCTGGGTAATTAACATCAGACAATTTATCATTTCATGGTCAAACTGCTCACAGTATGGACAAGATATCCTTGTTCGATTAGTGCAGTCGCAAGCGTAGTGTCCTGGCCCTCCGCAGTTATAATAGATCAGTTGTCGGCGCCATCTCCCAGGTCCCATTCCTCTTCCTTGGACGCATCCTCAGAATCCCTGCGTGGCCCTACGGTTGGGTCGAAACCTCACACTTCAGTCTACACGTGGTAGGCTGGGGTTCTTTCCATCATTAAGTCGTAACTTCAACACATTCTCTCATCGTGACCCACTGATCTAAAAAAGTTGCAATACAGCTGCTACACGGTCTAGGTATACTTCTACAACAGGTGGTAGTTGTCTGTTGCATGCTTTCCACCCACTTGCCAAATCGCGCACTAGAGTGTGGGTGCTGCACTTGGCCCTGCTTGTACCTCCAACTTTAATGGCATCGCCCCCCCAACCAGATATTTCGCGAAGATGGGGCAGTGGTCCTTGTCATGTCCTTGACTTCTGCATTTAATGCATCCTACCTCTATATGCACCTCCAGTCGAGACGCCCTTTCTTGCTTCAAGCTTTCCATTTCTAAGCTCAGGTTTTGTAGCTGCACGTGGATTTGCTGAACTCCCAACCTTGGATCCTATATTGGGGTTTCGTGCAACCTCACTACTGTTTCTAATGGTTCAGCTTGGGTTGAGATCTTTTGCTATGATAGCACCGTACTCAGATGTGGATTCAAAGACACCACAAACCATGTGTAGTGTTGCACATCTGTCAGTGTCATGTTAGCCTCATGGATTGTGCTCTTCAACCTCTAATCTAGGTCCCATGGAGTTTCACCAGGTAACATCGCGATCTACTTAAACCCAATGACTGACTATGTCTCTAATTTTGGTCGACCAAATTCTTTGTTCAATGCATCCTGGATTGCCGCTATTCCCGCATTCGGATGATTGCTTGAGTACTTTATATACAACGTCAATGCGCGGTCCTGCAACGCGCTAACTAGAGTAGCCTTTTTTATGTTATCATCTGTTATGCCTTTAGCTTCCCATACAGCCTTTACCACAAACTAGAACTGACTTGGTTCTTCATTTCCTATGCCCCTAAATACCGGCAACTTGTCTGCGCTTGCCATCCCAACCTTCGGTGGTGGTGGAGGTGGTGTCAGTGAAGATGGATTTAATGTAGGTGAAGCAGGTGATGGCGTGGGTGGAGGTGGTATTAGTGGAAAGTGCCCCTTAATCAACCAGACTGCACTTCTTGGAGAGAACCCTACGAGCCCCTCCTCGCTTTCTCGTGAAATAGAAATCAGAGGATTGTTCCCTAATCCTTCATTTCTTGGTAACCTCTCCTGCTCCACGTTACACCAGACATCAATAAATGCGCATAATCTATTTTTCACACAACAACATTTTAATCCAAGTATTCAACGATTTGATATACTTACCACGCGGTCCTTGGAGAAAGCACCTTTCTTCATCACTATAACTCATAGTTATGTCTATCGCAAACTCAGTGATAAACCCTCCTATTACCCGATCCAACCAGTGATCTACTGCACATGCGAATTTATCTTCCGATGCTTCTAGCCTAAACACCAATTCTGTAGTCCAGCCAATAGGTTGATCTAGTTTGCACCTCCCCACGCTATCATCTAACCTCGCGATCCACTTGTACAACTCTATCAGGAATTTTGCGAAGAAGATCTCGTGGATATCTATGTATATGTAACGATCCAACCACTCTTCCTCCGATATCCACGGGTTTCTGTTTTCCTAAACCACGAACTCATGAGGCTTCTGATCCAACCAATCTTCAAGCTATTTCTTTGTAGGGTTCTGGCATTCTGACATCAGACATCCCTTAGGCAGATCTCACTCCCAACAATGGAACCATTTGTTGGCTTATGGGGCCCTGACCCAGGTTCGGAAGAGGTATTAGCCAAGCAAAACCCGTAGCTATCGGCCCTTTCGGCAATAGCCCGTGGAGCGTGGGCTAAGGTCTCACCCAAGGTAGCAGGGGAGGGTGCTGGAACTAGGCTTCCACACCCTTGGGATGTGTTGATGGGGTCTGGAGGGTTTGTGTGCCATTCTATGGCCTTGCGCCACTCTTCTTCCACGTAGATCCGAAACAAGGCAATTCCTTAATACTTATTATTAATGAGTTGTTATAGATCAGATCTACCTTTTACGGTCTTTAAGCAAACATTTAATAGAGATAACCAGTTCGTGCACCCAGAAAAGTTATAGATTTGCATAAACTCATAACATAAGCATAAGCGCACAAATCAAACAGATATATCAACCATAAATTAACCAGATCCACAATATTTCAAATTCAACACAGTATTTCAGAACCAACTTATCTTTATTCAATTCTTTCGTCAATACAACCAGATTTGCCCTGCACACTTAGTTGCAGGGGCCAATGCACACAGTTGTGGACTCTACCAGGCCTCTGCATACATAGTTGTAGAGCCCCTATCTACCCACCAACACCCTCAACTCGAACTTATAGATGCTTCAAGAATTCTTTCTTCAAAAACCCATTACATTCCAGATCCAAAAGTACATACCAAAAACTGACTCCTAACTCTAGAGCCTTGCTCTATTTATACATTTCCATGGTCTACAGACCATGGCTAGGCCGAATTATTTTACATTATCTTTGGGCGGACAACCCTTTGACTTGACTCATTAAAATTCGCGCTCCACACATCTTGCGGAGCCTTTACCATACCTTTACCCAAAATTGTGGGCTTTAAGCCCCAAAACTGTTACGCGGGGCCTCTGCTACCCAACATGATCAAAGAGAAACAACAGAGTCAAATAGTAGCCATAGTCCCCTTGGATTCTATACCCATCACTCAAATCCCAACTATAGGAATAACAACTGTAGCAACTTCTTCAACTCAAACTAAGAGTGTTGAACAAGTGACAAAGACACTAGAAAATATGTCAATCCAGTCAAAATAAATGAATAAGTTGCATGGGCAGCTCAAAACTCTACAAAAACAGAAAGCCAGAACTAAGGCTTCTCATTTGCTTGGAGTACATAAGTCACAAAGGCTACTAAAGAGGTTACAAAGGGTGGAGAAGGATACAAAATTTGGTCAAACCTTGGCCCAAGCCAAGGAAACCATTTGGATGGGTATTTTGGACTCTTTGAATGAGATTTGGCCATGAATCCAAATCATTTTTGAACAGAAAGAACTAATACAAAAGGCCACTGAAACCATTGTTCAAGTAAGGGAAAAGTGGGGAGACATTCCTACAGAAGCTTCCAACATCATCAAATTCTTGAATTCAAAGAATAAGTATGAAATTGAAGATTTAGGAATTAGTGACAGGACTACCACCATCTTGGAAATCAAGAAGGTTTTGACTAAAATAAATCTCATTGATCAATTGGAGGAGAAATGTGAAACACTAGAGTTTGGAGTGAATAGATTCTTCAACAGGATTGAAACATTAATTCATAAATGATTTCCCAACATATATGTGATTAATGATAAATTGATTACTCAAGAAGATTATGTTATGAAGATGAAGGAAGTGGCCAGCAGCAATATTAAATTCATTGGTATAAAAGGCAACATGACAGCTAGGGAATTCTTAGAGACAATGGGAAATGATTTCTTTATCCAGAATGAGGTAAAACATATCATCACAGTAAAGCCAACATTTACAAAGTATATGGACGTTGATGAGATTTACCAAAGGGTAATTAAGTTAACCATTCCAGATGAAAAAATGTGGGAGAAACTATGTGATTTGTTGGATTAAAAAGAAACTCAAATGCAGTAAGAACATCAACCAACACAACACAATTATAGGTTGATTCAGCAACTGAATCCACCAAAACACAACCACATCTTCATGCAATTGTCCATCTTGCCTATGATTCTACAAAAAATTGATTCTATTGTTTAGGATAATGCTAATAATACATTGTCGGTTGAGACAATGTTTTTGTAATCATTTTGTAATTATTTTTATAAATACTTCACAGTTTGAAGTATTACATGTTGATTGTTGAATACAATTTCCTTTGTGAATTGTAATTTTCTAGTTGTTGGAAGAATCAATAACACAAGGACATTCTTCACGGGATTCATGTGGTGTATGAAATGGTGATGTTTTTCTTCAGTTTATGTGTTTAATCATTGTCTCCTTTCTCTGTCATTTTTGAAAAGCTTAATTACATAACATAAACTATGATGAATAGGATATGTTATACAGAAAACCCTATTCTAGCTGATAGTAATTTATATGTTTTCGGTTGAAGTGAAATTAAGGAATCCTTCATTGCTCCTTAGTTTCTATTGAATCTTACATTTCTTCTATTTCATAATCCATTTAAAATTCTGAAAGATCCAACTAATATAACCTAGCTTTCCCTATGAAACGCCTTCAAAATTTGATGCAGATACAGTTTATCTTTAGAATCCATAGTCCAATGGACTTATAACAATTTAATCAACCAAGAAATCCAATCAAAAAACAATCAATACAGTCATAACTAGTCTAAAATTCACATCAAACATAGCTATATTTTACAGAGAGATCCCTCTCTAAAGCTAGCAAGGCTAGATCCCAGCTTCCAAAGTGGTTTTGATGTTTTCCTATGTGTTTACTCCTTCAACCTCAAAAACACAAAATGACAACATAGTGGCGACCATATTGGGGAACAGATACTCTTTAAATTGAAAATAATTATTCCCTAGTAGTCAATCAGTATTTCAATAAATCAAGCCTCTTATATCACACTAGAATACATGATCTGAGGTTGTAATCTTTGTATATATATTTGAGTGTGTTATTGATTTTAATTTTATTAGCTGTGCAATGAATTTTCAATAGATCTGGCTCCTAAACGAGTTTTCACTAGAGCACACCCAAATCCCAACCCTGCTGAATTTTTAGATAATCCAAAAAAGTTAGTGAGAAAGAGAAGTCTTACAGAGAGCCAGGGTAGTGATAGTCCTTTGTCTAGGTTCAAATCTCTTCCTGGGAATAGTCCTTTGTCTAGGTCTAACTCTCTTCTTGAGAAGTTTGAAACTATTCAAGACATAGAGTTTGATTTCCCATTCGAGCATACTTTGTTTAGGACAAAATCTAAGAGCTTTGTTGATTAGACTGCCATTTATCAAGCTATACTGTGGCCATATATACCCCAAACTCAGCCCCCTGAATTAGATCCTAATCTAGAATATCTACAACAATTTGATAAATTATAGGGTCTAGTCTTAGTTTTGGACCAAGCTGTTAAAAAAGCTTATATTCAACAATCTGTTGAATTTTCAGCTTTAACAATTGCAACAGCTTCTTTTTCCACCTAGTCTTCCCAGTCTGTTAATCTACAACCCCCTAGTCCTACTCATTCTATAGTCTCTACTTTTTCACCCATAACAACTCAGACTATTGTTCATACTATCCCTATAGTTATTATAACTACACCTTCCATGGGTCCGTCTTCCAGTCAAATTCTAAGCCCAACTATGGTAGCTAGGTATGCACCTTTGTTGTTACCAGCCCAGCTAAATGCTACGCTTGCATACTATCCATCTAAAATTCTAACGTTTGATAACATTGGTTCTCATACTACTCAACAACACGTAGATAGAATGAATGATGTTTTTGACCATCAATAAGTAGACGCGGCTGATGTAAAGATGAGATTGTTTGCTCAAAGTTTAGGAGGTGATGTCAAAAAATGGTGTAGGAGTTTACCTACAGGAAGTATAGCCAACCTTGATTCATTCCATCAAACTTTCTTAGCTAGATGGGAAATCAATAAAAATCCTCTTCAACTCTTGAATGAATATAAAAGACTTAAAAGGAAACCTAATGAAATTGTGGAGGATTACTATGAATGGTTTAACACTATTTACAATGCAATTCCTACAGACATCATACCCTCCCTTGGCCTAGCTCTGATTGATTTTCCTGAAGGTTTTGATGTAGACATGGAGTATCAACTTCGAGAGAGAGAACCTACCACTTTAGAATAAATGAAAGTCAATGGTATAAAAGTTTAAGCCAACATCTTAGCCAAGAAAGGAAAACTAAAATTTAAACGCAGGGTTACCATTAAAGAAGAGCCTTCCACTTCTACCTCTGATCAAAAAATTGATAATCTAGTGAGGGTAGTGGAAATTATGATGCAAAGAGTAAACATAAATGATCAAGCTCAAATGAGAGAAAATCAAACTACTCCTCAAAATAGGAACCCAAACAACAGAAGGAATACCCTCCAAATCAAACAATAAGAACAAAAGGGTCCAAACTAGCAAGTCCGACCTCCTTTTTAGGAAAACTATATTGATGATGAGGGTAGTATTATTGAAGATTTAGATGATAGTCAAATAAATTTGATGGGAATAAATGATGATGAAACTATTTTTCTCACTCAATATGAGCAAGAACTTTTCCTCCTAACTCAAACTAAACTTGACTCTGAGGAATTGGATGAATATAAACAAGGTTTTGAGAATGCCATTATGGAATTCCATAGGCAGTATAACCTTAGGAGCAAAAAGACTTCAGACACTCTCAACAGTAAGAACTCTGAGAATCCTGCTAAGAAATGCTCTGACATTGATGCTAAGAAAACCACAGACAATTATCCTAGGAAAATTATTGATCATTCTGGCAAATAGAAAGTAGAAACTACTGCCAAAAAGATAGTTGATAGTGCATCCACAACTACTCCAACTAATATACCAACCATAAGTCAGCGAAAAGAACCTATATCGAAAGAAATTGCTGATCAATCTGATTTTCCTAACCTGATTAAGATTCAAACATCATTCAACATTGAGAATGAATTAGAAAAAATAAAAATTCTCATTCCTCTAATAGAGTTAATGAACAAGAATATGTACAGACCTCAAGTGATGAAAGCTCTAAACATAGGGGAAAATATAGACTCTGTTAATTTGAATGATGACCAACTTGAACTCTTATTTGGGCTAGAAGTTGAGGGAAAACCACAGGAAGGGGGTGTTCCTCCATTCTATGTTAGCCTAAATATTCATGATAATATCCTCCATAATGCTATGTTAGGTTAAGGTGCTTACCACAATTTAATGCCTAAAGTTGTTATGGAAAAACTAGGACTTGACATTACCAGACCTTATAAACATTTATATTCCTTTGATTCCAGCAAAGTGAGATGCCTAGGTCTCATCAAAGACTTGTGTGTTACTTTAGCTCAAATCCTGGCTAAAAGCCTGGTAATGGACATATTGGTTGCATATATTGTTTTGGGCAAATTTAGTGTTTTACAAACACCTAACCCTCTAGACCTAGTAGCTAGTATAGAAACAACAGACAAAGTAACTCGCTGCTTTTTTAATAATCAACAAATAAGAGAAGAAGGAAAAGAAACCAACCTGTAGCTTTTGCTTGCTCCCTCTCTCCTTTGACCGATTCTGCTGCTCCTTTCCATACTTAACTCGCTTCGAAAGTACCTGCACACAAGCTGAGACAGAAACCCATCAAAGCATACAATAAAGACCTGTTAATTAAACATATCATAGAATCCAAAATATGATATACATCATATAAGAAAATGAATGGAAAAAGCTTTTAATTCTTTATTGATAAAAGGAAAGATTACAACCCATGAATGTTCATGCTTGATTCAATGTCTTCCTTCCAGTTTCGATCCCTTCTCTCCTCATGAAGCAAAAATTTGACATCATTACAATAATCTTACTAATCTCATTCAAACAACATCTCCTTAGCTCAAGAAATTCCAACCTAGACCAGCCTTTCAATGCTTGATCATTTTATAGCTAAATGGAGGAGGTTAAGCCATTAATGGCCCTCATGAATGCTCTGACAAATTTGGGAGGTGGTTCCATGGAGGAAGGGATAATGGATTGAGGTTCATTCATCCTTATCCTCATCCAAATGCAAGCTCAAACAACTTGGAAACTTCCAGAAGTATCCATTGGATGAGGAATCCAATGGATTAAATTAGTTGAAACCCGCTCAGTGTAGGTGAAACAAAGGCTAAGCGCATTGCAGTGCACCCAGTCAGTGTAGTTCCTGCATTGCAATGCAGCCTGATAGAAGGCTACCTGCGCTGATTTCCTTAGGGACACTTTTTGGATGAATGGTGTCATGGAAACTCTTGGGAGGCAAGCATGATGTAGGCTGACCTCATTAGGGAATGAAAACAACTGAATTAGGGATTGATGTACCCTAATAGTATTGATCTAGAAGTCAGGGTTGATGTGCCCAAACTGTAACAGTTGCCCCCTAAAGCATGAAGTCAAAAATAAACATGGCGAGTGAGATGCTTTTCCATTCGGAGAGAAGGTTTCGAAGTGGAAGGTGACTTGCATCAGTTACAATACAAATATCATGATAATTTTATTTTTTCTCACGAACTAGCTGAGGGAAGGCATACCCATGCTCAACTTATAAACTTTCATTACATGTACAAATATAGTTGTCTACAGATATAGACCCATGAATGTAAGGCCATTTGTACATTTGATATAGTACTCCTGAAAATATATCGTAGCCCGAATGGATGAAACTAGATCTAGGGTCTTCAATCTCATTCAATCTTCACTCAATGTACAAGTCTAACCATGTGAATAGATGATCTGAAGTCGAACATGGAAAGACATTGTCTGATTACCAGCCAATAATGTAAGCTGTTAACAAATGCGAGAGGAATCACTGATAATGATAATGACCCTCAAGGTACTAAAGTACATTTCGCAAGGTGTGAATAAATGATTTTATGCCGAACACCATACGAAGTCTTTTGGTTGAAGGCCAGTGATGTCAACCTATCGCCGGAAGCGAGAAACCTGCCATTGATGTATGCAAGCCTCAAGGTACTGAAGGGGTGTTTCTAAGTCAACTTCTTGGATGATGTGATGATGTCGACAAGAAGCGACTCATCGCAGGAGGGCCTTGATGTATCCCACATCAATGACACGAAACAAGGTAAATGCTTTTAGAGATGAAACATCAACTGACGACACAAGGTTCAGGAAAGGTGGGCATGAAAATGAAGGTTTACTGTACTGTAAAGGATGAAGTTTTGAACTGAATGACTTCTCTTGAACATATCGGTGACACTAAAGTGAATTGGTAGCATTGACCCAAAACAAAGTGATGGATGGTATGATAGACCAACAGCGTGATAACCATCAAGTTGAATGACCCAACTCACATAGTCATGGTGATGAGGTGAAAGTGTCATGTTCAAGAGCGACCTACTACCATAAAGTTTTCTCAGCTTTTTCCCATTTTCCCCAGTCATTTCTGACAAATACCTCTTTATTTTTAATCAAGCTTGAGGAGGATAACATATGCTTGTTGTATAATTCCACCCTTCGGATGAATCCATCGCTATTTGATGTTTTAACGAGTCTAGTGAAGATGAAACTTGGTCTTGTCTAGATGGACAAGTTTGTTGCTATTTAATGTTTTTAACAAGTTTAACGACAAAGATAAATTGGTCCCTTTCATGTTTAGAGAGTTTGAAAAGGGACGAAAAGGAAACTCCATAATTTGTTTTTCATAAAATAATCTCTCAAGTCCGAAAAGCATAAATAATACAAGAGAGATATCATTTCCAATCCGTTAACGAGCTGGAAAGGAAAAGCACTCGACAATCTTTCCATATTTAGAGAGTCTGAAAAGAGCTTGAATAGGACTCCACATTGAGGAACGAGTGGTGTCTAGGATAGCAACTGGTTCTGGTGATGTTAGAACTTCTCAAAACATGTTGATTTATGTGAAGAGGCTGGCTAATAAGACCACTCATTGCAACTGTTCCTCAAAAAGGGTAAACAACCAAGTGAAAGTGTATGATCGGCCAAAGAGATGGTGGTGATGGAATGAAACAACCAAGGCTCATCTGATAGAAAAGGTTGATAGAATGGAAATCACGAGGGTTAAAATGGAAATGGGTTCATTTTTACACAAGCTTGAACTGTAGGGAACTATGCTTGGATTCAGTTGCTTGTTTACACAAGCTTGAAACGAACAAACTATGCTTGGTTTTAGTTTCATTTTTACACAAGCTCAAAATGAAAAACTATGCTTGGATTCAGTTTACATGCCCCCAACATGATGAAAGGGAGAGTCTCTTGTAACCAGATGGAAGTCACTGCGGTGAAGCAGGACAGTTATCCAAAACCTTTTTGGCTTCGTCTAGATAGGGACAAAGGTGAATGGGGTGATTCCCTTCACATAACCTACAGGGAAACTTAAAATTACCACTAGGTGCATGCCACCCAAGCTTCATTACATTCACCTAAGTATACTACTCGTGGATATTAAGTGGATGGAATGAAGGTTCCTTTATGAGATCAAGTGAAAGACTCGACCGGGATTTTACGGGATCTAATCAAAAGACTCGACTTGGAACTTGCTCCAGGGGACCTTGTTTCATTTTTTTAATGAGCTTGACTCAAGACAAGGAACTATGCTCATATTCCTTGTTTCATTTTTTAACGAGCTTGAGACAAGACAAGGAACTATGCTCATATTCCTTGGTTTCATTTTTTAACGAGGTTGACACAAGACAAGGAACTATGCTCATGGACTTGTTTCATTTTTTAATGAGGTTGACACAGTAAAAGAACTATCCTCATGGGGCCTATTTCATTTTTTAATGAGGTTGACACAATAAAAGAACTATCCTCATATTCCTTGTTTCATTTTTTACGAGGTTGACACAAGACAAGGAACTATCCTCATATTCCTTGTTTCATTTTTTAACGAGGTTAACACAAGATCACGAACCATCCTCACCTTCCTTATTTAATTTTTAATGAGGTTGACACAAGACAAAGAACTATCCTCATACCCTTGGTTTCATTTTTTAACGAGGTTGACACAAGACAAGGAACTATCCTCGTGGAGCTATTTCATTTTTTAACGAGGTTGACATAGTAAAAGAACTATCCTCATATTCAATCACAACCCATAAGAGGTCATGAAGGAGAGATCTGGTTCTAATGCCCCCTGTTCATGATGTACAACATCACTGAATTGATCGTCAGTTGATGTAGGTATGGAATAGGCTGCCACATAATTAACCCATGGTGGGGATGATACCATTGGTACAAAAGGACCATTTAGGGAAGATGGTTGACCGGAAGCCATATTTGGACCAGGAAATGAAAACTCGTCAACAGTGACAATTCTGCCTTCATGCAGGAAACAAATCACTCGAAAGAGTGTTGAAACAATAGCTCCCATGCCATAAACATAGTCGTGCCCAAAAAGTAAATTGTAATCTAATGGGCCTGGGACTACCATCACGTTTAGATAAACGGTTTTTCCTCCCAAAGTAATAGGTAACTGAGGGAGGATCCCTAATGGTCGACTGGTTCCTCTGTTAAAACCTAACATATTCTGTGTAACAAGCACAACCAGTGGTGAACCTAGTGGTTTCCAAGTAGTTGAGGAAAGGATGCTCACTGATGCACCTTCATCTATAATGGTGCCAGATACAATCATATTACAAACTTGTATTATGATATGGAAAGGCACATAGGAAGGAAGGTGGAATCCTACCAATCGATTTCAATCAAAGGAAGTGACTAGACTACTTGGAGGAGGTACCATAGAAATAGGAGGATTAACTCCATGAGTTACGAGAGCGGGAGAATTTCCTCTTTTCTTGATGGAACAGGAGGAATACCCCCAATCTCATTAGAATCTGAAGAAACAAAAATAACTTGAGTGGTATCATTTTCACTCTCTTCGGGAAAGGTACAATTAGTTGAACGTGAAATTTGTCGAGTAATGTTAACTGTTACCTCGACCTGTTGATTTGGGTCGGGTATAGACTCATAGGATTCACCTTCAGAGAGAGTGGGTTTGATCGACGGTTGATTTGAGTCAGTCAATTTATCTACTAGTGAAGGATTTAGAGATAGTTTCCTGTAACCAGATGGAAGTCGTTGCGGTGAAGCAAGACGGTTATCCAACACTTTTTTGGCTTCATTCAGATAGGGACAAAGGTGAACGGGGTGATTCCCTTCACATAACCTACATGGAAACTTGACTTTCCCCTCTTTCCATGAACTTTACTATCACTAGTTGATGGCGTGTCACCAAGATGATCTCCAGAAGTTGATGACATAGGATGATGTGAACAGGAAGACCATTCTTCTAAGATCTGAGGAATATCAGGAAAATTTCGAAGAAGATGGTCTCGCGTACAAAGTTTTCATGGATATTAAACTTTGTGAGGCTTGATGGATGGTTTCTCATCTATTTTTGCATTCAAAACAATGGTTTCTTGGTTTTCCCTCTGGTGAAATTGCTTCTTATTCTTCTTCTTCTTCCCTTTCTTCTTCTTCTTAGCCACCTGGTTACTAGTACCAATACTTTCACCAGGTGAAGAGGAAGAAGGGGAGGAAGAAATGACCAAGGAAGAAGGTAAAGGGCCGACTGTCACACGGAATAAGTCGATCTTGCGAACAAGATAGACCTTCCTAGAATCTAAAGAAGACCTAATGACAAGCAAACCAACCAGACACTATCTTTCTCTAAATATGCTTTGATAAACAATAGCAAACAAGTGTTTTTAGGGCCTACCTTAGGTCCAACGCTACCTTGTGGATGCCCTCGCTCCTTCGATCCAAATGAGCTCCTTTTCGCGAATCTGCAAACACAAACAAGGAAAACAAATTAAATAGCATCTCAAAATCCAATTGCATAAAACATATTTAATATGAAAGTCAAGGAGTCCATGAAACAAATAACATAAGATACTTGTTGAGAAAAATGAGTTTGATTGTATTAATTCAAAAGAAGAATAACCTTACAACCTTTGCCTTGACGTTGTACAAGCTCCTCCCAGGGTCCAGTAAGAAGTCTCCTCTACTTTGACAAGTTTCACTCACTCCCCAATGAAGCCAAAAATATGTGTGATCTATCCTCTTAAGCTCAACTAGGAAGTCTTGATTTCACCAGCATTTACCCTAAAAAATGTTCAGCTTCTAACCTCCCTAGCAACCATCCCAATGCCTGTATTTATAGTGCAATGGAGGGAGGTTACTAGGTCCTCCTTCAAAGGAATAAAGCCCTCCTTCAAAGGGATAGCTCCTCTCATCGAGGGATTAGCTCCTTCTCTTTTGGGATGCATGAACCACCTCAGAGCGAAAAATCCACGTCAAAATTCCTTCTAGAAAACTCTAGAATTAACCCAAAGTGAGTTTTTTAACATAAAACTTGCGCCTTTTGACTTTCACAGGGGTCCGCACCTACACCGTTAGGGACATAGCGGGCAGGTGCGCAACTTTTGTACACAGAAGGTGCGGGACCGCAGGTGACCATGAGAGAAAGTGCAGAACCAGAGTTACATTGATTTTTAATGTCTTTCTGTCATTTCCAAAGCTTGATTTGAAGAGCTGAGGTCTGAGACTTGCTTAGGAGGACAGTACAAGTGATGATAGACCCATACTGACTGCAAATAATCATGGTGACGATATTTTTGTGTAACATCGACCTTCAGATCAACTAGAGGTTGATTTTGTCCAGTTGGAGGTGCACTCAATTGCGGAGAAATCATGAAATTTTGAACGAAGGAGGTTGAAAACAACCATACTGGCAAGCCAATGGTAAATCTCGGAAGGGACAATGTAGCCATATAAGTAGCACCAATATTTCTGAAAGGAGGAAAAGGGCTAGGATACCCATCAAAAGGAATTCCTTGATTAGTGGACTCCAGATTTGTCGCCATATGTTTCAACCTAAGATCAACTAAGGAGGGAGCGTGGAGGATGTTATCTGTGGTCAATTAATTTTTATGACACTAGAACACAACTCTACTTTTTCATTTTTAAAGAGTCGATAAAAAGCAAAAGATGACTTTAGTCGCTTTTGATGTTTAATGAGCCTGAAATGACAATTTCTCAGATGATCCTTTTCTTTTAAATAGTTGAAAAGGAATGAAAATGACTGCTTTGGAGATTCTATACAAGAGGGTTTACCAAAAAATCGTAAAACTGCAATATACACCTTGGTGATAGATGAAAGAGAAATGACCAAGGACTTTACGTACGACAGTCAATCTTCCTGAATGTTGTGTTCGGTGCATTGCGATCGGTAAGGTGGTAGACTCAACTTCCTAGGGATAAAGGATTTCAACCTATTAGGCTCTCCCACCATATACTCGACAGTATAGGGAGCACAAGTCCGTACTAGCACTTATCGAATCAGAGAGGAGGAATCACCCAACCTCAGTGAAAATGATAGCCACTAGGTTTAAAGACGTCGAAACACATCTATAGCCTAGACCTCTAGATGTTTTTCGTTAAGTTCCAATGCGTTATTAGATTAATTGATGTAAATTTTAGGTTGATCTTGCTTAAGATTTTCCTTTGAAGGTTCACCATGAGATGATTTCCGAAATTCCTAAGAATGCAACTAGAATGAGAAGCACTCTTTCCATTTAATTTAACAATGAAAATCCTAGCTACTAGGGATAGAGCAAACAAGTACTTTTTGATCAATCAACAAAGAGCACAAACTAGATGCAATTCATTCACAAACTTTAATACACACAATGCATGTTTTTCTTTTCAAATCCCTTAATGTTATGATGAACAAAAATGAAATATGCACAATTGATCAAAAATCTCTTTTCATAAAAATGAAAATTTGCGACAATTTCTTTTAAATGGAAAGGAATACTGTACGACACTTTCGATTTTAAAGAAATGAAGATTTTTGACACTTTAAATGAAAATACAAATCAAATGAACACATCAATCAATCGATATTTCATGAATGAAGACTTTATGAAAATTCAACTTTCGAAAGAAAAGACGATTTTACAAGACTTTATTTTGACAAAGATCAATCAAGTATATTCTAGCTTTGACTATAGACTAATAAGGACAAAGAAAATATTAAAGAAACATTAATCAATCCAATCAAAGTAGTGCTGGATTAAGGAGACCAAAAGACTGTTTTCAGAAATAAGACATCATTGATTTTCAACAAGCAAGCAATCAAAATAATTTTGGCAAAAACTCAATCCAAAGGTGGGAATTCAACCTAAGATTGATCAGCGCAGGTCACAGAGGCGCAAACTATACTGCAAAGCACTGGCTCTCACTAAAGACTACGCTGATTTCAATGATTTCAAAACTGATCAGTGCAAGCCAAAGAGGGCCAATATGCACTGATTAGCATAGGTCAAAGAGGGACAAACTTCACTGATCAAAATATTCCAAGCTTATTTAGTGCAGGTCAAAGAAGGCGTAACTGCGTTGTAGCGCACTGTCTCTAAAGCTAGCCTGCACTGATTCTTGTGAGGCCACTCAAGAGTCATCTAACCTCAAATTTTGACCAAAATTCAATGAAAAAGGATGAATTACAAAAATTAAAGTATGTTAAGGTCTCTAAGGAGGAGGATAAGCTACTAAAAGGGCTAAGATTTCCCTATTGGAGTCGCCAATTTGTTTTGGGAAAATTTAGTGTTTTACAAACACCTAATCCTCTAGACCTAGTAACTAGTTTAGAAACAACAGAAAAAGTAACTCACTGCTTTTTCTATAATCAACAGATAAGAGAAGGAGGAAAAGAAACCAACCAGTAGATTTTTCTTGCTTCCTCTCTCCTTTGATCGATTCTGCCGCTCCTTTCCGTACTTAACTCGCTTGGAAAGTACTTGCACACAAGCCGAGACAAAAACCCATCAAAGAATACAATAAAGACCTGCTAATTAAACATACCATGGAATCCAAATTACGATATACATCATATAAGAACATGAATGGAAAAAGATTTGAATTCTTTATTGATAAAAGGAAATATTACAACCCATGAATGTTCATGCTTGATTCAGTGTTTTCCTTCCAGTTTCGATCCCTTATCTCCTCATGAAGCAACAATTCAACAACATTACAATACTCTTACTAATCTCATTCAAAAAAAATCGCCTTAGCTCAAGAAATTCCAACCTAGACCAACCTTTGAATGCTTGATCAATTTATAGCTGAATGGAGGAGTTTAAGCCATTAATGGCCCTCATGAATGCTCTACCAAATTTGGGAGGTGGTTTCATGGAGGAAGGGATAATGGATTGAGGTTCATTCATCCTCTTCCTCATCCAAATGCGAGCTCAACCAACTTGTAAACTTCCATAAGTATCCATTGGATGAGGAATCCAATGGATTCATTTAAAAAATTAGTTGAAACCCACTCAGTACAAGTGAAACAAAGGCTAAGTGCATTGCAGCACACCTAGTTAGTGCAGTTCCTGCATTGCAATGCAGCTTGATAGAAGGCTACATGCATTGATCTCCTCAGGGACACTTTTTTGGATGAATGGTGTCATGGAAACTCTTGGGAGGAAAGCATGATGTAGGTTGACCTCATTAGGGAATGAAAACCAATGAATTGGGGATTGATGGACCCTAATAGTACTGATCTAGAAGTCGGGGTTGATGTGCCCAAATTGACCTGTAACAGATATACCCCCTAAGTATGGCTTGTTGTTGTCATGCTCATGGGGAGAAAAGTTACAAGGGACCCTACAAATGGATATGACCTTTGCCACCATGCCAGTGTTTGGTCAGCAAAGAAGATTATATAAGGAAACTTTGATGAAATTCATGGTGAGTAGTCAGGATAAGCCTCACAACTATCCTATTTACTATGTCCACTTAGATTTAGACTCTTTCATACTTTATAATGATGGAGACATCAACACTCAGGTTACCATAGGAGAAACTAATATTTCTAAATTAGATGCAAACCAAACACAAGTAGTAGAACAAAACACTCTTTGTGAACCTCTTTGGAACATGAGCTTTGATGGCTCTTAGAGTAAAGAGGGTTTTGGAGTAGGAGTGTGGGTTGCAAACATAGGAAACAATCATGCTGAAGGTCATCCATACAAGCTCAATTTTTAATTTAAAAACAACATAGCCAAGTATGAAGCTCTTATATGAGGATTTCAATTGTTGAAAAAGTTGGGTGCCAAGAGGATATCCATTCACGGGGATTTTGAGTTAGTCATAAAAAAATTAAAGGAGAGTATTCGACCAAAAACCCTATATTGAAAGCATACATAAATGTTGGTCTTGATTTCCTAGAGACTTATGTGGAATATGACCTTTCTACAATTCCTAGAAATCAAAATATCCTCGCTAATAGTTTGCCTCTTTCAACCAGATCCTGAAAAATGGCTTACCCTAATCTACAATATACAGTGGAAGTGAAACATCAACCAACTGTACCAGATAATATGAAGTATTGGCAAGTGTTTGGCAATGATAAATAAATTGAAAGCTTTCTACATTCTAAGGATGAATACAAAGATGATATTATAGACTTATAGTGTGAATTAGAAAATCAAATAGTTGTACATTCTAATGTATAAAAGTGGTTAGATACCTCAGATGTAAATATACATATAGAGGAAGTTGTAAATAAATTAGAATTGCTTGAGATAGATCTAGAGAAAGAAGACTTTGAAACACTTCAGTTAAAGGATAATGCTTTACCTAGAGGTTTAGTTCCACTAGAAGAATTATTTGATTTCAATGATGTAGCTAAGAAGCCTAAGATTGAGCCCACAGGGGCAGCAATAGAAGAGTGCAACATAGGTAGTGAAAAAGATCCTAAAATTATAAAATTGTCCAAATTACTGCCAACTACTGAAAAACAAAAATACATTTCTTTATTGAAAGAATTCAGTGATCTTTTTTCTTGGAGCTATGAAGATCTAAAAAATTATGATACTGATATTATACAATATAAACTTCCAATTAAAGAGGATTGAAACCATTTAAACAAAAATTTTGAAGAATAAATCCAGTACCGATGACAAATCACTTATGACAACATCAAGAGAACATACTTAGTTACTGCTCTACAAGATCGTACGTTGACATGGTATATTAAGTATTGTGCTGATCACCCTCTAGCAACACTAGTAGAGACTAAGGATGGTTTGAACAAGGAGTTTAGTAAGCCTAAATCTGACTCGCAGTCAGTAGTTTGATTTAAGGAAATCATAATGAGGGCTGGTTAGATGCCTTTGGAGTTAGATCAAATGTTTAAATGTGTAATCCACTAAGCTAAAATGCAACTTACAAATGGTCAGCACCATGAATGGTTTATAGCCTCGCTTCTTCCCCACCTCAGGATTGTTTTTTCACAACAAAAGATAGGAACTCAGGTAGAAACCCTCGAAATTGCGACGAGATTGCATGAGACACCTATTCTAGACACGACTTTGGGAGTTCAACAAATTCACTCGCAGTTGCAGAAAATATGTGAAATCCGATTATGCATATATTTTAGAAACCTTAATAAATTTTCCCTCAAGGAAAACATCCCTTTACCCAAAATGGATCACATCTTACAAAAGGTAGTTGGATCTTCTAGGATTTCTTTATTAGACGGTTTCTCAGGCTATAATCAGGTTTTAGCTCACCTTGATGATCAAGAGAAAACAACTTTTACTACTCCATGGGGTACCTTCATGTATGTGAAGATGCCTTTTGGGTTAATGAATGTTGGAGCCACATTTCAAAGAGCAATGGAAATTTCCTTTGCTGATGAAGTTGGTTGGTTTATTGTGATGTCTCTAGATGAAATTACTATTTATTCGAAGAGTGATGAAGAACATTTGCTACATCTGAGAAGAGTATTTGAGAAATGCAGAAGGTTTGAAATCTCACTAAATCCTAAGAAAACAATTTTTTGCCTTGAAGAGGGAAAAATTCTAGGTCATATAATCTCTAGGGAAGGTATTAGAATTGTTCCAAAGAGGATTGAAGCCATTTTGAAAATCAACCATCCTAGAAACATTAAGGAACTTCAATCATTTATTGGTAGGCTAAAATTCCTAAGGAGATTCATCCCCAACCTTGCAGAACTCCTCAAAACATAACAAATATGTTGAAAAGAGATTCATAAATAAGATGGAACATTGAGGCTAGGAAGTCATTTGATCAAGTTAAACAAGCCTTGACAAATGCACCAGTCCTAATCAATCTAGATTTCACAAAGGATTTTATATTTTCATTTACATTTGAACACATTGTTGCAGCTCTTCTTTTACAAAAAAAATTGATGGATTTGAACAACCCATTACTTCCTTTAGCAAGGCTTTAAGGGATGCTACATTGAAATATAACATAATGGAAAATAAGCCTTTTGAATTAATAAAAGGAATCAAATATTTCAGCATGTATATCCTCCATTCTAACATAATTTCTTATGTACCAAATGCTATTGTCAAGGATATTTTAACCCAATATGGACTAGATGGTAGAAGAGTGTTGGGATGGGGTCCCCTGGGTCAGGTTTGGGGTTAAAAACCCAAGTTTTGATATAAATTTTGGTAAAAAGATGTAAAGTCTCCATAATTTGTGGATGCGAAGAACGTAGATAGTTATAAGTCAAAAGGGGTTTTAGCCCCTTGGTTATGTAAAGTCGAGTCAGTTTTGAGGTCCACCCATGGTCTGCAGACCAAGGGATTGTATGTAAAAATATGTAGATGGGTGTGTCTTAAGAGATTCTAAGGTATGCTTATGTCTACGTCTGAGAGAGAAATAGAAAGAAAGAAATGGGTAGATAGATGGGAAAAGGCTTTTTAACTGAGTGCGCAAAGGCCTAGAGTAGAGTCCGCAACTGAGTACGTGGGCCCCTACAACTAAGTGCATGTGAAAATTTTGAGTCTTTAACCTCATATTAAAGATAAATAAAGAAGATTGTTGAAGAGATTCATGTGTTTATCTGTTTACTTCTGTTATTTATGTTTGCGATATATGTCGTGATGGAATAATGCCTTTATGAAATAATGATGTATTAATGCATGGATCTTTTGGATAAGTATTATTATCTATACGCAATGCATCTTAAGTACTTACGCAGAGATTATAATACATTATGTTATGTTTATTGAATACTTAAGTAGATCTGTGCGAACTCAGATATAGGGTTGTTTTATGGTGCCCGTAACTGGTTGATTCATCTATTAAGGGTCCACAAAGACCTGTCGTAGACCTCCATGAAGGTCCGGAGGCCGTTTAAAGGAAGTTGTAGTACTGAGCCCTAGAATACATCACAATATTCTATGGATGCGGAAACATGGTTCCATCATCCCCCCATACTGCTTCGGGTGAGGCTTCAACCTGCACTACGCAGGTTGATTCTGAAAGGGCCAGTAGTGTAGGGTTTTGTTTGGCGCAATTAACTCTGAACCTGGGTCAAGATCCACGAAGCCAACAAATGGTTCTGTTGCTAGGACTGGAATCTGCATAAGGAGATGTGTGATGTCGCATCACTAGAATCCGACCAAGAAGGAAATTGAGAAGTGGTTGTATAGGAAGATTCACGAATTTGTAGAGCAAGAAAATAGAAATCTGTGCCTGAAAAAAGGGTAGTGGTTGGACAAATATTTGTACACAGAAATACACAAAATTTTCTTCTATACCTTCCTGATCGAACTATATGAGTGGATATATAAGTTGGCAAATGGCCATGGAAGGTGGAGGCTTGATGGTCCAATAGTGTGGACACCAAATCTAGTGAAAAGGTTGGAATCCTCTGAAGATAAGATCGTGTGCGATGTTAACCACTAGCTCGATTGAATTATAGGAGGATTTGTTATAGAGTTTGTAGTTGATACCTCAATTAGCTACAATGAAGAAGAGTGATGCTCCTTCAAGGGACTGCGAGGTAAGTATCTGAGATTTTTGAATACCTGGATTAAGATGATCTTGTGTGAGAAAGGGGTTATGTCGTTGCCTTGATGTTCAGATCTATGCGAAGTGAATGAATCTTTAGGAACTAAGAGAAAGCGTGCCCTAAATATAGCCCGTTGATTGGACCTCCTTCGAGGGAACGACACAAGCCTCACCGCACAATGTGGTCCAATTGATAAGATAGGGTTTTCTGCAGATACAACATCCATCCACTCCACATATATCCTCACCTACACAACATACACATTCACCCACACTACCGCCACCACCACTGTCGTTCAACATGTCGAACTTAATAAAGCTGCCAATTTTCAAGGGTATAGGAAGTGAAGATACGAATCAATTCTAGTTTGTTGCAAATGTTATGTGGGCCACATAGAAGATCACTTATGAAAACATAAAGAAAGCACAATTAGTTACTACTCTACAAGATCACATGCTAACTTGGTATATTAAGTATTGTGATGATCACCCTCTAGCAACACGAGTAGAGACTAAGGATGCTTTGAACAAGGAGTTTAGTAAGCCTAATTTTGACTCACAGTCAATAGTTTGATTTAAGGAAATCACAATGAGGGTTAGTGAGATGCCTTGAGAGTTAGATCAAAGGCTGAAATGTGTAATCCGCGAAGCTAATATGCAGCTCACAGATGGTCAGCACTGCAAATGGTTTATAGCCTCGCTTCTGCCCCACCTTAGGATTTCTTTTTCATAGTAGAAGATAGAAACTCATGCAGAAGCCCTCGAAATAACGATGAGATTGCATGAGACGCCTATTCAGGATGCGACTTTGGGAGTTCAACAAATTCACTCACAGTTGTAGAACCTCTACTTCGAATTATAGAGCTTGAAGAAAAAGAAGGAAGCTAGGCCAAAGGTGCGCGAGGAAGTGTGGTACCTCAAGTGTAAGAGTCAAGGGCATGATAAAGACTATTGCCTTGTCTTCCCAAATTATATTATGGGGGGGACCAATCCCCTAAGGCAGGAAGCTACAGGAGGACCGAGTGTGGGGCCTGTACTATGGTGTGCTATTTGTCAGGTGGATAGAAAACATGTAATGGATAATTATCATTTGCTGCAAAAGTTTATTCAGACACCACAACAGTTGTTTTTTGATTTCTGAAAATCAGTGGGGCATGATGAGCACCACTATCGTAGATATGAATTCATGATGGATGATGAGCGCCAGTATTGCAGCAAGAATGTTGCAACTCCTGGGCTACCAAGTTTACTTCGTCAACCCGGGGTTTGTACAAACTTTGAGGTGACAATGTTGTATACACAATTAAAAGTGATGGTTCTGCCTTTTTTCACGGTTCAGCTGGCGAGAGACCACTGGGGTTTTCAAGCTAAACTTCTATGGAGTCAGAAGAAGCTTGGTTCTTTATGGAAGAAAGGGAAATCTGCTCTAAGGGAGAGCTACTCTACTGCAATAATGGAAAAGACTGAAATTCAATGCTAAATCATGTCGATTCCTAATTAACTGCCAAGAAAGTATGCTTTACAATGATGCTAAATTAACATGAACCAAATGCTACTATCTAAGAATGGAAGTAAGAAGCATAAAAAATCACTAAAGGGATTGAAATAAATCTATTTTTGTCTTTTTATCTTTTCAAGCAAAATCAAGTATGCAAATTACTTTCTTCTGGTGATGTGGTAGGTGAACTAAGGATGTTGGAGGATGGTTGGAAGGGTTAGAAGATGGTTGGATGGTGTGTGAGACCCTTGGGAGGCTTTTGGTTACTTCCTAGAGGTTTTCCCTCAATTCGGCCTCAAAACAGGCCAATTTAGGAAAACATATAGGATGTATTAGAAACCTACAGGATTCCCTGTAAGCCTGCAGGGTACAACCAAGAGCAAAATGGAGGGTGTTGGAGGTGATGGAAGACTTAGGGAAGGTGGTAGATGGGTGGAATTAAGTGAGGAAATTTCTAGGATCACTCAGAAGTCAACAACAAAGATAGGGAATTGTTGGATTCACTCAATGTGATTGGAAGAAGTTCTATGTAAAATGATGAAAACTAGTGAAGGCAATGGTGAAAACAAGGAATGACTATGGTGGATGAAGTGGAACATCATTACTGGCTATGAAGTCTTTGTCTACTCCTGAAGCACCTTCTTTGTATAAAACATGTATAGTTCCCAAAACACTATGTAAACAATAAGCATTCCCATAAGCTAGAAAAGCAGAATTAATGAACTAACTACCTACATTATGCATGAGGAAAGTTGCTGAAAGGAATGAAAGAATGGATGGGATATACTACAGGAGTGAAGAAATAAGAGATGGCAATGAAATCCTTCTTTGCAAAACTGAGCAAATGCTAACTTAAATACAGTAAACTCTAAAGCTTATTTAATAAGTAGAAATCTGTGTTTTTGGGGCTGCATAAAGGTCCCTTCCTCAAATCATGATCCCAAAGGGAGGAAATGAGGCCAAGACACCCATTGAAAACCTTTTGGTATTCCTTTTATGCCTTCTAAACTGCTACTGAGTTAAGGTACAAATGGAAGCAAACTAATAAACAACCAATCCAATCTACACTACTTGCAATGAAAACACATCTAAAGGCAAATTCACAATGAAGCTATTAGACTAATCTAAACATACAGATACAAGAAATAGGAGCCTTGGATGCTAGGGTTGGGCCCTAAACCAAGAGCTTCAGCCCCATGATTTAACTCAGTGTTGGCTCAAAACAAAACTCATTCTTATTACCAAAACAAAAAATTACATCAATAAAACTTTCACAAGTTTGGAGCTCGAAAATAGCTTAGAGTTTTACAACAAAAATTTGAATCCTAATGCTATGCCTCTCTACTTATAAAACTAAAGTCCCCAATGACCTCCTTAAAATTAGGGAGGCTCGGCTCCCAAACTTGAGATAAAATAGTTCTTTGTCTCTCACTTGCTCGACTGCCTTCTAATCCACATGGCTTGGCTACTTACACTCTGAGATGATGAGATGGATGGAGGAAAGGAGAAGTAAATGAGGGGGATTTACCTTCTACAATCCCTCTCCCTTGTCCCATTTGAGTTTTAACGTTAGTATTTGCCAAAATTCCTTGATTTTCTCCTTCAATCCCGCATTCAATGCATATTAGTCCACTAGGCATAATGTCCAACTCTAACTCATCTCATAAACAAAATATAATAAAAAACATGTAAAAGGTTGTGAGAAAAGTTGGTTTGACTAAGCTAGGAGGTGAATTAAGGCCCATATAATTACCCAATGATGAGGATCATCAATGGAAAGGACTCATACCTACTGAATGTGAGTAAAAATTCAGCCTCCAGATCAGGGCGCATGAGGAGCACGTGGAGGTTATCAAGGAAGCAGATAGGGCTGAGGAGGAGGAGGACCTAGTAGAGGTCACAGTCAGGTTATTTTTTATAATTGTGGGACACCAAGACACTACACAAGGAAGTGTCAAAATTAGACATGCCCATCCTATCGATACTGCACCCAATTTGACCACACTATAGAAGAATTCCCCGTACTGATAGCTAATATGCTAGAGAAGAAGGCACGGCCTTAGCAACCTATGCATAACTTACAATGATGAGAGCCAAGCCCCATGAGGAAGATCTGAATGTGAATATCGTGTTGAGAAGTAGAATAACAACTAGGGATGATAAGGGAAAACAACCTGAAGAGAATGGATGGATCTGCAAGGCCCCAAAAAAGGAATTTTGGTTCGATATGGAGTGTGTGAACAAAACATTTGTGGAGGCTAAGAAAATCTTTGCTGAGGAATCTACCTCAGGAAGCTAGAGCAAAGTACCAGAAGAAAGCGTGCCTACAGAGGTTGACTCCCCTGTACTCAGCACGTTCTTGGAAACCTGCATGAAATTTCTACGTGATATCAAGGTCGTGAAAGGCCAATAAGAATTGATAAACAAGCGTGTTGGTAAAGAAAATGATCCTAATGCACACCACATAGTAAGAAAATTTGGAAAACATAAGGCAAGAACAGGGCATGAGGTGAGGCTCGCCGCACAAATAGGAGATTATGAGATGGACCAGGTTATTCTAGATTTGGGGTATGATGCGAACGTTTTTCTTAAACAAACATGGGAGAGAATGGGGAGGCATGCACTGTAGTGGTCTTCGATCCAACTAAGGATGTCGAACCAATAGAAGATCATCCCTATGGGATGACTACATGGAGTCACTATAGATATAGAAGGTGCGAGCACATTAGCTGATTCTAAAGTAACAGAGAATGTTGAAGACAAAAATTTGTACCCCGCGCTCCTTGGAATTGGCTGGACCCTTGATATGAATGGATTCATCAATTAAAAGAAGACGATGATGTCATTTGAGAAGAAATCACTTCGGGTTGTAGTACCATTGGACCCTGTAGAAGGACCGTGCTATAATGAACCAGTCCATGACTATGAATAAAGTAATGATGACTTGGATCAGATTTACAAAATAACTAAACGAGATAGAGACTGGATTAATCCAACAGATGATGGATGGATTGCAAGGGATGGGGAAAGTTCTTGTACCTCATATTTAAATGAAGAATTGGAGAATTGGTAGAATAGGATGCATGAAGTATCTACGTTGCGTTGCAACATGATGACTAAATCACTACGTTGTGTGTCATCGGAGGTAAGAAATTTACCCTACTATGATGGTTTAACTAACGTGGATAAGTTTTTAAATGTGCTTGAATGAGAGGCCCCTGAGGATCACCGCTTCCAAGCATTAGATCTGGCACTGCGCGCTACTTCCACACGATGGTGGGGTATGCATAAAGATAGCTTTAATGAATGGAGAGATTACAGGAGGATGATGAGGTTGCAATTTGGTCATCCAAAGATTCGTCTGACTGAGAAATATGATGAGAGAAATGATCCATGCGATCATTTAGCGAAATGGACTAAATTTTATGGAACAAAGCCACAGTCAAAGCGGGTGCACTTATTATGTCATACTTTGGATACAATTCCTATGAACTGGTATCTAGAAACAGAGCTTCACCATGGCATTGCAGAGTGGGATATATTAAGGGAATGATTCTTAATGACCTTCAATTCTAAAAATGGGTTTGAATGCATTGACGAATCTTTGTAGGAGATTAAGGCAAGAGAGAAAGATTTGGACGAAAAAATGAAAAAGGAGTTTGCACTTGTGAAAAAGACGTGCGGACTTTCAATCATGTCTATCAATGATCCCGTGGTGAAAATTGCCACACAAATCCTAGTAGGAAAGGTAATGAGGAAGTGTCATGCGGATGAAGTTCCGATGCCTGTGGTATCATTAGCTACACAATGCGCAAAGGGTATGCAGTTTAACTGGTCAAGGTACCTATGCAGCGAATTCCTCACAAATTTCTGTGAGGTACAAGATGAGACCAAACCATTTCATTATGTGTGGTTGATGCTCTCCATCGTGTTGGTCGCATGGGAGCTGCCAGAGGAAAGCTAGTTTCCACCATTGAACGAAGGGGTGTCGAACGCTATGTAGTTTACCTCCTTATGGGCCACAAAGGACCTCGCGCGGGTCACCGAAACAAATATATTTTGGGTGTTAATGGAATACGGCCTCTGCATGGACATTAACCAGTGCCCAAGATTGTCCCTGGCCTTGTACAAGTAGTTTTTAGCATATTCCACATTCAAAGCTAATTTCCATCGCATCTACATTCAGGTGCGCAAGGACCCACAGTATAAATGGTACGATTTACCATACTTGGTCACAGATCAAGCGTTGGCCAACAGAGTGGCGCGCCCCATCATATTTAGATGTCGAAAACAATAAGGGCATAGGCAGCTCAATTGAAAAGAAAAGGAAATATGTAGCAAAGCAGGCTACACAGAAGTTGGTCGCATAGCAGAAGAAGGAAGTTACAGAGAAGGATTAGATGGAGAAGGAGTGTGCTGCTAAGGAGCAGGCTTAGTAAGAGCAGTGCAAATCACAAAGAATTGGTAAATCCCCTTTGCCCACAACAAAGGAGGAAGAATAGTCTGAATAGGGCCGCGGAGGAGATGAGGGGAAAAGTACCCCATCTTGGCTAAGGAAGCACAGACAGGAGCAGCGGGAAGGTCCCCGCAAGAAGCAAAAGTTGGAAAAAATGCAAGTTGTCACATGATCTTGATGAAGGGTGATCTCCATGAGATCGATGAAAAAGTCCTGAATACTACAACTGCACTGCCACAACAATTCAAGCAACAATACATGCATACACTGGGGAGCTTCCAGAAGGATTTGCATGAGCTGCAGATCCAAAATAGCAAGATACAGGTGGGCACAGGTCAAGCGAGCGTAGCACAAGTAAGCCTGGCACGGGGGACGAGTTAGGCTGCAGAATTGGTTAGGACATTAGAGCTTCACACAGTTACTCTACCAGAAGGGTCCATATGTGTAGATTCATTCGACGACAAAATCATCTTAATTACTCTTAAGAACATAGGGCTTAACATTACAGTGCTCCCCAATGAGCTTTTTCATGCATTGCAGGTAGGGGTTATGGAGGAATTAAGAGCTTGGGAGCAGCGCACTCTCAATTTGATAAGCGAATACAGGGTGAACAAAGAAAAGATGTTCATCGAGAAAACATAGCCATTAAAGGAAAAATAAACAATGCAGGAAGAGAGTTCCATGTTGGAGGTCGCGGTAGTAGAGGTGTGCAGAACAGTGCCAGAGTTGTACATCCCAAAGGATGCACAAGTGGAAGCCAAGATCCAGAAACTAGTTGCAGGCATGCGTGAGGTGAAGGCAGAATTTGGGTGAGTTAAATTCACACTCAACTTGAAGATCATGGAGATAAATCTCAAATTATAGCCTACAACTTTTCTCAAGGTCAGGGAGTAGCATGGAGCTGCCATCAAGGAATGGATGGCCAGTTTAGATGCCACAATCACTGACTACACATCCTTGTTTGAACAGGAAATGGAGTTGGTCATGACTTTGCAAGAAGACCCAAACCTGGAGATATTGAATATAGAGATTCATGAGCTCCAGACGAAGTACGAAGAGGTCAAGGCGTGTTGGCTTTGTGCATGTTTTTCGCACATGGTTTTGGACGCGATGGTTTTCGGTCCATGGTATTGGATGCTTTGGCATGTATAAATATGTATTGTAACATTGAAAGCAACATAATGAAAAATCAAGCTGGTAGTCTCAGTTTTGGGATCTAGGGGAAAACCTTTGTGTATATGTGTTTTATGTGTTATGCTCTCGCATTGTTTATTTTTTGTGTTTTAGAATTTGTATGCAGGTAGTTTCTGTACGGGGTTAAAACCTACATTTGGTATCAGAGCTATTTTGGCTTCAAGGGGATGCCTTCGTTGCTGAGGGGTTTCGCTCGGGCCTATGGTAGACCCCATTCAGTGGGAGATTTGCGGGATCGATTCTAGTGGTGAAAGAATATGGCGAGCAGTGGAAAGATAGAGATCAAGAAATTTAATGTTCAGAGTTTTGAGTTGTGGAAACTCAAGACGGAGGATCTGTTGGTGGATAAAGATCATTGGATCATGGTAGATCCAGGTACTAAACCAACGGGAGTGTCTGATGAAGAATGGAAGAAGTTAGATCGGAAGGCAAAGAGCACAATACGATTATGTGTCTCAAATTCAATATTGTTGAATGTATCAAGGGAAGCTATGGTGAAGGCTTTGTGGGACAAGTTAGGGACTTTGTACCAATTTAAGTCTCTAGTGAATAAACGGTTCCTACGGAAAAATCTGTATAACCTGAGGATGAAAGATGGAGACTCGGTGACAAAGCATCTGAATGCATTTAATACTGTGGTAAGTCAGTTATCGTCTATTGATATCAAAATTTCAGATGAAGATAAGTGCATCAGTTTGTTGTGTTTGTTTGGTCAATTTAGTGTATTCTAAATTGCTATTTAAAATGTCAATCCGGGATTCGTAAACTGACGAAGTGAAGTGTACTATATGTACTAGATAACCATTTCCTTAGTCTTTTGTCTTTTTTGAGTTTTCTAGTTTGTTTTTGGATTTATCTTTTCCTAATGTGTGATGGCGAAAATGAAAGTTAAGTGTGGATGGTGATGGTGATTTCTACAGTGATTTCCCCAAACTTAAAAGTGATCAAAGAGAAAGCTTTAAAACAACTGCAATGAAATCAATTCTTAAGAGTGAACTAATGACAATGGCCCAGTATCCTTGTTGCTGAATGAAAAGAAAGTAAAAATTGAACTTAAAGCAACTCAAACTAAAAATAAAGCAGCTAATTCACACTACTTCAACTCTTCAGATCCTTTACCCTTCAGCTCAATCTACCTTGTGGGAAGCAATCATGAATAAGTCTAAGCAATATGACATCTAAATGGCAAGAAATTAAATTGCATAAAGGAAACTAATCACACTACTTCAACTCTTCTGATCCTTTACCCTTCAGCTCAATCTACCTTATGGGAAGCAATCATGAATAAGTCTAAGCAATATGATAACTAAGTGGCAAGAAATTAAATTGCATAAAGGAAACTAATCACATTACTTCAACTCTTCAGATCCTTTACCCTTCAGCTCAATCTACCTTGTGGGAAGCAATCATGAACAAGTTTAAGCAATATGATAACTAAATCACACTACAATAAGTAATATTCTGATTCCTTACTAATAGAGTCACTTGACTATAGAAAGAAACCATAAACAAATGAGTAGTATGATGTCTAAGTAGCAGAAAAAGAAATAAGCAAATCAAAACTTGAAAAAGGACAGTGCTGGAATTAAACTTCAGAAAATGGAAATTAGCAGGAAGGACAAGATGATATCATATGTCAATAGCTATCAAAAAAGATGAAAATTTGCCCAGGTTGCCTAAGAAAACCTACAGAAAAATGTTGATCAGCTGACAGCTATAAGAAAACAAAAGTGAAAATATAAACAGCAGTGAGTTAAAAACATCAAAACAACATGTTATATACAATCTAGTAATTATAAAAACATAAACATAATAAAATCAAATGACAACTATATAGGGCTTTAGTGCGCAGGGGCTCTCTGCCACCTCAGCCAGTCAACGAACAGTCACAAGAACGAGCTCAAGAAAGTAGTCTTCTCATGTATTAAAGCAGTAACAACATATAAAACAGAGTATAGTGGGGTGATAATAGAAAACAGTTCAAAAATTACATTCCAAAAAAGCCTCTTTACAACGTTCATCAATGCGTTATTTATAATGAAAAAGTGCTGAACTGATTGACTGAATCCTATGTTATTAATTGCATTGCCAAAGACACGTAGATATCCTCAGCCGAGATCTAGCGTAATTGTCATCATGCCTATTAAATCTTTGGAGTGGTAGCTGTTGGATTCAGGTTACGAGGATGATCTCCAGGTGTGCCGATGTCTCCGTGGGCTGAGGACTGGGCCACGTAATGTTGGGTCCCTATAATACTAGTGATTACCCCATTACTATTGTAGTTATACCCCTTATTTATATTGTTGTGCCCCTATTACCCCCATATTGTTATTTTTGTGCCCCTTAGAATCCCTCTATTGTTATTTTTGTGGCTTTATATTATTATTGTTAGGTCCGCTGGATTATATTGTGACTCCTTAGACTCCTATATATAGAAAGGAGGTTTTGTCATTTGTATCATCCAAGAATTGTTCATTTATGTAATGTAAAGGAGGTTTCCCCCTCGAAGAGGCTGAATTCTAAGGCGTTGATCTTTCTTTTCTATCTTTTCTTGAGCTGGTTTCATAACATTTGGTATCAGAGCTTTGGATTCTAGGGTTTCGCTGCTCCAAACAGGTCATCGTGAAATTTTCACTATAACTTTTTTTCTGTGATGTTTCAGAAGTCGCAAAAAAAACCCATTTGAGAAGACATCGCGCTGAACATTGGGTCCAAATTTCAGAGCCGTTTGCACGATATTTTCGGAGATATGATCTGAGGAAGTTGGTCTTTTTGCAGACTCCTGAATTACATTCAAAACAGGTGACCTGGGGAAAATCGTCATAACTTTCTTTCTGAGCATCGGATTGAAATTTCGTAAGAAGGTAAAGAAAGAGGACGGACTGTAGTTTTAATGTATATATTTTTTAGAGTCAAATTTGGGAACAGTGACACGTGATACTTCATACAAGTTCGCTCTACTGAACTAGTCTATAATCAGGTCACTGCGGGAGATTGTGCATAACTCTTTCTTGGAGAATCCAATTTGGATTAGACTAGTGACATTGGAAAGAGGACATAGAAGGCTACTACAGGTCACAGTTTCAGAACTGGATGATTCGAAATTACAGAGATACATCAGATTCAATATCAGGCTTCTACAAAGTAAAAAAAAGGTGTGTAGTTTTTTTTTAATTTTTGCATAAGCTTGGTTTGAAGGAATTCAAAGGGCATAGTAAAGCATTATTATCGGTAACTGATGCCCCGAGGAAAGAAAATGCAAGCACCTAGTAGGGAACCTGAAAGCTCTAGCATGACTCATGAAGAAGAGGAAGAAATGCTACATGATATATCAAAATTACAAGAACAAGTGCAACAAATGTCACGCTCACAAAAGCTAACAGATGCTAAGATAAATGGCGTGGAATCTAAGATAAAGGGCATGGAAGCTAAGATGGATGATTTGAAGACATATTTGAGGATAGATTGAAGACAGACATGGCAGATTTGAAGACAGATTTGACAAATTTTCTACAAGAAATACTTACTAATGGTGAAAAGGTTGTAAAGGAAACTCATGATGTGAACAAAAGAAATGTTAATCATGATTCCATAGACTCTAATGTTGGATCGAAGACCCACCATGTTCCAAAAATCGATATGAGGAAGTTTGATGGCAAGGATCCCGCCACATGGATATTACAGATGGAGCAGTTCTTCGATCTCAATAATGTGCAAAACACACAAAAGGTACGTATGGCAACTTTATATTTGGAACCAAATCAGTTTGTATGGTATCAATGGCTTTGCTCTCGTAAACAATTTATCACTTGGGCAATTTTTACGGAAGAATTGATAACACATTATGAGGATACAAAAAGCAACACTTTTTTTAGCCAATTGATAAGTCTCAAACAAAAGGGTTCAATAATGGAGCACATTGAGGAGTTCCAAAAATTGAACATAAGGGTAAAAGATATTCCAGAGGAGCATAGGATTGATGTGTTCATAGGGTCTTTAAAGGATAATATCCAACATGATGTGTGCCTTTGGGAACCTGATTCATTAGAGAAGGCATTCAGGTTAGCAAGAAAAATGGAAAGCAAAATTATGGCAACTAGGAAGCATACCATTCACAACTATAAAGACGGAAGTGTTGTTGCCCATAGTCTTCCACAACCTACAAGGTTGACACCACAACAATTGGAAGAAAAAAGAGCAAAAGGGCTTTGTTACAATTGTGATAGAAAATACACAAAAGGTCATAAGTGTGCTGAGAAAAAATTATTCTACATAGATTGTGAAGAGGAAGAAGAAAAGGAGCAAGAAAGGTCAAAAGAAGAGGGTATATTCGAGGAACAAAGCCTAGATGAAGAACAAATAAATCCGACCATATCTTGTAATGCATTGGCGGGAATTACCACTCCTCAAACCATCAAGATAGAAGGACAAATCAAGAAGAAAAAGGTAATAGTGTTGATTGATTCAGGAAGCACCCACAATTTTATTCATTGTAGGGTAGCAAAAGAATTGAATTGCTTCCTATATCCAGCACCAGAGTGTCAAGTGATGATTGCAAATGGAGGAACAATAATTTTTTCTAGAAAGTGCCATAATATCAAGCTATCCATGGGAGAATATGTATTGACTAGCCCAATGCTTTCCATTCCAATGGGAGGTGCTGATGTTGTACTAGGAGTCCAATGGCTACAATCCTTGGGTACAATAGCTTTTAATTTTCAAGAACTTTTCATGAAATTTTCTGTGGAAGGAAAGGAAGTTGAATTAAGGGGTATTGCAAGGAAACCAGGAAAGATAATCAGCTCTAATGGCATGACAAAGCTTCTAAAAAAGGATCAAAGAGGTGTAATTGCACAATTATGTTCGCTAGATGTTTCCACATTGGAATCATCTATTTCTCCAGATCTCCAAAAAGTCCTGGACAATCATTCCAAGGTATTTGAGACTCCCAAAGGTCTCCCACCTATGCGTGATCATGATCATGCTATTCATATGATTCCAGGAAGTGTTCCTCCAAACATCAGGCCGTACAGATATCCATATGTCCAAAAAAGTGAAATTGAACGTATGGTTGCAGAAATGCTAGAGGCTGGTATAATTCAACCAAGTCAAAATTTTTTCTCAGCTCTAGTAGTATTGGTGCACAAGAAGGATGGATCATGGCGCATGTGTCCAGATTATAGGGAGCTCAACAAGCTCACTATTAAAGATAAGTTCCCCATTCCTGTCATTGATGAATTACTGGATGAATTGCATGGATCAATTTACTTCACCAAGTTGGATCTTCGTTCGGGATATCATCAAATCAGAATGAAGATTGAAGACATTCTGAAAACGACATTTAGAACTCATGAGGGTCATTATGAATTTTTGGTCATGCCTTTTGGCCTTACCAATGCACCTTCAACATTTCAAGGTTTGATGAATTCAATTTTCAAACCATTCCTTAGAAAATTTGTGTTGTTATTTTTTGATGATATACTAATCTACAGCAAGTCTTGGAAGGATCATGTTGAACATGTTGACAAGGTGCTACAACTATTGGAGGAGAAACAATTATATGCAAAAAGATCCAAATGTTTCTTTGGAGTCCAGGAGGTGGAATATTTGGGTCATATTGTATCTCATGAAGGAGTTAAGGTAGACCCTAGCAAAATTAAAGCCATTAAGGAATGGAAAATCCCCACATCCATAAAGCATCTGCGAGGATTTCTTGAGTTGACAGGGTATTATCGCAAGTTCGTTAAGAATTATGGGAGAATAGCAGCACCTCTAACAACATTATTGAAGAAAGATTCATTTTCATGGACTCCGGAAGCAACAAAGGCCTTTAAACATCTTAAAGAGGCAATGTGCCAAGCATCGGTCTTAGCTACACCGGACTTCACAAAAACCTTTATTGTGGAATGTGATGCTTCAGGAAATGGAATTGGTGCTGTTCTAATGCAAGATGAAAGACCCATTGCTTTTGAAAGTCGTCCAATCAAGGGAAAGTTTTTAAGCAAAGCTATTTATGAGAAGGAAATGTTGGCAATACTCCATGCACTTAAGAAATGGCGACCCTACCTAATGGGAAGACACTTCAAGGTAAAAACGGATCATGATAGCCTTAAATACTTTTTAGAACAAAGATTATCCTCTGAAGAGCAACAAAAGTGGGTCACAAAGATGTTGGGTTATGACTTTGAAATCATCTACAAAAAAGGGAAGCAAAATGTGGTGGTAGATGCACTCTCAAGAAAGGATGAGGATATGGAAGCATTGTTGTGTGCCATTTCTATTATCCAACCAGATTGGATAAACGAAGCAAAGGAGGAATGGAAGAATGACGAAGAAGTGTGGGCACTTATTCGAAAGCTACAACAAGATTCCAGTACTTCTGATACATTTAGCTGGCAAAATGATTCGCTATGGTACAAAGATCGCTTATACCTCTGTAAGAATTCCCAGCTAAAACAAAAGATTCTTATGGAATTGCACACTTCTCCCTTAGGAGGGCACTCAGGATTTTTAAAAACTTACCACAGGGTTAAGAAGGAATTTTTTTGGGATGTCCTTAAATCAGATATTCAAAATTTTGTGGCGGAATGTTTGGTTTGCCAACAAAATAAAGTTGAAACAATTAAGACACCGGGTCTATTACAACCTTTATCCATTCCAAGCCAACGTTGGGAGGAGTTTTCAATGGATTTTGTCACAGGTTTACCCAAGTCTGAGGGAAAGAGTGTCATCATGGTGGTAGTTGAGAGACTTACCAACTATGCACACTTTTGTGCATTATCACATCCATTTAAAGCCAGTACAGTTTCTACTGCATTTATGGAAACAGTTCAAAAGCTACATGGAAATCCAAAGATTATTGTAAGTGACAGAGATCCCATTTTCACTGGAAATTTTTGGACGGAATTATTTTCTTGTCTTGGTACTCAGTTAGCTCATAGCTCATCTTATCATCCTCAATCTGATGGGCAAACTGAGATAGTAAACAAATGTTTGGAAGGATATCTTCGTTGCTTTGTATCTGATAAACAAACACAATGGGTCAAATGGTTGCCTCTGGCGGAATGGTGGTATAACACTTCCTTCCATACAGCAACAAAAATGACCCCATTTATGGCACTTTATGGGTACCAACCACCATCAATCACATCATATTTAAGAGAAAATTCTAAGGTTCAGGCAGTGGAACATCACATCGAACATCAACAACAAGTCCTCCAACTCTTAAAGGATAACCTCGTGTTGGCACAAAATAGAATGAAACAACAAGCAGATCAACATCGCAGTGAAAGAAGTTTTGATGTAGGTGATTGGGTATTCCTGCGGCTACAACCATATAAGCAAATATCCCTAAAGAAAGCTAAGAAGGATAATAAATTATCACCAAAGTATTATGGTCCATACAAGGTGTTGGAAAAGATTGGTACTATGGCATACAAATTGGAGCTTCCTGCAGCTTCTCGATTGCACCCAGTTTTCCATGTTTCATGTTTAAAGAAGTTTATAGGCGACAAGCTCCCAGTTCAAACAATATTGCCAGAACTTGACGAGGAAGGAAAAATTATATTGGAACCGGAAGCAGTCACAGAAACAAGATCTCGATAGCTACGAAATCGATCAATTTCAGAGTATCTTATCAAGTGGAAGAACTTATCCGCTGAAGATTCCACATGGGAGGATGAGAATTTTATGCAGAAGTATCCAGAACTGCTCAAGCATTCAGGACAACACTTTTTTGAAGGAGAGGGGCATGTTGGGTCCCTATAATACTAGTGATTACCCCATTACTATTGTAGTTATACCCCTTATTTATATTGTTGTGCCCCTATTACCCCCATATTGTCATTTTTGTGCCCCTTAGAATCCCTCTATTGTTATTTTTGTGGCTTTATATTATTATTGTTAGGTCGGCTGGATTATATTGTGACTCCTTAGACTCCTATATATAGAAAGGAGGTTTTGTCATTTGTATCATCCAAGAATTGTTCATTTATGTAATGTAAAGGAGGTTGCCCCCTCGAAGAGGCTGAATTCTAAGGCATTGATCTTTCTTTTCTATCTTTTCTTGAGCTGGTTTCATAACACGTAAACTCTCACGTGCTCCAAACAGAGATGTGCCATCGCTAAATACCTTGGTTGGCTTAGCCTTTGACCCTCATTGACCGTCACCTTCTATGGATGATTTGGCAGATTTGAAGGGACACGTTCCATGTACCCGTCACCTGTAGCTTGCCCATGTGGCTCGTTTCTTCATAGGACACCTGTAGCATAGCTTTTAACAAAATAGCTGCGGAATCTTGTGTTGGCTGCAAAAACCTGTGCTGGCTGTGGAAACTGATAAGTTTCCGCAGCTGCCTGAACGAAAATCTAAACCAAACAACAGTCATAAGCATAGTTAGAAAACCATGTCAGAAGCTCTTTTTAGACTATAATGCAATGATTTAAGAGCTTGATGGATGAAGTAAGTGGGAAAAAGAAGGCTGAGAGGGTGTATAGGAAGATGCAGGTTTGAGGCTCAACATAACCCCACTGTGAAGGTGTTGCATGTCCTCATGCAACCAAAATTTAGTTATTTCCCTCTAATCCATATGCTCTGAGGCTTCTGCTAGGACATCTAGCCCTCTTTTCTTCTTCTTTGATGCTAACATCATCCTTGGTTTCCTGACTAGACATTTGAACTTGAGATTAATCAATGCTCTGCTTAACTTTTTGCACTTCTTCTTCAGTTTCCTGTTTTTCTTTTGCCACAGTCCTAAATGGAGCATAGTGTTATCATGGACAATCTTGTCTACCTTACTTTGCTCTTTGAGTGCTTCATTTTCCTGTTTGATATGCCTATTTAGGACTTCTAATTCAAATACTTCCTGTTTCAAAGACTGAACTTGTGCATCTAGTGGCAGAGTGGTACTTGGTCCTGCAGCTGATTGTTCTAAGGATTCCAGGTAGTTATATGCCTCCTGCTGATTAGGATCTACCTCAGGTGTCTTTCTCGGACTAGGCTCAAAATCTGGTGGAGGAGGAGGACTGCTCTCTCTTTCCGGCCAAAAAGGGCTTTCATCATGTGGAGGACTTGATTCAATGCTTGGCTGGGGTGGAGATTTCTCAAGTGTCTCTTCACCTAAATCAATAAAGTGAGACTATTTTTCTTGGGTTTTATTCACTTTTCCTTTTAGCCTAGTGCTCCTCCTTAAGTATGGACTAGTACTCTTCTCTTATGCACTCCGTTTTCCTTTTTCCTTTTTCTTTGCTATAGAAACAGCTTGAATATGTACTAATCTTTCTGACATAGGTTGATAATCCTCCTCTATGGATTGCTCAGGGGATGGATAGACTTCTTGAATGGTTCTTTTGCCTTTTTCTTTCTTCTGTTTCTTATTTTTAGCTCTATCTTCTTCTTCTTTTTGGACAGTTTCTTGAATTTCTATTGTAGGGGAGTCTTGGACTGTAATGTTCTTTTCTTTCGGCCCACGGGGCTTTGGATTGACGGTGAATGGGTGCGCTATTAAGGCACTCCTTGCGATAGGTCACCGGTTCAAATCCCGCGTGGGTACTTAGGTTAGTCTTAACTAGAAAAAAAAAAATGTTCTTTTCTTTCCTCCTACTTTTCCTTGGAATCTTTGGTGGACTGCTTCCAGAGGCCTCAGACGACTCTTGGAAGTAGTTTCTTGTCAAAAATTGCTCCCAAGTATCCTTAGTTTTCTTTAACTGGTCCTCAATAAGAATTTTTATGAATCCATGATGGTAGAGATGAGATTCAATGTTGCCTATGTGTTTTTGAACTGTAAAACTCATCTTTTTCAAACTCAATAATAGAAAATGAGGCAAATTAAGAGTGTGACCCTCTAGGAAATTCATCATAAGTCTAGCATGATAAATATACATAGAACCAAAATGACCTTCACATGTGATAAATTTATGGATGACTAACAGTAGACTAGACCATTCCTCTTTTAGTGCATGAAGAGGGATGCCTCTTGTAAATACGGTGGTATCCATACCTTGGTTTTGTAGCATGATTTTCCATATTTGATCGTCCACACTTCTATCTTTAAACCACCTTTCACCTTCTTGAGGTAGGCCTGTGGCAGCTGCTACTGTGGCCTTAGTCACTGTAAACTTTAAGTCTCCAATCTCCACTGTTTGTCCATCAAAAGACCGCGCAAAAGCTTTGGTCACCTCCTTGTTATGGCCTTTAAACTTTTGGATAAATCGTAGCCATGAGGCTTTCTTCAGCAATTCCTTAGTTTGAGGATAACCCTCCAATTATTTCGGTCCTTCTGGCTCGGCTCTCAGTAATTTTCCCATCCACAGTTTTAAATTCCAACTGAGAGTTCTTCTGCATGTGAGGGTTCAGAAAAAAAACGGCTCTGTTACAGGGTTTAGGATAGACTGTAGTGACTGCAGTCGGGGTTTAGGATGACTGTAGTGACTGCAGTCGGAAATGGAGAAAAAACAGTAGTGGTTGAAGTCGGAAATGGAGAACAGGGAATGGAAGTACCCAAATTACTGGAGGAATAGAGGGTGAGCAGCAGTGAACAAGTTCAAAATAAAATGTGGATGCATGCGAGGAGTATGGTATTAGTGGAGTGGTAAACAAATGGAATCGGATGATGACTGTGTATGAAATTTTTACACATCTCAATAGACGGCTGCGGAAATTACGGCTAAGAAGAACCGTAACACAATAGGTCACGTCTCAAGAGTACGGGTAATAAATGGAAGTGCAGACAGTCTTGAGTTTAAACTCGGAATAATCATGAGACCGTTGGAGAAATGAATGCAAGGTGTGTGGAGTGATATCGTTGAATAGGAGTGGTAGTGGAGCTATCGTATCAAATCATTGCACATAGTAGAACTTGTTATAGTTTGATAACTATGCGTAATTATGACTTGAATTGTTATTTGATAAAGATTTTTTATCATACCTTTGGAAACTTTGTAAATTTTTCCTCAAGGCTTCTAACCAATTTCTCTTCCTTGATGTCTTGGAGATGCCCCATGTCTTTAGCTCAATTACACCTGCATTTCATGATTATGGCACTAACAGTTGACTGTAAATTTGAAAACAGAGTGATGCTGGCTGCGGAAATCGTTTCTGGCTGCAAAAACTGCTTCTGGCTACGGAAACGGTGTCCAGCTGCGGAAACTGAGACAACACCCCCTTAACTGCACAAAGATAGCTAGAGAAGAACTAGCTGAATGAAAATAGTCCTGAAAGGGACTTTTATTGATGAAGTGAAATGGAATGAGTGGAATGAAATGAAAATGAAGTGGAGTGAAGTGAAATGGTAATGAGAGTGAGATGGAGGTGAAGTGAGATGGAAAATGAAATGGAGTGAAGATAGAAAGAGAAGGAGAGGAGATTTTTTTTTGGCAAATATAGAGTGTCAGGTGTCCCTGATTTTCACTCTACATTTTCTATATAAGACTGCCAATCTATGATTGATTTTCAGGCTTATACAATTTTATTTTATTTTTATTTTTATTTATTTTTCTATTGAAAGAAACAAAGACTAGGCTGATGGGGGAGAAGGATTCTTCTCCACCAGCCTTATTGCAGAATTCTCCTGGAACATTTTGACAAATTCCTCTTTTGAGAGTGGCTTATGATAAATTTTCAATCGGTGGCCATTCACAATGAGAGGAGTTTGAACGAATTACCATCAGAAATATACATATCCCCAGACCTACAACTGATGAAAGCATCAGCTATGGCTAGCCAAGGTCTTCCTAAAATGAGAGGATGTCCTCCTAAATTACTCTTGGGAGTTAAAATCATGAAATCCACTGGATATTCCCAAGAGTCTAAGGAGACTGAAATGTATTCTAATACACCATCTGGTTTAATAATTGATCGATCTGCAAGTTGCAGTAAAGTAGGTGTAAAGAGAAGATTAGGAAGTTTCAGCTGTTCCATAGTCTGTCTACTCATAATGTTGATAGCAACCCCTAAATCAATCAAAGTATTTGGAATTTCAACCCCATTGATATGTGTTTTGACAATTGGACTACCGGAATCTACATACTTCTGCATAGTAATTTTTCCAATCATGATGTCTGCAATTTTCCCTACCAGGTGGATTCTTCTTGTGTCTCTAGGTTTCCTTCCTGGCCTTTTAAGACTCAACTCCTTTATTGTTTTTGCTAGAATAGGAATCTCTTTAATGGCTTGTAACAAGGGAATCTTGATACAGACATTCTTCAATTCATCTAAAAAATCATAGTCAGGCAACAAGATTTGTTTTTCCACCCCTTTGTCGATTTGTAATCTTTCAGGAAAAGGAGGTGTGGATGAAGATACAGGTTTCTCAACTATAAGAGTTGTAGGGGTTAGTTCTTCTTTTTCTTTATGAGTGTTTGGGTTTTGAAGAGATGCTTCAGAACCCTTATTGGCTTCAAGAGATTCTTCTTCAGAAATGCTTTGATTTTGGGCATCTATAGAAGGTTTATCTAAAACTCTACCAGATCTGAGTTGTACATCATTGAGAGGAACAATCATATAGGCAGGAAATTGTTGACCTTCTATCATGTAAGCATTTTGAGGGTTTTTATTATTGGGGTTTGGCAATGGCTGAGAAGGAAGTTGATTTGATTTCTATTGGAATGGAAGCAAAAGTTGAGAATTTGGGTTTTGTTGAGAAGGTTGTTGTTGTTGAAATGGCAATGATAGTTGTGGGTTTTGATTTGGAAGTTGTGGAGCCTGTTGGTTTTGAAAAGATGGAGGATATTGATAAAATTGAGCAAATCTCCCATAAGGATTTTGCATACCTTGTACCCATGATTGAAAAGGATTTTGAGGTTGGGACCAAGGTTGTTGCCAAGGATTCCAATTTGGTGGGGGTTGAAAATTCATAGAGTTGTTAAACCTTTGATTTTGTTGCCCTTGCCAAGGTCTCCTTGCAACAAAACAGAGAGACTCAATTGTATTTGGATCTTCTTGAAAGACAGCTTTGAGCCCAGGAATTGAAGGACAATCCTTGGTCTCATGATTCTCTGAACATATCACACATGTTTCTACAACTTTTTCATCCAAGGGACATTCCCTGAGAGCATGTTTTTTTCTACATTTTGGGAAAAAGATGGCTAAAGCTTCAGCTTCTGCTTTCTGCTTATTGTGGATCTTAAGAGTGTCTAGTTGCTCACTAGGACTCCCTAAGATATCAGTTTTGAATTCATCAAGCATATTGCCAATCTCAGCCCTACTTACTGATCCAGTTGCAGATTTGTTTGCTCTGATGAGAGAAGGATCTCTAGGCCCTTTTCCAGTTTTAGATTTTCCTCTTGAGAGATGGACACACAGTTCTGCTATGTGATGAAGTGGAAGTTGAGATATGTCTCCTTTTCCCATCATGTTCAAAATATCTATCCATTCATCTCTAATGGATTTTAATAGAAGGGCTTTCAAGGTCTCCTCATCTAAGTTACTCATCTTTGCTCTCTTCAGATTGTATTGGAATCTTTCAAGTAAATCCTCCAAGTTTTCATCTTCTTTTTGTACCATTTTAAATATTTCATCCTTGTGGTTGGTAGGCATAAAATAATCCATGTATCTATCCAAGAATGTTTGTTTCATATCATTCCAAGTCCTAATGGATTGAATGAGTAATCCCATGAACCATTTCAAAGAAGCTCCTTTCAATGTTGAAGGAAACAATTTGAGTTTTTGAGAGTCTTCCAGATAATCATAGGTTCGACACACGACCTCAAACTCAAATAGAAATGTTTCAGGATCTTCATTTCTTAACCCATGAAAGTTTGGGAGGACAGATGGTGAAATATTTTTCATTGTTTCTCGAGAATCCTCATCGACTATAGGAAATCCAAATGAGTTATCTCCATCTCTATTTCCCCCATTTTTACCTCTACCTCCTCCATTATTTCCTCCTCCTCCTCCTCTACCTCTATCTCTACCAAATCTGTTAACTCCCTCTTCTGTCATGGTAGTTTTCTCAGAGATTTCAGAGTCCTCTGGTTCTTCTAGTAATGGCGATCGAGGAGGAACTTCTCCCTCTTCTTCCTCAGGTGATTCTACTTATTCAATTACAATGTGTCTCCCTGTAGAAGAAAAGAAAGAATATTTTCCTAATTCAGATTCAATGGATGGTGAGGAAGAGTCTCCTAACTCAACTACTGTCTCTTGAATTCCAGGAATCCTAGGGCTAGGAGTGTAGGTTGGAGATGATGGAGGTGTCTCTTGTCTATTCCTTGAGGTAGAAGGAATTCTAAAAATCGAACTCTTGGCTCTAGCTAAAAACCTTCCCCTAGAATCTCTTGCTCTATGCATGCCATTTTCTTATTTTTCTTCAAGTCGGGCTAATAATTCCCTTTCTGATCTTCCAGGTCACTCTAGGTGCAAGAAGAGAGCATACTCAAGAAACTATTAAACCAATAACTTTCGCTTTTCTGATCCTCCAGATCACACTAAGTGAAAGAGGAGAGCATACTTTGAGAGGTTATCAATTTTCCTTCCTTGAAATTTTCTTGTTTTTTTTTAAGAAATTGGCTACCTAATTTCACTTCCCCGGCAACAGCGCCAAAATGTTTGGTCAATTTAGTGTATTCTAAATTGCTATTTAAAATGTCAATCCGGGATTCGTAAACTAACGAAGTGAAGTGTACTATATGTACTAGATAACCATTTCCTTAGTCTTTTGTCGTTTTTGAGTTTTCTAGTTTGTTTTCGGATTTATCTTTTCGTAATGTGTGATGGCGAAAATGAAAGTTAAGTGTGGATGGTGATGGTGATTTCTACAGTGATTTCCCCAAAATTAAAAGTGATCAAAGAGAAAGCTTTAAAACAACTGTAATGAAATCAATTCTTAAGAGTGAACTAATGAAATCAAACAGTGAACTAATGACAATGGCCCAGTATCCTTGCTGCTGAATGAAAAGAAAGTAAAAATTGAACTTAAAGCAACTCAAACTAAAAACAAAGCAGCTAATTCACACTACTTCAACTCTCCAGATCCTTTACCCTTCAGCTCAATCTACCTTGTGGGAAGCAATCATGAATAAGTCTAAGCAATATGACATCTAAATGGCAAGAAATTAAATTGCATAAAGGAAACTAATCACACTACTTCAACTCTTCTGATCCTTTACCCTTCAACTCAATCTACCTTATGGGAAGCAATCATGAATAAGTCTAAGCAATATGATAACTAAGTGGCAAGAAATTAAATTGCATAAAGGAAACTAATCACACTACTTCAACTCTTCAGATCCTTTACCCTTCAGCTCAATCTACCTTGTGGGAAGCAATCATGAACAAGTTTAAGCAATATGATAACTAAATCACACTACAATAAGTAATATTCTGATTCCTTACTAATAGAGTCACTTGACTATAGAAAGAAACCATAAACAAATGAGTAGTATGATGTCTAAGTAGCAGAAAAAGAAATAAGCAAATCACAACTTGAAAAATGACAGTGCTGGAATTAAACTTCAGAAAATGGAAATTAGCAGGAAGGACAAGATGATCTCATATGTCAATAGTTATCAAAAAAGATGAAAATTTGCCTGGGCTACCTAAGAAAACCTGCAGAAAAACGTTGATCAGCTGACAGCTATAAGAAAACAAAAGTGAAAATATAAACAACAGTGAGTTAAAAACATCAAAACAACATGTTATATACAAGCTAGTAATTATAAAAACATAAACATAATAAAATCAAATGACGACTATACAGGGCTTTAGTGCGCAGAGGCCCTCTGCCACCTCAGCTATTCAATGAATAGTCACAAGAACGAGCTCAAGAAAGTAGTCTTCTCATGTATTAAAGCAGCAGCAACATATAAAACAGAGTACAGTGGGGTGATAATAGAAAACATTTCAAAAATTACATTCCAAAAAAGCCTCTTTACAGCGTTCATCAATGCGTTATTTATAATGAAAAAGTGTTGAACTGATTAACTGAATCCTATGATATTAACTGCGTTGCCAAAGACACGTAGATCTCCTTAGCCGAGATCTAGCGTAACTGTCATCATGCCTATTAAATCTTCGGAGTGGTAGCTGTTGGATTCAGGTTACCGGGATGATCTCCAGGTGTGCCGACGTCTCTGTGGGCTGAGGACTGGGCCACGTAAACTCTCACGTGCTCCAAACAGAGACGTGCCACCGCTAAATACCTTGGTTGGCTTTGCGTTTGACCCTCGTTGACCGTGACCTTCTATGGATGATTTGGTAGATTTGAAGGGACACGTTCCATGTACCCGTCACCTGTATCTTGCCCATGTGGCTCGTTTCTTCATAGGACACCTGTAGCATAGCTTTCAACAAAATAGCTGCAGAATCCTGTGCTGGCTGCTGAAACTGACAAGTTTCCGCAGTTGCCTGAACAAAAATCTAAACCAAACAACAGTCATAAGCATAGTTAGAAAACCATGTCAGAAGCTCTTTTTAGACTATAATGCAATGATTTAAGAGCTTGATGGATGAAGTAAGTGGGAAAAAGAAGGCTGAGAGGGTGTATAGGAAGATGTAGGTTTGAGGCTCAACAGTGTTCGCTACCAAATTCATGGGATAGTTTGGTTATTGCAATAGGTAGCAATGAAACTGCCTTACAGTTTGATGAAATAGTCTCATCCTTGTTGACGAGGAAATGAGACGGAAAAATATGGAGAGTCAGAATGGTGATGCCTTGTTTGTACAAGGACGGTCCCAGAGGAGAAACAAAAATAAGTCATCGAGTGGGAGGTCTAAATCTAGAGGGAGATCTAAATCTCCAAGAAAACCTGTAAAGGTGGTGTGCTGGAAATGCAGAAAGGAAGGGCACTACAAAAGGGACTGCAAATCTAATGCTCTTGATAAAGGAAATGGATCTAATGATGCTCCTTTGGTAGAGGTGAAATATGAAGGTGGGGATGTGTACTTGGCTTCTTCAAGTACACATGTAGATCACGAGGCATGGTTGATTGACTCAAGTGCATCCTTTCACTTCTCTCCCCATAGAGAGTGCTTCTGTGAGTATGAGAAATATGATGGTGGTGACGTCTTCTTGGGGGATGACAGGAAGGCTAGAATCATTGGTCATGGAAAAGTAAAGTTGAAGTTGCAAGGTGGAAGGGTTAGAACACTTCCGAGTGTTATGCATATTCCTGCATTAGCCAGAAATTTGATTTCTGTAAGCAAGCTGAATGATGTTGGTATAAAAACAGTGTTCGAGAAGGATACCTGTAAGATGGTTTGGAGGGCACTGGTATTGATGTGGGGAGTTTGAATTGGAACTATGTACAAGCTGTAAGATAGCACTATTGTTGATGGGTGCAACAGTTCTGTGGTTCTTGAAGGTGGAGCAGAAAATCTAGTGGTCTCTGGAGAGAAGACCATGTTGTGGCATGAAAGGCTTGGACATATTGGAGAGGAGGGCCTTCGAATACTTCATGGTAAACGTATGGTAGAAGGTATGAGTAATAGCTCTTTGGATTTTGATTTCTGTGAAAATTGTGTATATGGGAAGTAGAGTCGGGTGAGCTTCCCCTTTGGTGGTAAGAGGGCGAAATAGATATTAGAGCTTGTGCACAGTGATGTGTTTGGACCTATGAAGGTTCCATCACTGGGTAAGTCTGTGTACTATGTATCATGTATAGATGACTTCTCAAGGAATACATGGGTATATTTCCTTAAGAAGAAATATAAAGTCTTTGACAGATTTAAAGAATTTAAGGCTCTGGTGGAAAACCAGACAGAGAAGAAGATAAAGGTGTTGAGGACAGATAACAATGGAGAGTTTTGTAGTAGGGAATTTGAAGAATTATGTAAGAAGTGTGGTATAGCATGGTAGAAGACTACTCCATACACACCTGAGAAAAATGGAGTTGTAGAAAGAATGAACAAGATGTTGATGGGAAGGGAAAGAAGCATGCTAAGTGGTGTCGGGTTAGGACAGGAATTCTGGGCAGAGGCGGTGGAGACAGCATGTTACTTGGTCAACAGATCACCTTCATCAGTGTTGGAGGATAAGACTCCACAAGAGGTACAGACTGGTAAGAAACCCTCTATTTCACATATGAGGGTATTTGGATGTGATGCATATGTACATGTTCCAAAGGAGAAACGAATCAAGTTGGATAGTAAATTTGAAAAGTGCATCTTTATTGGGTATAAGGATGGTTTAAAGGGTTATAATATTTGGAACCTAGTAACAAGGAAGGTTGTGTACAACCAAGATGTGGTGTTCAGAGAGGTAAAAGATGTTATTAAACATGAATTCCAACTAGAACCTGAGAAGATAGAGTTTGAGCTAAAGGAGGAAGAATCAGACTCTACAGCAGAGGAGGACTCAGAAGATGAAGAGCCACAAACTCTGGGTGTGAGAAGATCAATTCGAGAAAGAAAGCAACCAGAAAGGTGTAGTCCATCTGCTTTCTGTTCAAATTTTGCTTTATCTATTACTGATGATGATCCCAGAACTGTGAAGGAAGTAGTAGATTCAGAGGATGGAAAACTCTTGAAAGAGGCCATAGTTGATGAAATGGCATCTTTGCACAAAAATGAGGCTTGGTTTCTGGTTGAGTTGTTGGCTGGAAGGAAACCCATTGGCAGAAAATGGGTGTTCAAGAAGAAGACAAATGTAGAAGGAAAGCTGGAGAAATACAAAGCTCGATTGGTAGAAAAAGGTTATTCCCAAGTGCCGGGAATTGATTTTGGTGATAATTTTTCCCCTGTTGCCAAGGTAACTTCTATTAAATTACTTTTATATGTTGCTACTGCTTTTGATTTTGAGGTAGAACAAATGGATGTGAAGACAACATTTCTTCACATGGATCTGGAAGAGGAGATCTACATGAAGCAACCTGAAGGCTTTACGGTGAAGGGTAAGAAAGAATTGGTGTGCAAGTTAAATAAGTCTTTGTATGGGTTAAAACAGTCACCAAGGATGTGGTATCAAAAATTTGATACATTTATACGGGGACTTGGCTTCACCAAAAGCAAAGCATATCACTGTGTATATTTCAAATTAATTGGTGACTATGTTATTTATTTGGTCTTGTATGTGGATGATATGTTGCTGGTTGGAAATGACAAAGAAATTATCCAGGATTTGAAGACCCATTTGTCCTCCAAATTCGACATGAAAGATATTGGTACTGCAAAGTATATTTTGGGCATGGATTAAAAGAGATCAGACAAAGAGGAAGCTCTAGTTAAACCAGAGGAAGTATATCGAGACAATATTGCATAGGTTTAATATGCAGGATAGTAAACCGGTGAAGGTTCCTATTCCTGTAGGAGTAAAGTTATATGCTGAGAAATGTCCCAAGGCATAAGAAGAGGAAGAGGACATGTCTGTGTTCCATATGCAAGTGCAGTCGGTAGCCTAATGTACGTGATGGTATTTACTAGACTAGACATTGCACATGCAGTGGGAGTATTGAGCAGGTTTATGTAAAAACCAGGGAAGGAGAACTAGACAACAGTGGAGCAGGTTTTCAAGTCTTTATGTGCCACTAGTGATTATGGTTTGTGCTACCAAGGAAGACCAAGATTGGACAGAGTGTTGGATACTCCTGGCTTTGTTGATGCAGATTGGGCTAGAGATTTGGATCAGAGAAGATCTATAAGTGGGTATGTGTTTAACCTATTTGGAGGTGCAGTCAGTTGGATGAGTAAGAAACAATCTGTAGTGGAACTATCAACTATAGAGGCAGAATACATGGCAGCCACTCATGCAAGCAAGGAAGCAGTTTGGTTGCAGAGATTGTGTTCAAGTATGGGGTTAGTATAGGAAGCTATAAGGATATATTGTGACAGTCAAAATGTAATTTTCTTGGCAAAGAAACCTACATATCATTCAAAGGCAAAGCACATTGATGTTTAGTATCACTTTGTGAGGGATATGATAGAAGACAAAAAGGTGTTGCTGGTAAAGGTGGACACTTTGAAGAATACTGCAGATGCATTGACAAAATCTGTGAGCTCTGATAAGTTCTCTTGGTGTAAAGAAACAATGGGCATTGCAGGGTTGAATAAATGACTAAGCCCTCTTGTGGCCCTTGTGGAAGGAAAACAACAAGTGGGAGAATGTTGGGTTGTGTTATATTCTTTCCACGACTAGCCCATGTAGTTAACCAGGGGGTTGGAAGGGGGCCAGAGCCCCCCCTTCGTTGCGTCGATCGCGTAGCGAGGGGAGTCATATAGGGGGTTTGAGGGGTGCAGGTAACCCCATTATATGGGGTCTAGGGTAGTGCCCTGGAAAATTTTGGTTTTTGACCATATATTAGGTTGGGTGGACCTACCTATGGCTTTGTGCATGTTTTTCACACATGGTTTTGGACATGATGGTTTTCGGTCCACGGTTTTGGACTATATGGTTTTCGGTCCATGGTATTAGATGCTTCGGCATGTATAAATATGTATTGTAACATTGAAAGGAACATAATGAAAAATCAAGATGGTAGTCCCAGTTTTGGGATCTAGGGGAAAGTCTTTGTGTATATGTGTTTTATGTGTTATGCCCTTGCATTGTTTATTTTTTGTGTTTTAGAATTCGCATGTAGGTAATTTCTGTATGGGGTTAAAATCTACAAGGCGACGATGCACTCAATTTCTACAGCACAGCACCTCGCCAAGTTGCAGGAGGGGAAGTATCTTCTCGCATAGTTAGAAGTAGCTCAGAAAAGGGAAGTCGTGCTTAAGGCCAGGTTGGACCTTGGTTAGAAGAAGCTTACTAGGTCTCAACCAACATTTAGGAGAAGTTGATGGGCTTGCAAAAAACACAATAAAATATCAAGCTGGTTGTAGAAGGACCAGCTACAGAGCAACTTGTAGAAGAGGTTAAGAAGGCAGCTACGTAGAGCGATGACGAGGTTGTAGTTGTGCAGATGGAGTTGGGGGATATTCGCAGCAAGATCACTACACTAGCTGAGTGACTCGAGGGTGAGTCATGACCTTTGTGTTGGGGGCTTGTTGGGATGGGGTCCCCTGGGTCAGTTTTGGGGTTAAAAACCCAAGTTTTGATGTAAATTTTGGTAAAAAGATGTAAAGTCTCTGCAATTTGTGGATGCAAAGCACGTAGATAGTTAGAAGTCAAAAGGGGTTTTATCCCCTTGGTTATGTAAATTTGATTCGATTTTGAGATCCATCCATGGCATGGAGACCATGGGATTGTATCTAAAAATCTATAAGTAGGTGTGTCTTAAGGGAGTGTAAGGCATGTGTCACACGGAATGAGTCGTTCTTACAGAAAAGACCAACCTCCCTAGTATCTAATGATATCTAGTGACAAGAAAGCCAATCAAAAACTATCTTTCTCTAAATATGCAATTTATAAACAAAGACAAACAAGTGTTTTAGGCCTACCTTGGGTCCAATGCAAGTTTGTGGAAGCCTCGCTCCTTTGATCCAAATGAGCTCCCTTGTAGCAAATCTGCAAACACAAACAAGCACACAAATTAAATAGCACCTAAAAAGCCAATATCATAAAGCATACTTATCATGATGATCAAGGAATTCATGAAACAAATGACATAAGACAATTTGTAGAGAAAAATGAATCTGATTGTATTAATTCAAATCAAAGAAGAACTTTACAACCTGTGCCTTGATGCTGTACAAGCTCCTCCTAGGGTCCAACAAGAAGTCTCCTCTACTTTGACAAGTTTCATTCTCTTCCCAATGAAGCCAAAAGGTATGTGATCTCTCCTCTCAAGCTTAACTAGGAAGTCTCAATTCCACCAGCATTTACCCTAAAAAATGTTCAGCTTCTAACCTCCCTAGAAACCAGCCCAATGCCTTAATTTATAGTGCAATGGAGGGAAGTCACTAGGTCCTCCTTCAAAGGGATAAAGCCCTCCTTCAAAGGGATAGCTCCTCTCATCAAGGGATTAGCTCCTTCTCTTTTGGGATGCATGAACCACCTAAGAGCGAACCATCCACGTCAAAATTCCTTCTAGAATCATCTAGAATTAACCCAAAGTGAGTTTTTTAGAATAAACTTGTGCCTTTTTTACTTTCACTGGGGTCCGCACCCACTCCTTTAGAGATAGAGTGGGCAGGTCCACAAGTAATATGAACAGGGGGTGCGGGACTGCAGGCAATAGTGAGAGAAAGTGCGAAACCAGAGGTTTATTGATTTTTAAGGTCTTTATCTCATTTTTAAAGCTTGACATGAAGAGTTGAGGCTTGAGACTTGCTTAGGAGGACAGTATGAATGATGATAGACCCATACTAATTTCAAATAGTCATGGTGACAATATTTTGTGTAACAGATTGCCCCCTAAAGTGCAAAGTCTGTAATAGATGAGGATTTCATTTATCATCTTGGAAGAGTGAAGTACTTTATCATTTCGAGGATCATCTTGTGGAGAGCCTGGTTGGAACCTGTAAAAACATTCAATGCAAAATATATATATATGAGATCATATCATCGCTGAGGTAGGCATTCCTATACTCAAATCAAAACTGACTAGAAAACTAACTACTGCTCTGATATAGGAATGATCTTGTAATACATCACAAGTATAGACACATGTAGACACAGTATGGATGCAGCCATCTGTTTATGAATAGTCCACAGTATAATGAATACAAAATTCCTCATAGCCTGGATGGTCGAAACTAGATCCAGGGTCTTCATTTCTACTTTCCGAAACAGTATGATTCTATCCATGCGAATGAATGTGTTGAAGTCAAACATGGTAGAAACCACTTGATTACCAGTCAATGATGTAAACTATTAACAAGTGTGAGAGAAACCACCAGTAATGTCAATGGCTCTCAAAGTACTCAGTACAATCCATGAGATGTGAATAGATGTGTTGATGTCAAAAATCTCACGGAATCCTTTGATAGAAGGTCAATGATGCAACCTATCGTCGAAGGCGAGAAACCTGCCATTGAGGCATGCAGATCCCAAGGTACTGACGATTTCTAGATCATCTTTCTAGATAATGAGCTGAAGTCGGTAGAAAGCGATCCATCGTAGCTAAGCCCACAACACAAAATAATAGATCAAGTTTGAAGAAATTTAGTTGCAAGGACTAACTCAGGGATGGTCAAAATGGATGACAGATATTTTGTAGATGAATGGCTTATTTGCACTGACCTCTTGAACAAATAACGACACATCAGATGGTTTGGTGACAATTGACCCAAAGTTAATACCCAGAAACTGGCTGAAGACTTTCAATATGGTTTGATCAACTATTAGGCAAAGGATTTCCCAACCCAGGTGAATAAAAGTGTCGCATTCAAGAGTGGTTACAAAGTATGACAAACAGTCTCATTTTTCTCTCTTTTCCCCCACTATTTCTAGCAAGTACCTCTTTATTTTTGACAAGCTTGAGGAGGATAACATTTGCTTGATTATAAGCTCATCCTTCAGATGAGTCCAACTTAGTTTAAATTCGAACCCTAAGAAGGAGTGGTTCGTTCCTATTTGTAATTGAACAGGTCCTTTACTGTTAAATTTTAACGAGTCCAGTATAGGAGAAACTCGACGTTTTTCAATTCTAGAGAGTCTGAAAAAACTTAAGAAAACTCCATGGTTGTCCTTTTTCGTAAATTTGTGTCTCCCAAGCTCGCAAAAGTATAAATAATACTTGAGAGAACCGCTTGATCATTACGACCAAGGATTAATTTTCATAATTAGTGCCTCTGATCCGAAAAAGTAAAAAAGCTATCAATGACACATCGTTTTATAACCAATATCGAATTTGAAATGACAAAAATCTGGCAATCTTTTCATGTTTTTACAGTCAGAAAAGAGCTGTAAGAGGACCGTCTTTTTAGTTCCGTTTTAACGAGTTTAAAAAGAAAAACTGGGTGATCTTTTCATGTTTTAGGAGTCAGAAAAGAGCTTAAAGGTGACTCTAATGTTTTTTCGTCGAAAATGACAGATTTCACCTGAAAAATCCGTTATCCTGAACAAAAACTCAAACATTACTCATACCTGTTTAAAAAAGATAAAAATGCTGCAAAAGTTACCTCTTTAAAGTGAAACATAAATAAATTAAAAACTCATTTATTCATAAAACTTATAAAAAGGGCTTTTGTAAATTCATTTTTACCATTTGAGTTTTGGGTGAGAAAATAGAGCTTTTGGTCAGAAACTTCTTGTGAAGATTGCGGAAAATCCGTCCGTTGGAATCGAACGCCGTCTCCTCCATGTAATCCACATCATCCTACTCTTTAATTTCATCCATTTCAAATTTGATTTTAAGGTTTAGTTTCATTTTTTAAAGGATTTTTAGGTTAGAAACCCGCCCGTGGGGGCCCGCAGGCACAGCACAAGTAACCTGTGGACCCCGACTTTTTCGCAACGGGAAAAAAGTCAAGGGTCCGCACCTGCCATGAAGGCAAGGTGTGGACCCATGCACTGTCTCTAACAAAGAGGGTGCAGTCCCCACAACAAGGGTTTTTAAACCTAAATCTCACAAAATTCACCCAAAAAATTTGCTTTTAGACATTCTAATTCGCCATTTTGTTGAATGTAGAGTATACATCATGCTTGATTAGCTAGAATGGGAGCATGAGGATGTATATCTCGCCGCGATAAATCATCAACCTTCGATTGATGCATTGAAGGCATGCAACTTATATAAATTCTGGGCCATACCTGGCATAAGGGCCCAGGTGGACTTTTTGCAGTGGTTGGTAGACAAGTGGAGCATACAGGACCAGTGCTTCTTCATTGGTGGTCACCAGCTCGAAATGAAGCCGGCCGACATATACTTTTTGACTGGTTTTCCTAAGAGAGGTGAACACTTGACTCTATTTGGGACTAGGCCAGGTGGCCAGTCCGTCGATAGCCTCCGGCTAGAGTTTTGTAACAACTAGACTAGAGACAAAGGGATAGATATCGAAACTATATCCCTTCCTGAACTCAAGGTAATCGCGTTTACTATTACTAGGCTCTGCGGGAGCATAGCACTACATGTAGCCACTGGATCCCAGATGCGGATGGCAGTTGACTACTTTCGAGGCACCATCTTCAACTGGTGCGATGCTGTGTTGGCTAATATAAAAGGCCAACTGACTAGAGCCAAGAACGGACAAGTGAAGACCTTTGGATATGGTGCTTTAGTTGTGAGCTTTGGTTTGGAGAGGGTCCCAATGTTGGTCCCACGGCACCTCATTGTTGGAGCTGGACGTCCTCGAAAGCCCAAACTGATGTGATCGGTCGCAGTTATGGCCCGTCATCCTGAGGAGGGAACAGAGGTTGTTTGATTCACTCCTAAGTATTTCCATTGGTTGGAAAACCAGGTTTTTGCTATTTAGGACTTTCCTTATGCCGGGGTAGATTTTCGTGGTGACCCAGACATGGCTCTTCCACTAGGAGAGCAATGGGATGACTCAGGTAAAATCATTTTCAACATTTTCCTAATTAATTTTTTTTTGTTTTTATCTCGTCCCAAAGTTGATAGTTAAAGTTTCAAATGCAGATGTAGGTCCACGGCGACCAGCCTCTCTCCGGCCTTATGAGAGGAAACAACCAGCTGCAGCGGCACCAGCCCCACAGGATGAATCAACAGAGACTTTGGCCGAATTGGAGAGCAATCTAGAGCATTTCACAGGAGACATTCCGGAGATCAGCATAGATGACATTCCTCTTAGGCTACAGCGCTATGTGATTGGTTGGAAAAACCAGGACCTTTCAGGAGGTTCCTTTGTAAGGTGGCCCATACAGTGGTTTCTTATCGAGATCATCACCAGTGATAGGATGATCGCCTATTGTAGACACATATGACATTTTTTTCTTTTTGTACTATCATTTTTGCCAATCATAAGGTGTTTTTCAACCTATGATCGAAGACGATGTATATTTGACACACTCCTATATTATACTATATCACTATTACCGGCTTATCTTGTAAAACATGTTATGGAATGTTTTTAAATTTACTTGTATGATTATTGCAAATGTCTACTTAATATTCGAGAAGAAATCACATCTGTTAATGTATTTAAATATCTTGGAATATGTTGATATTCAATATAGTCAAATTCACGTTCCAAGAGACGAACTCTCAAAAATAATCTCAATAACACTGGATTTCTAATGGCATATACTCTATTAAGCTGTAATACAACGGGTTAAGAACCTAACCTCACTATCAAACTCTGAATCCCAAATGAAATAGATTCAGATAATAACTCAATCATTGCACTATACTGTGCAATGTTGTTCGTTGTTTGACCGAGACTTACCCCATGCATAGATACCAATTTGTCAGAGGGCGAATAGATAACCCAAGCTGCGGAAGAAATGTTCCGTGTATTACGACAAGCACCATCAGCAAAACCAATGTATGTTTGGAGAGGTGTCGACATCTGCAATATCAAGAGTAAAACCAAGATAAGCAGGAATAATGACGAAAAAAACTCTCTAAGCTAAGCACACTTTTAAACTAAAACACACCAGCTAGAAAGAAAACTAACCTAACTAAAAATCTCCACACCTAGATTTTAAGCATAATACCTCTTCATGTAAAGACCATTTTTGGGTTTACCTAAAGAGACCCCGTCAAAGTCTACCAATTCATAGGCCCCTTTTTCTAGCTTTCGCTTAACAACATAAGGACCATGACACATAGGGACAAATTTCCCAGCACCTAATTTATCATTTTCTTGATCGTACAGTAAGACTAGGTCTCCTTCCGAAAACTTTCGAGGGGTAACATTTCGATCATACTGAGCTTTAATACGTTTGGCATGAGTTTCGATTGCTAATGCAGCATCACGTCAATTCTCATCTAGCTGAGCCAAGTATAACAAACGTTTTTCCTCTTCGGAAGTGGCTGGAAGTAACTCAATGGCCATTTGCAATGACGGGATTTCGCATTCAATGGGTAACACGGCTTCCAGACCATAAACTAGTTGGAAAGGAGTGAACCGTATTGACGTTTTACTGAGGTTCGATACACCCAAAGCGCTGAAAATAGCATGTTATGCCAATTTGACCTATGAATCCCAATGATTCGTCGGATCACGATGACTAGAACTTTGTTGATGGCTTCAACCAGACCATTAGCTTGTGGATAATATAGAGTTGAACTATCGTAACGCAATCCAAGCTGGCCTGTAAGTTCAATCATCATAGCGTTTCGGAAATGACGACCATGATTAGTGATAATCGCTTGTGGAACACCAAACCTAGAAATTATATGATTGAACATGAAAATCGCAACAGTTTTTCCATCTACCTCAAATGTAGGCATCGCCTCGGCCCACTTGGTAAAATAATCTACCGCAAGGATGATATACGCATGCCCCCCGGCCGAGTGAGGGTTACATGTAATAAAATCGATACCCCATTTTGCAAACGGACCGACGACAATTATAGGGTGGAGAGGAGCAGGTGGAGTGCACATATTTCGATCAAAAATTTGGCAGTTGTGGCATTTTCGGACCGCGTTAATACAATCGTTAAACAAATACGGATAGAAGTAGCCAGTGCGCAATATCTTTTGGGTTGTGGCAAACCCAGACATATGACCGCCACACGCTCCAGAGTGACATTCATTTAGAACCCTTTCAGCTTCCTCATGAGTTAAACAATGTCGAAAAACAAAGTCCACCCCTCGACAATAAAGTGTATCCCCAATAATTCTGAATTGTTGGGATTGGAATCATATTTTTCAACGTTCTGACCTTGAAATTTATGGTCGAAAGGATTGGGTCTAGAGATAAATGATGATATCCGCATGCCATGGATCTAAAGTGCTGATTAGAAACAAGGATTCGTCTGCAATGGGCTCCTCCACCATAGTTTCCATGTCAGCACGCAGGAAGTCACACATTAACTCCGCAAAAACTAAAGATTTCTTCGACTTAGACTTTTCAAATTCCAAGTCGAACTCCTACAGGATGACGATCCATTTGGAGTTCTTCCCCCTAGAAATTTTTTGGTCAAAATATAGATCATAGGGTTGCAATCAGAAATTACTATAGTTTTACGTAGTAAAATGTAATGACAAAAACGTTGGACAGCGTGAACAGCTGCCAATGCCAATTTCTCCACATGTGAGTATTTTAGCTAAGTTGGATTTAAAGTTCGACTAAGGTAATATATCACATGTTCAGTACCGAATTCATCTTCCTGAACTAACACCATTCCAATGGTGGAATGGGAGGCGACGAGATACAAGAAGTAGTCCTGGTTGTAGTTGGGAGGATGCAATAATGGTGCATGGGTCAACGAGTGTTTTAGTGCATCAAAATATTTGTTAGCTATCTCATCCCAAAAGAATGGAGTATTCTGTTTCAACAACCGGGTAAAACCCTTTGTGATCTCAGCGTAGTTAGGAATGAATCGACGTAAAAAGTTTGCTTTCCCCTGCAAACTTTGGAGTTGGCGTAGACTCAAAGGAGGAGGCAATTTGACAATAGCTTCAACCTTCGAGGGATCGACGTGAATGCCGGCTTTCGAAACAACAAACCCTAATAACCGACCCATTTCTATACAAAAAACACACTTGTGTGGATTCAACCTAATCCGATAATGCCTACACCTCATAAAGATTGCTCGTAAATGGATGAGATGATCAGCTCGATGTAATGAATGAGTAGGTAAATCATCGAGATAGGGTTGCACAATGTGCTTGATATCATGAAACGCATAAGACATGGCCCTTTGAAAAGTTTCCCCGGCATTCTTGAGCCCAAAAGGTAATTTTCAATAAGCAAATGTCCCCCATGGACAAATGAAAGTCGTTTTTGGTTGATCAGCAGGTAGAATATTGATTTGATTGTATCAGGAAAAACCATCCATGAAGGAGAATATTTCATTGCCGGCACAATCATCAATGATTTGATCGATATAGGGAGTTGGGTAATTGTCTTTTGGATAGGCTTGATTAATGTCCCTATAATCGATACATATTCTTATTGTCCCTTGCTTTTTGTTAACATGAACAATATTCGATACCCAATCCGTTAACAGAATCGGATAAATGAAACCTACTTTGAGTAATTTTTCAACTTCTGCTTTAATAGTAGCAGCTTTTCGCAGGTGGATCTGACGCAAACGTTGCCGGACGGGTTTAGCATCCGGGTAAGTTTTGATTTCATGAAAAACAATTGCTGGGTCAATTCATAGCATTTCCTCATATGACCAGGCAAACACGTCGTCGAATTATTGAAATAGGGCTTTATATGTTTGAATTTCATCTTCCATACAAGAGGCACCTATATGAATGTTTTCAACAATTCCAGGCTTAACCGAAATATCAATAGGAATAGTTCGAGAAATGTTTCCCAAATTTAACTCTGAATCAAGATTTTTCATTGGATTCTGAGGTTCCTTGACATATTCAGTCATAAAAATTGATGAAAAATAATTTTCAAAACGATCACTCTCAGGTAAAAACGAAGATCTATGATGAAGATCTTCCCATGGTAAATCATTGACACATATGATTTCATGAATTTGCTCATCAGTGTGAACAAGTTTGGAAAACGTGGTTGAATCCGAGTTTGATGTTGAAAGTGATTCCTCATGGACCACATTCATTAAGTCAATTTTGGTTGAAGATGGGTCGGAAAATGACTGCACGGCCTAATACGCAACTTCATATGGACTCAAAGGCATAACATCACCAAATGAGTCTATCTCAGATTCGGAAGGTACAATCGAAGGATCATCATAAACAATAGTGTCTGACGAAATCATATGAATAGTTGCAGTAGAAGACGATGCGTTGATAGGAGGAAAAGGAAAAGTTCCCAGTAAACCAGAATCTTTAACTAGTCCTACTCCAACATCCTTATACGGGATAGTTGTTTTGCCGACATGCTGAATACTTTCAAAAGAGGCTGGGTCAGACAAAAAGTAAGTCAGCTAGTCTATAGTTACGATCTTTCCATTATGAGGGAACTTTATAAGTCGAAAGACCGATGAAACGACAGTTGTCATAGCGTAAGACCAACTACGACCCAAGAGAAGGTTGTAATCTAGAGGGGCATCAACCACCTCCACATCTAGATTAACAGTTTTTCCTTCCACCCCTATAGGTAAATCCTGTAGAATTCCAAAAGGATGAAACCCATAGCCATCAAAGGCTTTTAGAATCATCGGGGATTAATTTAGCATAGGAGAACTAAGTGATCTCCAACACTTTATCGACATATTACACATTGAGGCTCCCTCATCAATCACAGTCCTATAACAAGGTCTATCTTTTACTAACACTGGGATATGGAAAGCCATTTGATGCGGTAAGCGCAGTGTACTATTTTCTAGATCGAAAATTATAAGGTTCGAGTCCTGAATGTCAACAACTCCTATAGCCGAGAATAGTAATTTACGCTGTGCTAGACATGATTGCAGCACTTCCAAAGCCGACATTGCTGAAGGTGAAACAGCCAAATCTTCAACAATTTTATAGTTCTGAGACGCTCTCGCATGTGGATTGAAAGCTGACTTTCGAAGTATACCCTTAGCGGGCGGTTTGATTACTAAGTCAAGGTTAGGTTTCTCGATCTGTAGTGGATCGGAACCGGGAGTTGAAGTTGATGGATTCGAATGAGAAGATTTTTCTTCTTTACCATCAACAGGAATTTTACTTCCATAATCATGCGATCGAGTCACAATCCTAACATGGGACATCATCATTATGGGTTCTTCGAAGGCATTTGAGGAAGAACCTATCATTTTACTGTCTTGACTAGGAAAAGGATCCTTCAAAACAGCAGGCATTTGGGAACGTTTCACAATTTTTGCAACTTCTGCACAATGAGGGCAATCTCTTGTAAAATTCTCTTCGTCACAAATGAGACAAGGATAATGAGGTTTGTGTTTCTCATCAGTTGATTCCGCTTTTTCTGGTTTCTCTTTCGAATTTTTATCTGTTTTATTTTTCTTCACCCCTTTCTTCTTACCCCGAGATTTTGATTTGGCCGTAGATGACTCTACAACATGAATATCGGCAGAAATTTCCACAGAAGAATCTCCTGTTGGGGAATCTGGTAAAGTTATGATAGGAGAAGAATTTTTGGAAGATTTCTTCTTACTTTTGGTATTAACCGTACCAATCATACCATCAGCGGCATGAGACCCTAAAGGAGATGCAGTTATTTGATTTTTCTTAGGAAGATCGGGGATTTTCTCGTGTAGCATACCTGACTGCGTATAAACTAACTCAAGGTATTGAGGTTGAGAAATTACTTGCTCCTCAGTAATGACTTCGGCCTTAGCTACATCTTCAGTGATCTTTGGTAATAAAGATTTTACAAACCATTCAGCTAATATTTGATCCGGGATAAAAACTTTCACTAAACGTCGTCGACGTCTCCATTCATGAATGTGATATGAAATGTAAGTGGACGATGACTGCTTTAATGAAGTTAATAATTCCGTGCCATTGTCATATCTGACTGGCAACTGAAAATGTGTTAAAAACGAAGTAGCTAACTGACTAAAGTTATAAAAAGTGGCTCACGGTAACTCAATGTACCACTTGGCTGCAAGACCAATTAGAGTGCGCTGGAAAAGCCTTAAATGGATTGAATGATCTGAAATGGAATTAGACACACACCAAAGGTGATAAGTCATCACATGGTTCAACAGGTCCTCTCCTGATTTGCCTTCAAACTTAGGAATATCACTGGGCAACTTATTCGGCATTAGCGGCCAAAACAGAAGATAGTTATTTGGATCATTTGTAAGGCGCGAAAAGCCAGGAAAGTCCAAAGTTGCAATAAACGGTAACTAAGGACTAGGGTCCCTAAAACCCTGGGTCATGAGACCAGCCCCAGGAGGAGGATATCCAGGATAACTAGGAATTGGAATTTCATTTGGGATATTATATCCTCCCGGAAAACCAAGATTAACCGGACCATACTGAGGTTGTTGAGGTTGTTGATATGTATACCCAGGGTACGGTTGATACTGATAGACTGGCTGCTGCACAACAAGACCGAATTGGTACTATCCCTGGTATGGTTGATAAGTAAATTGAAGTTGACTTGTGACAACCACACTTGGACCAGGTTGTCCTACATGCATTTGAATCGAAGTCTGAATTGTGGATCCAAATTGAGTGTTATAGACATTTTTGGGCCCTGCAACCCCAAGCATAAATGTCCATAAACCAAGGGCTCCTAAGTCCCTAAAGGTGTTGTTCCAACCCCTAAAAGAACAAGGTCAACTGATTACAGCATCTCCCAGAAGTTCTCCATGAAAAACTACTCAGAACTGGTCAAAACTAGACCATTTCACCTACTCCATAAGCAAAGTGCGTTGCATCCCACCTAAATACACACAGTAGGTGCGATGCATGTCAAAAAGCCCTTCTATGGGGTGCGATGGGTGAGAAGGGACAAATCGCAAGGTCAATCCGCAAGGAGGAGAAGCATGGAATCTTCCAGAAACTTCTCCTGTGACACTTCCCTCTCTGAATTCAACCAGGGATGAGTAAGAGATCATCAATCTCCAAGTGGAATCAAGAACTATCAAAGGGAAGATACTAATCAAATCTCAAAAGCTGACTCACCTCCCTTGCAAACATCTATATATGGATCCCTCATCCCAGAGATCCAGAGGCTGGAATTTTGTATCTTATAAGGAAGTGCTGTTGGTTTCTTGGTGCAATATCATAGTGTTGGGTGATCTAAGCTTTTCATGAGGTGAAGAAGGGCTTACTTGCTGAGAGGATGATGCTGGGTCAGAACAATCGGTTGTAATTCTCTTTGCTATTTCTTGATTATCAATAAAGCTATTCAAGTTTTCCTCCATATTCTTGTATGATTGATGATTTATGCATTTGTGTGGTCAATGTACATCTGATCCTATATTGTTTATGATAATAGATACATGTTTTTGGATAGTGTTATGCTGCTTTGATTCTACAGGTACTCTTTGAAGCTGGGTAGACAAGGAAGCGAGTGACAAAGACCTACCAGAAGAGAGAGGAATCGAGCAAGGAACCAAGCGCAAGACAGAGGTTGGTCTCCTTATTCTTCTCTAATCTATTTCTCATAAAGGAAAACGAAAGTAGTTTTTACTGTGTTTGTCTCTAAGGTAGCTACCAGCCTTAGTGGGATTAGCAGCTCTGCATAGACACTATTCCCGATAACAAAATGACGACTTCACTGGGGAGCGAGTAGATTGTTTGTTCATCTACATTTGTTTACATTATAAACTTACAGATGGAGCTTGAAGTCAAGCCAGCTAGCCTTCGAACTGCATTTTCTATGCAAGTGCAAAGTAGATCAACGATGCTTCAGTCAATCTCCGAGTTTTGTTTATGAATTAAACGATTGATTTACAAGCTTTCTAATTGCCCTCATGGTGGCTCTAGTAACCTCCTTAGATCTACCCCTGTGATTGATGTACTGATTACCACTTGCTTGGCCTAAATCCCTGAACTGAGCTCCAAACTATGACCCGGAATCTAATCAAAGTCTCATCCCTGGTCCAGCGCACTGTCTGTTCTGTGAAATTCAAATGCAGCACACTTCCTGAGTGTAGTAGGTGCGTTGCATTTCAGTTTCACTGTGTTACAAGTGCGCTGATCAGACAAGGCCTTATTCCTAAATTTTGGTTTCTGTGTTCACTCTTTTCAGCTCTATTCAGGAGTTTTGCTGCCTATAGTCAGTACACCTCTGTTTGAAACCCCTTTCCTTGTTGTTATTCTGCCTCCATTGTGCAAAGAACTGTAAATGTTTTTATGTATTCTTGAGTAATTTTCAGTTCTCCTTTACAAAGAAGTAGCATAATTGTACTGTCGTTTCTTGATTTGAAAGTGTCACAAGTGTCATTTTCAGTCATAGAAGAGAATCTGATTGTTCTTGATAGTCGATTACATTGTTACTCTTGTATTTGATCTGAATTAGTAGTTTTTTCTAGTGTCGAAAGCAAGTTTTCAATTCCAAATCACAAAGTGTTGTCATTGTCCTCATTTTGTTTTGAAAAGAAACTTGTTAGTAATTGTCGCTTTGGAAAATAATTCAGATTTGTGCTTAGCTTTCTTTTTATCATTCACACATTAAGAAGGCTGAAAACAAATACATACATGTGCATTTGCATTTAGACTGTTTGTTGGTTTGATTTAGGACAGTGTACATACTGTGTGCTCTATGCTCTTTGTTGAATGAACGCCATCTGTCTTTCCTTAGTAGCTAGGATTTTCATTGCAGAAAGAAGATTAAATGACTGTTTATCATCTTAGATTTCATTTTAGGAATTGTACATCTACATCACGCGGTGAACCTGAAAGGAAAATTTCTTAAGAAAGATCAACTATAAAATAAATTTAATGAATCTAAAATTGAGAAGGAAAACTATTCACATGAACGTAATGGTAGTCCAAGGACCCCTGGATTATAATCTACTCCTTGGACAAGACTATATTTATTGCATGGGAGCCATTGTCTCCTCATTCTTTAGAGTAATGTGTTTTCCGCACGAAGGAAGAGTGGTCAAGCTCGTAGACCAACATTCATTCCTAGTTCACACATAGCAAATAGTCATATACCAACCCTGAATGGTATTTTCATGCAAGGAATGCCTCATCAATCCCCAGTCCATCCTCCTGATGAGCGCGAGTGATTCAGAGGGCATGACTGAAACCCAGGGGGCATGCACCCTGGCCTGTTTCAACAGGAAAACTTCAAGTATAGGGTAGGTTTCCGCGAAGGATATCTGACTAGTCTGACACACCCATCCGTTTAGGAAAAGGGGATTAGACTAGAATAAGATTCCCTCGTCAAAGTTATGTGAGTGGAGGCATCCGCGCCACTCACCTTTGTCTATTTTGGTAGACATCGCTGAAGAAGTGTTTTGTTTGTGGCACAAATAGAACAATCTTTGGTAACCTGAAAAAGGTAGGCCTTTCCCGATAAAACAAATGTTTTGTCTGCAAATTGAGGGGTAACCTGAAAAGGTAGGCCTTTCTCGATAAAACAAATGTTTTGTCTGCAAATTGAGGGGTAACCTTGAAACTCTATTTCACTATACCTGGGGGCATGCAAACCTTTTGACATGCAAGCGAAGAGCGACCATTTATTTTTTAAATCTATAGGCCCTCTAACCCTTTAAACTCGTAAGATTGGTTGTTTCCTAACTTGCATAAAGAAAGGATGTGGGGAAAAGCTTTGAAATAATGTCATTTTTATATATGAGACATCCTTATTATGTGACTGGATTAATCAAGCAGTTTTAACACGGAATTCAAGCTCGTTAAAAAATAAACATAAGCAATGAGCAAGTGTTTCCCCCAACATTTAAGCTCATTAAAAAATGAACCAATTTTCGGTAAATAACCATCGTGAATGTATTACTTCAGCCTTTGAAGCCTTGGTCGTGTTCTCATCATCACCTCCACTCGGTATTGGCCGATCATTCACCTCCACTTGATTGTTTACCCCTTTTTAGGAACAGCTGCGAAGAGTGATCTTGTTAGCCATCCTTGTGACACTACCGTGATTGGAAAATTCCAAACCTTACCTAGAATCAGCTGCTACCCGAATCTATCACTCGTTCCTCAAAAAACGAGTCTCCTTTAAGCTCTTTTCAACTGACTCGTAAAATATGAAAAGTTTGCCGAGCCATTGGCCTATCCAGCTCGTTAAAGTGACCAGAAGTGTTATTCCTCCTTTAGATTTTAATCTTTTTGGACATGAGGGATTATTACACAAAAAGATCGAGCGCTTGTCTTGTTTGGCTCGTTAAAATTACCGAAAATTCATCCCTTTCGTATTATTTTATAATTTTTCGGACTTAAGGGATTAGATGATGAAAAATAATTTTTGGAGTTTCCTTTACATTCCTTTTCAGACTCTCTAAAATTGAAAAGGACTGAGTTATCTTTGTCGTTAAACTCATTAAAACCTAATAGCGACAAACTTGTCCATAATAGACAAGAACGACTTTCACTATCGCTAGGCTCGTTAAAACATAGCGATGGGTTTGCCCGAAGGGAAAATTATAGAACAAGCATATGTTATCCTCCTCAAGCTTGAAAAAAATAAATAGGTATTGGTCAGCAATGACTGGGAAAAAATTGGGAAGAAAACTTGAAGAAACTTTGCTGGTAGCAAGTCGCTCTTGAACATGACACTTTCACTCTGCATCCGAGTCGGGTTGGGTTGTTCCATTCACTGGTCACATCACCATGGTTCCATCACACCATCCACATTTGGGGTTAATGCTACCAATCCATCATGTCAGTGTCGCCGATATGTTCAAGAGAAGTTGCTCAGAGAATTCACCTGTGTCTCACCCACTATAATACATTTTCGCTCCATTCTTTCATGACCACCACCCTGAACCGTATATCACCAGATTGTTTTCACCTCCATTAAAATCATTTGCTTTGTTCCATGTCATTGATGTGGGATTCACTAAGGCCCTCCTATGACAGATCGCTTCTTGTCGACATCAGCTCATTATCCAAGAAGTCGATCTAGGAACAACCCTTTCAGTACTTTGAAGCTTGCATGCCTCAATGGCAAGTTTCTCACTTCTGGCAACAGGTTTACATCAATGGCCTTCGACCGAAAGATTTTGCGTGGTGTTCGACGCCAAGTCCCTTATTCACACCACATGAATTGTACTGTAGTACCTTGAGGATTATTATCATTATCGGTGATTCCTCTCGCGCCTGTTAACAGCTTACATCATTGGCTGGTAATCAGGCGATGTCTTTCCATGTTCGACTACAGAACATCTCTCACATGGATCGACTTGTACTTTGAGTGAAGATCGAACGAGATTGAAGACCCCAGATCTATTTTCATCTATCCAAGCTGCAATATATATTTAGGAAAATAAAGACATCAAATGTACATCATTGCTGCACAGATAATCATCCAATCTAATGGATGATGGCTCTACCAGAATCATCAGTCTACACTCAGAAGATCGCCTGTCCTATGTACATGAAAATGAATTTATAAAGCTAAGCATGGGAATGCCCACCTCAGTTAGATCATGAAAATAAAATGAAGATAATGTATAGTATTGTATCTTATTGTAGGTCGCCTTCCAGCTCGAAAAAATGTCGGATCCTCATGATAAAGCATTTCACCCGACATCAAAAGATTAACGACCTCATGCTTTAGGGGGCAATTGTTATAGACATTTTTGGGCACTGCAACCCCAAGCATAAATGTCCACAAACCAAGGGCTCGTAAGTCCCTAAAGGTGTTATTCCAACCCCTAAAAGAACAAGGTCAACTGATTACAACATCTCCTAGAAGTTCTCCATGAAAAACTACTCAGAACTAGTCAAAACTGGACCATTTCACCTGCTCCATAGGCAAAGTGCATTGCATCCCACCTAAATACACACAGTAGGTTCGATGCATGTCAAAAATCCCTTCTATGGGGTGCGATGGGTGAGAAGGGACAAATGGCAGGGTAAATACGCAAGGTGGAGAAGCATGGAATATTCCAGAAACTTCTCCTGTGACACTTGCCTCTCTGAATTCGACCAGGGATGAGTAAGAGATCATCAATCTCCAAGTGTAATCAAGAACTATTAGAGAGAAGACAATAACCAAATCTCAAAAGTTGACTCACCTCCCTTGCAGACATCTGTATATGGATCCCTCATCCCAGAGATCCAGAGGCTAGAATTTTGTATCTTGTAAGGAAGTGTTGTTGGTTTCTTGGTGCAATATCATAGTGTTGGGTGATCTAAGCTTTTCATGAGGTGAAGAAGGGCTTACTTATTGAGAGGATGATGCTGGGTTAGAACAATCGGTTGTAATTCTCTTTGCTCTTTCTTGATTATCAATAAAGCTATTTAAGTTTTCCTCCATATTCTTGTATGATTGATGATTTATGCATTTGTGTGGTCAATGTACATCTGATCCTATATTGTTTATGATAATAGATATATGTTCTTGGATAGTGTTATGCTGCTTTGATTCTATAGGTACTCTTTGAAGCTGGGTAGACAAGGAAGCGAGTGACAAAGACCTACTAGAAGAGAGAGGAATTGAGCAAGGAACCAAGCGCAAGATAGAGGTTGGTCTCCTTATTCTTCTCTTATCTATTTCTCATAAAGGAAAACGAAAGTAGTTTTTAGTGTGTTTGTTTATAAGGTAGCTACCAGCCTTAGTGGGATTAGCAGCTCTGCATAGACACTATTCCTCATAACACTGAGGTAAAGATGTCTGAGGAGTTGATACAGGAACAATAGAAACCTGAGCTATCGATACACCAGAAGTAGGTGGGGTAGATTGAACAGATGTTGCAGCAGTTGCAATAGTCGTTTGAGGCAGAGTACGAGGCGTACTAGGCCTGAACTAAGAAACTACAGAAGGTGCAGAAATTTGAATGGTAGACTTGACCGGTTGTTGGGGTAAACCAAAAACCAAGGGTTTTCCAGTTTGAGATGACAACTGTACATTTGGTTGCAAGACCTGTTGAGATTGAGATGGATCCCACACTAAGTTCATTCTGGGGTACGGACCCATAATAGGTTGAGAATATTGAGGAACATAACTGGGTTGAGGGTAGGGTTGATAATTCAAAGGTACATTTCCAGCTCCTTGAACATATGATTGACCGGAAGGTGGTTGGAAACCTTGGGTTGGGTACTGACCTTGAGGTTGATAACCTTGAGGCACGTACTAATACTGGGGTTGACCTTGAGGTACATATTGATACTGGGGTTGACCTTGAGGTACACATTGAGTCTGGGGTTGACCTTGAGGAACATATTTTCCTGTAGGTATGTATTGTCCTTGAGGTTGCCCCCCAGGCAGAAATTGGGTACCTTGAGGTTGCCCCCAGGCGATAAGTGAGGATTTTGAGGCTACCCCCTAGGTGGTAACTGGCCACCTTGAGGTTGAGGATTAGGAATAGTACCTGACATCATAAGAATATCTTCTACACTAAACGGCTTAGTTCCATTATTTCCAGTTAATAACCCTTGTTCAATAGGTTGAGGAGATGCTCCCAAAAAAGTACCAATAAGTGACTGATACCTAGAGGGAATAGAAGGACCGCCGTATAAAAAGGTTTCTGGAGATTGAGAAAACATGGACGACTGTCTTGACATATTTAACAGAGGATAGTAACCCCTAGGTTTTGGGTGAAAAGGAATACGAGGTGGTGAAAAACTTAGTCCTGGGTTTTCCAAAAAACTGGTCAATGAAAGATACCAAGCACTAATCCTAGGTGGACTGTAAAATATTGATTCATGCTCCCTAAGTTCTATAATAGGTTGATTTTTAGGGATAGGGATACCTTCTTCTTCTAGAGTAGCAAGTTCTTCAATAGATATAAGTCCAGAAGGAAGATTTTGGGTAATTATTCTTTCTACCCTGGGTGAACCAGGACCACTAGAAGTTGGAGAGGAAAATCCCGATGTTAGCGTAGCAGCAAATTCAGTTTCAGGTTCGGATATATCAAGTTCCTCACCTAAATCACTAGTAGATGAAAATCTACCAGTAACTTCGGAAACAGAAACAGAATGTGGATTATAATCTGCTACTAGAGCTTGATAATCAGGATGTACCACTAAAGAATATTCTCCTTCTTCGGGTGACCCAACTCTACTGTCTCTAGGAGTTACAAGGGCTCGTAACCCTTCAGGCTAGCTCAGTGAAAACTCAGGAGGTTGGCCCCGAAGTCTACGGGACTTCCTCGATAATCCAGTGACGATTAAATATTTTAACTACTTCACACGCAAACAAAGAAAAATCTCAATGAAAACCACCTAAAGCCTCTAAAGAACCAAACAAATTTGAATCACACGCCTAAAGAATATAGGAGATCAAACCACACAAAAACAGTAACTTTCCATACTGAAAAGACTAGTTGGTGATGAAATCCAGCGTCGCAGAGTTCAATACAGAAATGGTAGTTGGAACAGTTACCTCGGCAACCTGCTTAATGAATAGACTGGCACAAGTTCCTCCACTAAACCGTCTCGAGTGAAGAGAACCCCCGAGAAAGTCCAAGTGAGTCTAGCCGACGTCTGCTCCATGTACAGTGGGATCTTCCCACCACCGTCACCTTAGGAAAGAATCCTATAGAATATGGTCACTATGGTTACCAACGGAAATAAATATACCTGGCGGAACAGTCTACGATCTGATACACATGCAAGGGCAGAGTAACAAGCTCAATCCCCTTGAAGGCTCCTTGACATAATCCAAAGTTTACCAACAAATGACCCCAAGCTCCTCGACAATGGTTAATCCGAGGTTTACCATTTTTAATACGTGAATATCTGGTGTCATTCCAAATGAGGAAGGATTGATTCCCACACTATTTCGAACACGATCTCATGCTTCTCCTTTAAGAGGAGCTTTCCCAGAGCATAGATGTAACAATTGGATTTTTCTCCTACCACAAGATACAGCTACTTGTTTCTTTTACTATCTTGGAGAGTTAATTACTCCCTACTCCAAGATATTAGCCTAAGCTATGTTGGTGTAATAGAGCCCTAGAAATAAAAAAATTACTAGATAGATTTTACTTTAGGTGTTATTTTTATTGGTTTTTCTTTAAGTCAAGAGGTGCGGAGATGAAACTTATGGTGTGAAGACTCAGCTCGAAATCACTAAAAAATGCACTTAAGATGATAAGCAATCTTTTCCCTTCAATGAATTTCTAGCTAGGAAAGAGTTTGAGAATGCAAATGCTTGTAAAAACAAATCTTGTCCTTAACAAACAAATCAAAAGAAGAGCTTTTTTGTCTTTTCCAATGCACTCAAAAACGAGACAACTAGTTATGCTCACAAAAATTTTCCTTTTCTTTCAAACACTCAAATACTACAAAAACAAACTTTTTCGAAAAGAGATTTTTTTATTTTTATAAAACACTCAAAGCTATGGAAAAATCTAATCTTGAGATCTATAAATTCTAAGAACTATTTGAAGTAAAGGTTTACAAGATTTCTTTTCATGGATGTTTTACTTAGCTATAAGCAAACTAAGGACTAATTTGTCCAGAATCACAAATCAGTAAAAAAAAAACCAATTTTTGTTTTCTTTTCTAAAAATGAAATCCAAACTTTTAACACAAGTCTTTTCGAAGTTTGGCAAAGAGAAAACACAAGATGGATTCCTCAACAAAGGTAGATTTTGCAAATGGTCAGACTCGTAAGAAGGCCAGTAAAAACCAAGGTGATATGAAGCTTTTAAGGCTTCTAAGCTCTGAGCTACTACAAGACCAAAATGAAAATCAAGCCTGGCAATCAAAACTTCTAGGAATTTCACCTAAAACCCTAACACCAATGGAATTAACCTAAGAAAAGTTCCTGACAAGTCACATGCAGGTCTGGGCAGGGGACAACAACACCTAAACAAATCCTAAGTTGACTGAAAGAGAAAATCTTAAGTTTTCCAAAATTTTGACAGGGTCCGCAGGTCCGTAGACCACACAGGTGTGGTACCGCTCTGTGTGTAAAGCAAAAGTGCGGACAGGTCCGCACTGTGTTACAAGAAGAGGGTGTGGTCCTCTCCCAAAAGTATGAAAAACAAAAAATAATCCAATATCTACTAAATCTACCCAATTCCACACACAACAAACCAAAAACAGAAACAAAAACACAGTTTCTCAAGTCAAAATAAAAACAAGGAAAAAATCAAGTCCCCAGTATGGTCGCCATTTTGTCACACGGAATGAGTTGTTCTTGCAGACAAGACCGACCTCCCTAGTATCTAATGATATCTAGTGACAAGCAAGCCAATCAAAAACTATATTTCTCTAAATATGCAATTTATAAACAAAGGCAAACAAGTGTTTTAGGCCTACCTTGGGTCCAATGCAAGTTTGTGGAAGCCTCGCTCCTTTGATCCAAATGAGCTCCCTTGTAGCAAATCTGCAAACACAAACAAGCACACAAATTAAATAGCACCTAAAAAGCCAATATCATAAAGCATACTTATCATGATGATCAAGGAATTCATGAAACAAATGACATAAGACAATTTGTTGAGAAAAATGAATCTAATGGTATTAATTCAAATCAAAGAAGAACTTTACAACCTGTGCCTTGATGCTGTACAAGCTCCTCACAAGGTCCAACAAGAAGTCTCCTCTACTTTGACAAGTTTCACTCTCTTTCCAATGAAGCCAAAAGGTATGTGATCTCTCCTCTCAAGCTTTACTAGGAAGTCTCAATTCCACCAGCATTTACCCTAAAAAATGTTCAGCTTCTAACCTCCCTAGCAACCAGCTCAATGCCTTAATTTATATTGCAATGGAGGGAAGTTACTAGGTCCTCCTTCAAAGGGATAAAGCCCTCCTTCAAAGGAATAGCTCCTCTCATCAAGGGATTAGCTCATTCTCTTTCGGGATGCATGAACCACCTAAGAGCGAACCATCCACATCAAAATTCCTTCTAGAATCATCTAGAATTAACCCAAAGTGAGTTTTTTAGAATAAACTTGCGCCTTTTTGACTTTCACAGGGGTCTGCATCCACTCCTTTAGAGATAGAGCGGGTAGGTCCCTAGGTAATATGAACAGGGGGTGCAGGACCACAGGCAATATTGAGAGAAAGTGCGGAACCAGAGGTTTATTGATTTTTAAGGTCTTTCTCTCATTTTCAAAGCTTGACATGAAGAGCTGAGGCTTGAGACTTGCTTAGGAGGACAGTATGAATGATGATAGACCCATACTGATTGAAAATAGTCATGGTGACAATATTTTGTGTAACAACATGTTTATGTCTAAGTCTAAGAGAGCAAGGACAAGAAAGGAGCAGGTAGATAGAGGGGAAAAGGCTTCGCAGTTGAGTGCACAGAGGCCTAGAGTAGAGTCCACAGCTGAGTGTGCAGACCCCTGCAGCTGAGTAAGCAAGGCAGTTTTGAGTCTATAACCTCATATTGAAGATCAATAAAGAAGATTGTTGAAGAGATTCATGTGTTTCTCTATTTACTTCTCTTATTTATATTTGCAATATATGTTGTCATGGAATAATTTCTTTATGAAATAATGATGTATTGATGCACAACTCTATTGAATAAGTCTTATTAACTGTACATAATTCATGTTAAGTACTTACGTGGATATTATAATACATTATGTTATGTTTATTGAATACTCAAATAGATCTGTGCGAACTTAGATCTAGGGTTTTTTTATGGTGTGCGTAAGTGGATGATTCACCTGTTAAGGGTCTGCAAAGACCTATCTTAGACCTTCGTGAAGGTCCAGGGGCTATTTAAAGGAAGTTGCAGTACTGAGCCCTAGGGGCTTATAGACCTATGTGAAGGAAGAATTAGGGAAATAGAAGACATCACAATATCTCTGGATGCGGAAACTTGGTTCCAACATCCCCCCATATTGCTTCGGGTGAGACTTCAGCCCACGCTATGTGCTTTGATACCGAAAGGGCCAGTAATGTAGGGTTTTGTTTGGCACAATTAACTATGAACCTGGGTCAGGACCCAGTAAGCCAACAAAGAGGCAAATGGATTGTCATCATTCTTGAGTATGACATAGAAATCAAGCCCACCAAGCTTATCAAAGGACGAGGATTAGCCAAATTGATGACTGAGTCTAACTTTAATGCATTGGATGTCAACTTTGTAGCTGCATTAGATGATCAAGTGGAGCAAGAGACTCCATAATTATATGAGGCTTCTATGACCTCGCCCTAGTATGCAAACCTCATTTTTGTTTTATTCAATTTAAATGCTCCTCCTGGTTTAACTAAGACAAAGGCTAGATTTCTAAAATTAAAAGCAGTGAAATTTTGCATCATAGATAATGTTTTATATTGGAAATATGTTGCTGGTATTTTACTAAAGTGTCTATTGAAGGATGATGCAGAAAGAACCATGCAGGAATTCCATGAAGGTGATTGTGGTGGACATCTATATTGGAAAACCACTGCTAACAAGATCCTTAGAGTTGGTTTCTATTGGCCTACTCTTTTCCCTGATGTTCATAAGAAGGTAACCTCTTGCCACAAATGCCAAATATTTGAGGGGAAAAGAAAATTATTTCCTTTTCCTTTAAAACCCATATCTGTTGAAAGTCCTTTCCAACAATGGGGATTGGATTTCATTGGAGAAATCCATCCACCATCCTCTTCCCAACACAAATGGATCCTCACAACTACCGATTACTTCACTAAATGGATTGAGGCCACACCTTCCAGATTGGTTACTGATGTTGTTATTATCAAAATTTCTGGAAACCAATATCTTGTCTAAATTTAGCTATCCCAACAAGCTCATTACAGATAATGCTGCAGCTTTTAAATCTAAGAAAATGATACATTTCTACAACAAATATCATATTACTTTGGGACATTCAACTGCTTATTACCCACAGGGTAATGGGTTGGATGAACCCTCAAATAAGACTCTGGTAAACATTATTAAAAAGTTGTTAGAAGATAACAAAAAGTAATGGAAAAACAAGTTAATAAAGGCACTTTGGTTTGATAGACTCGCAACAAAGAAATCAATTGGCATGTCACCATACCAATTGGTTTATGGAATGGATGTTGTTTTTCCATCTTCTTTGGGAATTCGAATTATGAAGATAATTCAAGAATTGTAAGTTAAGCCTAACGACATCTAGAGGAGGATTAATCAGACTATTCAATTGCAGCAATCTAGGGAAGAAGTCTACAACAAAACTCAAGTCATCTAGGAAAATATCAAAAAGATTTTTGATAGAAGAATTGAAGCAAATGATTTCAACTTGGGTGAAAGAGTTTTAAAATGGGATTCGATAAGAGAGGACAAAGGAAATCATGGAAAATTTGACAATCTATGGAATTACCTTATATCGTTGATGCTTTTAGAGGACAAAATGAATTTTTTTTCTCAAACATCCAGATGGAACATAAATGCCTCATGGACCTGTGAATGGCAGAATGCTGAAGCATTATTTCTCTTAGAAATAGATGTTTTCTTCCATCAAACCATTGTAAATATCATTGTCTTTATTATTTTTATTGGGTGGCCTATTGACATAAGTTGAAGCCTGCGGAGAAGGCCCTAAGCTTCGATTGATATGTTGTCATAATTCTGCCAACAACAAAAGAAATCAAGTGTAGATATTTCTGAAATGGAACACTCAAGGTTGTTGATCAAATGTTCTTGGCACCTCAAATGGAGAGGGCCATCCCCAGCTGGAGCCACTGTTAGGGTCCTATAATTTATAGGATCTCAAGGTGATCAAGTATTTTATATTAGAAGTCTTATATTGTAAATAATTGTCAATCTGCAAATGCTTTCCAAAAGAAAATAGAATAAAAATGAAAAGAGGGTATAAACAAAAAAAAAAGGGAAACAAAAAACATTGAAAAAAGAATAAAAGATAGAACCCCATCAAAGAAAGAAAAACAAAAAGAAAATAATACTGAAAGTGTTGCAAACTTAAATGACACTATTTATAGATAGTTTTCTTCATGATTGATAAATAAAGGTTGTGTGCAACTTGTTTAAAATGCCACAATGACTAGTTATTTGTTTAATCATATAGTATAATCATGGTTAAACATGTTTGAATTTATGTAAATTAGATTAGAGAATAAAGATTTTCCAAATAGTTTAGTCTTGGTAAATCAGTAGTAAGGTAGAAAATGGCATTGGGTCAACTATTTAATCTGAATCAATAGGAGAAATAAGTGCTAAGAGTTAAGTAGTTTTTGATTTTCCCTAAAAGAAAATAATTATGGTTTGCTAGTCTAAATGCACTCCTTTAGAAAAATAAAATTGTTAGCTTAGTTGAAGGGTAAGTAGAAATAGTTTGGTTTTATAAATGTAATTATGTGCCCTTTACCCTAAGTCTTAGTGATATACGAATTATTATCCTAAGTTTCAGAAGAAAATATCAAAGGTGCATACAGACAATTTTTTTTTGTCATTTATGGTTAAAGGGGCTGCAATCAAATGCATCAAGATTCTCTGCTCTTTACGATCGATGACTCTCATTTATTTTTGGCCCCCCTTCTCCATCATAGCTTTACCGTCAGTGGGCGGAGGGGGGGCTCCGAAAAGGTGGTATTCTATGTTGGGCCCCATCACCACATGGCTTCCTCTCCATGTTTCGCACGCCCCCCAACCGATACCACATACAACCTCCTACCCCCTTTGAAAACCATTTTCTCCCTCATCTCTTTACCACTGTCCCTACCCGACACCTCCAACACTCCTATCACACCATGTCTCCCTACCGTTGAATAATTAAATGAATTCCCAACAAATTACCATTGAACATTCAATTTTTCCTTCCCGGGTAACCGTTCGACTTCAATGGTCCTTCACCAAAGTCCAATGGAACTGGCCAATCCTTCCTTAAAAAACTTGAACTGTGTTCATTGTCCCTTTCACTTTCGTATTTTTTATATTTCCCAGGTTTCCTCTAAAAAGCAACCAATTTCAAAATATTTGCTGAAGCCAAATCAAATTGTCAGCGTTCTATCTCCCCTCCCTTGACAGCTCACAACCTGAAATTTGTTCCCAGTAAGCTTTTCCTTCCATCACCATTAATCTTTCACTGATCTATTTATGCCTCCAAAGAGAATGAACCAGTAGAACCCTACTAATCGATTAATCCCTCCATCTATAGACTTAGACCATATTCCATTAGCTAATAGGGATTATAGGATCAGTGAGACAATGCAACTGTGAATTGTTGGAGCTTTATTGTTGGATGGAGGATAAACATGATGATAAAACAGATGAATTTGGACTCTAGGAGTCCAATCTTCCTCACGATATTTTCCCTATGACCTTCCATGCCCCTGAATTCACTAGGAAATGCCACGATTTCTATGTTCCCTGCCAAAGAGCCATTATAACCCCATCTGGTGAGATCCTTTTTTCAATCACTGCCAAATCTATAAACGAGATGATGCTAGCTTCCCCTATGGAAAACAGTGCCCCATTTTCCTTAGAAGCCCTCACCAAACTCTATCAGAAGCTTTATTTTGCCAGAAGAGCCAATATTTTTGAAATCTTCTTACCAAAAAATGCCAAATTTCCAAAGAAGAATCCTCCATACCCTTCCTCAATCTTCCCTAATTAAGCTAAATAGATCATAACCATAATTTCATACATTTTGGGTTATTATTCTAATCAGTGGGTAGATGAACCCATTCTAGGCTCCCTCTCCATCTTTTCCACAAATAGCAAACCATCTATTTTGTTTAATTTCAGTCAATTCTTGGCTGATAACATCCATGAGAAGTTTCTTAAATTTTTGACAGAACAAGTGTTTAATTACACTTCAATTTTAGTTTATACATTTCTATATTATCAAGCAGACAGGTTCAGGTTTTCCATGCAGAAGCTAGATGAAGAGGGAAACCAGCAGCTTGCAATATTTTGGACTTCTTTTGTGATGAAATAACAACAAGAATTCTCCTATAAATAGTTCATTGAAGAATTTTTTCACCCAACTATGAGTATCCTAAGAAGCTCAGCAGAACCTAGAATTAGTGAAGACATCAAGAGGATTCTACATTTGACAGATTAGGTGAGGATTGGAGACTGGTATTTATACCAGAATTATACAAAAATCAGATTTTATGGATGCGAGTTAGCACCATACAAGCTCCCCAAATACCTCTCCATGAGGATTTTTTCCCTTGAATATATCAAACAAATTGTTGGCTTGATGGGCCCTGACCCAGGTTCAGTGTTAAGCAGTCAAGCAAATCCCTACACTATTGGCCCTTTCGGTATCAATCCATGAAGCGTGGACTAAAGTCTCACCTGAAGCAGTATGGGGGGATGTAGGAACTAGGTTTTCGTACCCTAAGATGGTTGTGACGTCGGTTATTTTCCCTAACCTTCCTTCACACAAATCGATAAGCCCTTTAGGGCTTATCAAAGAACTTTTCTTATTCATCCTTGAAGCATCACAAAAGTCTCTAATCATCCTTCGCAGGCCCTAAATAGATAGACCAGGCACTTACACGCCCCTGTAATTCCTATTAATTCTGTATCTACCCAGATTCACTTAAGTATTGGTTACTTTAACATGCATTTATGGTTATCTTCGCGTAAAAATATATCTCTACTCGTGGTCATATAAAACATAGAAACATGTAGATTCACGCGTCAAGGTAGCATTAAATCATAAACCCAATAGTCAACATAACATAATTGCATGCAATGAACATAAGTAAAATACACAGGTAATTTCAAAATACTCCTCTTTATTATTGATTCAAATATCTAGTACAAACTCTAACTACCCTACGCACACAGCTGCAGGGGTCCATGCACTAAGCTGCAAACTTCTACCCTAGGCCTCTGCGCACTCAGCTGTAGAGCCTTTTCCTGTGCTAAGGCTCTTCACCGTTAGCTCTCATAGACCCATTCATAAAACATAACAAGACTCAACTATGAACTGAACTATCTTAGACTCCTCTAAGATCTTCTTTTTATACAATCCCATGGTCTGCAGGCCATGGGTAGATCTCTAAAGATGACATGCTTTTACACAAAAGAAGGGCGGAAACACTTTATTGACTCTTGATATCTTTGTGCTACGCAACCAAAAAATGGGGAGACATTACACAAAACTTGGGCTTTTAGCCCCAAAATTGGGCTTTTAACCCCAAATTTGACCCCAGGGGACCCGTTCCCAATAGGCCCCCAACACAAATCTAGTGACTCACCCTCGAGTCACTCTACTGGCGTAGAGATATTTTCGCAAAAACCTCCCAGTTCCAACTGTACGACTGCAACTTCAATGGTACACTGTGTTTTCACCTGCTTCATCTGTTCAACCAATTTCTCTGTCACTGGCCCTACACCATATGCCTATACCTTTTGCTGCATTCCTTGCAGAATAGTTAGTTTTCCTTCGATGGTGGTTGTGAGTGCATAGGATTCATCAAGCCACGACCCTATTCTGGCCTTGAGGACGCTCTCTTCATGCTGCACTGCATCCACCTGCTCCTTTAGCACCTTTTCCTCCTACAGTTTTGCTAGCCTTTGCATAACGGTGATGGTGGACGTCATTGCTTTGACTTCATCATATCTCTATTGTAGCTTTCAAGCCCCCATTTCCAACCTTTTCAAGGTGGGATCCTCCTGCAAATTAGTAACCACTTCGAGTGCCTGCTCGAAGAGCATTGTGCACTCCTTCATTGTGCTATCTACAGTGGCTACTGCATCTCTGATAGTGGCATTGTGTTGCTCCTTTACCTCTGGTGGAGCCAAGGGCTGGTCCCTCAATGAGTTCTAGCTAAACCTTGGCCAACTCTGATCTCACTTCGCGCACTCCGGATATGAGCTTCTGAATTCGTTCGTCAACTAGTGCATCTTCAGGAATATCTAGCTTGGTGGTTGTTATAGACATTTTCGGGCACTACAACCCCAATCATAAATGTCCATAAAACAAGGGCTCTTAATTCCCTAAAAGTGTTGTTCCAACCTCTAAAAGAACAAGGTCAACTGATTACATCTTCTCCCAGAAGTTCTCCATGAAAAACTGCTCAGAACTAGTCAAAACTGGACCATCGCACCTGCTCCATGGTCAAAGTGTGTTGCATCCCACCTAAACACACATAGTAGGTGTGATGCATCTTAAAAAGCCCTTCTATGGGGTGCGATGGGCGAGAGTGGACAAATGGCAGGGTCAATCTGCAAGGTGGAGGATCATGGAATCTTCTAGAAACTTCTCCTGTGACACTTGCCTCTCTGCATTCGCCCAGGGATGAGTAAGAGATCATCAATCTCCAAGTGGAATCAAGAACTATCAGAGAGAGGACACTAATCAACTCTCAAAAGCTGACTCACCCCCCTTGCAAATATCTATATATGGATCCCTCATCCCAGAGATCCAGGGGCTAGAATTTTGTATCTTGTAAGGAAGTGCTGCTGGTTTCTTGGTGCAATATCATAGTGTTGGGTGATCTAAGCTTTTCATGAGGTGAAGAAGGGCTTTCTTGTTGAGAGGATGATGTTGGGTTAGAAAAATTGGTTGTAATCCTCTTTTCTCTTTCTTGATTAGCAATAAAGCTATTCAAGTTTTCCTCCACATTCTTGTATAATTGATGTTATGTGCATTTGTGTGGTCAATATATATCTGGTCCTATATTGTTTATGATAGTAGATCTATGTTCTTGGATATTGTTATGCCGCTTTGATTCTACAGGTACTCTGTGAAGCTGGGTAGGCAAGGAAGAGAGTAGCAAAGATCTATCAGAAGGGAGAGGAATCGAGCAAGGAATGAAGTGCAAGACAGAGGTTGGTCTCCTTATTCCCCTCTTATCTATTTCTCATAAAGGAAAATGAAAGTAGTTTTAGTTTGTTTGTTTCTAAGGTAGCTACCAGCCTTAGTGGGATTAGCATATCTACATAGACACTAGTTTTCCCGATAATAGTGATAGACCTGCATGCCTCCGCCACTACCTTGGTAGTGTGCTCATTCTTTGCGGTGATAGCCTTAAAGAGCTTGATGGTAGAAGTTTTCTCAGAAAACATTTGGGCGTTGTTCACCCTCTACTCATTGATGACGTTCAATTCTCGTTGTTCCTGAGCTCGAAGTTCTGTGATCACACCATCATGCACGGTGTGAAGGGATTCTTTTGGAAGCATGGCCACGTCTAGCCTGACCTTCTGGAGGGCATGGACAATGGCTCGATCATCTTCTTTTTTCACAGTTAGCGCTCCATCTAGCAGAGCGATAAACCGGGGGTCCAAGGGGCGAACCATTTCTGTTGCTTCAATTTTCCCAGGTGCCAAGCTGATTGACACTATGCTATTGCGACCCACAATGGTCTACACTTGTGACGCCTAGATCTGCAGCTCATGCAGACCCGTCTGAATGGCGCCCAATATCTGCTTCAGCTACTTCTCGAACTATTGTAGCAATTCCGTGGTGGCATCCCTCATCGTATCACTAATTTCATTTAGATCACCTTCTGTCAAGGTGATTGGGTTGAGGGAAGTCTTGCTAGCCTTGGACTTCTTCCGCGACCCTACTTTCTCTGGTTCCCTGTTGTGCTTAATCCAAAATGGAGTAGTCTTCGAATCCACTCCTCCCTGCCCTGTCTATTGGTCCTCCTCCTATTCTGTTTCTGGGGAAGGCAACTTCTGACTCCTATCAATGTCGTACTCCTCTTCTTCCTCTGTTTATTTTTTGGCAGCACGCTTTGCCCTGGCTTTGTCCACAACCTCCCTCTTCCTCTTTTCTACTAGTTGTTCCATCTTCCGCTTGGCCTCTTCTTTTATTTGTTATGCAACGGACTTGCTAGATCCAGCTATCAAGTTTGAAGCGGTGCGCCAATCAGCTAGTCAACGATCAAGGACCGATGTGATTGCATTGTCTATGGCCAGGTATGGAAGGTCATACCACTTTTTTTAGGATCCTTCTGCGCGTGCATGGAGACCTGGTGGATGTCCGTCTTGAACTCCACATACTCTGCCAGCTGATCATAAATGGTCAGCAATAACCACGGTTTGCGGTTGATGGCCATGTGGATATTCATGTCCATCAAGATCCAAAAGACCTTGCTATCCTTGACCCTTTGGGGGTCCTTTGTAGCCCAGAGTGAAGCAAACTTCGCTGCTTCTGGTAGGCCCTGTGCGATCGGAGGAAACTAACTATCCTTTGGTAACTCCCACGCAACCAGCAGTGAGCACTATGGGTAGCAGCAACCATGCATAGTGAAGCGTCTTACTTTGATCCTACGCCTCTCTGTAGTTAGCAAGAAACTCACTACAGAGGTAGCACGCCCATTGGAACTATACACCCTCTGCGTACTGGACCATTAAAGACACTACTAGTGCTGGCACTTCATCTGTGTGACACTTCGCATAATCTTGTCTGCCAAGATCTGTGTGGCTACCTTGACCACGGGGTTGGTTATGCTAGTGATGGAGTAGTGCACGACTTATTTGCAAGCTTAAATTTATCCTTCATTGCTTCGACGAGGTTGCGCTTACCTACCTTTCCTCCAAATGCCATGGCCAGATTTTCTCCTATATCCGACAATTGAGTGATCCAATGAATCAGCATGTTAGTGATCGGTATCAGCTCCTCTAGACACAGGCACCCATCGTGCAAAAAGCACGACATTTTATTGATCACTATCACGGTTATGGGCATGTGGATCTAATGAGCCTTGCTATTGCAACAAGAATGCTACAACTCCCAAGGCTACCGACTTTAATTATCAACACGGGGTTCGTACAAACTTAAGAGGTGTCAACACAATATGTGTGGCATACAATGTGTCCTTCCTTTGCTATCATGATGTAATTGAGTGCATGTACTGAAATCAAATCCTAAACTAATTTCAGAAAATTAAATGTTCAAGATGGAACCTTAACCTATTGCAAGAAAGAAAGTACAATGAGAGAGACGGAAATTCAATGCTAAATTGCACCATTTCCTAATTAACTGCCAAGAAACTATGCTTTGCAATAATGCTAAATTATCATGAACCAAATGCTATTATCTAAGCATGGAAGTAAGAAGCATCAAACATCACTAATGTGCAAGTAAAGGGACTAAAATAAATTTGTTTTTGTCTTTTTGTCTTTTCATGCAAAATCAAGTATGCAAACTAATTTATTTCGGTGATGTGGCAGGTGAATTAAGGATGTTGGAGGTTGGATGGAAGGGTTAGGAGATGGTTGGATGGTGTGGGAGACCCTTGGGAGGCTTTTGGTGAATTCTTGAAGGTTTTCCATCAATTCGGCCTTAAAACAGGCCATTTTAGGATGTACTAGAAACTTATAGGATGATCTTGTAGAAATTACAGTGAACCTACAAGATACAATCGACAAAAAAATGTGAGGTGTTGGAGGTGTTGGAAGGCTTAGGGAAGGTGGTAGATGGGTGGAATGGAGTGATAAAATGCCTAGGATCACTTAGAACTCAAAACCAAAGTTGGGAGATTGATGGATTTGCTCAAAAAGCTTGGAGAAGTTTCCTTGTGAAATGATGAAATTGGTGAGGGTTTAATGACCAAGAAAATCAAATCCAAATTGGATGGGACAAATTTTTTTATTAACTAGGATGTCTTAGGTCCCTGTCTCAAGTGGAATCACTCAAAAAGACCTCTGTTACCCATGCAAAAAAAATAAAAAACATTACTAGTCGAAAATCTAGAGATTCGAGAACTAGTGAGCTATTCAATCTAAAAAATGCCTAACCAAATCAAGTGCAAATGAAATGGGGTAATTCTTTTTATGATCTATAATTTTTTTTGATCTAATTCAAGTGGAATCAAGTTGATTGAAGCTCGTTAGCATGCTCTAGAAAACAACAGAAATTTATTGTTCTTTGCTAAAAAGGAGGTCCAACAATCTAGATTTGGGAATAAGAAGACTAATCCAAGTAGCTCAATGATTTCTATGAGCTTCAAAAGATTTTCCAAGGATGAAATAATTCTTGTGATCTTGAAAAATAACTTACATCAACCATTTAACTCAATCCTACAACAAGAAATTATCAATCCTAAATGCAAAAATAGAAAGAAATAAAAACTAGAGATGCATGTGAATAAGCAATCAAAAGAAGCAAAGAAAATGATATAAAAGGGATTTGAGGTTCCTAGGATGGCCAAGCCCAAATAAACTCAGATACCTATGGAGGATAACAATATTTAGAAGTTGAACATGACACCTATCTTCATTATTTCCATCAATAGAATTACATCCCTACAAGAAAATACAATGGAGCTGCAAAAATACAAGCTTTCTCCACAATAACACTAATGAAAATCTCCTCCTAGAGGAAAATTCAACTTGGTACTTATATAAAATGAGTAGGAATCATTCCCCATGAATGGAGGAAGCTTTCCCCACAAAATCCCTTGATTAGTGGATCTAGTCCCCAATATTAGGAATTTGCATTAAATGGCAGGGAACATGTTCCTAGATTTTCTCAATCATTCCCTAGAGGAAAATTCAACTTGGTACTTATACAAAATGATTAAGAATCATTCCGCATGGATGGAGGAACATTTCCCCACAAAACTCCCTTGATTAGTGGATCTCCTCCCTTGATTGGTGGATATGCTCTCTTGATTAGTGGAACACATTTCTAGATTTTCTCAATCATTGGAGTTCCACAATTTGTGCCATAATTCAATAATATCTTGTTGACTTATTATTTATTATTTATCCTCCAGTAGTAGGGAACAAGTCCCTAAATTATCTCTTCCTCCAACTCTTCATAATCTGCCCAATATTCTCATAATATCCCACAAAAAAATAAATAATATTAGGCACAAATATCCAATTATTCATAAACCTTCCTAATGAATATATTAAAGTTAAAAATAATTTATCTAATGCAAAAAGAGAGGTTTAATGTGCTGAAGGATGGTCATAGGCCTTAATTTATGTCTAATTTAGAGGCTCATCATACCCCCCCATTGAAAGTGTTGCTCATCCTCTGAGCAACTTAGTGACCTCATTGTGCCTCATCCATGGCCCTGGTGGCCTTTCTCTTATGCATTAAGAATCTTGGCTGTAAGTTCTGCAATGTGAAGCCAAAAAACATATTTGTGCAAAGAAAAATCCTTGTTTCTTGAGACCATTAGTTTGAATTCTTCCCCTTATTCAAGATGGTTCTTGATTATTTTTTCACTTTGACAAGGTCTTCCACACCCTTATCAACATTCTGTTACCTTGTTCCACCATTTATTTTCCTTAGGACTACCTCCTGTAGGAGTTCTGGGTCACTGTAATTCCTACAGGATCATCCTGTAGAAAGCACAGTCCCTTTGTAAACTGAAGTAAAGGAGTGATAAAAATTACATAAGTGGTGGAGGAATGAATGGTAATGAGTGGTAAAATAAAATGTGAGTGACAGGGGTCTCTTTGTGATCCTCCTTTGCTCTTTGACCATCCTTCTTGCTGACCTGCAAATGGAAATTTCATGAAAATGGAGAGGATGCTCTCTTTGCTTTTTTTTCAAGAAGGAAATGCGATGGATGAATGATGAATAGATAGTGAATATGAAGTGGATGGAGGGCTTGGAGTGCTGGGGTGACCTTGGACTTTGCAAAAATTTATTCTTTTAACTACTATCCTCACTCCTTGAAATCATCACACTTCATAATTTGACTTTTCAACATTGCATGAGTGAAGGAGTGAGCTGCAATGAACTAGTTGAAGGCAGCTGACACTGCTGACCCATCCTTAGCTTATAAAACCTCATCTCTCATGCATTGACAACAAATTTCTAACTATAATATTCTCAAGAGAAGAGGTCAAGAATATTGCATACATGTACCTACTTGATGGTTGTTGGAGAGACATGCATGTTGCTGAGTTGATGTTGATGTGCAGGTGTTGGATGGTGATGTTGATGATCCTGATGTTACTGCTAAGCTCTAGAGGAGCTTCTTTGACCTCTGGATCTCCTTTAAAACTGCTCACTGCCAATCCTGTAGGTGTTGTTCTGTATCTTGTAGGTTTACAAGACAACAACTTGTTTTGTCCATATCTCCCAAACAATAGACTAGATTGAGCTGAAACTTTTTGAGCATGTTTCCATCATCATTATGCACCTCCCCATAGAAAAATTTTGGTCAATGGATGCATGGATCTCAAGAAAAACTAAAAATGGCTGAAGGTGATGGAGGTTGATTTCTTGGAAACCATGCACTAGAATTTGTTGAAATTTTTTGGGCATGTTATCATCATCCATATGCATCTCCCAATGAAGCAACTTTTTAAATGGATGCACAGATATTGAGAAAATGAAAAAATTGCTCAGGTGATGGAGGAAAATTTCTTGGAAACCATGCACTGAAATTTTCTAAAATTGCTTGAGCATGTTACCATCATCCATATGCATCTCCCCCTGAAACAGCTTGGCAAATGGATGCATGGTTTTCAAGTTATGGTAAAAACAAATTTCTACTCTATGTATTTTTGTATCCTGTAGTAAAACAAAGCATCCTGTAGTTTTTTAGGATAGCAAGGAAACTGAGTGGTAGAAGCTTGAGAATGATGGGTGGATGGCAAAATAGATGAGGGTGATGGATTGACATGGCCTTGACCTTGTTGGAGCATTTGAGTGACGTAGGGAAAGTCAAAACTTGACTTCTTTTGACTAGGCTTGACTAATTTTCCTTTTGGTACTAACTTGTTCTTGTTGCTTGCAGATGTTGGAGAGTACATGCATGCATGGAGCAAGGATTATTTTATTTTTTCTCTTTTTCTCTTCTTCTAGGCCTACTAGCTGCTTCAATGAGGTTTTCAACTAGTAGGTCTGCCTAGGTGCCTCAAAGGAGGTTTTCACCTAGGATTTTTTTTTTCTCTTTTTTTTCTTTTTTCCAACCCATTGACCACCTCATGGAGGTTTTCAATCAACGAGCCAATCTGAGGCACATCCAAGGAGGGTTTCACCTTATATTTTTATTTTTTTCTCTTATTTTTCATTTTTTTTTCTTCTTCCCTACCCTACTTGAAAAACAAAATCACTTTCAAGGATAAGAATACTTCCAATGGAGCCATGTGCACATCAAGATGACAAAAAAAATTATGTGGAGGCTTGAAATGTATGCTTTGACATGTATATGGATTTCAGAGACCAAATGATTTGACTTTGAAAGGATCAAGCATAGTTGGGGAAGAGAGTGATGCTGCAACATAGTGACTGTCTGGAACCAAACCTTAATATAACTTTCATGCCCTTGGTTTGATTGCTTATCTGGATCATTCTTCATGTCTTCTTCTACCATGAACTTCAAATCTTCCTCTTTTTTCTAATTGTTTTCTTGAATACATGGAGGATTTGATGGCAAGCATGAGGGAGCTCTCTCGATCTCTGATTTTGATGTTTTCTCTTCATCAAGTGCAACCCATGATCCTTTGATCTTCTATTTCAAATCTTCTTCTTCTAGATGTAGTCCTTCAAAGATATCAAGAGAATCTCTTTTTTGCAATACTCTTCCTAAGCTATATTGAATACCATTGATCTCAAGAGGAGATGTCTGGAAGTGTTGTACCTCAGCATTGTAAGTGGGCTGAGCTACTTCAATGTGTGGGTTTCGAAATTTTGGTACATGTAGTTGAGTGGGAGTGTATATTTGAGATGGATGTGGATGGGGTTGTGGTTGTGGTGGAGGTGAATGGTAGGGATAACATGGAGTTGGGTATGGAGGATATTGAGGAAAATATTGAGGATATTTTGGATGGCTCCCATAAGTTCCTTTCCAATCTTGTTTCCAAGATTGGTTTTGGGGTTGAGATGGAAAATGTTTCCAAGGAAAGAGTGTGTTCCAATTACTTTGAGGTGGATGTGCATAAGCTTGAAATTGTGAATTAGGCTCTTGCATCATATCAGGCTGAATAGGCCGCCATGGTCCTCTTGGAGTTACATAACATTGTTGCATTGGCAATTGAATTGCTCCATTGTTCTCTTGGTGAACTTCCTTCAACTTTGGTAATGATGGAAAATGTTTAACATCCTATGATTCTGAAACACAAATATCAACATTTTATTTTCCTTCATCTTGCATTCTTAACATTTCTACTTGTTTTGTTAAATTTCTAAGAATTTCTATTTTAAAATCATTAAACAAATTTCCAAGTTTATCTTGACTTACCGATCTTGATGTTGATTTACCTACTCTTTCTTTTCCTCTTGATATGAGTTTGCATGTTTCACAAATTTCCTCAAATGATAATTGATATACATCACCTCTACTCATGAGATTAAGGAGATCAATCCACTCATCCCTAATTGTTCTAAGTAAGAGGGTTTTTAGTGTGTCAAATCCTAAATGATGTAGTTTTCCCCTCTTAACATTGTACATGAACCTCTCTATTAGATCTTCAAGGCTCTCATCTTCTCTTTGATTCATTCTAAATATTTATTCTTTAAGATCATGATCTTTATATTTTTCTAGAAATATCTTTTGCATATCATTCCATGATCTTATTGAATTAGTCCCTAAACTCATGAACCATTTAAGAGCTCTATCCTTCAAAGTTGCCGGAAACAATCTCAGTTTTTGAGTTTTTAATAAGTAACCATAAGATCTACAAACAATCTCAAATTCAAAGAGAAAGTTTTCTGAATCCTCTGACCTTAGACCTTGAAATTTTGGAAGAAAAGATGGATGGATGTTCTTCATATGCACACTGACATTAGGATCTTGAATGGGGAATCCGAGAGGATCTTCCTCATTGTCATCATCTCCTTCCATTTCTTCTAAATTCTTTGTCATCTTCTTCTACCTGCAAAAGTGAATGGTGATGTGGCTCTTACTGCACCACGTGATCAAATGGGGGGGTGGGTTGGTGTTGGAGAAATTTTGTTTTTGTTTTTATGATTGAATGAAAACTATAATGCAATGCAATTTTCTACTTTTGAAATTAAATATGTCTAATGCAAATATTTTATTTTTTCGGAAATAGAAAAGACTTGAATCAACTAGGGAAGAAAACAATGCATACTTTGACACCTCCCCAATGACGGTGCAAAAAAGTGATGAGCATCAGTATTGCAACAAGAATGCTGCAACTTCGAAGGCTACTGACTTTAATTATTAACCCGGGGTTTGTATAAACTTAAGAGGTGCCTGAACTATATGTGCAGCATATTAGGTGTCTTTCCTTTTCTATCATAATGTAATGCAGTGCATGTATTGAAGTCAAATCCTAAACTAATTATAGAAAATGAAATGTTCGAAGTGGAACCTTAACCTATTGCAAGAAAGAAAGTATAGGGAGAGAGACAAAAATTCAATCATAAATCACACCATTTCCTAATTAACTGCAAAGAAACTATGCTTTGCAATAATGCTTAATTATCATGAACCAAGTGCTATTACCTAATCATGGAAATAAGAAGCATCAAACATCACTAATGTTCAAGTAAAGGGACTGAAATAAATCTGTTTCTGTCTTTTTGTCTTTTCATGCAAAATCAGGTATGCAAACTAATTTATTTTGGTGATGTGGAAAGTGAATTAAGGATGTTGGAGGTTAGATGGAAGGGTTAGGAGATGGTTGGATGGTTTGGGAGACATTTGGGTGGATTTTTGTGACTTCCTAGAGGTTTTCCATCAATTCGGCCTTAAAACAGGCAATTTTAGGAAAACCTACAGTATGTACTAGAAACATACAGGATGATCTTGTAGGAATTACTGTGAACCTACAAGATACAGCCGAGAGAAAAATGTGAGGTGTTGGAGGTGATGGAAGGCTTAGGGAAGGTGGTAGATGGGTGGAGTGGAGTGAGAAAATGCCTAGGATCACTTAGAACTCAAAACCAAAGTTGGAAGATGGATGGATTTGCTCAAAAAGCATGGAGAATCTTCCTTGTGAAATGATGAAATTGGTGAGGGTTTAATGACCAAGAAAATCAAATCCAAATTGGATGGGAAATTTTTTTTTTATTAACTAGGATGCCTTAGGATGCTCTAAAAAATAGCAGAAATTTACTGTTCTTTGCTAAAAAGGAGGTCCAACAATCTAGATTTGGGAATAAGAAGACTAATCCAAGCAACTCAATGATTTCTATGAACTTCCAAAGCTTTTGCAAGGATGAAACAATGATTTTGATCCTGAAAAAGAACTTACATCAACCATTTAACTAAATCCTACAACAAGAAATTATTAATCCTAAATGCAGAAATGGAAAGAAATAAAAACTAGAGATGCATGTGAATAATCAATGAAAAGAAGGAAAGAAAATGATACAAAAGGGCTCTGAGGTTCCTGGGATGGCCAAGCCCAAATAAACTTAGAGACCTATGGAGGAGAACAATATTTAGAAGCTGAACATGGCACCAATCATCATTATTTTCATCAGTAGAATTACATCCCCGCAAGAAAATACAATGGAGCTGCAAAAATACAAGCTCTCTACACAATAACACTAATGAAAATATCCTCCTACAATAAAATTTGACTTGGTACTTATACAAAATGATTAGGAATCATTCCCCATGATTGGAGGAAGCTTTCCCCACCAAAATCCCTTGATTAGTGGATCTAGTCCCCAATACTAGGAATGTGCATTAAATGGCAGGGAACACATTCCTAGATTTTCTCAATTATTCCCTAGAGGCAAATTCGACTTGGTACTTATAAAAAATGATTAAGAATAATTCCCCATGGATGGAGGAATCTTTCCCCACCGAAATCCCTTGATTAGTGGATATGCTCCCTTGATTGGTGGATCTGCTCCCTTGATTAGTGGAACACATTCCTAGATTTTCTCAATCACTGGAGTTCCAAAATTTATGCCATAATTTGATAATATCTTATTGATGTATGATTTATTATTGATCCTCTAGTAATAGGGAACAAGTCCCTAAATTATCTCCTCCTCCAACTCTTCATAATCTACCCAATATTCTCATAATATCCCACAAGAAAATAAATAATATTAGGCACAAATATTCAATTATTCATAAACCTTCCTAATGAATATATGAAAGTTAAAAATAATTTATTTAATACAAAAAGAGAGGTTTAATGTGCTGACGTATGGTCATAAGCCTTAATTTATGTTTTAAATTAGAGGCATGGGCCTTAATTTATGTCTAATTTAGACGCCCATCAGGCTGTAATGTGGTACCCACAACATGTTTAATAGACCAGCCTTATCCACCCCTTTTACCCACTTTCTTGGCTCCAGCGTGGTCCCACCAGAGTCTTTGTAGAAGACACAGTACATGAGTTGATATGTGGCTAAGTGGGGAAAGCACTCTGTATCAGCCAAATTCCAATCCTCCAATTTTAACAAGGGGACACGCCCTAGGCATGGTCCTTCAAAGGTAATTTTGTCTAGCAGCAAGGGTGTATGTAGCGTGACCTTGTTTTCATCAATGTCCTTTGGAACCTTTGTCTTGCCTCTGCACGGAGGAATGTACTCGAGCAACTAAGAGATATGTTTGAACCCCTTAATGTCAACATCCTCCACCCTCATGTCAATGTCTTCTTCATCCATGGGGATCTCTTCAACATCCTCTTTGGGTTCAAGGACAGTTAGCTTTCCCTTCTCCTGCATGGTGGGCTTTTCCTTTTGCGGGTTCCTTCTGGGTGACGCACGCACTATCTGTGGCTCTTTTTGCTTATCTTTCTTTGATTTTGGACCCTCTTGGGTCGGCGTAGGCCCCAACATGGGCATCCTCAATGATTTATTTACTTTTTCTAGTACTTCGATGCTCTCATCCTCTGGCCCAGTTCCCTCAGCTGCCAATGCTACTTCTGGGGCAGTTCCCTCAACTTCCTTTGCTTCTCCTATACTCACAATTTCTGCGGGTGCCGAAATAACACTGAAAAACAACTCCTGCGTCGCTTTTGGCAACCTCTCAAACACCTAACTCGCTATCAAAGCTTCAAATCTCTCATGGTTCGTGCATGCCTGAGAGCTCATCACCTCAATTCACAAAATTCCAAGTGTTTTTCACTAGGTAGCCACCTGTAATTTATAGGCATTTTCAAATTCAAATCCAACCATTCCCACCAAAATTCATTCATAAATGTTGGATTGGTGATAGATTTTCATAGATCTTGCCCTTAAATTCTTACTTAAATGCTAGCCCCCGCTCCATTTAGACGTTTTCCCACTGTCAAGTCATTAACAATGACCATAACAGTCACTTTTTAGTTGCCATGCACGGTTTGTTCTTGGATAGTGTAGCTCTGTGTGCATTTCTACTAACACTGTGAAATTCCTTCATTCTACACAGTTCCCCAATCACGTAGCTCCCCAACCCAGGTAGTGTATTTTATAGTCCCGCACCTCCTTTCAGCTGCCTAGAGTACTAAGACTATGCTTCCACCATGTAGTCAACTAGCTAGATTGTCAGTATATGGCTTCAATCGGCTACCATTCACTTGCCCTAGGAATGGTTCCCCATTCAAATTTACCAACTGAACTACTCCACCATCGGTAATCTCCTTAATGACATAGGGCCCCAGCTAATGCATTCAAAATTTTCCTGGAAATTTATCAAAATTTTTGTCATATAATAGAACTAAATCATTTACCTTGAAGGTGCGCAGTTTGATTTGCCGATCGTGCCATGCCTTTTCGCACTCCTTTTGAACCTATTGATGGAATCCAGCTAGAAATCTATCTTCTTCAAGCTCTGTTAGCTACACGAGCCTCTCCTCCAAGGCTCTGCGATCTTCCATTCCTATGAATTCCACTATGCGTAGACTAGGTACAATGTACTCCATCAACATCATAGCTTCCACGCCATAAACCAGTTTGAACGGTGTTTGTCCAGTCAACTTCTTGTAAGTCGTTCTATAAGCCCATAGCACCGCGGGCACGCGAACATCCTAGTTGTTTCTTTGAGCATTGCAAAACTTCGTAAGTGCACTCTCCAATATTTTATAAAACGCTTCCACTGTCCCATTAGCTTGTAGATGATAGGGTGTGCTCTTCTGATGGTAAACCTGAAAATCTTCCGTCGTCACGCTAATCGTCTCATTGAGAAAGTGTTTACCGTGATCACTCATTAGAATTTTTGGACAACCGAACCTTGTCAGTGCATACTCAAAGATGAATTTGGTTGTTGTTACGCTTGTACAGTCCTTCATAGGCTATGCCTCTACCCATCTGGTTAAGTAATAAGTTATGGTGATGATGTACCATGCACCCGTATTTTTTCCTAGAGGTTGAACTGGTCCTACAAAGTCAATTACCCACTTCTCGAAGGGTCTTAGTGATATCTGCAAATTCAACAACAGCTCTTCTCTGCGCGAGGGTCTGCCATCCTTTGGCATGCGTCGCATGCCCTACAATACACTTTTGAATCCTTATGCAAGGTCAACCACCATAACCCAACGCATAAAATATTCTGCATTGTTGTTTTTCTTGCATAATGACCTCCCACAGCTCTGTCATGAGCCTCAGTGAGGATGTTGTTTCATTCAAACTCTGGCACATAACATTGCAATATTTCATCTGATCCCATTTTGTACAAGTGCCCTGCAATGATAGAAAAGTTTGTCGCGTGCACCACAAGTTCCTTCTTCTATTGGCTTGTATATCCTTCTGGAGCCATACCTATCATCAGGAAGTGTATAATATCTTCAAAGTGGTTTTTTGTAACACATACTGCAAAGAGTTGTGCGTCAGGTAGTCCTTCCTCCAAATTCGTATGTTCCTCTCTTATTTCAATGAGCGATAGATGATCCAATCCAGCATTCAAGCGTACTTGTTTCACAATAACTTCAAAATCATACTCCTGGAACAACAACAGTCACCTGCATATCTTCCCCCCTGAACACAGGCTTGTTGACTAGGTATTTTAATGTAGAATGGTCTACATACATCTTAAAATGTCTGCCCAACAAATAATTCCTGAACATTTGGAGCACGTACACCATAGCTAGTCCTTTGCGCTCTTTCGTGGAATAATTTTTCTTAGCTTTGGATAACTTCCTACTTGCGAATGCTATAAGGTGATCCAAGTCCCCTTTAGCAACTTGTGTCAGTACTTCTCCCGGCACAATACATGACACATCCACATGCACATGAAATTCCTTCTTCCAATCCGAGAAGACTGGGATCAACACAGTGGCCATTTTCTCCTTCAGCACATCTAAGCTCTTCTGGCATTCTTCATTCCAACAAAATGTAACATCCTTCTTTAACAGTTTTTCCTTTGGCACGGTGATTTGGGAGTAGCTCTTGATGAATTTAATATAGTATCACGTATGCCCCAATGATGCGCGTACCTGTTTCACACTCCTTGCACCTCCAAATTGATTATGATCACGATCTTTGCAGGGTATACCATAAAACGTTTTCTACATACCGCATGGCCTAACAAGATCCCAAAAGGGACACAAAACAAACATTTCCTCAGATTGAGTGCAATCTGGTACCTCCGGCATGTATCTATCATCAACCACAGACTTGCCACATGGCTCTTCACCAGCCCGAACACTGCCCAATCGTCAAAGTATACTTCCAAAAATTTATGAATGAAATCCTTGAACGCCACAAGACTACGCGCAAAAAGATCACCGGCACGTTCTTCAGCACAAAAGGAATCACTGTATACTAGAATCATCCCCATTCAATCATGAAGGTCCTCTTACTTCTATCCTTCGGTGCGATATTGATCTGATGGTACCCAGAGAACCCATCAGTGAACGAATATGCATCCTGACCGCCTACATTATCTAGGACCTCATCGGTGAACAGGGTTGGGAAGGGATCATGCACGCAAGCATCATTCAACTTCTTGAGATCTACACATATCCTTATTTCTTCCTTCTACTTCTTTTCCTGAACCACTATTGGGCTTACCCAATTAGATTCTTCCACCAGCTCAATAATACCTATCGCGAGCATCTCATCTAACTCTAAGCAGACCCTTTCTTTATACTTCAGATTGAGGTGGTAAGGTATTTACTTCACAAGTTTCACGTCGGGTTTTAGGGTGATCTTCATGACACCCAGGTCCCCTATTATCCCTTTCAGATATGAAAAAATTGTGGTAAATAGATCTTGATATTCGCAGAGTAGTTCGGCGACCTTGTCTACTGTCACGGCGTCTCAATAGTCCCCAACCTTTACAAACTTTAGCTCTACCTGAGTGCCAATGTTCATCTATCTGGTCTTGAGCGGCTTAGTTATGTTTGGGTTCTCTAGCTATGGTCCTTCAACTTCACAGTTTCCTTCAGTCTCTGGAATATTAATCTTCCTTGAGTCTTCATCTTCTTCTTCCGCTATGACATTGTAGCACTCCAGTGCGTGGCTCAGCTTGGTGGTCTAATCAGGCTGAATAAAATCTAGAGGATCTTGTGGTATCCTAAAAATTGTTGTCTTAACCTCCTACAATGCTTCATTGATAGATTCAAATCCATCCTCAAATTGAACTTCATAAAAAATCCCTGGCGCAAAACATCCCATTCTTTGGTGCCATGGCAGAGTTCTGTCTCAAAGTACCAATTCATTGGTATAACATCCAAGGTATGACAAAATAGATGGACCCATTCCGGTTGAGGCTTTGCTCCGTACACTTTAGTCCATTTGGCCAAATGGTCTCGCAGATCGTTTCTCCCATCATATTTCTCTGATAATCGCACCTTCAGATGACCAAAGCATACCCTCATCATCCTCCTATATTCCTGCCAATCAACGAAACTATCTTTGTGTGTACACCACCATCTTGCGGGTGTAGCACGTAGTGCCCAATCTAATGCCTAGAAGTGATGCTTCTCTGGTACTTCCCTTTCAAATGCATCCAAAAGGTGACCAAAATCAGTTAACCCATCATAGTGTGGCAGATTTCTTACCTCTGATGATACACAGTGGAACGACTTAGACATCATATTACAACGCAACGTAGATTCTTCATGCAGTCAATTCTATGAGTGCTCCAGTTCTTCATCTGAATATGATGTTCAAGAGTTCTCGTGGTCCCATGAAATATGTCTGTCTATTGTAGGATTCACCCAATCCTAATCCTGTGCCTTTATCTTGTAAATCTGGTCCAAATCGTCATCACTTTCATAATTGCGGACCAGTTCTGGATAGCACAGTCCTTCTGCGAGATCTAATGCCACCACTACATGGAGCGATTTCTTCTCGAATATCATCTTTCGCTTCTTCAGGTTGATTACCCCATTCATTTCAGTGGCCCAAGCGATCCCAAGGAGCGCGGGGTAGGGATTTCTATCACTCACAATCTCTATTACTTCAAAATCGCTAGTGCGCTCGCACCTTCAATATCAACTATTACCGCCTACAACCTCCCCATTGGGATGATTTTCTGTTGATTCTCCATCCTTAATTGAATCGAAGACCACTGTAGCACAGGTCTCCCCATTCTTTGCCATTATGTTTTAGCAAAACATTCGCATCAGACCCTAGGTCCAAGATAACTTGGTCCATTTCATATTCTCCTTTCTGCGTAGTGAGTCTCATCTCACATCCAATCCTTTCCTTATGCTTACAAAGCTTTCTAACTATGCACGGTTCGTCAGTAACATTTTACTTTCCAGCACACCGATTGATTAGTTCCTGCAGTCCCTTCATAGCCTTACTATCGCAGAGAAGTTTCATCCAGGTCTCCAAGAATGTGGTAATCATGGATGGGTCCATTTCTTCAACTGGTTTCTCTTGACTTCTTGAGGTAGAGGCCTCAAAAAAGCTTTTCTTTGCTTCCATAAATGTTTCTTTTACGCATTCCAGATCAAACACTGTCTCCTTTTTTGGTGCTTTGCAGGCCCACTCACCTTCTTCAAGTTGCTTCCCCTTATCCTCACCAGTCGTCACTCCACTATGCAACACAATATTTACCTTGGGGTCTTCCTCACGAGGCTCAACCCTCATCATTTACAGGTTATGAGTCAGTTTCTGAGGTTGCATCCCCTTCTCACATATCTTGGCTAACAATATAGGGAAATCCTCCATTGCATGGTCAAACTGAGTACAATAGCGACATGACAGCCACGTCAGATTTGGGCAGTCTTGCACAGTGTCTTGGTCTGCCACAATTGTAACAAATAATCTTCCCTCAACCTCTACCAGGTCCTCCTCCACCTCGACCTCGGCCTCATCCCTGATACTCACCTCGTGCTCCTCTAGTGCCTTGGTCCCGAGGCTGCATTTCTTCTTGCACCCTATATTCAAGTGTCCTGTCCATCATTAATTCGTAACTTTTACAATTTCACTCATCATGACCCATAGATTGACAAAGGTTGTAGAAGAGTTGTTGCGGTGTCTGTACAAATTTCTGCAGCAAATGGAAAATGTACTTGTCCCTGCTGTAGCTTCCGGCCTCAGAGGCATTAGTCCCGTTTATGCAACATAATTTGTGAAAATAGGACAATGATCTTTGTCATGCCCCTGGCTTTTGCACTTTTGGCACCACACTTCTTCATGTGCCTTTGGCAGAGCTATTCTATCTTTCTTCAGAATTTGCATTTCGAGGAAATGGTTGTACAACTGCGCATGAATCTTTTGAACCCCCATATTAGCATCTTGCATTGGTGTCTCCTACAATCTCATCGCAATTTCTAGAGCTTTCGCCTGGGTCCCAATATTCTATTATGATAGCGTAACCCTTAGGTGAGGTAGGAGCGAGGCCACAAACCATTCACAGTGCTGCCCATCAATCAGATTCATGTTGGCTTCACGAATTGTACACTTTAATATTTGATCCAAATCCCAGGGTGCCTCTCCAGGCTTCATCATGATCTCCTTGAATCCCACAATTTATTGCGCCTCAAACTTAGGTCTACTAAATTCCTTATTCAAAGTAGTTTGGATATCAGCCAATGCGGATGTCGGATTATCAGTGTAGTACTTAATGTACCAAGTTAGCACGTGGTCTTGCAAAGCACTAACCAATGTTTATTTCTTCATTTGATCATCCGTGATACCCTGAGCTTCCCATACAGCCTTCACAACGAACCAAAACTGGTCCGGATCTTCATTTTCTATGCCCTTGAACACACGCAGCTTTATGGAGTTTGCCATATTGAATGGTGGTGGAGGTGGCGGTGGTGTGGGTGAGGGGGTAAGCGGTGGAGGTGAGGATGGAGGCAGTGTGGATGGATGAGGTGAGGATGGAGGTGGTGTAGGAATTTGTGGGAACCCTTGTCTTATCAACTGAATAGTGCTCAATGGAGAAGCCTGTGTTGCTCCTTTGTCGTCACTCAGAGGAGGCTCAATTAGCGGGCTACATTCAGGACCTTTTCTTCCTCCATCCTTGAAATTCCTTCCACTTTGCGTAGCCCCAATAATAAAGGTAACTGCATAATCCATTTTTCACACAAGAGCATCTTAATCGGAGTATTTAATGATTTCAAATACTTACCTCATGGCCCCTTGAAGAAGCAGCGCTCTGCTTCATTGTAACTAACCAAAGTATCGACTGCGAACTTTATCACAAACCCTCCTATGATATTGTTGAGCAAATGATCGATAGCGCACATGATCTTATCATTAGAGTCTTCCATTTTCCGCACTAACTCAGGGGTCGAGACAATCAGACTGTCAAGCCTCCACCTCCCTTGGTCATCTGCCAACTTTGCGATCCACTCATATAATTCAACCAAAAGGGAATAGAATAAGATTTCATGTATCTCTATGTATAACCACTATTCTTTCGTCAATCATGAATTCCTATTTTCTTGCATCATGAATTCATGGATCTTTCTATCCAACCAATCTTCAATCTCCTTCTTAGTTGGATTCCAATGATGCGACATCACACATCTCATTATGCATATCCCGCTCCCAGCAACGGAACCATTTTTTGGCTTGATGGGCCATGACTCAGGTTCAACGTTAAGAAGCCAAGCAAATCCCTAAAGTACTCGCCCTTTTGGCATCAATCCAAGAAGCGCGGATTGAAGTCTCACCCGAAGCAGTATGGGGGGATGTAAAAACCAGGTTTCTTCACCCTGAGATGGTTGTGATGTCAGTTATTTTCCCTAACCTTCCTTCACGCAGATCGATAAGCCCTTTAGGGCTTACGAAATTACTTTTCTTATTCGTCCTTGAAGCCTCCATGAAAGTCTCTGATCGTCCTTCGCGGGCCCCCAATAGATAGATCAGGCACTTACACACCTCTGTAATTACTCTTACTTCTATATCTACCCAAATTCGCTTAAGTATTGGTTACTTTAACATGCATTTATGGTTATCTCCAGGTAAACATATATCTCTACTTGTGGTCATATAAAATAGAGAAACATATAGATTCGTGCATCATAGTAGCATTAAAACATAAACCCAGTAGTCAACATAACATAATCACATGCAATGAATAGAAGTAAAATACACTAGTAATTTCAAAATACTCCTCTTTACTATTGATTCAAATATCCAGTATAGACTTAGACTACCCTGCAGACATAGTTTTAGGGGTTCGCGCATTTAGCTTCAGACATCTACCCTAGGCCTCTACGCACTCAACTGTAGAGCCTTTTCCTACGCTAATACTCTTCGCTCTTAGCTCTTACAGGCCCATTCATAAAACATAACAAGACTCAACTATGAACTGAACTATATTAGACTCGTTTTTTTTTTTGTTTAGATAATCTTCGGCAAAATCACATAACCAATCTTATGTCGACGCGTCTAAGACCTCCTTTTTATACAATCCCATGGTCCACGGACCATGGGTAGATCTCTAAAGCTGACATGCTTTTAAACAAAAGAAGGATGGAAACCCTTTATTTACTCTTGACGTATTCGCACTCTACGACCACAATGCAAAGACTTTACACAAAATTTGGGCTTTTAGCCCCAAAACTTGAGCTTTTAACCCCAAAATTGGTCCTAGGGGACCCGCTCCTAACGCAAATGCTAAATTTATATGATATTCACTTTGTGGTGGCAAAGAAGAAGTCCCAATTTTGGATAAAGACATAGGTTGGCCCTTTCATATGCAACACCAGGTCTACAGGAGAAGAAGCAGATAAAATCCTTAAAGAGATGAAATTCAGCCTGAGTTTCACATTGCCTTATGACCCTCGAGGTATCATTTTTAAGCTAAGAGTAGAAAACAAAAATACTACATATATCCATACCCCATGGCCTAATATAGAGAAATATGTGAACCAGTTAGAATGGGCATAGAATACATTACAAGAAGCTGAAGATAAATTGTTTTCTACTTCAAATTTATAGACTCCCACTCCTTAAGAGAAAACAAGTAAAAGACAAAGAGAGGAGGGATCGTCATCAACGACAAGTAGTGAGGCCAACAATTTCAGAATCAGTTACAAGAAAAGAGCTAAGATGACTCATAGGATAGAAGAAAAAAAGGAGGTAGAAGATCAAGCTACCATCATAATTGGAGAAACACCATCAAGCAGCAATTATGTTACATCTCCTACTAGACCTTCAATATCACATGGTAAAAAGGAAATAGAGCTAGCTTTGCAGGATGTCCAAGGATAAAAGGAAAAGAGTATTTTTTACAGGTACCGAGAGATCAAACTTAAGAATGAAATACTTAAGAACAACACCTACACTCATTTTTGGAAGTAGACTTCTAGTTCATCGAGAAGATTATTACCAATTTTCAATACATAACAAGGAAAGATGCATATGGCCTTCCTTGAGGCCCAAATTCCACATCCTAAGACACCAATAGATTACAAGAGCACAATGTTTGAATTCAGAACCAAAGGTATCCATCACATTGATTAAATGGAGATTCATAAATAGATTGGTGAGATGATTTACTCTACCTTAACTAATACTACCATGTCATTGTCAAAGTTGCGAGTTTCATATGCAAACATTCAGTCACAGTTGAAAATGGAAGATGTATATTTTTTAACAAAGGACAATAGGATCAAATATTTGGAATATTTTCTATTCAATATAGGATATGGTCCTAAAGATATAAATGTTGCAGAGGAGATCATCAAGAAGAAAAATATTGACATTGCCGCATTGAGAAAGATGTCGAAACTGCTAGCCACAAAGAATCCGTTGACTAAATATATTGAACAAAATGAGACACAAAAGGCTGACATGATGAAGTTCATTATATAGAAGAATGTTTAGATTATACAGATGGAGTTAGAAATGGAAAAAATTATCAAAGAAAAAAAACAGAGTCAAAGAGTAGCCACCCTGGATGCTATACCCATCACTCAAATCCTAGCTACAGGAACAACAACTGTAAAAACTTCTTCAACTGAAAATACAAGTGATGAACAAGTGACAAATACGTTGGAAAATATGTCAATCCAATCCGAAGAAATTAATAAGTTGCATGGGAACCTCAAATCTCTGCAAGAACAAAAAGCTAGAAGTGAAGCTTCTCATTTGTTTGAAGTACAGAAGTCACAAAGGCTGCCAGAGAGGTTACAAAGGGTGGAGAAGGATACAAAAATTGGTCAAACCTTGGCCCAAGCCAAGGAAACCATTTGGATGGGTATTTTGGACTCCATGAATGAGATTTTCCCATGCAGCCAAATCATTTTTGAATAGAAAGAACTGATACAAAAGTCCACTAAAACCATTGTTTAAGTAAGGAAAATGCTGGGAGACATGCCTACAGAAGCTTCCAACATCATCAAATTCCTAAATTCAAATAATAATTATGAACTTGAAGAGTTATGAATTAGTGACAGGACTGCCACCATCTTAGAAGTCAAGAAGGTTTTGACTAAAAGAAATCATATTGATCAATTGGAGGAGAAACATGAAATACTAGACTTAGGAGTGAACATATTCTTCAACAGTATTGAAACATTAATTCAAAAAGGATTGCCCATTATATATGTGATTAATGAAAAACTGATTACTCAAGAAGATTATGTTATGAAGATGAAGGAAGTGGCTAGAAGCAGTATTGTTGGCTACTTGGGCCCTGACTCAGGTTCAACAGTGAGTTTAGCCAAGCAAATCTCGGTACTATTGGCCCTTTCGACAACAGTCCGCGGAGTGCAGATTGAGGTCTCACCCGAAGTAGTATGGGAGGGTGCTGGAACCAGGTTTCCGCACCCTAAGGATGTCTTGATGAAGGTTCTAGAAGTTCGCGATCCTAATCTGTGTGCTGCACTGCTCCGCGCAACTTTCTATTCTACGGAACCCATGCACACCTTTGTGAATACAATATCGATTCGATCCTTACTATGTTATTATATTAGTGCTTAACTTAGTTTGGGTAGGCCTAATATTATTATTACTTATTCAACTTTCAGATAAGAACGTGTACTCGAAAACAATATAAGTGCATAAAGATAACCATAACATAGAAATACAGATCTATAAATAGACACAATATTCTGAATCAATCTTATCTTTATTAATACTCAAGTTCAGTTACAGACCTGACTCCACCCTGCACACTCAGTTGCAAAGCCTCTACCTACCACTATGACCCAATACACTTTAGATCCACTTCTATCTTCTAACCATGCCTTTCCATCTATCTGTTACTTTTTCCAAAAATTCCAAAAACTGTCTTTACACTTAGAGCCTCGCTCTATTTCTACAATTCCATGGTCCGCAGACCATGGGTAGGCTGACATACTATTCATTAAATTACATTATTTTAGGGTGGACAACCTTAGACTCTTATGCTCCACGCCCACATTTTGTGGGTCTTTACATTACATTGACCAAAACTCAGGCTTTAAGCCCCAAAAACCATGCTATGGGGGGGATCTACTGCCCAAAAGGCCCCCAACACAATCATCGTGACTCGTCCTGAGTCACTTTGCTGGTGCGGCGATCTGTGTGCAAAGTCCATCTAACTGTGCCTGTGCGGCGCAAAGGTCCGCAACACACCATGCTATCGTCATCTAGATCTGCTCCATTTCTGCTTCTGAATCATCTGTGTCTGACTTGATTCTCTACTTTAATGTCGGCTTCTAGTACCTGTGTTTATAGTCCCACACCTTTGTTCGGCTTCTTGAGTCGCGAAGACTATGCTTTTTTCAATTAGTCAGACAGCTGGTCCACCTGTGTAGGGCTTCAGGCGACTGCCATTTACTCTTCCTGGGAAGGGTTCTCCATTAAGTTTGACTAGCTAGACCACGCCTCTATCTGTGACCTCTTTTACCACATATGGTCCCAACCAATGCATTCTAAATTTTCCAAGAAATTTTTCGAACTTGTTGTCATACACCAACACTAAATCGTTTACTTTGAATGTGCGTAACTTGATATGGCAATCATGCCAGGCTTTCTCACGCTGTTTCTGTACTTGTTGTTGGAATCTCGCTAGAAATAGTTCTTCCTTGAGTTCTTCCAATTGCGTGAGCCTCTCTTCTAAGTCTTCGCGGTTCGACATGCCTATAAGTGTTGCTATTCACAAACTGGGTACAATGTATTCCATTGGCATGACTGCTTCTATGCCATAGACTAACCTGAAAGGTGTCTGACCCATCAATTTTTTTCATGTGGCTCTGAATGCCCATAATACAGCAGGTATGCACAGGTCCCAGTCGTTTCGTTGTGATTTACATACTTTGGCCAACGCAGTCTCCAAAATTTTGTTGAATGCTTCTACTGTCCCATTAGCTTGCGGATGGTACGGTGTACTTTGTTGATGATACACCTGGAACTCCTCAGTGAGTGCACTGATGGTTTCATTCAGGAAGTGCATTTTGTGGTCACTCATTAAAATTTTCGGGAAACCAAACCATGTCAACACGTTTTTGAACAAAATTTTGGAGTCGTAGCAGCCGTGCAGTCCTTAACTTGCTGTGCTTCCACCCATCAAGTCAGGTACTCTATCGCGGTGATGATGTAGATCGCACCCGTCTTTACCTGAGGTTTGATCGGTCCCACGAAGTCGATTTCCCATTTTTCGAATGGCTGAAGCATCATCTGTGAATTGCGTGGCATCTCATCCCTTCATGATGGTTTTCCATTCCTTTTGACATATGTTGCAGGCCCGATAGTGTGCTTTAGAATCTTGATGTAGGGTTGGCCACCATAGCCTAGCGCGAAGAATATTCTGTGTGATTGCGCATCCTATATAGTGTCCTCCTGCAGCCCCCCAATGTGCTTCCACGAGGATCTATCCTCGTTCAAATTTAGGTACATATCTTCGCAATCTCTCATCGTTTCCCATTTTGTATAGGTGCCCCACGATGAAAGAAAAGCCTGTCATGCACAACACCAATTCCTTCAACACAGTCCCTGTGGTTAAAAAGTGAATTATATCTTTGAATTGGCCGTCCACAACACGCACTGCAAAGAGTTGTGCATCTGGTAGTCCCTCCTCCAAATTTGTTGGCTCCTCGCCTATCTCAATTCATGATAAGTGATCTGGTCCTGCATTTAGGCATCCTGGATTTACGATGACCTCAAAGTCATATTCTTGAAATAGTAACATCCATCTGCATATGTGCCCCCCCAACACAGGCTTGTTCACCAGGTATTTCAACACGGAATGATCAGTATACATCTTGAAGTTCCCGCCAAGTAAATAGTGTCGATATTTCTAGATCACATACACCATTTCCAACCCTTCACGCTCAGTAGTAGAGTAGTTCTTTTTGGCTTTGGACAGCCGCCAACTAGCAAACGTGATTGGGTGATCCACGCCTTCCATGCCTTCCTACGTAAGTACAGCTCCCAGCGCAATACACGACGCATCAACATGTACATGAAATTCTACGTCCCATTTTGGGAAGACCAGGATGGGAGTGGATGCCATTTTCTCCTTGAGCTACAATCATCATTCTAACAATATGTAGCGTCCTTTTTCAATATTTTTTCCTATGGTGTTGTTATTTCTGCATAGCTCTTGATAAATTTTCGATAGTAACAAGTGTGCCTCAAAGTAGTGCATAGTTGTTTGACACTTCACAGCGCTTCTAGATTGAGAATAACAACAATATTCGCAGGGTCCATAATAAAGCCTTGTTTGTAGACCACATGGTCGAGTAGGTTTCCAAAGGGAATGAGGAAGGTGCACTTTTTAAGATTCAACACAATCTCGTGTCGTCGGCAAGTATCCAACATCAAACGTAAGCTTGCTATATGGTGTTTTGTTAGTGTCAGTGTCTTCACACAGCCATCAGTGATCAAAATCTTCTCTTTTGCATTTCATAGTAGGATTCCCATACTGATGAGTTTGCATTCCATTAGGTCATCGATTCACTGATGGTAGGGTTTTCTTCAAATTTTTCCCTCATGATCTGTACTTGCTGATCCTCTTTCATATATTTCAGTCATGGCTCATGTTCACTTTGCAATTCATTTCATTAGGTCTTAGGGTTTGGTCTCATTAGGTTTTAGGGTCCCATCATGGTCAAATCCAATAATTACATGCCAATAATGATCGACAAGGAAATGAGGAGGCCAATAATGATTGGTAAAGCCATAATTTGTCATTTTGAAAGCCTAATGGAGTTCTCACCTCAAAACTTGTTTTGAGGTGAAAACAAAGTATTTTGTTTTTGTCTTCAATTATGATGTAATTTTATCCTTTCATATGTAATATTGGTTCCCATCTACTCCTAAGAATCTTGTGATGTTTCCAAGCACCTACCACTACAAAAATCAAGTCATCTAGAGCATCAATCCACCTGCAAGAGAAAAAGAGAATAAACCTGAAAAAGCAGAGCATTTAAAAGGACAAAGAGACATTACAAAAATAGTTTTTTCAAAAGAAAAGATTAAAAGGAAATTCATATATAAACTTATTATCTTCTATTTTCATGCCATTGTGTCATTTTACAAATCAAAGGAGTCAAGGAGAGAAGAAAAATCAATTTTTAAGCGTTCTTGAGCAAAACAGGGGTGGCGTTGCGCGTAGAGAGAAAGGCGTTGTGCTTCTGGAATTTTTGGCCCGACACTGCAGTCCTGGGAAGTGGCACTGCACTTACAGCCCTGTGATATGCTTAGAGGTCGATTTCACAGTGTAAATATCAATGGGCTCTGCGCTTATAGGGTGGTGCCGTGCTCTTGGGTTGTGGTGCTGCGCGTAGGCCAGCCAAGCCAAAAAATGCTCCCAGCTTATGATTTATGCCAAATTTCCTCCTATTCAACACTTGGTAAGTAAGTATCATTGTTCCTCTTGCTATTTAGTTTTCATATGTGAAGAATTTCATGGTTTTTCACTCTCAAATATAAAACCCTAATCTCCACTATAAAACCCTAGTTCTTTGATTCTCCCTACCACTCACCTCATAAACTAAACCCTTATCCCCACCACTACTATCACCTTCTACCACCCATTTATTACACCCTAAACCCTCTCCCTCTCATGTTATTCCCATAGCTTTGCTTACATCCATTCCTCCAAGCCATTGCACATACCACCCATCCCATACATTGTCAGAACTGTGCAAACTAAGAGAGTCAGCTAAATCATGGATAGAGGTAGTGATTTTGAGTATGAGGAGGAGACAGCCAGTGACAGTTCTGTAGAGAGACATAGGCAAAGAAAGCCTCACAAGGGAGGAAAAATCATAATAGAAGAGCCCATCAGTTTGAGAGAATTACAGGCTTTCTCACTTGCAGTCTGTTGCTTCAGACACCAAGGATGTTTTCAATTTTGTGAACTAGTGGAAAGAGCTGAGTTTCACCATGAGTTGGCCAAACTTTTTGTGGCTCATTTACATAACCATGAGGTGACACTTGCCAAAGTAACCTTAACAATATCACCAGCTACCATTTCAGAGGCCACTAGAATCCCTAATGTTGGTGAGAAATGGTACAAGGGTTAGGACCTTGATGAGCATTACTATGAACCTTACATCAAGCCTCAGTACAGGAAATAGGTGAAGAGGATTTTCCCCTTTAAATTTTTGGAGAGCAGGTATGCTCCTTTGATGAGGATTATCATCAAATATTTCACTTGTGAAGGAAGATTCTCCCAGTTGTTTGCTTACCATATCAGACTCCTCATGCACTTCACCAGGGTAAAGATGATGAATCTCCCATACTTCTTGTTTAGAAATATTGACAAAATAGCTTACCTTGTGCAGAAGAAGTTATACCCTCAGTAGTTGAACAACATCTATCATTACTCCTTGATCAAAATCATTGTTCCTCACCATCTCAGTCTTCTTAACATTCCTTGGGAGACTTTCATTACTCATGAGATGTTCAAAGGTCCATAGATCCCCTCACTAGTTCATCAAGAAGAAGGTGGGCCTTCTAGCCATGGGGAAAGAAGGAAATATGTCAAGGAAACAAAAGCTGCTGAGATGCCATTGTACTTGACATATTAGAGAGGCATAACGAGACTTTTTGCAGCTGCTAGGCAAGTGTTTGCTCCACAAGGTGTGGAAGGGGCTTTCCCTTCTACATCGACAAAATAGGTATAGGTTGAGCAGTTGGAAAAAGGCAAGGAAAAAGTGTAGGAGGAAGATCTTGGTGATGAGGAGGAAAGATATTTTGACTTGATTGAGCATGAGCAGCCGCAACAGCACTACACTCATCATGGAGTTGACATCATTGACTTGGAGGCTCAGGATGAAAGAACCATCAAAGACATCATCATTCAAGAAAGGGAGGCTCAAATAAAAGCTTTGGTAAACAACTTAGAGAGAGCCAAGTTCATCATCAAATACTTGGAACAGGAAAACAAACAGTTGACTGACAAACAAGTCCTCATGGAGCTGGAAATGATCAAAGCAAATAGGCAAATGGCCAAAGAGGCTCATGTCACATTGACTCCAATTGAGCAGGAGATTGAAAATGATAGGGAAACTTCGCTTGAGAAGGTCAACATACATCTTGAAGGATTTATTGAGAAGGCCAACAAGGATAAGAAAATTCTCTAACACATGACATACCATTACATGACCCGCAACAAAATCTGTAACATGAAGATTATAAAGTTAAAGGCTAGGCTAAAGAGAGCTTTGGAAGGCAAAAAGGAGCAAGATAGATTGAATATGTTGGCTGAAGCCTCCCTAGCCCATCAAAGCAGTTGATGGTGGTGTTCCATGCCAAATTTGGGCAAATTTTGAGAATTTTTTTTTATATTTGAGATTTTGAAATTCACAACACAAATTTTTTCCCAAAAGTGCAGCGCCACCAGCGTTGTGCTTTTTCCTGGGGTATCAGATGGAGAAAGGGTTGGAAATTTTGGATTCAGAATGATGAGGACATACACCCTGGAAAGTTTCAGAAGTTTTAGAGCAAATTTGGTCCACCAAAAGGTCCAAATACTACCAAAAAATGACATCTCTGCCTCTTTTTGGACACACAGAAGCAGTCTTCGGATATTCAAGTTTTTTTTTTTTGGGGGGGGGGGGGGGGGGGGGGGGGGGGGGGGGTGAATGAGCTCCAAATCTAGAAATTTTAGGTGTTCCAGAAACTCGACTTGAATACCTTTCGAATGAGCTATCATGGGCTCAATTTGGCTAAGGGGAAGGCCTCCAAAATCAGGTGGAGAGTGGCACTGTGCTTAGGGCCATTTTGCTCAGGAATCCAAAATTTGCCTGTTTTGACTGTGAATTTGATTTCTCTCTCCTGATGGATGATTTCACTTATATAACTGATGACATGGCATGTAAATGTAATGGTAAAATAGTGTTATAGGTTAGACTCATTAGTTAGAGGTGGTTTTGAGGCACATGAATCAATTTCCCTTCTTTTAGAGACAAGTTGTTTGACTGCCTATATTCCTGGTCCTTGTTTGGAAATGGTTGAAACAGCTCCTCTTCTCATGGTTTCAACCCCTGATGGTTAGGATGAGGGATTTCAATGTCTATATCATGTACTTTCTTTCTCATTTGCAAGGGTTGGATTCAGGAGGATGCTCATGTACTGAACACTTATCATTTTCTAGCAATTGTGGCAGCAAACTAATAAAGTTGCAGCTATTTTTATGGGATACCTATGGTATGGCCTTTAGAATGTGTTTTTTTCTTAAGTTAATGCGTTCTCATGTTATTTATGTATACATATTTCATATAATTACTTCTGATTGGTTGTTCTCAAGTCAGATAGGTGGAATACATTAGGTTTTAATGCTCTGCCTTGGGAAAACACCAATATTTCATGTTTTCTTCTATTTAGGAAGGATTATTGACTTGCTTAGGCCCTTCTTAGCTCCTCACCAGTCTATCCTTTCACCCCATCAAGCTTTAAGGTTCTAAAGATCATACCTACCTTGCCCCATAGAATCCCCTACAATTTTGACTTAGTTTCCTAGACCCAAATTGCCCATCTCCTCCTGATCTGGCAAAAATACTAACAAACTCAATCAAAACCCTTGAGCTACTATACCTAGCATAAAATCTTGTTTCTGATCCAGTCATATTAAATGAGATTCATAAGGAGAGAGCCCTCTCCCAGCATGGTAGGGCTAGCTACCAAGGTAAGCTTGGTTTGGGGTTACCCTAGAATTGCTTCCCTTCAGCTTGAGGTCAATCTAGGCGATAACATGTTTAACTAACCAGAATGCAGTCCAATCGTCCAGATAGACCTCCAAGAACTTATGGATGTATTCCTTAAACATGGCCACCACTATGCGTGAAAATATCGATGGCGTGTTCTTCAGTCCGAAGGGCATAACGGTGTATTGAAAACAGCCCCATTCAGTTGCGAAGATCTTGATCTGATGGTATCCTCAGAAGCCATCCGTGGATGAGTAAGCTTCCTGACTACCAACATTCTCTAATACTTCATCTATGAACGGTGTCGGGAGTGGATCGTGAACACAGGCGTGGTTAAGCTTCTTGAGGTCCACGCATATTATAATTTCGCCCTTCTGTTTTTTCTCTTGTACTACCATAGGACTCACCTAGTCAGATTCTTCCACTGGTTCAATAATTCTGACTGCAAGCATTTTGTCTAATTCGTCGTGGACCTTTTATTTATACTTTGGATTCAAATGGTAAGGTCGTTGCTTAACTGGCTTCGTGTCCAGATTTAGAGTGATCTTCATCATCCCTATGTCACCAATGATCCCCTTTAAGTCTGTGATTTTGGTCGGGAAAAAATCTTGATATTTGCCGAGTAACTCGGTGACCTTATCTACTATTGCATCGTCCCAATAGTCCCCAAGTGTCACGTACTTTAGCTCCGCATCTGTGCAAATGTTTACTTGCTTTGTTTTTAGTGGCACAGTGATGTTGGGATCCTCAATTGATGGTCCTCGAACCTCGCGACGGCCTTTAGTTTCTGGAATATGAATATTTTTGGGGTCATCATCATCCTCCTCTACTTGCACATTATAACATTCTAGGGCACTGCTTAATTGGGTTTCCCATGCTGGTTGAAGTACTTGCAATGGTTCCTATGGTATTTTGAAGATGGTGGTTTTTACTGCTTGCAGCGCGTCGTCAACAGTATCCGACCATTGGTCTTCAAATGTGAATGTTAACAAAAATCCCTCGCACAAGATATTCCATTCGCCTGTACCATGTCGGAGTTCTGTCTCATTATACCAATTCATGGGTATGACATCAAAGGTATGGTAGAATAAATGTACCCATTCAGGGTGTGGTTCTTCCCCATAGGCCTTGGTCCATTTCACGATGTGCGTGCACGGGTCATCTCGTCCATCATATTTATCTTTTATCCATAGTTGCAGTTTCTCAAATCATAGGTGCATCATCCTTCTAAATCCGTGCCAGTTCTCAAAAATTTCTTAATGTGTTCCCCACCAGCGCGCAGGTGTCGTGTGCAGTGCCCACTTCAACGCATTGAACCACTATTGTTCTGGTATTGCGCTTTCAAACTTGCTCAAGAATTCATCCAATGCGGTCAATCCATCATATGTTGGTAGATATCGGGCTTGTGTTGTTACGCAATTCAATGATCTAATCATCATGTTTCAATTCAGTGTTGTTACTTTGTTCAACCGATTGTGCCAGCGCTCGACTTCTTCGTCAGAATCTGAGGTGCAGGAACTTGCATGCTCCCACAAGATCCTTCCATCTGCAGTCGAATTCACCAAATCTTGATCTCGTGCAGTTATCTAGTAAATACAATCCAGCTCATCGCCACTTCCATCATCGCGTACTAGTTCGGTGTAGCACTCTCCTTCGGCTAGGTCCAGTGTAACTACTATGCGTAGGGACTTTTTCTCGAATATCATCTTCCACTTCTTCAGATTGATAAATCCGTTCATATCGGTGGCCCAGTCTATTCCTAACAATGCGGGATAGGGATTGCTGTCATCGACAATTTCTATCACTTCAAAATCCGTCTGTATGCTTGTGCCCTCAATATCAACTATTACCCCTTGCAACCTCCCCATGGGAAAAATCTTCTATTGGTTTTCCATTCATAATTGAATAGGGGACCACTACAATGTAGGCCTGCCCATGCGTTCCCATGTTTGCTTTGCTAACACATTCATGTCCGAACCTAGGTCTAGGATTACTTGATCCATTTCATACTCACCAATTTGCGCAGTCAACCTCATCTCCCTTCTAGTGCGCAATGTATGCTTCCCCAATTTCCAGACTACGTGTAGTTCTCCTGACCCTACGCACCTAGTGATCAGCTCCTATAGTCCCTAACTGCCTTGTTGTCGTGCAATAGTTTCATGCATGTCTCCAGAAAGGTAGTAAGCATAAAAGGATCCATCCTTGGCTCTAGTTGATCCTTACTCCCTGAAGTGGAGGCCTCCGCGAAGCTCTTCTTAGCTTCCATGAACATCCCCTTTATGCGTTCTAAGTCAAACTTAGGTTCTTTTGTAGGAGCCTTGCAAACCCATGTATCTTCCTTGGGCTGCTTCACCTTATCCTCCCTTGTGGTTGCACAGCTTCTAAGAATCATGTTCACGTTTGGGTCCTCTTCGTGCGGTTCAAACCTCATCATTTGGATATTTTGAGTCGGAGGAGGCTGGAGTACCCCTTTCTCATGTATCTGTGCAATCAACGTTAGACAATCTACCATTTCATGATCAAAATGAGCATAGTATGAACAGGATATTCTCATCGGGTTGGTAAAATCGCGGGCGTGGTGCCCTGGTCCTCTGTAATTGTAACAAATTAACTGTTCGCGACCCCTTCCTGGTCCCATTCCTCCTTGTCCTTGACCTCGCCCCTGAAATCCAGCGCACACCATCCTCACAGCTGGGTCGAGGGCTTGCATTTCGGTCTACATCCTATAGGCTGGAGTCCGATCCATCATTAACTCGTAACTACGACAAGCGCGCTCGTCATGGCCTACTAACCTGTAGAAATTACAAAACAACTATTGGGGAGTCTATGTATACTTCTACAACAAATGAAAATTATGCATCGTGTGTTTTCCTCCTATCTGACAGATCATGCACCATAACGCGAGTTTTGCACTCGGCCCTTCCTGTGCCTCTGGTCTCAATGGAATTGGCCCCCCTCCTATCATGTAGTTCGCGAATACTAGACAGTGATCCTTGTCATGGCCCTAGCCCTTGCATTTTATGCACCATACTTCCTCACGTGCCTCTAGCCACGGTGCCATATCCTGCTTCAACCTCTGCATTTCCATGTAGAGATTCTGTAGTTGCGTGTGGATTTGTTGAAGCCCCAACCCATGATCTTGTATCAGGGTCTCATGCAACCTCATCGCCATTTCTAATGCTTTGGCCTGGGTGGAAATTTTATGTTCTGATAGCGCCATCCTCAGGTGTGGTGTCAAAGATGCCACAAACCATGCGTGGTGCTACGCATTCGTTAGTTTCATATTAGCCTCACGGATTGTACTCTTCAGTCATTGATCCAGATCCTAGGGGTCCTCACCTAGAAGCATCACTATCTCTTTAAACGCGATGACTGACTGTGTCTCTGATTTCGGTTGACTAAATTCTTGGTTCAATGCTTTCTGGATCTCTACTATCACTGCATTTGGGTGGTCATTAGAGTGCTTGATATACCATCTCAACGTGCAATCCTACAGTGCACTCACCAATGTAGCCTTCTTAATGTTGTCATCTGTGACCCCTTGTGCTTCCCACACTACTCTTACCATGAACTAGAATTGGTCTAGATCCTCATTCCCTACTCCTCTGAATACAGGTAGCTTGATCGCGCTTGCCATGCTGAACTGTGGGGGTGGTGGGGGTGGAGTGGGTGGAGATGTAGGTGAGGGAGGTGAAGCAGGTGGGGGTGTGGGTGGAGGTGGTAACTGTAGAATGTGATGCCTTATCAAATTGACCGCACATCTCAGAGAGACCCGAGTGAGCTCTTCCTCACTCTCTCATGAAGGTGAAATTAAGGTACTATTTCCTAATTCCCCACTACCTTTGTAGATTTTTCTGCTTCGCGTCATTCCAAACATTAATGTATTTGCATAACCTACTTTTCACATAATAGCATCTTAATATAGGTATTCAAATATTTAATATACTTACCTCGCGGTCCCTTGAGAAACCATAGTTCTGCTTCGCTGTAGCTCACGGTCGTGTCAACCACAAACTCAATGATAAATCCCCCTATGATCCAGTCGAGCCAATGGTCCACAGCTCGCATGATCTTATCTTCTGATGCCTCTAGTTTATGCACTAATTCTAGAGTCCACACTATCGGTTGGTTGAGCTTACAACTTCCCTGGCTATCGGCTAATCTCGCGATCCACTCATATAGTTCAGAGGGAAAGGATGCAAAGAAAATCTCGTGGATTTCTGTATACACGTAACGATCCAACCACCTTTTCTCAGATACCCACGGAGTTCTATTTTCCTGTGTCGCAAACTCATGAATCTTCTTATCCAACCACTCTTCAATTTCCTTCTTTGTTGGGTTCCAGTGCCATGACATCAGACATCCCTTAGGCAGATCTCGGTCCTGGCAATGGAACCATTTGTTGGCTACTTGGGGCATGACCTAGGTTCAACAGTGAGTTTAGCCAAGCAAATCCCGGTACTACTGGCCCTTTTGGCAACATTCCATGGAGTGCAGACTAAGGTCTCACTCGAAGTAGTATGGGAGGGTGCTAGAACTAAGTTTCCACACCCTAGGGATGTCTTGATGAAGGTTCTGGAGGTTCGTGATCCTAATCTGTGTGTTGTGCTCCTCTGCGCAACTTTCTAGTCTTCGCAACCCATGCGCACCTTTGTGAATACAATATCGATCAATCCTTACTATGTTATTATATTAGTTCTTAACTTAGTCTAGGCGGGCCCAATATTCTTATTACTTATTCAACTTTTAGATAAGCATGCGTACTCGAAAACAATATAAGTGCATAAAGATAACCAGGACATAGAAATACAGATCTAGAAATAGACACAAAATATTCTGAATCAATCTTATCTTTATTAATACTCAAGTTTAGTTACAGACCCAAATTCGCCTTGCGCACTTAGCTGCAGGGGTCCGTGCACTCAATTGTTGACTCTACTAGGCCTCTGTGCACTCAGCTGCAGAGCCTCTATCTACCACTATGACCTAATACACTTCAGATCCACTTCTATCTTCTAACCATGCCTTCGCATCTATCTGTTACTTTTTCCAAAAACTCCAAAAATTGTCTTTACACTTAGAGCTTCGCTCTTTTTATACAGTCTGATGGTCCACGGACCATGGGTAGGCTGACATACTATTCATTAAATTACATTATTTTAGGGCAGGAAACCCTAGACTCTTGCCCTATGCGCCTGCATTCGATGGGGTTTTTACATTACATTGACAAAAACTCGGGCTTTAAGCCCCAAAAACCATGCTATGGGGGGATCTGATGCCCAACAAGTATTAAATTCAGTGGTATAAAAGGTAGCATGATAGCTATAGCATTCTTAGAGACAATGGGAAATGACTTCTTTATCCAAAATGAGGTAAAACATATCTTCACAGTAAAGCCAACATTTGCAAAGTATATTGAGGTTGATGAGATTTACAGAAGGGTAATTATGTTAACCATTCCAGATGAAAGAAGGTGGGAGCAACTATGTGACTTGTTGGATTAAAAAGAAACTCGAATGCGGTAAGAACATCAGCCAGTGTAGCATAGTTATAGGCTGATTCGACAACTGAATCCACCAAAAGAGATCCACCTCTTCATGCAGTTGTCCACCTTGCCTATGATTCTGCAAAAGATCATTTTTATTGTTTAGGATAATGCTAATAATACATTGTCAATTGAGATAGTGATTTTGTAATCATTTTGTAATTATTTTTATAAATACTTCACTATTTTAAGTATTAGGGGTTGATTGTTGAATATAATTTCCTCTCCGAATTGTAATTTTCTAGTTGATGGTAGCATCAATAATACAAGGAAATTATTCATAGGAATCATGTGGTGTACGAAATGGTGATGTTTTTCTTCAATTTATGTGTTTAATCATTGTCTCCTTTCTCTGTCATTTTTGAAAAGCTTAATTACATAACAGAAACTGTGATGAATAGGATATGTTATACAGAACACCCTATTTTGGCTGTTAGTAATTTATATTTTTTCTGTTGAAGTCAAATTAAGGAATCTTTCATTCCTCCTTATTTTCTACTGAATCTACATTTCTTCTGTTTCATAATCCATTTAAAATTTTTAAAGATCCAACTAGTGAAACCTAGCTTTCCCTGTGAAACTCCTTCAAAATTTGATGCAGAGCTAGTTTATCTTTAGACTCCATAGCCCAATGGAACTATAACAATTTAATCAACCAAGAAATCCAATCAAAAAACAATCAGTTCGGTCATAAATAGCCTAAAATTCACATCAAACATGGCTAAATTTTACAGAGAGATCTCTCTCTGAAGCTGGAAGGGCTAGATCCCAGCTTCCAAAGTGGTTTTGATGCTATCCTATGTGTTTACTCCCTCAACCTCAAAAATATAGAACAATAACATGTATGATAATTTAGAGTTGGGGCGTTCACTTCAAACAAGTTTAGCAATTTTTGTGAAGAACATGGCATAAGAAGGTAGTTCACTATTGCTAACATTACATAGAAAAATGGCGTTTCTAAAAGAATGAATAGATTAGTGCAACAATTGGAAAGGGAAATGATGGATTAAATAAATCTGGAAAAATATTTTTGGGTTGAAGTTATTCATACAACAATCCATATTTTAAGTAAATCTCACCTTATAACAAATAATGATAAGGCTCCATATGAGTTTTGATATGGAAAGTTGGCCACAATAAAACACTTTAGGTTATTTGGCAATAAGTGCTAGATAAAAAACAATGACAATGATGATGAAGAAAATTTTTTAAGACATTTTACTAAGAGCAATGGCTATAAATTCTACAATAAAATTTTGTGAAAAATAGTTGATTGCATTGATGTGACGGTGGATGGGGAGTTACCTATCAAAAGCTAGTAAAATTTTTTTATCAATCCACCTAATCAGATTAGTAGTGAAGATGACGTAGAACATCTTGAATAATTTTGAAAAGAGGAAGAAGAGAAAGGAAAATGTTCTCACCCAAAAACTCCCTCAAGGTACATACAAAATCATCACCCTACATATCAAATTGTTAATGACAAGGAAGCAGGTGGTAAAACTCGAAGAAGATTAATGAATACATCTAGTCGAGAAGATATTTCTATGTTGTCTATGATTGAACCAAAATATTTTTCTCAAGATGAGCATTGGATAAAATCCATGAAAGAGGAACTAGATCAAATTGAGAAAAATCAGATGTTGGAATTAGTTCCAAGACCAACAAATAAAAATTTCATTGGTAGTCTGTTGTATTTAATAGCCTCTCAGCCATAAATTATGCAAGTTGTTCAGTGTAGTTACAAGGTATCAATCATGCCCCAAATAAAGTTACCTCTTAGCTACCAAGAGGATTTTTAGATATTTAAGAGGCATAATGGACTATGTTCTATTGTATCCAAAGGGTCAAAACTTATCATTAAATACATATGTAGATGTTGATTGGGATGGAAGTGTAGATAATAGAAAATAAAAAGTGGAGGTGATTTCTTCTTGGAAATGTCATAGTTCCATGGTTCAACAAAAGGAAAACATCTAGCTCCATTTCTACTATTGAAGCCGAGTACATATCAGTTGCAACAATTTTCACATAGATTTTGTGGATAACAAACATTACAATACATGAAGGTAACATATGAAAAACCTATCCCAATTATTTGTTATAATAAATGTGATATCATTATATATAAGAATCTTATTCTTCATTCAAAGACCAAGCATATCCCCATTAAGTAACATTTTCTAATTGAACAAGTGGTTGATTATATTGTCAACTTGGAATATATCTCAACAAAGGAACAACTTGTAGATATCTTTACCAATCCTCTTGGCTAAGAACATTTCGAATATTAAAGACATAAGTTGGGAATGATGTCTCACTCTTACCTTCATGTTGTTGGGAAAAGTATCTATTCAGAACACCCCTATCCCACTCTAAGGTGTGACGGTGCCTTAGCAACAAACAAGGAAAACTACTTGAGTATTCTTCTTTATCAAATGTAGACGAAGAGGAAGGATAAACTAACCTGTGTCTTGTGCTAGTTGGTTGATCCAATCTCTCCTCTCTTCAATAGCTCCCAGCTCCCTGCTCCCTTATTGGCCCAGCTTCACTAAGTTCCTGCAAGATTACAGAAGAGAGAAACTACACGAAGATATAGATTTACATTCATAAAAAGCTTAGGATCAGATTAAGCTAAACATGCAAATATAACAAAACATCACTGATATACAAGCATGTAGAAGAAACTCAAATATTTTTATTGATATGATAAGAAAGTCCAAGAGGAGATACAACCAAGTGAGTCCTGATCCAGCATCTACCTCCCAGCAAAGGAATCCCTTCCTCACCTCCAACAAAGCATAAATCACCCAATGTACTAATCTCAATCTCAAACCAACAACAATTCTCTGCAAAGTACAAAATTCCAGCCTCTCGATCTCTGGGATGAGGGATCCATATATAGATGTAAGCAGAGAGGATGAGTCAGCTTATGTTTTGACTTGTGGCTTCTCTCTGTCAGTTCTTGCTTCCACTTGGATATTGAGAGCCTCTTACTCATCCTTGGTCGAACTTAGTGAGGCAAGTGTCATTGAGGAAGATTCTAGAAGCTTCCATTGTTTGTACACCTCGCAGAATGACACTGCCATTTGGCATTTCCCGCTCAGCGCACCCTGGTAGTGAATTTAGGTGCGTTTCAACGCACCTAGCTAGTGTACTAGGGTGCTTTGCAACGCAGGCAGCTAGTGGAGCACTTGAATTGATCCTGATTTGACTGATTCTGAGTAGTTTTTGGTGGAGAACTTCTGGGAGAAGCTGTCATTGGTTGACCTTGTTTCTTTAGGAGCTGGAACAACATCTTTAGGGACTTAGGATCCCTTGATTTATGGACATTTCATGCTTATAGATGTAAGGCACAAAAATGTCTATAACAGTTTCCCCCTAAAGTATGAGGCCATTTATCGGGTGAAATGCTTTATTAGGAGGATCCGAAGTTCTTTCAATGCTGGGAGGAGACCTGTAATAAGATACAATACAATACATTATTTTCATACTGTTTTCATGATCTAGCTGAGGCGGGCATTCCCATGCTCAACTTTATAAATTCATTTTTATGTACATAGGACAGGCAATCGTCTGATGGTAGACTGATGATTCTGATGAAGTCATCATACTTTTGGTAGGATGAGCATCTGTGCTACAGTGCTGTACATGTCAATGTCTTTATTTTTCCTGAATATATATCGCAGCCCAGATTGATGAAACTAGATCTGGGGTCTTCAATCTCATCCGATCTTCACTCGAAGTACAAGTCGATCCATGTGTTGTGGGGAAAAATGCCTATGTAGGACGATCCTATCCACCTAAGGTGTGACAGTGCCTTAGCAAAAAACAGAGACAGCTATTCTAGTATTCTTCCTTTATGAATAGAGAATGAAGAGACAGATGGATGGACTAACCGGTGTCTTCCGTTTGTCCCCCGATCCGGCTTCTCTTCTCTTGGAGAGTTCCCAGCTACTTGCCTTCTCGCTCGCCCAGCTTCAAGAGGTTTCTGCAAGATCACAAGAAGAGAACACTACACAAGACATGGATTCATATTCATAACTAGTTTAGGATTAGAAATAAACTAAACATACTAATGCAATCATACATCAAAAATACATCAGTATATAGGAGAAACCAAGATAGCTTTATTGATGAATAACAAGGTTCAGGAAGAGATACAACCCAGAGGGCTCCAATCCAGCATCTCCTTCCCAGCAAATGGAATTCCTATCTTCACCCCCTTCAAAGCACTAAGCACCCAATGATTCCAATCTCAAACCAACAACAATTCTTTGCAATAACAAAATTCCAGCCTCTAGATCTCATGGAGGAGAGATCCATATATAGATGTTTGGAGAGAGGATGAGTCAGCTTGAGATCTGACTAGTGTCCTCTCCCTCTGTCAGTTCTTGATTCCACTTGGAGGTTCTTGCTTCCACTTGGAGATTTGGAACCTCTTACTCATCACCAGTCGAATTCCCTGAGGCAAGTGTCATTTTGGAAGCTTCTTGGGTTCTGACACCTTGAGAAATGAACTTGCCACATGTCCACTCTCGCTCAACGCAGGTAGCCAGTGTTGCCTTTGACATTCAGCGCAGGTAGCCAGTGTTGGCTTTGACATTCAGCGCAAACAGCTAGTGGAGCCACTGAAATGATCCTGAATTGACTTGTTTCTGAGCAGTTTCTAGTGGAGAACTTCTGTGAATTACTGTGGTTTGTTAGCCTTGTTCCTCTTGGGGTAGGAACAACATGTTTAGGGACTTTGGATCCCTTAGATTATGGACATTTCATGCTTAATGCTGTAAGGCACAAAAATGTCTATAACAATTGCCCCCTAAAGTATGAGGTCGTTTATCGGGTGAAATGCTTTATCAGGGGGATCCGAAGTTCATCCAATGCTGGGAGGAGACCTGTAATAAGATACAATACAATACATTATTTTTCATACTGCTTTCATGATCTAGCTGAGGCGGGCATTCCCATGCTCAACTTTATAAACTCATTTTTCTGTACATAGAACAGACAATCGTCTGATGGTAGACTGATAATTTTGATGAAATTATCATCCTTTGAGTAGGATGATTATCTGCTGCAATGATGTACATTTCAATGTTTTTATCTTTCCTGAATATATCTCATAGCCTGGATGGATGAAACTAGATCCGGGTTCTTAAAACTCGTTTGATCTTCACTCTAAGTACAAGTCGATCCATGTGAGAAATGTTCTGAAGTCGAACATGGAAAGACATCGCTTGATTACCGGTCAATGATGTAAACCGTTAACAAGCGCGAGAGGAATCACCGATAATGATAATGACCCTCAAGGTACTGCAGTACAATTCACGTGGTGTGAATAAAGGACTTGGCGTCGAACACCACGCAAAATCTTTCGGTCGAAGGTCATTGATGTAAACCTGTCGCCGGAAGTGATAAACTTGCCATTGAGGTATGCAAGCTTCAAAGTACTGAAGGGGTTGTTCCTAGATCAACTTCTTGGATAATGAGCTGATGTCGACAAGAAGCGATCCGTCAAAGGAGGGCCTTAATGAATCCCACATCAGTGACACGGAACGGAGCTAATGATTTTAATGGAGGTGAAAACGATCTGTGACATATGATTCAGGGTGGCGGTCATGAAAGGATGAAGGATAATGTATGGAAGCGGATGGGACACGGTTGACTTTTCTGAACGACTTCTCTTGAACATATGGCGACACTGATGCGATGGATTGGTAGCATTACCCCAAATATGGATGGATGGTATGGCGAGACCATGGATGTGACCGGCGAATGAAACAACCCAACCTGATTGTGGTACGGAGGAAAAGTGTCATGTTCAAGAGTGACTTGCTACCATCAAAGTTTTCTTGAGTTTCTCCCAATTTTTCCCCAGTCATTGCTGACCAGTACCTCTTTATTTTTGTCAAGCTTGAGGAGGATAACATATGCTTGTTCTATAACCTACCCTTCGGGCAAGCCCATCGCTATGTTTTAACAAGCCTAGCAATAGTGAAACTCGTTCTCGTCTAAGGACAAGTTTGTCGCTATTTAATGATTTTAACGAGTCTAACGACAAGGATAACTCGGTCCTTTTCATTTTTAGAGAGTCTGAAAAGATACATAAAGTTAACTCCAAAAGTCCTTTTTCGTCATCTAATCCCTTAGGTCCAAAAAAGTATAAAACAATACAAAAGGGATGAGTTTTCGATAGTTTTAACGAGCCGAATAAAACAAGCGCTCGATCTTTTTGTGCAATAATCCCTCAGGTCCAAAAAGATTAAAATATAGAGGAGGGATAACACTTCCTGTCCCTTTAACGAGCTGGAAGGCCAAGGACTCGGCAATCTTTTCATATTTTATGAGTCAGATTAAAAGAGCTTAAAGAAGACTCGTCTTTTGAGGAATGAGTGATAAACAGGGTTAGCAGCTAGTTCCAGGTACAGGTTGGAATTTTCCAATCACGGCAGTGTCACAAGGATGGCTAGGTGAAATCACTCTTCGCAGCTGTTCCTCAAAATGGGTAAACAAACATATGGAGGTGAACGATCGGCCAATGGGAAAGTGGAGGTGACAGTGCAAACACGACCAAGGTTTTAATGGCTGATAAGGTTACATTCGCAGTGGTTATTTACCGGGTAGGTTCATTTTTTATTTTAAAATGAGCTTAAACGCTGGTGGAAACACTTGCTCATTGCTTATGTTTATTTTTTAACGAGCATGAAGTCCGTGTTAAAACTACTCGGTTCTTGCGTTTATTTTTTAACGAGCATGAACTTTGTGCTAAAACTGCTCGATTACCCAGTCATATGATAAGAGTGTCTCATTGAGATTCTATTTTTTATGGAGCTTCATCTCACGAAGCTTTACCCCGGATCCTTTCATTATGCAAGTTCGGAAACGACTAATCCTACGAGTTTAAAGGGTTAGACCTACAGGTTTAAAGGGAGGACCTAAAAATTTAAAAAATAAATAGTCGCCCCTTGCTTGCACTCCAAAAGGTTTGCATGCCCCCAGGCATAAAGTACGATTTCAAGGTTACCTCTAGTTCATTTCCGTCAAAACATTCGTTTCACCGAGAGAGGCCTACCTCTTTCAGGTTACCCAAAGATTGTCTCGTTAATCTTTCAAACAAAACACTTCCTCGGCAATGTCTACCGAAGTAGACAAAGGTGAGCGACGTAGCCCGCCAACTCACATAAATTTGACAAAAGAATCTTATTCTAGAATAACCCTCTTCCTAGACGGACGGGGTATAGACTAGTCATATTCTCCCACGAAAACCTACTCTATACCCAAAGTTTCCCTGCCGAAGCAGACCAGGACGCATGCCCCCTGGGTTCCAGTCATATCCTCCCGGATTACTCGCGCTCATCAGGAGGACGGACCATGGGTTGAGACACTTCTTGCATGAATAGACCATTTAGGGATGGTACATGACTATTTGCGATGCGTGATCCGGGAAATGAAAGTTGGTCCACGAGCTTGACAATTCTTCCTTCGTGCGAAAAACACATTACTCTAAAGAGTGAGGAGACGAGGGCCCCCATGCAATATATATAGTCTCGTCCAAGGAGTAGGTTATAATCCTAGGGTCCTTGAATGACCATCACGTTCATTTGAACGGTATTCCCTTTCAATGTTATGGGCACATTGGGGAGGATCCCTAAAGGTCGACTGGTTCCTTTATCAAAGCCTGATAGATTTCTCATCTCAGGCAAAAGCGCTGGCGAACCAAGCACTTTCCAAGCAATAGAGGAAATGATACTCACAGATGCCCCCTCATCAATGATAGTGCCAGCCATTACCATTCTGTATATTTGAATGATAATTCTGAATGGTATGCTTGCTGGCAACCGGCGTCTGCCTAGTTGGTTCCAGTCGAATGAGACAACTAGGTTGCTTGGTGGTGGGACCGAATAGACGGCCGGGTATGACTCTGACGAAGTTCCTTCCTGCGATAAAGGAATGGGCAAATTACCCCCTTGTTCGTCGGAGTCTGTGTTGATGAAGAGAATTTGGACGGTGTCGTCTTTATTCTCCTCTGTGATTGTATCATTCGAAGATAGAGCCTCTGAAGGCAAAACCGGGTCAACTGCCATCTCAACCTTTAGACTTTCGTCAGGTATGGATTCAGACGGCTCATCTTCAATGATAGGTGCTTCGGCTGACCACCTGGGTGGGCCAGCTGGGTTCTCAACTAGTGAAGGACTTGGCAGGAGTTTTTGATATCCAGGAGGAAGTTGCGCTCGTAAAATCGGGCGATCTTCCAGAACTCTTTAAGCCTCGTCTAAGAAGGGACAACGGTGGATGGCATGGTCGCCTTCACACAGTTTGCAGGGAAATCTAGCTTTCCCTCTCTGTCCTGTGACTTCACTTTCACTAGTTAACGGTGAGCAGTCAACATGGCTATCAGAGGTTGACGCTACCGAATTGTGCAAACGGGGAGACCAGTCCCTTAGTATCCGAGGGATGCAGGGACAATCTCTGTGGAAGTGGTCTCCCTTGCATATGACACATGGCGATTTAGGCCTAGTCAGTGCTGTGTGTGGATTTTTGTCAGACGACACTTGTTTGCCCCCAGTCGCTTTTGGCTCCTTCTTCTTCTTCTCTTTCTTTTTCTTTTCCTTCTTCTCCTTAGGAACTTGGTTTTTTGTTTTACCAGTTCCGTCAAACGAAGAGGAAGGAGGAGAGGGAGAATTAGATGAAGTAGAAGGCTGGTGGGAAACTCTGGTCTGGTCTAACTGTTGACTCGACTGTTCAAGAATAGCAGTGTTCTGAAAGACATTGGTTGAAAAGAGCCAGACCGGCAGGCCAATTGTCAGTCCTGGAAGCGACAATGTGGCCATATGGGGTGCACCAACATCTCCCCAAGAGGAGAAGGGACTAGGATTTCCACCAAGGGGAATTCCTTGGTTGGTGTGCTCCATTTTTTCAACCTAAAGATCAACGCAGGAATAAGGGTGATTGTTCCGTTTAAAATAAATTTTAACGACGCTTTAGACACAACTTGCTTTTTCACTTTTAAAGAGTCGAGAAAAAGCTAAAGATGACTCTAGTCTCCTTCGATGTTTTAACGAACCCGAAGTGACAAATGCTCGGATGGACTTTTTCTGTTATAGAGTCTGAAAAAGGCCAAAAGAAACTGCTCTGGAGTTCTAGGCAGAGGGTGTGCCAAACTTTTCGCAAAACCGCAGAATACTTTTTAGGGTACGGGCAGTCGATCTTCCTGAATGCTGTGTTCAGTGCATTGCGATCAGTAGGGCGGCCGACACGGCTTCCTAAGGATAAAGGTTTTATGCCTATAGGGGTCTACCAATATATACGCGATGGTACGTGGGAGCACAATCTGTACTGGCGCTATCGTCCCTCAGGAGGAATCACCCACCATCCATGAGATCGACAGTCACCAGGCTTTACGACGCCGGAACACGTCTCTAGCCTAGACCTCTATGTTGTGCGTTATGTTGCAAAGCGTTGTTAAGTTCATTCAATTTATTTTAGGTTGATCTTTTTAGAAGTTTTCCTTTCAAGGTTCACCACGAGATGTATGATACAATTCCTAAATGCAGTCTAAAGATGATAAGCAAGCTTTATATCTTTTCAACTTTGAAAATCCTAGCTACTAAGGGAAAAGAAAGACACCATCTTTTCTCAAAGAGCAATCAACACACTCTAATGCACTTTTCCTAAATCAAACATGCAAACTATCAAGATGCAAATGCACAATGCAGGTGTTTGTTTTCCGCTTTCTTAGTATTGATGCCTACAAAAGAAAGCTTTTTGTACAACTTTGAATTTGCTTTTAAATGACAAATACAAACAAGTTTACTTTTCCGAAATGAGAGAGGGTAGAAGAGATTACAACACTTAACGATTTTCGAAATGAATACTTGTTTTGACACTTAAAAGAGACAAACTCAAACCAATAAGCAAAAGCAAATGTATAATCAACTGCAAACAGCCAATGAACTCTCTCCTAAGATCACAATCAACAGATCTGAATCAAGGGCTACATGATTATTATTTCACTCATGCAAAGGAAAACTGCGAATGATGCCACAAACACATAAAAACACTCACAGTATTTTTGTACAAAAGGAGGCGGAATTTAAGCAGAGAAAAGGAGTTATTAGACTGGTACCTATGCTGGTTACAGGCTGCAAAAATCATAGATCAAAACAGGGCAAAACAGAGCAGAGAACCCCAGCTGCACAAGGCCAAACTGGTTCAGCGCAACCTCAACACAGGGGTTTTGACATTTAGCACAGGTAGCCTTCACGGGACCTGCGTTGAAATGCAGAACCTCTTCACAGCTGTCGCGCTGAAGGAGAAACGAGAGTTTCTCACTGGGTTCTGGGTCACAGATTGCTATTTAATCTACTGTTTCAGGCCAAATAAAAGCAACAAGCAAGGTACAATCAAAGGGATGCTTTGAGGGAGTACTAAGATCTATCACAAAGGATCATCAAATCATTTGTGAGTCCATTGTTCAGATCATAGACAAATCTAGTGATTGGATCAAAGCAGCAACTGTCTACTTTGCATCAGAGAATAGCAGATGCAGTTCGATTGTTGCTGTCGAGTCTATGAAACAAACAATGATAGAAACACAAATAAAATGACTAAACAAATTTCCCCAGTATGGTCGCCAATTTTTTGTGGGGAAAAATGCCTATGCAGGACGATCCTATCCACCTAAGGGGTGACAGTGCCTTAGCAACAAACAGAGACAGCTATTCTAGTATTCTTCCTTTATGAATAAAGAATGAAGAGAGAGATGGATGGACTAACCGGTGTCTTCCGTTTGTCCCCCGATCCGGCTTCTCTTCTCTTGGAGAGTTCCCAGCTACTTTCCTTCTCGCTCGCCCAGCTTCAAGAGGTTTCTGCAAGATCACAAGAAGAGAACACTACACAAGACATGGATTCATATTCATAACTAGTTCAGGATTAGAAATAAACTAAACATACTAATGCAATCATACATCAAAAATACATCAGTATATAGGAGAAACCAAGATAGCTTTATTGATGAATAACAAGGTTCAAGAAGAGATACAACCCAGAGGGCTCCAATCCAGCATCTCCTTCCCAGCAAATGGAATTCCTATCTTCACCCCCTTCAAAGCACTACGCACCCAATGATTCCAATCTCAAACCAATAGCAATTCTTTGCAATAACAAAATTCCAGCCTCTAGATCTCATGTAGGAGAGATCCATATATAGATGTTTGGAGAGAGGATGAGTCAGCTTGAGATCTGACTAGTGTCCTCTCCCTCTGTCAGTTCTTGATTCCACTTGGAGGTTCTTGCTTCCACTTGGAGATTTGGAACCTCTTACTCATCACCAGTCGAATTCCCTGAGGCAAGTGTCATTTTGGAAGCTTCCTGGGTTCTGACACCTTGAGAAATGAACTTGCCACATGTCCACTCTTGCTCAACGCAGGTAGCCAGTGTTGCCTTTGACATTCAGTGCAGGTAGCCAGTGTTGGCTTTGACATTCAGCGCAAACAGCTAGTGGAGCCACTAAAATGATCCTGAATTGACTTGTTTTTGAGCAGTTTCTGGTGGAGAACTTCTGTGAATTGTTGTGGTTTGTTAGCCTTGTTCCTCTAGGGGTAGGAACAACATGTTTAGGGACTTTGGATCCCTTAGATTATGGACATTTCATGCTTAATGCTGTAAGGCACAAAAATGTCTATAACACCATGTGAGAAATGTTTTGAAGTCGAACATGGAAAGACATTGCTTGATTACCAGTCAATGATGTAAACTGTTAACAAGCGCGAGAGGAATCACCGATAATGATAATTACCCTCAAGGTACTGCAGTACAATTCACGTGGTGTGAATAAAGGACTTGGCATCGAACACCACGCAAAATCTTTCGGTCGAAGGTCATTGATGTATACATGTCGCCGGAAGTGAGAAACTTGCCATTGAGGCATGCAAGCTTCAAAGTACTGAAGGGGGTGTTCCTAGATCAACTTCTTGGATAATGAGCTGATGTCGACAAGAAGCGATCCGTCAAAGGAGGGCCTTGATGTATCCCACATCAATGACACGGAACGGAGCAAATGATTTTGATGGAGGTGAAAATGATCTGATGATATATGGTTCAAGGTGGCGGTCATGAAAGAATGAAGTATAATGTATGGTAGTGGATGGGACACGGGTGACTTCTCTGGATGACTTCTCTTGAACACGTCGGCGACACTTATGTGATGGATTGGTATCATTTACCCCAAATGTGGATGGTATGGCGAGACCATGGCGATGTGACCAGTGAATGAAACAACCCAACCCGACTCAGGCACGGAGTGGAAGTGTCATGTTCAAGAGCGACTTGCTACCAATAAAGATTCTTTGAGTTTTCTTCCCAATTTTTCCCCAGTCATTGCTGACTAGTACCTCTTTATTTTTGTCAAGCTTGAGGAGGATAACATATGCTTGTTCTATAATTTGCCCTTCGAGCAAACCCATCGCTATGTTTTAACAAGCCTAGCGATAGTGAAACTCGTTCTCCTCTAAAGACAAGTTTGTCGCTATTAATCTTTTTAACGAGTTTAATGACAAAGATAACTCGGTCCTTTTCATTTTTAGAGAGTCTGAAAAGGTACGTAAAGGTAACTCCGAAATTCCTTTTTCGTCATCTAATCCCTTAAGTCCGAAAAAGTATAAAACAATACAGAAGGGATGAATTTTTGATAGTTTTAACGAGCCGAACAAAACAAGCGCTCGATATTTTTGTGCAATAATCCCTCAGGTCCAAAAAGATTAAAATCTAGAGGAGGGATAGCTCTTCTTGTCGCTTTAACGAGCTGGAAGGCCAAAACTCGGCAATATTTTCATATTTTACGAGTCAGATGAAAATAGCTTAAAGAAGACTCGTCTTTTGAGGAACGAGTGATAAAATGGGTAGCAACTGATTCCAGGTAAGGGTTGGAATTTTCCAAGCACGACAGTGTCACAAGGATGGCTAGTGAAATCACTCTTCGCAGTTTTTCCTCAAAATGGGTAAACAATCAAATGGAGGTGAATGATCGGCCAATGGAAAAGTGGAGGTGACGGTGCAAACACGACCAAGACTTTAATGGCTGATAATGTTACATTCACAGTGGTTATTTACCGGAAGATAGTTCATTTTTTAACGAGCTTAAACGCGGATTGAAACACTTGCTCAGTCTTATGTTTATTTTTTAACGAGCATGAACTATGTGCTAAAACTGCTCGATGCGGGTTTATTTTTTAACGAGCTTGAACCCTGCGGTAACACTGCTTGAGATAAGTTTGTATGCCCCCAGCATAATAACGCAAATCGAGGTGCATGCCCCCCAAGCTTCATTGCATTCAGCTTGGTGGTTGGAATGAAGGTTTACCTTTGAGATTTGGAAAGGGGATTGTTTCATTTTTTAATGAGGTTGACACAGTAAAAGAACTATCCTCATGACTCCTTGTTTCATTTTTTAACGAGGTTGACACGAGATAAGAACCGTCCTCGGAGTCCAAATCCATTAGATATAGAAGGTTTCATATTCCACTGTGGCCACTTCCGCCAGATTACTCGGAGGCGGTAGGGAAAAAGTACCCATTAAGGCAGGGTCTTTTAGGAGACCTACTCCGATATTTTGGAGTGAATGATTGCTTTCATGGATCATTGGAATGCTTCCCGTAACTTGTGAACTGTCGGGGAGAAATGTTTGTTGGTCGACGATTGTAATTCCTCCTTGGAAGGGAAATGCAATCTTCCTGAAGTAGGTCGGCACAACTGCGGCCATGGCATATATCCAGGGTCTTCCCAATAGGATGTTGTAATCAAGGTTTCCATCGATTACTTCAACATCAATTTCTATTGTTTTCCCTCCTAGTTCAACTTTCAAGTTACTTAGGATACCATATGGTGTATATGTCCTTCCGTCGAATTCTTTTAATGTCGTCGAAGATCGCGACAAGGTTGGAGATCCTAAATTTTTCCAGCAACTCATCGACATAATGCATGTAGATGCCCCCTCATCAATAATTGTTCGATGAACAGTTTTGTTGAGGGCTTTCACTTGAATAAGGAAAGCTAGTTGAGCTAGTAACTGAGGGTCATATCCTTTATGATCAAAGGCCACAAGATTGGAATCCATTGGGTCAATCCCACCTATTGCTAATAATAAAGCTTGCTCTTGGGAGAGGCAATTTTGCGGTACCTCAAATGTCGACATAGCGGATGGCGATTGGGCCAGGTCCTCTATTATATTATAATTCTGTGTTATTTTTGCACGAGGATTAAATGTCGATTTGTGCACTACTCCCTTTGGTGACTTTATCATTTGTTCAGGAAGGATGGGTGGCACAACTTTGGTCAAAGTTGTTGTTGAACTACTAGTTTGTTCATTAGCCTTGTTATTCGACACCTGTGGATTCCCGTAATCTTTATTCCTTGCCAAAGCAACATTTTGCTGCTTTGAGATAGACAACATAAGCACTTGGGATCGGGAAGCATTTTGATTAGCAACCAGTTTGGTTCCCGGGCTTGGAAATGGATCAGTCAATATTGTTGAGGTTTTTGAACTCTTAAAAAGTTTCTTAACTTCAACTTTATGTGGACAATCTCTCGTCCGATGATCCTCGTCGCATATATGACACCCCGCAGGGGGTTTCCTTTGCCCAGAAGGGTTTGTAGAAGGCTTTTCAGGAGATGACTCATCCTACTTCCTTTTTCTCCCTTTCTTTTTCTTCTTTCCCCCTGGTTGCTTCAGTTGTTTGCCCTTGTCAGTCGACACGGCATTTACTTCCGAGGCAAGAAGTTCCCTATTTGCATTTTGACTAGAAATCTTACAGGCCTTTTTAGATGTAGCCTTTGTCGATTTCGTGTCTATCGCACCAATCACGCCATCGATGGCATGAGAGTCATTGTTTGTTTTAGGAGGAGGAGGAATTGAGAATTTCGGTCTAGGGGCATCAGGTATTTTATCATAGAGTGTGCCGGACTGAGTGTAAATCGAGTCCAAATATTGCGCACGAGCGATAACTTTCTCTTCTGTGACGACTCCCCCTTTTTCCACATCTTCCGTGATGGAAGGCAGTAATGATTTAATAAACCATTCAACTAAAAGCTGATCGGGAACATACGTTTTCACCATTCTACTACGACGTCGCCATTCATGTATATGATCAGATATGTGAGTGGCCGTCGTTTGTTTGAAGTTGGTAAGAAGTTCAGTTCCCGTTTCGTACCTTATCGGTTACTGAAAATGGGTTAAAAAGGTTGTGGCTAGGGTACTAAAGTTGTCGAATGAAGCTCTAGGCAATTCGATATACCATTTTGCTGCCAGACCAGTTAACGTCCTCTGAAAAAGGCGAAGCCTAATCGAATCATCATTTAGGGTGTTTGATGAACACCACAGATGAAATGTCATCACATGATTCGATGGATCTTCACCCGGATTTCCATTAAATTTAGGAATATCTGACGGAAGTTTATGCGGAATCGCTGGCCACCAAGGGGCATAAGCAATTGGATCATTCGTCAGTCGGTTTAGATCTGGTAATTCTAGAGTTGCTACAAAGGGCAACTGTTGTTTCAGGTTAGGCGAAGCATACCCAGGATAAGATGGAATCGCCTGAGCAATGGGTCTTTGCATACCAGCATAATGTATTTGATGTTGGCAACTTTGACAAGGTTGATGGGCATAACCACTATAATATGGTTGTTGATAACCGCTTTGGAAATGTGGTTGCCCATTACTTACAAAGACTTGTTGCTCAGGTCCTTGAAATGATTGCTGGAATGGCGGTTGTTGAGTTTGAACCAGCTCTGGTTGTTGGACCATTTGTTGTTGACCAATACTGGATGATTGACCATGATGAGGAGTCACAGTACTTGTTTGATCCTGAGTCGCTCCAGATAAGGAGGCACTAACCTGAGGTTGTGATTGAGTCGTTGAGACAAGAGGTTGTTGTATTGCAACCTGAGGCTGTTGGGGTTGACATAAAATAGGTAGCGCTTGTACTTGCGACGCAGTCACCATAGAAGGTATAGTGGGAATATTCGACACAGGGTGAACTGGTTGTATTGAATATACAACCCTTGGTTGCTGAGGCAGTATTGGTACCCAACCGCTGGATGTAATTCCAGTTTGACCTCAACTTTGTTGTAAACTCCCATATGGTTGTTCTCCGGGAGGAAACAATGAAAAGGCATACTGCCCTCCATATGGCAGAAATCCAGTACTTAAAGGGTAAATTGGCCTTTGAAGACACATTGGATCAATTTGTTGAGTTTCAACATAAGAAATACCAGATGATAATCCGGATGAAGAAATAGGAACTAACCATGTCGTCGAAGCAGTCCCTGATGGGACTCCGACTTGTTGTTCATAACTTGCCAGGACAGATGGTATACCATTGAACATCGTTGGAGTAGCAGTAGGAGGCTGTGCCACTGCTGTGTCGGACGACACAGTCCTAGATGTCGATGGTTGTTCAGACATATCTAGTCTATCCAAAAGGTTTTCTAGCGATTCTACAAGAACTTGCGATGAAAAGAGACTAACTTCGAAGACCAACGAGGGAATGGTGATGACTATTCCGTTTAAAATAAATTTTTAGACGATTTAGACACAACTTGTTTTTTCAATTTTAAAGAGTTGAGAAAAAACAAAAGATGACTCTAGTCTCCTTCAATTTTTAATGAGCCTGAAGTGACAAGTGCTCAGATGGACCTTTTCCGTTAAGGAGTCTAAAAAGGAACGAAAGGGATTGCTCTGGAGATCTAGGTAGAGGGTGTGCCAAACCAATCACAAAACTGCAGAATACATTTTACGGTACGGCAGTCAATCTTCCCTAATGCTGTGTTCGGTGCATTGCGATCAGTAGGGCGGCCGACACGGCTTCCTATGGATAAAAGGTTTTAAGCCTATAGGGGTCTCCCAATATATACTCGACGGTACATGGGAGCACAATCCGTACTGGCACTTATCATTTCACAGTGGAGGAATCACCCAACCATCAGTGAGGACAACAGTTACCAGGCTTTACGACGCCGGAACACGTCTCTAGCCTAGACCTCTATGTTGTGTGTTAAGTTCCAATGCGTTGTTAGATTCATTCAATTTATTTTAAGTTGATCTTTCTTAGAAGTTTGCCTTTTTGGATCACCACGAGATGTAGATATAATTCCTAAATGCAATCTAAAGATGATAAGAAAGCTTTTATCTCTTTTCAACAATGAAAATCCTAGATACAAGGGGAAAAGAAAGACACAATCTTTTCTCAAAGAGAAAAGAGCACACTGTAAATGAACTTTTCCTAAATCAAGCCATGAAAACTGTCAATATGAAAATGCACTTGTGCATGTATTTGTTTTTCACTTTCTTAATATTGATGCCTAAAAAGAAAGTTGTTGTACAAATTTGAATTCGATTTCAAGTGAAAAACACAAACAAGTTTCTTTTAGAAATCAAAAAGGTAGAGACGATTACGACACTTTATGATTTTGAAGTAAACACTCGTTTCGGCACTAGAAAGAGACAAATTCAAACCAAAGAAAAAGTAAAAAGTATAATCAACTGTCAACAGCAAACAAACTTTCTCCTAAGATCAAAACGACACTTACAACAGGTCTAGATCTAAGGGCGACAGTATGACTAGTTTACTTTTGTAATGGGAAACTGCAAATGATGTAACAAATACACAAAAACAAATACAGTTTCTTTTATACAACTGAGGTAGAATTAAGGCAAAGAAAAGGGGTTTTCAGATAGGTACACACACTGAGAACAGGCTGCAAAAATCAGAGATAAAACTGAACAAAATGAAGCAAAGAACCACAGTTGCACAAGGCAAAGGCTGATCAGCGCACCTGTTGCACAGAGAAACTGAATTGCAGTGCAGGTAGCCCTCTCGGGACCTACGTTGAAATGCAAAACCTCTTCACAGAGCCTGCGCTGAAGCAGAAACGAGAATTTTCTCTGGGTTCTGGGTCACGGTTTGCAGTTTAATCTATGGTTTTTGGCCGGATAAAAGCTATCAGTAAGGTACAATTAGAGGGATGATTTAAAGGAGGACTAAGAGCTATCACAAAGGGCAGTTAGAGCATTTGTGGATCAGCTGTTCAGATCATAAACAGGCCCAGTGAATGGACTAGAGTAGCAGATCTCTACTTTGCATTTGTAAATGGCAAATGTAATTCGATTCGCCACTCCTAAGTTTATGAGAAGAACAACAATAGAAACACAAATAAACTAACTAGATACGATCCCCAGTGGAGTCGCCATTCTGTTGTTGGGAAAAGTATCTATTCAGAACGCCCCTATCCCACTCTAAGGTGTGACAGTGCCTTAAACAACAAACAAGGAAAACTACTTGAGTATTCTTCTTTATCAAATGTAGACGAAGAGGAAGGATAAACTAACCTGTGTCTTGCGTTAGTTTGTTGATCCAATCGCTCCTCTCTTCAATAGCTCCCAGCTCCCTGCTCCCTTACTAGCCCAGCTTCACTAAGTTCCTGCAAGATTACAGAAGAGAGAAACTACACGAAGATATAGATTTACATTCATAAAAAGCTTAGGATCAGATTAAGCTAAACATGCAAATATAACAAAACATCACTGATATACAAGCATGTAGAAGAAACTCAAATAGTTTTATTGATATGATAAGAAAGTCCAAGAGGAGATACAACCAAGTGAGTCCCGATCCAGCATCTACCTCCCAGCAAAGGAATCCCTTCCTCACCTCCAACAAAGCATAAATCACCCAATGTACTAATCTCAATCTCAAACCAACAGCAATTCTCTGCAAAGTACAAAATTCCAGCCTCTGGATCTCTGGGATGAGGGATCCATATATAGATGTAAGTAGAGAGGATGAGTCAGCTTATGTTTTGACTTGTGGCTTCTCTCTGTCAGTTCTTTCTTCCACTTGGAGACTGAGAGCCTCTTACTCATCCTTGGTCGAACTTAGTGAGGCAAGTGTCATTGAGGAAGATTCTTGAAGCTTCAATTGTCTGTACACCTCGCGGAATGACACTGCCATTTGGCATTTCCCACTCAGCGCACCCTGGTAGTGCATTTAGGTGCATTGCAACGCACCTAGCTACTGTACTGGGGTGCTTTGCAACGCAGGAATCTAGTGGAGCACTTGAATTGATCCTGATTTGACTGATTCTGAGTAGTTTTTGGTGGAGAACTTCTGGGAGAAGCAGTCATTGGTTGACCTTGTTTCTTTAGGAGCTGGAACAACATCTTTAGGGACTTAGGATCCCTTGATTTATGGACATTTCATGCTTATAGCTGTAAGGCACAAAAATTTCTATAACACTTCAGTAGTTATCTTCATGAGAAAAGAGGGAATCTCTCCCAATATATACAAGGACAGTTATAATGATTCAAGCCCAGAAAGGAGAACAAACTCAAGGGGAATCTTTTTAGATTCACAAAAGAAGTACTAGCATAGAGGGAGAAGTTCTCCAAACAACACAACAAAAATAGTGATGGTGCATGCAGAAGTAATTCATCACAACCTTGATAGGGGGAGTTTGGCAACAAATTAAGCTGATATATTCAAGAACATTATACAAGTCTACATTAATATTTGATTTGCCCGAGGAAACTCAAAAAACTTGTTATACCAGTTTTGAGAGAGAAGAGTTAGAGGGAGAGTACCTAAACCCCATGTCATTAATGTCAAATAGGGAGAGTATGCATAAATTGTAAATATCACAGATGGAGAGTGCTCAGTCATCAACATCACAGGTGGAGAGTTAACAAATAACAATAGATTTTTTATCATGCCATGGTGAGTGTTTCCATGCGGTGAAGTTTCCCTCAATGAACAATAAGCAATGCTTTTATGGTGTTTACATCAATGCCAAAGGGAAGCATTATTATTGAATGTGTTTTCATTAATATAAATAATGGTCATTGATTTCAAAAGTACTATTGATTATCAAAATATTAATGATTTTGATGGGAAAACCCCGAAATTTCTATTTTGTGTGCATGGTTGTGACGTACTCATAAGAAGATTGGGAAAGAACAAGAGATCAATGGTTGGCAAAGTCAAAATATGCACAAGAGTTAAATATCACTCAGTAGTTAAGTGGAGCGCATGCTCTGTGTCCAATCATCATTGATTTAGTTTAGGTTAAACATCAAATGGTTCTTTTTAGTCATGAGGACCCCCCTTGTGTCAAGGGTTAACAAAACAAGGTGGGGGGGGTGTTGAAAAGGTTAATCCTATCTGCAGACAAAGACAATCCTTCTAGCCCAATGAGTGGTTCTAGCAACTAAATGGACATCAAATAGACATCTTCCTAGATTATGATTGAAAAGTAGAACAAGAGAGAAGGCCTACCTTGCTTTGATGCTAATCTAATTTCCTTTGTTGAGATCCTTGAACCACTCATGTCACAACCTTGTTCATGCTTCCTTTAGCACTTATGTACCTGATCAAATGACCAAGAGACAACAAAGCATGCCAAAACCAAAGCAAATCCAATAATAATCTATTTAGCTGATCAAGGAATGCCAAACCAATACATACATGAACATATATATTTTGAGAAGATGAGCCAACAGTTGTATTATTATTTAAATAATAAAGGGGAAGCTTACAACCATAGCCTTGATTTTGAAAGGCTCTCCTTGACTAGTAATCCAAGTCCAAGCAAAGAAACTCTCCAACAATCTTTCTCCAATTCTAACGAATAACCTCTAAGCACAAGCTTAGCATATGGGTGCAAATGGACATAGATCAACCATTTGGGAATGGTAGAGGGGAAATTTATAGGTTGGGAAAGGGAGCTAGGGTTCCTCCAAATAGAGGATTAGGCCCACATCTTAAGGAGGTAGCTCATAGGGATGAGACCAAGAGGTAAAATTAGGAGGATTCAACCTCATCTATGTGAAACCACCTCCAACGCGCCGCTCTAGAAGCTTCTAGATCATGAAGCTTCTCATCCTCTATGGGGAAACTTCATTTTTGAGACCATCGTGAGAATGAGAGATAACATAGTGATGCCATAACTAGCTTAACAAGTTTCAACATGAGATGATCGTGGTTTTCAGCTTCATAAGGGAGATGATTCTCAGCTCTAGATATTTTCCAAGCAAAGTTAAAGGAAGGATCTGAGTTGTATACATTGTTGAGTATACTGTATAATGATCATGTTTCAGGCACTTTAGGGTATATCACAGGGAAGTGCAAGAGGTGTGACAGGATATTGTGTAACAGATGCCCCCTAAAGCATGAAGGCAGAACGAGGAGTGACAACTAAAATTCTTTATGAGCTCTTGGCAAGGACGAGGACACGCACTGTGAAGAGACCTACAAACCAAGGACGCATATACATATACATATCTGAGATCAAGACATGAATCCATGACATGGAGGTAGCCATATAGATGATGAAGACTAAATAAAATATCCATGGCATGGGCACAACCATCCAGATAATAAGGATCACCATGAATATAAAGCCTCACGGTATGGTCATAGCCATCCATATAGTAGAAACATGTGTACAATCATGAATAACGAAAACTCCATGCAGCCTGAGCCATAATGGATAAGACTCAGGGTTTTGTGCTCCATCCTAACCCGATCAATGTATGAATCCTAGCATATGAATAAATGTGTTGAAGTCGAACATGCTAGAAACCACATGATTACCAGCCAATGATGTGGACCATTAACCGGTATGAAAAAAACCACCAATAATGACAATGGCCCTGAAGGTACAACAATACAATCCGTGAATGTGATAATGAAGTTGAGTTTGAACACTCGTGGAATCAGCCGATTGAAAGACAATAATGAATACTTGTCGTCGTATGCGAAGAATTAACCATTAAGGCATTCCAACTCTATGATACTGAAATGGAGTTCCTAAGTAATCTTCCTGGATGGTGAGCTGAAGGCGACAGGAAGTGACCCGTCAAAGGAGGGCAATGATGAGTGTCCCAACATCGACATGAAACAAGAAATAAAGTGGAATGACATTTAGGACTATAGCAATGACTCAAACAATGTATATGTAAGTAACTTCATATTAGACTTCTCTTGAACATATTGGCAACACGACTCCGAAGTGCGGCAACATCTGACTCAACATGGGACTAAGGGTCATGATGATAGAGTGGAATAGTCAAATGAGAGGCAAGATGGATCACCCAAACCTGGGAGGACAAGTGACTGAGTGAGGATATCCCAAACCCGACACGAGAGCAAAAGAGTGTCATGTTCAAGAGTGACATGCTCCATATACAAGGGATGTCTCATCTTCATTTTTTCCCCACTATTTATACTACCCCAATTATTGTTATTGAAATATTGAAGGGGATAGCATATACTTTTCATGTATGTTCATTCTTCAAATGAATCCATCCTAGTAATTTTTACGAACCCTAGGAAGGAGAAGCTCGGTCTCGTCATGGTGACGAGTCTTTTGTTGCAAAATTTTAACAAGCCTGAAGTAAGAATAACTCGGTATCTTTATCATGTTTATATACTTTTAAAAATAAATGGAAAAGAAAAATCCATCATGTCCCTTTCTATAATTTGTCCCTCGAACCCAAAAAGGTATAAAACAATATCCAAGGGAACCTCTTGACCATATCAACCAAGGTGTACCTTTTTCGTAAATATTGAGTCTCAGCGTGAAAAAGTTGTAAATGTATACTAAGGTGACATCGATTCATTTACTTTAACGAGTTCAAAATGACAAGTACTCGGCAATATTTCCAATTTTTGAGAGTCAGAAAAGACCTAAAAGATGGCTCCATGGGAGTTCCTTTTTCATTTATTTAAGGAGTCTGAAAAAGAGATAAAACAAAACTCCTAGAATCGGTCAATAATGATCAGTATTCAGATTGAAGGCACCTGTAACTGCACAAGAAACACACCCATCACTGATATTGAGAAAATATTAAAATATTACAAAAATATTTGACAAAATGAATTTCAAAACTTATAAATAGGTAAAAGTAATTACCATTTTACCAAACTGAGCTCTGAAAATGCTTTTGTGCCCTAATTTCCTTGATTTTCCACTGGCTACTATGGGAGATCTAGCATACCATTTCACGATTTGTCTGCGACAAGTAAGAGCCTCATCGCTGCTCTTGCATTTCATTACTTTTTTATGCAATTTTAATGGTGAATTTTAGGATAGAAAGGAGTATTTTTAAAATTTAGGTCATCGGCAACCATCGCAGGTATGGTAATCGGACCCACGATGGTCACATTTGAGCCCAAAGGCTTGCATTATTCCATCACATTGTTTTGAAAAATAGGCACGATGGCACTGAGAGCGATTTTTTGAAGTTAAAATCTCTCCTTTAAGCAAAATTTGATGATTTTTATCCATGGAAAAAGCATTAAAAAGTGTTTAAATGTTGTTTTCATGAGAAATATGGTCTTGGAGTGGAAAGAAAGGGGCCATGAGGCTGAGGATCACCAAGCATATCAAGATCTGGCATGCATAAATGCTCTGAGGGATTACGGCCTGCTTAAATTATTTTGGACCTCAGGGTTGAGGGCACAGATGGAGTTGCCACCCTATCTGATCATCCTTTGGGATGTAGATCAAGAGATATTCATCATCAAATGGAAATAACTAGAGCTAGAGGAGATGGACATGTATTTTATCATGGGATTATCCCATCGAGGAGAAGCCATTCAACTCTTTGGATCTTGCCAAGGAGGTGAGAGTACCAAGAGACTATTCCATAGATACTGTCTTAGTGCCTAGATAACCAACAGAGGTAAGGTGAAGATTGAAACAATCATAAATAACCTCGTTCTGAGAACATTTTTTTCACCATGGTGCATGTATCCTACATGCAAGCTCTACATGAGGCTTCCAAGTCTCAGTTTCAGTACGTTATTCCTTGTTTGACCCCTACCATTTTCAACTGGTGCGGAGGCATTTTGGTGAACATAAAGCGCCAACTGACCAAGGGTAAGCACGGACACCTGAAGAAATTCGGATTTGGTTCTATACTAGTGACCTTATTCTTGGAGAAAATACTACTTTTTTGGTATCAGTGGGCATAAGTACCACATCCTTCTCCCCGAGATTTGAGGCTCGTGAGATGGAACCATCTCATGCCTCGAGGAGGCATGGGTCAACATATGCACTACCCACCATAGTTCTTTGGATGGATTGAATGCCAGTTACTTATGGTAGATGACTATGCTTATGCCAGCATATATTTCATAGGGGATCCAGATCTACCTCTACAACCAGGTGACTAGTGGACTGACATAGGTAAAAACTTGTTTTTTGAATTTTTTCAAGTTTTATGATTTTTTATGAGAGTGTAAACTAAGACTCAAATTATGATAAATGTGGAGATGTGGGACCAAAGAGACAACTAGGCCTGTCGCCAATAGCATGGAGAGTTTCCCATTCGATAGTGGTTGTGGACTACGAGGAAGGGCCTGATCCCTTAGCTGAGATGGAGTGCAATATGGAGTCAATCACTCGAGGGGCTCCAGATTATGCAACCATTGATGATGTTCCACTGCGTTGGCAGATACATATAGTGGGAGTCTCTGCGAGACTGTTTCGGTGGCTAGGCCAAGTGATCAGAGCTGTCGCGTGCTACCATGAGCACGTGCAGTTTGATAGCTCTTCTAGTCTTTTACACATTTTGTAGGCTTTCAAATCCAAGTGTCTCAAAACACTCTATGTTTTGACATTTTGATGTAAACACTCTGGAAGATGCGATATATGTGTGTGTGTGTGTGTGTGTGTGTGTGTGTGTGTGTTTATTTCTACTTATGTGTCCATTACACGATTCAGTTTTACAAATGATGCAAATGTCTATCAACAACAGAATTTTCTAATGCATTAGTAAATGTATTTAGATTACGTGGAATATGTTGATATGTAATGTAATCAAAATTTCTTTCTAGTAATCTAACACATAGATACATACACAATATTTGTGGATTTATCATTGAATAATGATTGTTTAATTGTAACACAACAAGCTGCGAATCCAACTTAACAACTAAATCCCTAATGCCAATAGAAACTGCTTCTGACAAGAGTTCAATAACTACACTATACTCAGGGATATTATTGGTTGTTCGACCAAGGCAAATACCTTGTACGTTAATCATCTCACCATTAGGGTCATAGAGTACCCATGCTGCGGAAGAGAGGTTTCTTGTGCTATGAAAAGCACCATCAACAAAACCAACATAATGACCTGATGACATCTGCAAACCGAGTGGAACAAAGGGTAAGAAGAAAAACATATGTGCGAAAAGAAAACAAACACACCAAAAAATCAAAACGCACACTAATGAATTAACACACTAGTGTACAAAGTTTAATTTACATGAATTTCACGCATAAAAAGTTCAAATGGAGTCCATTTCTAGACTTGGGTAATCAATCAATAGAGAATAAAACTAGAGTTTCACCATTCACATGATGTGTAAGTGTCGACTCGGCCAAATAATCGACTGAAACTCATAAAAGGTTATGCCCCCATGCCTCCTGAGAAAGTGAGGGTTATGAGTCATAAGATGAAAACTCCATTGCAATAATGGGAAAATGGTAGAGACTGGGGGAAACAATATCATGAGAGGACGTGAAAAGAACTTAATCTCATGCCAAGGAAAAGGTGCCCCTAGTTGAAAGATTCTGACAATTTTAGGATGAACTGAAAGGTCAATGGGTAGAGTTGCAATGATGTTGCCCATATTACCCTCCAACAAGACTTCATGTACTCGGATAGGTGTCTGAAGTGGAGGTGTAAGAGAATGAGAAATAGATGCTTCAGAATAGGAACACATCTCATTGCGGCAAGGGAGAAAGGAAGAACGATGATGTAGACCATTCCATGAAACTTCCTCCAGATACATGACCTCCATGATACTCTCATCAGTGGGGAATGTCTCATTCAAGGGATCCAAAGAATCCCAAGAACCAAGCCAAGGGGATGGCACATAAGTGTCTAGGTTCATACTGAAGACGATATGACTTTTGGAAGTGGCCATCGAAGCTAAAACAATTTCTTGATAATTAATCTCAAATGGACTTAAAGGCATAACAGTGCCAAATGAGTCAATTTGATCTTTGGTAGGAATAACCCAAGGATCCGAAGAATCCGAGATCATATTAACTGAATGAACATTTAGAGGCAGGAGATTAAAAGTACCCATTAAGGCAGAGTCTTTAAAGAGACCTACCCCCATGCTCTCATAAGGAATCTCATTATTCCCCACATAAGGAATGTTATCATTGGATGAACCAAAAGAAAATAATGACAATTGATCAAATGTGATTATTTTACCTTCATGAGGAAAACAAAGTACGCAGAACAAAGAAGACATGACACAAAACATGGCATGAGTCCAGATTCACCCTAGAAGAATGTTGTAGTTGAGATTGGCATCTGCAACTTCTACTTCTAATTCAACAATCTTTCCTTCTAATGTAATTAGTAAGTTTGTGAGAATACCGTATGGCCATGAACCTCTACCATCAAAGGCTTCCAAGGTGTTTGAAGATTGGTTAAGAGGAGGAGAGCCAATGGATTTCCAACACGAAAATGACATGATACAGGTAGAGGAATCTTCATCAATAACCATTATGTGAATTGTCTTTCCTTTGATAAGGACTTGGATCAGAAAGGCAATCTGATGAGGAAGACGAGGTACATGATTCTCTAGATCGAAAGTAATCAAACTAAAATCAGAAGGATCGAAGTGCCTATAGAAGATAGAAGTGACTTCTGCTGCATTGTATAGGATTGAAAAACCTCCAAGGAAGACATCACCGAAGGTGCCTGAGCTAAATCCTCAACAATATAAAATGTTGCATAGGTCTAGCATTCGGATTGAAAGATGACTTCTGAAGAACACCTTTAGGGGGTAGTCAGATGATGGACTCACTATTAGGGTGCTCGATATGGAGTAGAAGTAGAAGGAATATCAGTGACTTATTTCTCCATTATCTGCTTAGACATAGCTTGATAGCCCTTGGTTCCAGTAGCGATCGAGATAGGTGATGAACCTTGAATCATGAGCACTTGGGAACCTGAGGAAGCAGAAGACTGAGGCTAGTCTACCAATTGGGTCTCCTGTGACAAAAAGGGTTCTTTTAAGATAACTGGAGTCCCTTTCAGTAAGAAACTAACTTCTGATCACCAGGGACAATATTTAGTGTAATGATCCTCCTCACAGATGAGGCAAGGATACTTCGTCTTTCTTCGAGAAGCGTCATCAGCAGAAGATTTAGGAGGGTCCTTTTTTGGGGCATCAGCTTTGGCCTTACCTTTGCCCTTGTTTTTACCTTTAGAGGATTTATCTGCTATTATAGACTAGACAACATGAAGCTTAGAGGTTTTCCTAGGATTGGATGAATTCTTAGAGGGATTAGTGGAACCAGTGTTTTAGATCGATTTCTTCTACAAAGAAACTTTTGCGGGAGTTTGAGACATGGATCTAATCACACTGTCAACAGGTGGTGTATCCGGAGACTTTGAGGCTGTCAGATACAACGATGGTCTCATAGCATCAGATAACATCTAATACAATGTGCTAGACTGTGAATAGACTAAGTCTAAATACTGGGCATGTGCGATAGCTTGTTCCTTAGTAACACATCCACCCATAGCTATGTCCTTAGCATTTTTTTTTACGAAGGATTTTGTGAACCATTCTATCAACAACTGATCAACAATCTCAAACTTGATGAGGCGACATTGACGTCTCCATTCATGGATATGATCAGAGGTGTGGGTCGCAGTGTCTTACTTAAGCGACATAAGAAAATGGGTGCCACTTTCATAGCGAATTGGCAGATGGAAATGAGTGAGGAAAGCCATAGCGAGAGAGTTGAAGTAACCGTAGGTACCTCGAAGCAATTCAATGTACCACTTAGTGGCAGCACCTGTGAGAGTCCTTTGGAAGAGTCGAAGAGAGATAGAATCATCAACATGAAAATTGGAGGAGCACGAGAGGTGATATGTCATCACATGGGCTTGTGGATCCTCCTTTGCCTGTCCCTTGAATTTGGGGCAATCGCTCGGAATCTTCATTGGAACTGGAGGGTAGTACAACGAATGAGTAATGGGATCATTCGTGAGCCTTGAAATGTCGGGCTGCTCCAACGTAGCCAAGAAAGGAAATTGTGTGTTAAAGGGCATTTAGGGCCTTTGAGGAGACGCAAGCTGTGGAGTCCATCCTGGTTGGTAAGGATTTTGTCCCCATAGTGGCGGATTTTGTCATATGGAATCTTATTTTTTCCTCATTGAGGGTTACCATGCTCGTAAGGAGGATTTGTCCTAGGTAGGTTTAACGCTTCCTTGCCATAGGCTGCTGATGAGCATTTTATGTGACATAGGGGTTATAACACTCCTGAACCTGCTGACCCTAGACGTAAAGATTTTGAACCTACTGCTGCAGGGGTTGACCTTGACCTTGAAAAGGTTGACCTTGCTGATACACATATAATTCTTGTTGCTAGCAAGGTTGACCTTGTTGCTGCAACGACTAGATTTTTTGTTGTAAAGGTTGGCCCTGCAGCTACAAAGTTTTTCCTTGAGAGGACAAAGGTTTGGAGGACTGCTAAACAAACTGTGTTTGTGACTAGAAAGGTTGTTGCAACTATTCCAAAAGTTTCCCTTGCGGTTTTAGCAGTTGTCCTTATTGCTTCAATGCTTTCCCTTGCTGCTGCAAAGATTTCCCTTGCTGCTGCGAGGGTTTCCCTTGCTGCTACGAAGGTTGTCCTTGTTGCTACAAGGGTATCTGGACAGTTGCTGTGTTGGGTCCCTATAATACTAGTGATTACCCCATTACTATTGTAGTTATACCCCTTATTAATATCATTGTGCCCCTATTGCCCCCATATTTTTATTACTGTGCCTCATAGAATCCCTCTATTGTTATTTTTGTGGCTTTATATTATTATTGTTAGGTCGGCTGGATTATATTGTGACTCCTTAGACTCCTATATATAGAAAGGAGGTTTTGTCATTTGAATCATCAAATAATTGTTCATTTATGTAATGTAAAGGAGGTTTCCCCCTCGAAGAGGCTGAATTCTAAGGCGTTGATCTATCTTTTCTATCTTTTCTTGAGCTGGTTTCATAACATTTGGTATTAGAGCTTTGGATTCTAGGGTTTCGCTGCTCCAAACAGGTCATCGTGGCATTTTCGCTATAACTTTGTTTCTGCTATGTTTCAGAAGTTGCAAGAAAAACCCATTTGAGAAGAAATCACGCTGAAGCTCGGGTCCTAATTTCAAAGCTTTTCGCGCTATATTTGCGGAGATATGATCTGATGAAGTTGTCTTTTTGCAGACTCTTGAATTACATTCCAAACAGGTGACCTGGGGAAATCATCGTAACTTTCTCTCTGGGGATCGGATTGAAATTTTGTAAGAAGGTACAAAAACAGGATGGACTGTAGTTTCTTGTATGCATTTTTCAGATCCAAAGGTCGAAACAGTGACTCGTGGCACGTCGTACAAGTTTTCTCTACTGAACTAGTCTATAATCAAGTCACTGTGGGAGATTTCGCATAACTCTTCCTTGAAGAATCCAATTTGGGTCAGACTTGTGGCATTGGAAAGAGGACACAGAGGGCTACTGCAGGTCACAAATTCAGAACTAGATGATAGAAAATTACAGAGATACATCAAAGGCAATATCGAGCTCCTACAAAGTGAAAAAAGGTGTGTAGATTTTCTTAAATTTTTGCTTAAGCTTGGTTTGAAAATTTATTTTGAAGGAATTAAAATGGCATAATAGATCATTATTATCAGTAACTGATGCCCCGAGGAAAGAAAATGCAAACACCTAGTAAGGAACCTGAAAGCTCTAGCATGACTCATGAAGAAGAAGAAGAAATGCTATATGATATATCAAAATTACAAGAACAAGTGCAACAAGTGTCACTTGCACAAAAAGCAACAGAATCTAAGATGGATGGTTTAAGGAAAGATGTAGAAGCTAAGATGGATGGTTTAAAGAAAGGTGTAGAAGCTAAGATGGACGGCATGGAAGCTAAGGTGAATGGCATGGATGCTAAAATTGATGGCATGGATGATAAGATGGAAGAATTGAAGGTAAATATGAATTAGTTGCTACAAGAAATGGTCACTAAGGGTGAAAGGGTACTAACGGAAACTCATGATGAGAACAAAAGAAATGTTAATCATGATTCCATAGACTCTAATGTTGGATTGAAGACTCACCATGTTCCAAACATCGATATGAGGAAGTTTGATGGCAAGGATCCCGCCACATGGATATTACAGATGGAGCAATTCTTCGATCTCAATAATGTGAAAAACACACAAAAGGTACGTATGGCAACTTTATATTTGGAACCAAATCAGTTTGTATGGTATCAATGGATTTTCTCTCGTAAACAATTTATCACTTGGGCAATTTTTACGGAAGAATTGATAGCACATTATGAGGATACAAAAAGCAACACTTTTTTTAGCCAATTGATAAGTCTCAAACAAAAGGGTTCTATAATGGAGCACATTGAGGAGTTCCAAAAATTGAACATAAGGGTAAAAGATATTCCAGAGGAGCATAGGATTGATGTGTTCATAGGGTCTTTAAAGGATAATATCCAACATGATGTTCGCCTTTGGGAACCTGATTCATTAGAGAAGGCATTCAGGTTAGCAAGAAAAATGGAAAGCAAAATTACGGCAACTAGGAAGCATACCACTCACAACTATAAAGATGGAAGTGTTGTTTCCCCTAGTCTTCCACAACCTATAAGGTTGACACCACAACAATTGGAAGAAAAAAGAGCAAAAGGGCTTTGTTACAGTTGTGATAGCAAATACACTAAAGGTCATAAGTGTGCTGAGAAGAAATTATTCTCCATAGATTGTGAAGAGGAAGAAGAAAAGGAGCAAGAAAGGCCAAAAGAAGAGGATATACTCCAGGAACAAAGCCTAGATGAAGAACAAATAAATCTGACCATATCTTGTAATGCATTGGCAGGAATTACCACTCCTCAAACCATCAAGATAGAAGGACAAATCAAGAAGAAAAAGGTAATAGTGTTGATTGATTCAGGAAGCACCCACAATTTTATTCATTGTAAGGTAGCAAAAGAATTGAATTGCTTCCTATATCCAGCACCAGAGTGTCAAGTGATGATTGCAAATGGAGGAACAATAAATTGCTCTGGAAAGTGCCATAATATCAAGCTATCCATGGGAGAATATGTATTGACTAGCCCAATGCTTTCCATTCCAATGGGAGGTGCTGATGTTGTACTAAGAGTCCAATGGCTACAATCCTTGGGTACAATAGCTTTTAATTGTCAAGAAATTTTCATCAAATTTTCTACGGAAGGAAAGGAAGTTGAATTAAGGGGTATTGTAGGGAAAACAGGAAAGATAATCAGCTCTAATGGTATGACAAAACTTCTAAAAAAGGAGCAAAGAGGTGTAATTGCACAATTATGTTCACTAGATGTTTCCACATTGGAATCATCTATTTCTCGAGATCTCCAAAAAGTCCTGGACAATCATTCCAAGGTATTTGAGACTCCCAAAGGTCTCCCACCTATGCGTGATCATGATCATGCTATTCATCTGATTCCAGGAAGTGTTCCTCCAAACATCAGGCCGTACAGATATCCCTATGTCCAAAAGAGTGAAATTGAACATATGGTTGCAGAAATGCTAGAGGCTGGTACAATTCAACCGAGTCAAAGTTCTTTCTCTGCTCCAGTAGTATTGGTGCACAAGAAGGATGGATCATGGCGCATGTGTCCGGATTATAGGGAGATCAACAAGCTCACTATTAAATATAAGTTCCCCATTCCTGTCATTGATGAATTACTGGATGAATTGCATGGATCAATTTACTTCACCAAGTTGGATCTTCATTCAGGATATCATCAAATCAGAATGAAGACTGAATACATTCCAAAAACAACATTTAGAACTCATGAGGGTCATTATGAATTTTTGGTCATGCCTTTTGGCCTTACCAATGCACCTTCAAGATTTCAAGGTTTGATGAATTCAATTTTCAAACCATTCCTTAGAAAATTTGTGTTAGTATTTTTTGATGATATACTAATCTACAGCAAGTCTTGGAAGGATCATGTTGAACATGTTGACAGGGTGCTACAACTATTGGAGGAGAAACAATTATATGAAAAAAGATCCAAATGTTTCTTTGGAGTCCGGGAGGTGGAATATCTGGGTCATATTGTATCTCATGAAGGAGTTAAGGTATCCCTAGCAAAATTAAAGCCATTAGGGAATGGAAAATCCCCACATCCATAAAGCATCTGCAAGGATTTCTCGGGTTGACAGGGTATTATCACAAGTTTGTTAAGAATTATGGGAGAATAGTAGCACGTCTAACAAAATTATTGAAGAAAGATGCATTTTCATGGACTCCGGAAGCAAAAAGTCCTTTGAACATCTTAAAGAGGCAATGTGCCAAGCACCGGTCTTAGCTACACTGGACTTCACAAAAACCTTTATTGTGGAATGTGATGCTTCAGGAAATGGAATTGGTGCTATTCTAATGCAAGATGAAAGACCCATTGCTTTTGAAAGTCATCCAATCAAGGGAAAGTTTTTAAGAAAAGCTATTTATGAGAAGGAAATGTTGGCAATACTCCATGCACTTAAGAAATGACGACCCTACCTAATGGAAAGACACTTCATGGTAAAAATGAATCATGATAGCCTTAAATATTTTTTAGAACAAAGATTATCCTCTGAAGAGCTACAAAAGTGGGTCACAAAGATGTTGGGTTATGACTTTGAAATCATCTACAAAAAAGGGAAGCAAAATGTGGTGGCAGATGCACTCTCAAGAAAGGATGAGGATGTGGAAGCATTGTTGTGCACCATTTCTATTATCCAACCAGATTGGATAAACGAAGCAAGGGAGGAATAGAAGAATGACGAAGAAGTGTGGGCACTTATTCGAAAGTTACAACAAGATTCCAGCACATCTGATACATTTAGCTGGAAAAATGATTCGTTATGGTACAAAGATCGCTTACACCTCTGTAAGAATTCCCAGCTAAAACGAAAGATTCTTATGGAATTGCACACTTCTCCCATAGGAGGGCACTCAGGATTTTTAAAAACTTACCACAGGGTTAAGAAGGAATTTTTTTGGGATGGCCTTAAATCAGATATTCAAAAGTTTGTGGCAGAATGTTTGGTTTTCCAAAAAAATAAAGTTGAAACAATTAAGACACCGGGTCTATTACAACCTTTATCCATTCCAAGCCAACGTTGGGAGGAGGTTTAATTGCATTTTATCACAGGTTTACCCAAGTTTGAGGGAAAGAGTGTCATCATGGTGGTAGTTGATAGACTTACCAAGTATGCACACTTTTGTGCATTATCACATCCATTTAAAGCCAGTACCGTTTCTATTGCATTTATGGAAACAATTCAAAAGCTACATGGAAACCCAAAGATTATTGTAAGTGACAGAGATCCCATTTTCACTGGAAATTTTTGGACAAAATTATTTTCTTGTCTTGGTACTCAGTTAGCTCATAGCTCATCTTATCATCCTCAATCTGATGGGAAAACTGAGATAGTGAACAAATGTTTGGAAGGATATATTTGTTGCTTTGTATCTAATAAATAAACACAATGGGTCAAATGGTTGCCTCTGGCTGAATGGTGGTATAACACTTCCTTCCATACAACAACAAAAATGACCCCATTTATGGCACTTTATGGGTATCAACCACCATCCATCACATCATATTTAAGACAAAATTCTAAGGTTTAGGCAGTGGAACATCACATCGAACATCAACAACAAGTCCTCCAACTCTTAAAGGATAACCTCGTGTTGGCACAGAATAGAATGAAACAACAGGTAGATCAACATCGCAGTGAAAGAAGTTTTGGTGTAGGTGATTGGGTATTCCTATGGCTACAGCCATATAAGCAAATGTCCCTCAAGCAAGCTAAGAAGGATAATAAATTATCACCAAAGTATTATGGTCCGTACAAGGTGTTGCAAAATATTAGTATTATGGCATACAAATTGGAGCTTCCTGTAGCTTCTCGATTGCACCCAATTTTCCATGTTTCATGTTTAAAGAAGGTTATAGGCAACAAGCTCTCAGTTCAAACAATATTGCCAGAACTTGACGAGGAAGGAAAAATTATATTGGAACCAGAAGCAGTCACAGAAACAAGAACTCGACAGCTATGAAATCGATCAATTTCAGAGTATCTTATCAAGTGGAAGAACTTATCCACTGAATATTCCACATGGGAGGATGAGAATTTATGAAAAAGTATCCAGAACTACTCAAGCATTGAGGACAACACTTTTTTGAAGGAGAGGGGCATGTTGGGTCCCTATAATACTAGTGATTACCCCATTACTATTGTAGTTATACCTCTTATTAATATTGTTGTGCCCCTATTGCCCCCATATTGTTATTGTTGTGCCCCATAGAATCCCTCTATTGTTATTTTTGTGGCTTTATATTATTATTGTTAGGTCGGCTGGATTATATTGCGACTCCTTAGACTCCAATATATAGAAAGGAGGTTTTGTCATCTGAATCATCAAAGAATTGTTCATTTATGTAATGTAAAGGAGGTTACCCCCTCGAAGAGGCTGAATTCTAAGGCGTTGATCTATCTTTTATATCTTTTCATGAGCTGGTTTCATAACATCCTGGGGTTATACCCTAAGCATATTGATAGTTCCTGAATTGGATCTAACTGTATCCACCAGGCACAACGAATTGGCTAGGCTGAACAGAAGGCCCAACTTGAGGAATGTAAGGCGGATTTACCAAAATTGCGAACCATATGGGACATAAGTCGGTTTGAATAGAACCTAAGCCATATATGGCTACTAGTATTGGACGTTACCTGAACCAGATGGGCCAACAGGGTTAGGAATAGCATCGTAAAAAGTTTGATTCATTCCAACCATGTGAGTTTGTAATCCACTCACACTGGCTTCACCAAACATAATGGGGATATTCAGATCTTTCCCCCTAGGCAGTGGCACAGTCTATCCACTCACTAGAGGGATAGAAGAACCTACCGATACCTAACTAGAGATAGTTGGTCGAAATGACGAAACATGTTGAGACAAAATGGTAGGTTGAACTGGTACTGAAGTGACTGCAGTTTGCATAATCAGTTGAGCGGTTGTGTTTTGAATGAATGGAACTGATGTAGGCATAGCGCCAAAATACCAGATGGGGTTTTGATACAATGGCAAGGCACTAGGAGTGCCTGAAACCAACTGAGCTAGATAGGTATAACCATGTAGCAATATGGGCTCACTAAGCTCAAGATAAGAGAGAAACGTGACTCTTCCCATATAAGGAAATCCTTCTAGAGGGAACTCATATCCCTTCTCATCATCTATGTGAGGAGTGTGGGTAGTAGAAACCTCCGAATAACCCAAAGAGGAGACAGGGATCTCGCCTTCTGACTCCATAGATGGAAACAACTGGGGACGAGGAACCAGATATGTACGAGGAGATAACTCCAAAGGAATTCCAGGTCAATCATACGGACTGTACAGACATTGTGTAGATATCACAACAGGATCGAGCAATGGGTTTAGTGGATAAACACCTAGTCTTTGCGGACTTTCTAGAGTCTGCAGACTTTTGGGTGTCCGGATAGGATTATCAAAGGAATTTGGATCAGATTCTTGTGGCAACCAGGAATATGATGGAGGTGGACAAGCAGAAAAAGGTTAGATACTCAAAACAATTCCAAGTTCAACACCTTGATCCTCAAGTGACTGAGGAAGTTCCATATGAACTCCCTGGGATGACCCTTGAGTATCAAAAAATGAAGGGGAACTATGAGATGTAATGAATGGTTCAACCATGATGGCTTCCCCTAAAAAGCAAAAGGAAAGGAAACAAATTGATTAAGGCTTTAACAAACTTCAAATTAACAGGGAATTACTCAATTTGGTCTAAGAAACAACTGCTTGGGATTGACATGTTTACTGTGGGTAGTTAAATTTTAGAAACAAAACATTGCCTTTTCATCTTTTAAGAGTCGAGAAAAGGGTGAAAAGGTGACTCTATCCACTTTTAATATTTTTGTGAGTGTGAAAGGAAAAATTGCTCGATGATCTCTTCAAATTTAAAGAGTCAGAAAAGATCAAATGGTTGCTCAGGTGAATCTAGGTAAAAAGAGTACCAAGTAACCGTGAACTGCAATATACACCTTAGCCAATAAATTGACCAAGGACTTGACGTATGTGCAGGAAATCTCTGAGAATGTTGTCTTCAGTGTATCACGTTTACAGGGCGGTAGACTTGACTTCCTATGGATAAAGGATTGCAACCTAGAGGGTTCTCCCTTTATACACGTGATGGTATGGGGAGAACAAGTCTGTGCTAGCGTTGTCTAATGCCGAAGTGAACGACAACTGCTAAGTTTTAAAGACGCTAGAATACATCTCTAACCTAGACCACTAGATATGATCGTTAATGTTTCAAATTCTCCTTAGGTTAATTGATATATTTTAAAGTTGATCTTGTAATTATGTCTCAATTTCAAGGCCTTAACGATGTTTCTTCTTCCTAAAATGCAAACTAGATGATGAAATGAAATCTTTCAATTCGATGAAGGCTATCTATATAGGGAAAAAAATCACTCAAATCATGCATCAAACAAAATGAAAAATGCATCTATGACCGTATTCAAATGTTAAATGCAAAATATGAAATCTAATCTTTCATATGGTAAGCAAATGCAATGTCAAAACAAATCTTAAAGAAAAAATTTCCTTAAGATGTAATGATGATTTTTCTCTTTTTCAAAAATGCAACTAATGTAATCTAGTGCAAAGGAAAAGAGAATGCAAGCAAACCAAGAAGTATGAAAATATCTTTCACATCAATGATTTGAATGGAACACAAAATGTTCCGAAAACTAAGAAAAGAATGGCACTTTTACTTTCAGTTTGAAACATAAAAAACTTCAAAGAAAACACTTTCTTTATATTCCAAAGAGACTATCATTTTGCAATCTATCATTCGTCAAATGAAGCTTAAGTAACTTTCACTATATCCACTAATGAAAATAACTTATGGAAAAAGAACCAAAAAGTGATCTACAACATATCTCTAAAAACACCAAGACTCCTTCACACATGCAATCGATCTCTGATCTCTAATGGGAAGACCAACAAGTGTACAAAGGTTGACTTAGAAGACCTAGAACCCTAAAAGGCTAATCAAAATTCAAGGACACTCAAGCCAAGTTAAAAGATAATCGCAATCAGACAAAGAGAGATTCAATGAAAAACACACTGGTCAATCATAGGGAGAAGACAACTAAAACTGAAAATCAAAGAGAAAACCCTAAATTTCTTAATTTTCTATAATCATCGCACCTATCAAAAGTAAAGTAGTGATCATCACTACTCTAACTAAAAAACTCGTGATATCATCATGATTGTCAGGCTCAAATCCATGATGGTCGAGGAAAAGGACAAAGAAATCCAAAATTTTCAAAAACAACTCAAGTTACCAAACTTTAGGCATCTACCAAACAATGACACTGACTACAAGGAAGAAATGAAGTCTAAAAATCAATGCTTTACCAAACTCGTCAAAAGATAAGGTGAAGGGAAGGAAGGAAAGAGTCATAGACTCCCCAGTGGAGTCGTCATTTTTTTGACAAGGTTAATCCTCTATGTGGGCAGAAATGGACCCTCTATCCCAATGAGTGGGTCTAGCAACTGAAGGGACAATCAACTAGAAATCTTCCTAGACTATGATTGAAAAGTAGAACAAGAGAGAAGGCCTACCTTGCTTTGATGCTAATCCAACATCCTTTGTTAAGACCCTTGAACCGCTCATGTCACAACCTTGTTCTTTCTTCTTTCTGTGCTTATGTTCCTACAAAAATGACCAATAGAAAACAAAGCATTCCAAAACCAATATAAAATCCAATAATAATCAATTTAGCTAATCAAGGAATGCCAAACCAATACATACATGAGCATATATATTTTGGGAAGATGAACTAGTAGTTGTATTATTATTTAAAGAATAAAGGGGAAGCTTACAACCATAGCCTTGATGTTGAAAGGCTCTCCTTGAGTGGTAATCCAAGTCTAAGCCAAGAAACTCTCCAACACTCCTTCTGCAAGTCTAATGAATAACCTCAGAGCACAAGCTCAACATAGGGGTGCAAATGGACATAGATCAACCATTTTGGAATGGCAGAGGGGAAATTTATAAGCTGGGAAAGGGAGTTAGGCCTCCTCCAAATATAGGATTAGGCCTATATCTTAAGGAGGTCGGACATAGGGATGAGACCAAGAGGTGAAATTAGGAGGATTTGACCTCATCTATGTGAAACAACCTCCAACTCGTCACTCTGGAAGCTTCTAGATCATGAAGTTTCTCATCCCCTTTAGGAAAAATTCCTTTTTGAGACCATCATGAGTATGAGAGGGAACAGAGCAATGGCATCACTAGCTTAACAAGGTGCAACAGGAAACCATCGCGGTTTTGAGCTTCATAAGGGCGATGATTCTCATTTTAGGGTTTCATGAGCTATTTCTTCAGCGAAAGCTCTAGATATTTTCCAAGCAAAGTTAAAGGAGGGATATGAGTTGTATATATTGATGAGTGTACTGTATAATGATCATGTTTCGGGCACTTTAGGGTATGTCACAGGGAAGTGCAGGAGGCGTGACAAAATACTATGTAACAAGGGCTGCGAAGTGGATTCACACCAAATAGTTGATCATTGTTGTTAAGACAACCAATTGATGTGGTAGACCATGGATCCCCCCTCCCCCAAGTACAATACCACAAAAGGGGGCATGATAAAAGTAGTTTTACAAATACATTTTTTGTATGGATGTTGGCAAAGCAACTGGCATGGGTGATAGTATAGTGAAATACCAAAACAACTAACACTTATAAAACTGATGTAGTGACAAATGGCACAAGTAGCAGTCCAGTCAGAGATGATGTAGCATATGAATAGGTAAGGGATGTCTCTCTTGACACGTGTCTATATGGAAGGGTGACCTGTGTCATGCATTTTTAGTGATTTTAGGTGGCCAAGTGGACCAATTTTGGGTGACATGTGGCACCACCCAAATTATGACATATGGCATGATAATGTCATTATGATGATAGTATGACAAATGGCATGATAATGTCATTATGATGATAGCATGACATAAACAAGATGTGAAAGAAGAAAAAACCTGACATGGCTTAAATGATGACTTTGCATCACATGAGCGTGACATGTGATATGTGACCTAGCGAGACGCATGGCAAAAGTGCCCCATGGAATTTAATAATTTTTCCATTATGCAATGACTTGGCAGACTTTCAAGATTTACACCAGGGACTGATTTGGAAAATTTTATCAATGTATTTATCCTTTGGATAAATTAATGATTTGTGCTAAAAAATAGCAAAAGGCCTAAGATCCCAGACCATTCAAGCATCTGGTCCCTATCGGCCTATCAACCTATCAGCATACAAAGTGACATATCGATAAAAAAAATTGACGAGTGATAAAGAGATGGGGCTGAAAAAGCAGTGAGAAAAAAAATATTTCTATGATCACACCCTAAGTCATAAGGGACCACAAGTCGAATGCTTAAGGGATAAACATGTAGTCTTATTAGCCATTAGTAGAAGGAGTAAAAGATGTGTAATCAAAAGTCGAAAAGAACCAAAGTGATGATCCAATGAATAAGTAATAATTGTTCATGGCCCTTAATTGCATGAGGCTAATGAATAAGAGCCCATCGGTTAGTTTCCATCGGACTATGATAGTGGCATTATATGGAGAAAAGGTTGATGATCCAATAGATTGATAAGCGCCTATGGGGTTTTGGTACAAGTTTCAACTCATGGTCACACGAAAATGGAAACCAAAGAAAAGGAACTATAACACCCCCATGCCTTTAATGAATTCAATTATAATAGGATAGGAATTATTGATACTATCAAATAACTTGGATTGTTGATATAGTCAAATATCTTGAATCACTGATACTGTCAAACAATATTTCCATGGGTAATACCATGGATGTATACCCATGGCAATTAAAGGGCCAAGCTTATCAAAGAAAAAGACAATAATTCAATAAGGTTAGTTTTTCTGAGGAATTGAGGCTGAGAGAGAAAGAGTGTTGGTTGGAATGTTAGGCAGATGAGTAGAAAATATGAAACTGTTGTATGATATTGTGTGGGCTATGGAGTGTCATAAATTGAGAATTTGCAACAATGAAATGTTGAGTAGAAAGTTTTTAGAAAAGGGATGGATCACGGAAGCCTCAATTCAAAGATTTAAATTGTTTAGAATGTCTATATCATAGTAAGATCTCTAACTAATTGAGAGCTGAAGTAATGTGAGAAGAAAATATAATTCAAAATATAAAAAGGAATAGAGCCTGTGGCTCTAAGTTTGAAAATGAATGAAAGATAGATCTTCTAGGCAAAGCAGGTTGTTTCCTGCATATCAAGGAGTGGGTGCTTCTTTTGGGTTGGTGCCTATAAATCTTAGGAAGTTGTTTCCTCGAGCAAGTGGGTGCTTGCAAATTTGGGGATGGGTGTCTCCTTCTAGTTTGTGTGAATAAATTTGATGTAACAGCAGGTTGGAGATTTTATTTGCATAAAGAACAAAAATAATATGATGGTTTTCTCCCTTTAAGAGTTTCCACGTCAATATCTATGTCATATATGTGTATTATGTTTGTTTTATGGTGTTATGGGGTAATTAATTAAGTGATAATGTAAATAGACTTATATATTGTTAAAAGTCCCATAATGTAATTCACCCTCCCCACCCCCAAGCCAACATTGTCCTAGTTTTAACCAAAAAGTGGTATTACATCCCACATAGCAACACTAGGCTTGCAAGGGCCAAAGGCATAGTGTAGAAATGAAGACTAGAGAGTATGTTTGCAAATATTCTAGAAAAAAAACCCTAGAGTCCAAGAATTCAATATTGGGCCTTCATGCGTTAAAGATAAAGAATAAAGACAAATTTGATAATGCATGCCAACCATTTGAAAAGAAAATCTAAAAGGGTTGTGATCTTTTGGTAGAAAATTATTATCACATACGCTCAAAAGTGGGGGTATGCAAACCACCTATGAATTGTTTGACAAAACTATAAGGAGAAATAATGGATTCCCCAATTTTGATTACATATAGAAAGTAGGGAGGATAGTTTCATAAAATGAGTTAATTTCTCTAATGCTCATAGAATGGAAACCCAAATATAGTCTCAAAATTTATCAAGCAATTTCTTTAGAAAAAATATCTAAAAAACGTATTAATTCAAGGTGATTAAAATGTATTTATCAGTTAATATAGCTTATGTTAAACCATGTGCACATATTTGAAAGGCACATGGCATATCAATGGCCTTAATTAATTATGGCCTCCCCAACTTTCTTGGTGGATAACATGGGGGTTCCAAAAATATTACCAAGTTATATACTACTCAAAGTACATGTCAGTATTGGGTCTGCACCACCCCCCGCACTCAATTTTAAAATAACCAGGGGACCCCTTGAAACACTACGATGTCAAGAAGCACTATGGTGTCAAATCAACAAGGTGGCATGACAAATGATGTGGAAATTGGTAAGGTCGATGATAAAGAAGTCATATCGTTGTCGGGTATTGTGACAATTGATATGGAAACTAACAAGACCATGATGTGGTAGTGACATGGTCAAGAAACATGGAAGGTGACATCAACAATGAGAAAATGGATGAAGTGGGGTGTAGGTTGGGACTAAATAACAGAGGCAATAGTTGCATGTGGGCCAACTGTGTGAGAGAAGACATCCAACTCATTTCATGTACAATAAGGACTAACAAGTATATAGTCGCATATGAATATTTTTGAAAAGGAAGGGAGCACAAAGAGGAAGTTTGTATAGCTAATAAAAATTATAAAATAGAGTTACAAGTGATTTTAGGATGATTCAAATTGGTAAGACAGTGGAAAAGTCTATAATTTTTCGAAAATTTCACTAATATTTTGGGTTATTAAGTTGTAGTGTAGATTTGAGGCTCAAAACAATGTTTATGGGTATAAAACAACCATTAAAATTTTGGGTACCATTGATTCAGACAATTTTTGTAGCTTAAATGAAAGAGCTTAGAGATATATTTCGAATGACATATTATAATTTCAAAATGGAGTCAATATGAGGAAGTTATCACTGAAACGATACCAGGGAAAATTAGGTATCAATTTAATGATAGAGAAAAAAATCACAAACAAGGGCTCAAATTTAGGCAAAGAAGTAGTTAATATAAATATATCAGACAATAAAACACAGCCATGGAGCTAGATTTAAAATTTAGGTCCAAATATTTTTAAGAAATTATTAGAAGTTTGTTATAGTAGAATAGGGAAAGTTGGATAAAATTAGCCATAACTTCCATAGGCCATAAATTTCAACCTTCAATTCATATTTGGCCAAAAAGTAGTCAATATAAAGTTATTGACAAGGATAATACACATATTAGCCCATAATTCGATTTGAAATAGAAATATTTTCACGAAATTAAAAGAATTTTGGTAGTGGCCTACAGGTGCAAAGTTAACATGAGGATTAGAAGTATAGAAAATGTGCATGGAACCTATAGTCATGAAAAATAAGTCATATATATGAACTTTGGCATGAGTAATGTGGACACAAATTCAAATGGACATGGAAGAGGTAGGTCAGAAAATAGAGACATAGAGGATACTATGAAGAGCCTCAAAATGGAGGTTCTAGCCTATAAGGTTGATAGTGAAAGGTTGATGAAGGAAAAACAACAAACTAATACTCAGGTTCTATAGAGAATATATAATTTATAGAGGAGAATTGAAAATAAATATTATTCAAGGTAGAGGAACACAATTCACAAGTTAAGAGAGAGGATGTTGGAAATTCAAGGCATTCTAGGAATGTTGGTAGGCAACAACATCACTCACCAAGACATTAAACCAAGATTTCTTATGTTTCCTCATAATCTAATATTAGTCCAAGCATCTAACTAGTTAAACAAAAAATAAGGAAACTTGACTTATATAACTTTCAAGGAGAACTTAGGGATATTAAAGCTCCTATATTTTATGGTGAGCATAAGAAGGGAGAAGAAGTTGAAGCTTGGCTATTAGAGATAAGAAAGTACCTCAAATTTTACAATTACTCATCCAACTTAGAGTTTTATATTGAAATTTACTACTTGAAGCTAAAAGCAATTTTTTGGTGGGAGAAACTCAAGGAAATCAAACATTTATATGAAAAGAATATCTCATGGAAGTACTTTAAAGTAATTTCATAAGAATTATTTGTCAAAGCATTACTATTGAAGGAAACTCCAAGAGTTCTTTTAACTCAAGTTAGGAAGAATTACAATGGAATATCATGGGACATAATTCAATGAATTACTGATGTATGTTGGTTTTATAAAGGATAAAAGTATCAAAATAGAAGGATTTGTAATTATGTTCCCATCATTCTATGGTGACAAAATTAAATTTGATGAGCCCAAGAATTTGGATGAAGCTATGAGGAAGGCAGAGTACCTTAATAAGTAGGGTAAAAATAAAATGGCCTTCCGAAATACTTGGGATGAAAAGAAGCGAGCCAAGGTGGAGCAAAGGAATAAGGGATATAAACCTTCATTTTTGAGGAAAAATTCCCAAGAAAATTAGAAAACTCAACCAACCCAAAGTGAACTGATAGGAGCTAATTCACTAGGGAAAATATCAAAGTTTTGTAACTTCCCATAAATTGTTGGGGCTGTGAAAGAGAAACATGTATAAAGACTTCCTTCACAAAGGAGACAAAACAAGGATTTTTCACTGCATTTAAGGAGTTGATACAACGGAGGACATGGGAAAAACCATGCCTAGAATTTTTGCAGTGTTAGACAATAGGAAAGTTGATCACCAAGCTTATATTATTGAAGTTGAAGGTAAGATAAATAACTAGTCCATTGCAATTTTAAATAATTCTAGTGCTAGTCCAAGTTAACTTGACCCTAAACTTGTTGAAAATTTTAATTTAAAGAGAACTAAGCATGGAAATACTTGGTTAGTTTAGTTAGCTATAGGGTCTTAGAGAAGGATAAATAAATTAGTTAAGGAATTCCAAATTAACGGGAATCGATTGAGAACAATTGTAAATTTAAACATCATACCATTGGGGCATATGATTTCCTAGTTGTTATGGATAGGTTAGGAAAACACCATGTAGTCCTATATTTCTATAATAAGTGGCTTTCACTTTCAATAATGAAGAAGTGTAATGAAGACAAGTATAGGGGATTCCAAGGCTAGTTTATATCCTAGAGATATTTGCCATGCAATTGAAGAATTTTTTTATAAAATGATGACAAATTTATGTAGTTGACATGGAAGAGGAAGCCAAGGAAAAAATACCAATCATTGAATATCATTGAGTACTTAAGGAATTTGAAGACTCATTTGTTGAGATACCAAGTTTAACATTTAAAATGGATATTAACTGTTCCATGTATTTTTATTACAAGTTTCCCTTGAGTCTAAGACACCATACAAGATGAGTAGACTAGAACTTAAGGAATTGCAAATGAGGTTGAATGTTTTTTGAAGTAGACGTACATATGACCAAGTGTGTCATCTTGGGGTACCATGATTTTCCTTGTTAAAATGAAATATGACATTAAGGTTGTGTATCAATTTTAAGAAACTAAATAAGGTAACATTCAAGAAAAAGTATCATTTTTCCAAGGATATATGACTTGTTTTATTAGCTAAGAGAGCTAAAGTGTTCTCCAAGATTGATATAAAGTCAGGGCACCATCAAGTAAGAATTAAGGAGGAGGAAATTAGTAAGACAACATTTAGAAATCTATGTGGAAAATATGAGTCTGTCATGGTACCATTTGGGTTATCTAACGCAAAAAAAGTTTTTCATGTGCCTTATGAATGGAATTTTCCAAAATTATTTGGATAAGTTTTGTTGGCACTAAAATCATACTATCCCTTTAGAAATTCTCTTAAGAAGTCCTTAAGACAAAAAGAGAAGCTCATGGGTATCAAAAAATTCAAGGTCCATATTTTAAAAGTAAGGCTTAGAATGTTTCATGTCTAAAGGGTTAGGGCATGAAGCATTGCCTAATGGGTGATGATAGGAAAACCACCAACACAACATGACAACACAGGCACACGACATCCAAGGGTGTTGGAGTGCTAGAGCCAAGAAGTTGCACACCATAGAGATATGATAATAGATGTGTCAGGCCATATAATGGCCTAGGGTGCTTTGTACCATGAACTAACATGACTATTAACCATGCAGAGTGGTGCGGAAGGGGCCACATGGTTCCCTCTCATGCCCCCTGCACCATTTGAAAACTTTCAATGACCATTTGCATAGGGGCATAAATGGTGCCACGTAGCATTCCACATAAGAACATATTGCCACATAGCCATATCGCACCATCTCTCTAAATTGTGTCATCTCGACCAGCCAATTCAACCCCCTTCCATACATACATGTCTAACACATTTCCCTAATCAACCTCCATGTCACCTATCCACCAGATCATCCTTCACTCACACATTAGCCTTCCACATTGCATGATGTCATCCAATTTTTTTTCCCAATGCAATCCTACCACATGTCAGGGAAATTTGTTATAAAAACAACCCAGGTCCCATTTGGTTGTTATTGTGTCTATTTAGCTTTCCAACTCATCGTGTGTGAATGTGAACTCAACCTATCTTTTTCATCGTATCAAAGCTCAATTCATGCATTTAAAACTAGAATTTCACCTCCCATTCATGAATTCAACTTCCTAAAGCCCTTCTTCATCTGAATTTACCATAAATTTGAATTTAAGAAGTGAATGTTAACCCTTCTTCATTAAACAAATGTGCCCTCACTTGTGAAAACCATTCCCTTGGTAAGTAAATACATTTTTTTTATCCAAATAATCCTCTAATCCTCATGATAAGTTAAATTCTCCTTGAAATTTTCCAAATTTTGGCCCAATTTGCTTGAGAAACCATTAATTCGACCTTTTGTGCATGCTAGATAGTTCCACTGTCCATAAATTTTAAAATGTTCTCCCTCCACTCATTATATTGTCTCCTTCAGCCATGAGGCACATCCCATTGGTTAGTTAATCCCTTGAGAATCTCCCTTTTTACCTTTTCCCATTCCTTACTTATGTTGGGTGTGTGTTATATTCTTTCCACAACTAGCCACACACGTGAAGCTGGGGGTTTGAGGGGCAGTGGAAGAGCTCCTTTTGTTGTGGTGGGTGCAACGGGGGGCTCATGGGTGGGCAGCAGACCCCATTATCAGGGGATTTGCAGGGGGCGGTATCCCCCTTGCACGGGGTTCAGGGCAACACCCCGTGAAAATTGTTTTGGACCCTATATTAGGTGGGCGGACCTACCTATGGTTTTATGCATGGATTTCACACATGGTTTTGGGCATAATGGTTTCTTCCCATGGTATATTTTAGATCCAGTCAAGGGAGCTACAGTTATATTCTAATCTGCAGTTTATGAATGCTTCAGCATTTATATATATGTGATGTAACATTGAAAGGAATATAATGAAAAATAAATATTGTAATCCCAGTTTTAGGATCCAGGGGAAAATATATGTGTATTTATTTTGTGTTTCTCACGATTGTATATTTTTTGTCTTTTAAGAATTCCTTTGCAAGTAATTTGTGTACAAGGTTAAAACCTACATTTGGTATCAGAGTTGTTTCGACTTCAAGGGGGTGCCTTTGCTACTGAGGGGTTTTGATCGGGTGTTATAGACATTTTTGGGCACTACAACCCCAAGCATGAAATGTCCATAAACCAAGGGCTCCTAAGTCCCTAAAAGTTTTGTTCTAACCCCTAAAGGAACAAGGTCAATAGATTACAGCGTCTCCCAGAAGTTCTCCATGAAAACCTGCTCAGAATTGGTCAAAATAGGATCATTTCAGCTGCTGCACTGGCCAATTGCGTTGCATCTCACCTAAATCACTGTGTGGATGTGTTGCATTTCAAAAATTCCTTCTATGGGGTGCGATGGGCGAGAAATGACAAATGGCAATGTCATTCCGTGAGGTGGAGAGGCAATGGAAGCTTCCAGAATCTTCTTCTGTGACACTTGCCTCTCTGAATTCGACCAAGGATGAGTAAGAGATCATCAATCTCCAAGTGGAAGCAAGAACTATCAAAGGGAAGACACTAATCAAATCATAAGCTGACTCAACTCCATTACAGATATCTATATTTGGATCCCTCATCCCAGAGATCCAGAGGCTGGAATTTTGCATATTGTAAGGAATTGTTGTTGGTTTCTTGAGACAAACATCAGATTATTGGGTGATCTAAGCTTTGTTTGAGGTGAAGAGGGGCTTCCTTGCTGAGAGGTTGATGCTGGGTCAGAACTACTGGTTGTAACTCTTCTTGGCTCTTTCTTGTTTATCAATAAAAGCTATTCAAGTTTTCCTCCATGATCTTGTGTCATTGATGTTTGCTACATTTGTATGGTCAATTTACATCTGATCCTAGATTGTTTATGATTATAGATCCATATCTTTGTATAGTGCTATGCTACTGTGATCTTATAGGTACTTTGTGAAGCTGGGCGTGCAAGGGAGCAGGTAGCTAAAGACTGTCAAAGAAGAGAGGAATCAAATCAGGAGATTAGCGTAAGACAGAGGTTGGTCTCTCTGTTCCTCTCTACCTATAATTCATAAAGGAAAAATGAAAGTAGCTTTTCTCTGTTTATTTCTAAGGCAGCTGTCACACCTTAGTGGGATAGAGCAGTTCTATATAGACACTTTTCCCTGTAACAAAATGGCGACTTCGCTGGGGAAGAATTAGTTTGTTTGTTTATCATTCTTTGTTGTTTGTTTCATAAACTTACAGGTAGCATTCGAACTGCATTTGCCATAAAAAATGCAAAGCAGATAAATGCTACTTTAATCCATCTACTAGATCTGTTTATGATTTAAACAACTGATTCACAAACTATCTAATTTCCCTTGTGATAGCTCTTAGATCCTCCTTAGATCTACCCCTGATTGTTGCATTTCTGATTGCTTTTTTCTTGGCCAAAACCCAAGAACTGAACTGAAAATGTGACCCGGAACCCAAACAAAATCTCGTTTCTGGCCCAGCGTAGGTACTGTTCAGAGAATCTGAACTTCAGCGCACTTCCCGAGTGGACAAGGTGCACTTCATTTCAAATTTTCTGTGTTACAGGTGCGCTGATCAGACTAGGCTCTGTGCAGTTTTGGTTTCTGTGATTCATTCTTTCCAGTTCTATTCCTGAATTTTGTTGCCTGTGATCAGTAAATGTCTGTTTGAAACCCCTTTTCCTTGCTGTTATTCCGCCTCCTTTGTACAAAAGAACTGTAAATGTTTTTGTGTGTTTGTTGAGTCATTTTCAGTTCTCCTTTGCAAAAGTAGCATAATCGTACTGTCGTCCTTTGATTTGAAACTGTTTCAAGTGTCGATTTCAATCGTAGGAAAGAGTTTGATTGATGTTGATGGTCGACTATCCTGTTACTATTGTTTTTGGTCTGAATTTGTAATTTTCCTATCTCAAGAACAAGTATTCATTTCAAAATCGTAAGGTGTTGTGATCGTTTCCATTTTTTATTTCGAAAAGAAACTTGTTGATATTTGTCACTTGAAAAGAAATTCAGATTTGTGCATCAACTTTCTTTTTAGCATTCATATACTAAGAAATTTGAAAACAAATACATGCATGTGCATTTGAATATAGACAGTCTGATTGGATTGATTTAGGAAAGTGCATTTAGAGTGTGCTCTTTGCTCTTTGTGAAAAGATTTTGTCTTTCTTTCCTTAGTAGCTAGGATTTTCATTGCACAAGGAAGATAAAAAGTTTGTTTATCATCTTAGATTGCATTTTAGGAATTACATCTACATCTCGCGGTGAACCTGAAAGGAAAACTTCATAAACAAGATCAACTTAAAATAAATTCAATGAATCTAACAATGCTTTGGAACTTAACACACAACATTTAGAAGTCTAGGCTAGAGACGTATTCCGGCGTCATAAAGCCTGGTAACTGTTGTTCTCATTGATGGTTGGGTGATTCCTCCACTTTGAGGCGATAAGTGCCAGTACGGACTTGCGCTCCCACGTACCGTCGAGTATATTTTGGGAGACCCCAATATGATTAATCATTTATCCATAGGAAGCCGTGTCTGCCGCCCTATCGATCGCAATGCACTGAACACGGCATTCAGGAAGATTGACTGCCGTACCGTAAAAAGTATTCTGTAGTTTTGCGATTGGTTTGGTAATCCCTCTACCTAGATTTCCAAAGTAGTCCCTTTCGTTCCTTTTCAAACTCCTTAACAGAAAAGGTCCATCTGAGCACTTGTCACTTCAGGCTCATTAAAAATCGAAGGATACTAGAGCCATCTTTTGTTTTTTCTCGACTCTTAAAAATTGAAAAAACAAGTTGTGTCAAAGTGTCTAAAATTTATTTTAAACGAAATACTCATTACCCTTTCCTACATCGATCTTGGGTTGAGACAATGGAATCCACCAACCAAGGAATTCCCCTTGGAGGAAATCCTAGTCCCTTCTCCTCTTGGGGAGATGTTGGTGCACCCCATATGGCCACATTGTCGCTTCCAGGACTAAAAATTGGCTTGCCTGTATGACTCTTCTCAACCTCTGTCGTTCAGAACACCGCAATTCCTGAACAATCGAACTAGCAACTAGAAGAGTCCAGAGTTATCCACCAACCTTCTACTTCCTCTAATTCTTTCTCTCCTCTCTCCTCTTCGCTTGATGGGGCTAGTAAAGCCAAAAGTTTAGTACCTGAGAAGAAGAAGGAAAAGAAGAAGAAAGAGAAGAAGAAGAAGGAGCCAAAAGTGAATGGGGGCAAACGAGTGTCGTCTAGCGAAAATCCACACACTGCACCGACCAAGCCTAAATCGCCATGTGTCATTTGCAAGGGAGACCACTATCATAGAGATTGTCCTCGCATCCCTCGGATCTTAAGGGACTGGTCTCCTCTTTTACACAACTCAGTGTCGTCAACCTCTGATGGTCATGTTGAAAACACACCGTCAACTAGTGAAAGTGAAGCCCCAAGACAAAAAGGAAAATATAGATTTCCTTGTAAACTGTGCAAAGGCGATCATGCCGTCCACTGTTGTCCCTTCTTAGACGAAGCTAAAAGAGTTTTGGACGATCGTCTGGCTTCACCGCTACGACTTCCTCCTGGATATAAAAAACTCTTGCCGAGTCCGTCACTAGTTGAAGCATCTATCATTGAAGTCAAACCATCTGAACCCATACCAGACGAAAGTCAAAAGGTCGAGGTGGCAGTTGACCCGGTCTTGCCTTCAGAGGTTCCATCTTCAGATGATAAAGTCACCAAAGAGAACAAGGATGACACCATCCAAATTCTTTTCATAAGCACAGACTCCAACGAACATGGGGGCAATTTACCCGTTCCTTTACCGCAGGAAGGAAGTTTGTCAGAGTTGTACCTAGCCGTCTATTCGGTCCCACCTCCAAGCAACCTAGTTGTCTCCTTCAACTGGAATCAACTAGGCAGACCCCGTTTACCAGCTAGTATACCATTTTGAATCATTGTTCAAATATATAGAATGATTATGGCCGGTACCATCATAGATGAAGGGGCTTCTGTGAGTATCCTTTCCTCGACTGCTTGGAAAGCGCTTGGTTCGCCATCGCTTTTGCCTGAGATGAGAAATCTAACAGGCTTTGAAAAAGGAACCAGTCGACCTTTAGGGATCCTTCCCAATGTGCCCATAACATTGAGAGGGAAAATCGTTCACATGAACGCAATGGTAGTTCAAGGACCCCTGTATTATAATCTACTCCTTGGACGAGACTATATTTATTGCATGAGAGCCATTGTCTCATCACTCCTTAGAGTGATGTGTTGTCCACATGAAGGAAGAGTGGTCAAGCTCGTAGACCAGCTTTCATTTCCCGGATCACGCATAGCAAATAGTCATATACCATCCCTGAATGGTCTTTTCACGCAAGAAATGTCTCAATCCCCAGTCCGTCCACCCGATGAGCGCGAGTGATTCGGGGGACATGACAGAAACCCAGGGGGCATGCACCCTCGTCTGCTTCGGCAGGAAAACTTCGGGTATAGGGTAGGTTTCCGCAAGAGAATATGACTAGTCTGTACTCCCGTCCGTGATTGGAAGAGGGGGTTATTTTAGAACAAGATTCTCTTGTCAAAGTTACGTGAGTGGAGTAGCCTCCTTCACTCACCTTTGTCTATTTCGGTAAACATTGTTGAAGAAGTGTTTTGTTTGCGCTGTGAATAAAACAATATTTGGGTAACCTGTAAGAGATAGGCCTCTCCCGGTAAAACAAATGTTTTAACGGAAAAAAGAAGGGGTAACCTTGAAATTCTGTTTTATACCTGGGGGCATGCAAGCCTTTTGGCGTGCAAGCGAAGAGTGACTATTTATTTTTTAAATTTGTAGGTCCTCTAACCCTTTAAACTCGTAGGATTGGTCGTTTCCTAACTTGCATAAAGAAAGGATGTGGGGCAAAAATCTAAAAGTTGTCGTTTTTATATGAGACGTTCTTATCACACGATTGGATTCATTGAGCAGTTTTAGCACATAGTTCAAGCTCGTTAAAAAATAAACATAAGACATGAGCAAATGTTTCCCCCTGCATTTAAGCTCATTAAAAAATGAACTATTCATCGGTAAATAACCATCGTGAATGTAGTACTTCATCCATTAAAGCCTTGGTCGTGTTTGCACCATCACCTCCACTTTTGCATTGTTCCTTCAGCTGTTCTTCGCAGTTGTTCTTTGAATAGCTTTTATTGATAAACAAGAAAGAGCCAAGAAGATTTACAACCAGTAGTTCTGACCCAGCATCAACCTCTCAGCAAGGAAGCCCCTCTTCACCTCAAACAAATCTTTGATCACCCAACAATCTGATTTTTGTCTCAAGAAACCAACAACAATTCCTTACAATATGCAAAATTCCAGCCTCTGTATCTTTGGGATGAGGGATCCATATATAGATATCTGTAATGGAGATGAGTTAGCTTATGATTTGATTAGTGTCTTCCCTCTGATAGTTCTTGCTTCCACTTGGAAATTGATGATCTCTTACTCATCCTTGGTCGAATTCAGAGAGGCAAGTGTCACAGAAGAAGATTCTGGAAGCTTCCATTGCCTCTCCACCTCACGGAATGACACTTCCATTTGTCATTTCTCGCCCATCACACCCCATAGAAGGGATTTTTGAAATGAAACACACCCACAGAGTGTATTTAGGTGAGATGCAATGCACTTGGCCAGTGGAGCAGCTGAAATGATCCTGTTTTGACCAATTCTGAGGAGTTTTTCATGGAGAACTTCTGGGAGAAGCTGTAATCTGTTGACCTTGTTCAATCTTTTCATATTTTACGAGTCAGTTGAAAAGAGCTTAAAGGAGACTCGTCTTTTAAGGAACGAGTGATAAAATGTATAGCAACTGATTCCAGGTAAGGTTTGGAATTTTCCAATCACGGCAGTGTTACAAGGATGGCTAGTGAAATCACTCTTCGCAGCTGTTCCTCAAAATGGGTAAAAAATCAAATGGAGGTGAATGATCGGCCAATGCCAAACAAGAAAGAGCTGATGGTGCAAACACGACCAAAGAACAAGAAAAGATTTCTGAGCCATCGGCCTCTCCAGCTCGTTAAAGGGATCGGAAGTGCTATCTCTCCTCTAAATTTTAATCTTTTTGGACCTGAGAGATTATTACACAAAAAGATCGAGCGCTTGTTTTGTTCAGCTCGTTAAAAGTATCGAAAATTCATCCCTTCTGTATTGTTTTATACTTTTTCGAACTTAAGGGATTAGATGACGAAAAAGGAATTTTGGAGTTACCTTTACGTTCCTTTTCAGACTCTCTAAAATTGAAAAGGACCGAGTTATCTTTGTCGTTAAACTCGTTAAAAGTTTAATAGCGAAAAACTTGTATATAGACGAGAACGAGTTTCACTATCGCTAGGCTCGTTAAAACATAGCGATGGGTTTGGTCGAAGGGAAAATTATAGAACAAGCATATGTTATCCTTCTCATGCTTTACAAAAATAAAGAGGTACTAGTCAGCAATGACTGGGGAAAATTGGGAAGAAAACTTGAAGAAACTTTGTTGGTAGCAAGTCGCTCTTGAACATGTCACTTCCACTCCGCATCCGAGTCGGGTTGGGTTGTTTCATTCACCAGCCACATCACCATGGTCCCATCATACCATCCACATTTGGGGTTAATGCTACCAATCCATCACATCAGTGTCGCCGATATGTTCAAGAGAAGTCATTCAGAGAATTCACCTGTGTCTCACCCACTACCATACATTTATACTCCATTCTTTCATGACCGCCACCCTGAACCTTATATCACCAGATCGTTTTCACCTCCATTAAAATCATTTGCTCCGTTCCTTGTCATTGATGTGGGATTCATTAAGGCCCTCCTGTGATGGATCGCTTCTTGTCGACATCAGCTCATTATCCAAGAAGTTGATCGAGGAACACCCCATTCAGTACTTTGAAGCTTGCATGCCTCAATGGCAAGTTTATCACTTCCGGCGACAGGATTACATCAATGGCCTTCGACCGAAAGATTTTGCGTGGTGTTCGATGCCAAGTCCTTTATTCACACCACGTGAATTGTACTGCAGTACCTTGAGGGTCATTATCATTATCGGTGATTCCTCTCGCGCCTGTTAACAGCTTACATCATTGGCTGGTAATCAGGCAATGTCTTTCCATGTTTGACTCCAGAACAACTTTCACATGGATCGACTTGTACTTCGAGTGAAGATCAAACGAGATTGAAGACCCCGAATCTAGTTTCATCCATCCGGGCTGCGATATATATTCAGGGAAATAAAGACATCAAATGTACATCATTGCTGCACAGATAATCATCCAATCAAAAGGATGATGGCTCTATCAGAATCATCAGTCTACACTCAGACGATTGTCTGTCCTATGTACATGAAAATGAATTTATAGAGCTGAGCATGGGAATGCCTGCCTCAGCTAGATCATGAAAATATTATGAAGATAATGTATTGTATTGTATCTTATTACAGGTCTCCTCCCAGCTTGAAAGAACTTCGGATCCTCATAATAAAGCATTTCACCCGACATCAAAAGATTAACGACCTCATGCTTTAGGGGGCAACTGTTATAGACATTTTTGGGCACTACAACCCCAAGCATGAAATGTCCATAAACCAAGGGCTCTTAAGTCCCTAAAAGTGTTGTTCTAACCCCTAAAGGAACAAGGTCAACAGATTACAGCTTCCCCCAGAAGTTCTCTATGAAAAAATGCTCAGAATTGGTCAAAACGGGATCATTTCAGCTGCTCCACTGGCCAAGTGCATTGCATCTCACCTAAATACACTGTTTGGGTGCGTTGCATTTCAAAAAACCCTTCTATAGGGTGCGATGGGCGAGAAATGACAAATGGCAGTGTCATTCCGCGAGGTGGAGAAGCAATGGAAGCTTCCAGAATCTTCTTCTGTGACACTTGCCTCTCTGAATTTGACCATGGATGAGTAAGAGATCATCAATCTCCAAGTGGAAGCAAGAACTATCAGAGGGAAGACACTAATCAAATCATAAGCTGACTCATCTCCATTACAAATATCTATATATGGATCCCTCATCCCAGAGATCCAGAGGCTAGAATTTTGCATATTGTAATGAATTGTTGTTGGTTTCTTGAGACAAACATCATATTGTTGGGTGATCTAAGCTTTGTTTTAGGTGAAGAGGGGCTTCCTTGCTGACAGGTTGATGCTAGGTCAGAACTACTGTTTGTAACTCTTGTTGGCTCTTTCTTGTTTATCAATAAAAGCTATTCAAGTTTTCCTCCATGCTCTTGTGTCATTGATGTTTGCTACATTTGTATGGTCAATTTACATCTGATCCTAGATTGTTTATGATTATAGATCCATATATTTGTATAGTGCTATGCTACTACGATCTTACAGGTACTTTGTGAAGCTGGGCGTGCAAGGGAGCAGGTAGCTAAAGACTATCAAAGAAGAGAGGAATCAAATCAGGAGATTAGCGTAAGACAGAGGTTGGTCTCTGTGTTCCTCTCTACCTATAATTCATAAAGGAAAAATGAAAGTAGATTTTCTCTGTTTGTTTCTAAGGCAGCTGTCACACCTTAGTGGGATAGAGCAATTCTATATATACACTTTTCCCTGTAACATCGAGCCTGTGGTAGACGTTGTTTAGTGGGAGATCTATAGGATTGATTGTTGCAGTGAAAGAAGATGACGAGCAATGGAAATATAGAGATAAATAAACTTAATGGTTAGAGTTTTGAGTTGTGGAAGCTCAAGATGGAGGATCTACTGGTGGATAAAGATCAGTGGATTGCAGTAGATCCGGGTACTAAACTAGTGATAATGTAAGCAAAAGATTGGGAAAAGTTGGATCAGAAAGAAAAGAGAACAATACGGTTGTGTATCTCAGAATTGGTATGTTGAATGTATTAGGGGAAGCTACGGTGAAGGCTTTGTGGGACAAGTTAGGGACTTCGTACCAATCTAAGTCTCCGATGAACAAATTGTTCCTACAGAAAAAGTTGTATAACCTGAGGATGGAGGATGGAGACTCGGTGATAGATCATATGAATGCCTTTAATACTGTGGTAATCCAGTTGTTATCTATGGATATTAAAAAAAATTATGAAGATAAGTGCATCAGTTTGTTGTGTTCTCTACCAGATTCGTGGGATAGTCTAGTTGTTGCAATGGGTAGCAATACAACTACCTTGAAGTTTGATGAAATAGTCTCATCCTTACTATCGAAGGAGATGAGACAGAAAGATATTTAGGACCAGAATGTTGATGCCTTGCCTATATAAGGATGGTCCCAAACATAAACAAAAATAAGTCCTCAAGTGGGATATCTAAATCTAGAGGAAGATCTAAATCTCCCGGAAAACTTGTAAAGGTGTGCTAGAAATTCGGAAAGGAAGGGCACTTCAAGAAGGACTGTAAATCTATAGCTCATGAGAAAGGAAATGGATATGATGATGCTCCTTCTGTAGAGGTGAATAACCTTAGATGAAGGTGGGGATGTGTACACATGTAGATCATGAAGCATGGTTGATTGACTTAGGTGCGTCCTTTCACTTCACTCCCCACCAAGAGTGGTTCTACGAGTATGAGAAATATGATGGTGGTGATATATTCTAGGGGATTCCAGGAAGGCTAGAATCATCAGACGTAGAAAAGTCAAGCTGAAATTTCAAGGTGGAAGGATTAAAACACTTATGGGTGTTCTTCATATTCTGGCATTAGCCAGAAATCTGGTTTTTGTAAGGAAAATGGATTATGCAAGTACAAAAAAATGTTCGAGAAATGTACATGCAATATGGTTTGAGGAGCACCAATATTGATGCGGAGAGTTCGGATTGGAACTTTGTACAAACTTATGGGTAGTATTTTTATTGATGGGTGCAACAGTTCTATGGTTCGTAAAAGTGGAGCAGAAAATCTAGTGGTCTCTGGAGAAAAGACCATGTTATGGAATCAAAGGCTTGGAGATATTGGAGAGAAGGGATTTTGAATACTTCATGGTAATGGTATGGTAGAAGGTATGTCTAAATTCTCTCTGGATTTTGATTATTTTGAACATTGTGTATATGGGAAGAAAAATTGGGTGAGTTTCCCCTCTAGTGCTAAAAGGGCAAAAGGGATATTAGAGTTTGTGCAAAGTGATGTGTTTGGGCCTATGTCGGTTCCATCACTAGGTAAGTTTGTGTACTATGTATCATTTATAGATGAATTCTCGAGGAATACATGAATATATTGTTGGCATTATGAGACAAGTGTTGTCCTTGATGGCAAATCACACTGATGACAAATCATAGTGCAGAAGGATAGCAGCAAGGAATTGATGATCAGTCTACAAGTATGAAGAAAAATATATACACGCTGGTTCACTATATACCAAGTAGCGTATACAAGCAGGTTCACTATATACCAAGTCGCGTATACGCAGGTTCGCTATATACCAAGTCGTGTGTACACGTTGGTTGGCTTCAGTAAAAGCGCGTGTATGTGGAAAACTTATCTTTGGTCCACGGCGGTTATTCCTTGGAAGTTGTGCCTATGGTTTTGGACCTTGGTGTCTCGACGGACGTGTTGATCCCTAGTTTTGAAAATGATGGTATTGGATTTCTATGGTTTTGGCCCTTGGTATTGAACAAGGCCTAAGGCTATATAAGGAGAAGGAAATCATTAGGCAAGAGTATCTGAAATGTCTTGAATATCTGATGAAGTATTAGATCCAGTATGCAGGTTATTGGTTGATGATGTATTGCTTGATCTGAGCTAAGGAGAGATCTCATCGGTTAATGGAGAACAAGATCTAAGGAGAGATCGGGATCAAATGGTTTGAAATGAACTATCTTTATATAGTTGATTATGCGTACTTCTAGATCTGCATACTGACGCAATGTTATGTTCTGGGTATAACTGATGTCTGGTACAGCTGCAAGTTATGAAAAATTATTTTTAGATCTGTACGCAGGCTATCTTCGGTAAAACCGCGTGTATACGCGGGTTGCCTTCATTGAAGTAGCGTATATCTTTTGGGGCTTGATTTTTGGGTTGCAGCTGGGTCTGACTGTTATTGCAGAGTTCTGTAGTCTGCTCTGTGTTCTGGTGACTGGGTTTGACAGGGTTTCAGTGGTTCAGTGATTGTTGGTTGTTTTGTAATCTGTTATGAAAGTTGAATGAATTGTGGTCTTCAGATTGTAATGTTGTGCTTCAGGAGTATCCAGTCTGAAAATTGATGAAAAGTGGTACCTGAAGGAAAGAAGATTGTAGGCCAGCACCTACGTACTAGTATCTTAGCTAGTACAAGAGCAAAGGGGGTTGGAGCTCCCTTCCAAGGAAGTTTGGAGAACGAGAGAAGGTTGAAGCCTTCTGTAGGTTGTAGCCTGCGTGCTGGTATAAGGCTGCACCAGTTACAAAAGATTGTAAACTGAAGTTCTTATTAAAGAAAGATAGAGACGACTTGCAGCAGGTGGTTTTCACCCACATTGGGTTTCCACCTTATATCATGGTGTTCATGTGTGTGGCTTTTGTGTGATGATCTGTTCTGTTATACTGCATCTGTTTACTCTTAATATGATGAATAATGTCCTGATGCATTTAACTGAAGGTAAACTAACTGAATTATAAGATTTATGATTATACGCTGGTTTCTTTAGACACAGTAGCGTGTACACGCTGGTTCACTTAACTGAAGTAGCGTATATGTTTCTGAGCATTGAAAAAGTTTTATTGATCTGATAATACTGATTCACCCCCCCCCCCCCTCTCAGTATTATTTCCAACAATTGGTATCAGAGCGGGTCCTTCAGAGAAGCTTGATCGCTTGAAGGTAGATCGTTCATCATGAGCAACTACGAGAGAGAAGCATCAATCAGGCCACCGGTTTTTGATGGGAAAAACTTCAATTATTGGAAGGTAAGAGTTACTGCCTATCTTCAATCTCTTGGTACAGAAGTTTGGGACATCGTAGAGACATGCTACACTTTTCCTTCAGCTACTCCTACAGATGCAGCCGAGAAGAAGAAATATGAAACAAATGCGAAAGCAGTCAATACTCTATTGGGATGTATATCTCAATCAGAATTCATGAAGGTAATGCACTATAAATCCGCAAAAGAAATATGGGACAAAATTGTCACGAGCTATGAAGGAGACGAACAGGTAAAGCGTGCTAAACTTCAAACTCTCAGGATTAAGTATGAGACTCTCAGAATGTATAATGATGAAAGTGTGGCTAACTATTTCCTTAGGGTAGATGAGATTGTTAATTGCATGAAAAACTTGGGTGAAGAAATAAAAGAGGCTATTGTGGTTGAAAAGGTTCTAGGATCTTTGTCCCCCAAGTTTGAATCTAAAGTGTCTGCCATAGAAGAAAAGGAAAATCTGCAAATTCTTACTATGTCTCAGCTTCACGGAATTCTAACCGCTTATGAAATGAGAAAGGGAGGTCCATCAGACAGAAGAGAAGCTGCCTTCAAGGCTTCAGGCAAAGAAGATTATTATGAAGCAAGTCACGTGCCAGAAGATGAAGAAGAAGAATCAAATTTTGTCAGAAATCTTCAAAGGGGTTCTGGAAGGTTCAGAGGTAAGTTACCTTTTAAATGCTTTGCTTGTGGAAGAGTAGGTCATTATGCTGCCAAATGTCCTCACAAAGATAATAATGACAAGGGAAAGGAACCTGTTAAATGGAACAAGAAACAGAATGAAAAGAAGAAAAGCTATTACACTCATGAAGATAGTGATGGTCTTTCAAATAGTGATGAAGATGAACAAGGTTATAGATATAAACTTCTAATGGCTTTTGAAGATGATGATTACATGGATGCTATAGATGTAGAAGGTTTTTATGAAGAAATGAATGATCTCAAAGTTTGCTTAGAAGAGAAGAGTGCTATTATTGATTCTCTACAATGTCAACTAGCTGAAAAGGAAAAACATCTTGAAAAATTGGAATGTGAGATTGTTTGTCTTAGAAAGGAGATTGAGAAAACAAAAGCAATTAATCTTAAATTTGTTAAAGGATCTGAAACCTTGGATGAGATTATCAATGTGCAGCGATCTCCTCTGATCAAGACAGCTCTTGGATATAATGGAGAAACATCTCAAGCATCTACCTCTAAAAGCTACCTTGATACAGCAAGGAGAAGCGAGCAAAGGCCAAATAAAAGTCATCAGGTGAATCAGGGACAGTATACCTCAAATAAAGACCATCAAGAAATTCGGGGACAAACTGCCTTAAGGACAAACAAAAGCTACAATCAGCCTCAGGTAAAATCTTTCCAATTTGCTCCAAGAATGAATGTGAATAGAAGCTACAATCGATTGGATGATAGATCTGATTATCGCAGAAGTTTCTTTAATGGCCAATGCTTTTCTTGCCATAACTTCGGTCACAAAGCAGCTCAATGTGTTGCCTACAAGACAATCATGACTAGAGAAGCTCAAAAGCAAGGGAGAATGATTGGAACCATGAAAAGGACTTATAACAACTTTTTGGTTCTTGAAAATGAAGTTGAATGCTCTATTTGTAATAACTTTGGTCATGAAGACTCTGAATGCAGGAGCAGGTTCCGGAAGACAACTCAGAAGGAACAAACCTCAAATGTCAGAACAGGGAGAATAAAGGAACCGCAACCAGAAAGATGTGGGATAGCCTTTTATGCAGAAGGTCAAGAAAGTCTATGGTACATTGATAGCGGATGTTCGAAGCATATGACAGGGGACAAAGAAAAGCTTGAGTCATATACCGCATTAGAAAAGGGGAAGAAAGTTTCTTTTGGAAACGATATCTCTGCAGCCATAAAAGGAAAAGGTGTTGCTCCATTGAAAGAGAAGGTCAAAGCTAGAAATGTTTTGTATGTTGATGGATTGAAGCATAATCTTCTGAGTGTCAGTCAGATGTGCGATCAAGGAACAGAGGTAATATTTAGATCAAATGGATGTTGTGTTCGTGACCTTGATACAGGTAAAACAGTGATCAAAGGAAGAAGGACTCCAAATAATCTATACATATTTGAAGAAGGACCAAAACAATGCTATTTGAGCAAGGATGATGAACACTGGCTATGGCATCGGAGGTTGGGGCATCTAAGCTTTTCACAAATAAGGAAAGCATGCAAATATTAGGTAGTTCGTGGTCTTCCAGATATCAAAATTCCAGACAACACTATATGCAAATCTTGTCAGTTTGGAAAGCAAACCAGAACTAACTTTCTAGAGAAGGAAGGATCAGCCAGCATACCTCTTGAGCTAGTCCATACAGATGTATGTGGTCCATTTAGGAAAAGGACACCTCGAGGAGAAGAATATTTGATATTATTCATTGACGATTTCTCCAGGTTTGTCTGGTTAGGGCTTATGAAGCACAAAGATGAAGCATTCGAAAAATTCAAATCCTTCAAAGATTTGGTTGAAAATGAATCAGGACACAAAATTAAGTGCCTCAGATCTGACAGAGGTGGGGAGTTTACCTCAAACGAATTTTTCGATTTTTGTGAAGAACATGGGATAAGAAGAGAATTCTCTACAGCTAGAACTCCTCAGCAAAATGGGGTTGTGGAAAGAATGAACAGAACAATCCAACAAATGGCTCGTGCTATGCTTGATGAATCAGGTACTCCCGCAACTTTCTGGGGTGAGGCTGCACATGCTGCGGTTATTATTCTTAACAAAACAAATGTCTGAGTAAACAGCACTCAAACACCTCATGAGCTCTGGAGTGGTGAGACTCCTTCGGTGAAGCATTTCAAAATCTTTGGGAGCAAATGTTATATTAAGAATACTGATGAGCAACTTGGAAAACTTGAACCAAGAGCAGATGAAGGCATTCTTCTTGGTTATTCTCCACATAGCAAAGCATACAAGTGCTACAACAAAAGACTTGGCAGAATTGTTGATAGTATTGATGTAGTGGTTGATGAGAAGGGATATATTCCTAGGCAAGTTCATCATGAAGATATTGAAGAAGATGAAGGCTACCCTCAAAGGCAGAATGATGAAGAAGAAGAACCTCAAGAAGAACCTCAAGAAGAAGAAGAACCTCAAGAAGAACCAGAGGAGCAGACAAGAATAGAAGAGAAGACTCCATCCAGATATGTTCAAAAGAATCATCCAGAATCTCAGATTGTGGGGCAGAAAGAAGCAGGAATACAAACAAGAAGAAGAATTGCAGAAGCTTCAAGCTATTTGGCATTACTCTCTTCCACTGAACCACAAAATGTAAAAGAGGCAGGCAAAGATGAATGTTGGGTCAAAGCAATGGATGAAGAACTTGAGCAGATCGAAAAGAACAATACTTGGGAATTAGTTCCTAGACCAAAAGATAAAAATGTCATAGGGACTAAATGGGTCTTCAAAAATAAATTGAATGAAAATGGAGAAGTAATTAGAAACAAAGCCAGACTTGTTTGTAAAGGGTATGCGCAGCAAGAAGGAATGGATTTTGAAGAGACCTTTGCTCCTGTTGCAAGACTTGAGGCCATCCGAATGTTCCTTGCTCTCTCAAGCTTTCAAAACTTCAAGGTATTCCAAATGGATGTGAAATCAGCCTTTCTGAATGGAGACTTAGAAGAAGAAGTATATATTGAGCATCCAGATGGTTTCATTCTTGGGAATGATCCAAACCTTGTATGCAGATTGAAAAAGGCTCTCTATGGTCTCAAACAAGCTCCAAGGGCTTGGTACTATCGTTTGGACAAATATCTTCACAAACAAGGTTTTTCAAAAGGATCAGCAGATAGCAATCTCTATATGAAAGTTGAAAATAACAAATTGCTAATACTTGTTGTGTATGTAGATGATATTATCTTTGGTAGCAATGAAGAGGCTATGAGTCAGAACTTTGCCTTGGTTATGCAGAAAGAATTTGAAATGTCATTACTTGGAGAATTGACATACTTTCTTGGATTGCAAATCCAACAAAATGAAGGAGGTATTTTCTTGTCTCAAACCAAGTACCTCAAGCAGATCTTGAAGAAGTATGGCATGGAAGATTCAAAGCCAGTTTGTACCCCCATGGTTACAGGATGCAGCCTCAGTGCAAATGACGAATCAGCAGCAGTTCACCAACCCACTTATAGATCCATGATTGGGAGTTTGCTTTATTTGACAGGTACCCGACCAGATATTATGCATGCAGTAGGAATTGTTGGAAGATTTCAAGCCAACCCAAAGGAAACTCATCTTCAGGTAGTCAAAAGAATCTTCAAGTATCTTCAAGGGACCCAAAACTATGGCTTATGGTATCCTAGAGATACAGATCTCACTCTTCATGCTTACACAGATGCAGATTGGGCCGGAAGTGTGGATGATAGGAAAAGCACAAGTGGTGGTGCTTTCTTCATGGGTTCCAGATTAGTATCTTGGTTCAGCAAGAAACAGAGTTCGATTGCCTTATCTACAGCTGAAGCAGAATATGTGGCTGCGGCATCTTGTTGCACACAACTTCTTTGGATGATGCAGACCTTGCAGGATTTTCAAATCACTTGCACTCCACCAGTCTCTATCTTATGTGATAATACAAGTGCAATCAGCATTTCAAAGAATCCAGTCATGCACTCAAAGACCAAGCACATACCAATCAAGTACCATTTTCTTCGGGAACAAGTGCTTGAGCAAAAGGTCAAGCTGGAGTATGTTCCGTCTAAGGAACAAGTTGTTGATATTCTCACAAAACCACTGCCCAGGGAAACTTTTGAATATCTCAGACAAAAGCTGCGAGTAGTTGATGCTTCATCCTGCTGTTGAAGCTTGTCTGTTCTACAGAAAAGTTGGTATACGCAAGTTACGTAAGGGATATCCGCGTATATACGCCGATTTATGCTGGGAAAGTCGCGTGTATGGTGTACGCGTGTTGCAGAAAGCATATCCGCGTGCATACGCTGTTTTATGCAGGAGAAGTCGCGTATATGGAGTTCTGAACAGCAAGGGCAGACTCCGGTTGGAGAAGGTCTGAGATGGGTATGCCAGAATTCTTCAGGCACAGTTTCAGGGGGTGCAGCAGGCACAGGTTTAGGGGGTGCAGCAGGCACAGGTTCAGGGGGAGCAGCTTAAAGTCTCATAAAGCATTGTTGGCATTTAGATGCTTTTGGTTCTAGTACACAACTGTTGTTGGTTTCAGGAGAAGGAGCTCAGAAGGAAATCTTGGTTGCAGATCTAAAATATGTGTATCAGATGCTGCTTGTGACTTTCATAAGTCTTGGTCTAGATTTGTTGTCTCTATGTCATGTATCTCTTCTGTGATATCTCTTTTATGGTGTCAAGGTCATGTAACGGCCTATGTTGGTTTCCCCACTATGCCTGGGATGAATGATGTAATATAATTGGTTGGTTCTGATGTATCCCCTCTTGGTTGGGAGTATGGATGTATGTATTGAGTCTTTTGGTGATAGGAAGGTCCCTTATGGTGTATAAGTCTTGGTTCTTTTAATGAACATCTTTTGCAGATCTTGCCTACAGTCAGAGGGAGCATGTTTCAGCACAGCCAAGCAAAGATATCAGCATGTACTCAGGGGGAGCACAGCCCTTTGACCTTGATGACAAAGGGGGAGAGTGATTTGATTTGGTGTTGTTGCCATCAAGTCCAAAGGGGGAGATTGTTGGCATTATGAGACAAGTTTTGTCCTTGATGGCAAATCACACTGATGACAAATCATAGTGCAGAAGGATAGCAGCAAGGAATTGATGATTAGTCTACAAGTATGAAGAAAAATATATACACGTTGGTTCACTATATACCAAGTAGCGTATACAAGCAGGTTCACTATATACCAAGTCGCGTATACGCAGGTTCGCTATATACCAAGTCGTGTGTACACGCTGGTTGGCTTCAGTAAAAGCGCGTGTATGTGGAAAACTTATCTTTGGTCCACGGCGGTTATTCCTTGGAAGTTGTGCCTATGGTTTTGGACCTTGGTGTCTCGACGGACGTGTTGATCCCTAGTTTTGAAGATGATGGTATTGGATTTCTATGGTTTTGGCCCTTGGTATTGAACAAGGCCTAAGGCTATATAAGGAGAAGGAAATCATTAGGCAAGAGTATCTGAAATGTCTTGAATATCTGATGAAGTATTAGATCCAGTATGCAAGTTATTGGTTGATGATGTATTGCTTGATCTGAGCTAAGGAGAGATCTCATCGGTTAATGGAGAACAAGATCTAAGGAGAGATCAGGATCAAATGGTTTGAAATGAACTATATTTATATAGTTGATTATGCGTACTTCTATATCTGCATATTGACGCAATGTTATGTTCTGGGTATAACTGATGTCTGGTACAGCTGCAAGTTATGAAAAATTATTTTTAGATCTGTACGCAGGTTGTCTTCGGTAAAACCGCGTGTATACGCGGGTTGCCTTCATTGAAGTAGCGTATATCTTTTGGGGCTTGATTTTTGAGTTGCAGCTGGGTCTGACTGTTATTGCAGAGTTCTGTAGTCTGCTCTGTGTTCTGGTGACTGGGTTTGACAGGGTTTCAGTGGTTCAGTGATTGTTGGTTGTTTTGTAATCTGTTATGAAAGTTGAATGAATTGTGGTCTTCAGATTGTAATGTTGTGCTTCAGGAGTATCCAGTCTGAAAATTGATGAAAAGTGGTACCTGAAGGAAAGAAGATTGTAGGCCAGGACTGTTACACTAAAAAATGTCACCATGACTATTTACAGTTAGTATGGCTCAATCAACAGTCATGCTACCCTCTTAGGCAAGTCTTATGCCTCTGCTCTCCATGTCAAACTCCAAAAAGAGAGAAAGTCAAATATAAATGTATTTATCTCTGGGGACGCAGGTTCTCTCAACCTTACCTGGGGGACGCTCCCAACGTTCACAAAAGCTGCGTCCAAAGACGCTCTGTATGTAAAGGGACAGGTGCGTCCCCCTGTAAAGGTTAGAATGCGCAAGTTTCATCTTTAAAAAGTTACTTGTGGTCATTTCTAGAGCATTCTAGAAGGTTGTTCGACGTGTATTGGGCGCCTCCAGGTGGTTCATGCACTCCTATCAAAGAGGAACTTATCCCATCAATAAGGGAGCTATCCCACCCAAAGAGGGGATTATCCCATTGATGGTGGACCTGATTAACCTCCTCTTGAGTACTATAAATACAGGCATTGGGCCAGAAGGAAGAGAGGTTGAAGCTATACATTTTCTAAGGGTAAATGCTGCAGGAATTAGGACTCCCATTTAGAAGCTTGTGAGGAGAGATTGCCATCTTTGCTTGTTCTATTTGGAAGTGGGTGAGCTTTGTCAAAGTAGAGGAAGACTCTTGTGGACCCTGGAAGGAGCTTGCACAACACCAAGGCTCAGGTTGTAATGGTTCCTTTTGATTACCTTTAATGCAAATTGGTCCATTCTTCTCAATAACTTGTTGTTTATAGGTTATTTCATGTACTCCTTGGTCTATATGTTGAATATGCTTTGTTTTATGTTATAATCAGGTGCTATTTAATTGCTTGACTGTTGGTGATTGCAGGTTTTGGAGAAAAGGAGGAGCTCATCCAGATCAACAAAGCTTGGACTTCTACAACAACGTTTGGACAAAGGTAAGAACGAAACACTTGATTTCTCATATCATAATGCATGTTTAGAGAAGGATAGCTCCAGTTTGTTTTGTTTGTCATTAGAATGTCTTAGACTTCTAGGAAGGTCGGTTGTGTCCGCACTCTTGACTGATTCCGTGTGACAAATTGACGACTCCGTTGGGGAATCCATTGATGAGAAGAGTCTTTTCTTTTGTGTGAACTTTGCTTTGAGAAAATTGGTTTATTTTTCTGGTTTTGGCTCTGTGATTCTGTCTCTGGGTGGGTTAGCTTAGGATTAGTTTTATTTTGTTTTTTCTTGAGTTTTTCAGTAGGACGCACCCTCTGAGTGCTGCACAGTGCGTCCCTGGACGCACTTTTGCTGTGTGCACAGAGCGGGCCCGCACCTGTGCTAAAGGGTTGCCTGCGTCCCCTGCCAAAATTTGAGAAAATTCCATTTTTTGCATTTTTGCTCTTAGTTTTTGTTTTTTCTTAGTTTTTTCTGCCCAGATTCATTAGTCCCTTGCCAAGAATCTTCACCTGAACTTGTTTTCGTAGCATTAAGTGTTTTAGTGGATTTCATTGAAATTTAAGCCTAGGGTTTGATTTTTGAGTAGATCCTGTAGTGACTTTAATGGTGGAAGTTGTCAAGCCTTAGATCTCTCTGGTTTGGTCAACCTTCTTGAGAGTTGGATCTGTCATAAGTCTACCCGTGTGAGCAACCAACCTGTTGAGTTGTCTCTTTGGTCAAATTTCAAAGTGCTTGTTGATTAAGTCTTGAATTCCATTTTACAAAAAGAACAAAAAGATTTGAGTTTTGTTTTGATCAGCTCTTGATTCTGCAATAGCTGGTCCTTGATTTGATTTTGGTCAAGTAAAACAACCTAGAAACATCCTTGTAGGTTTTGGCCTCGTTAAGTTTGCTTAGAGTAAATTTACCTTTTAGTTTGCTTGTGAATGAATTTTCGTAGATTTTAATAGTTGTTAAGATTGATTTTTGTTAAATTAGATTTATTTGCTTTATTAAAAGAAAAATACAAAAACATCTTCTTTAAAAGTCTTGTTTCAAGTAGCTTTGAAAATTTTGAAAGAAAAAGAGTTTTTCGTGCAAGTAAAGAGTGGTCATGTGTGTGTGCTTGAAAAGAAAAAGAGAATTGTTTCTTTGATTGTCTTTTCTAAGGAAGTTGTTTTCTCTAAAATTTGCATTCTCTCAACTCTCTTAGTTAAGAATTTCATTGAAAAAGGAAAGTAGCGTAAATCATCTTAGGTGCATCTTTGTAGTGGTTGGAGTCGAGTCTACACACCATTGGTTTCACTTCCAATACCTTTTGACTTTAAAGAACAACCATAAAAGTAACGCTTAAAGTAAAATTGAAATAGTAACTTTTATTTACTAGGGCTCTGAAGCACCAATTTAGATCAGGGTAGTGTCTTGGAGTAGGTGAGTAATTAACTCTCCAAGACAACAAAACCAAACAAGTAGCTTATCTTGTGATAGAATAAATCCAATTGTCTCACTTGTACTCTGGGAAAGCTCCTCTTAAAGGAGAAGCACGAGCTCGTGTCCGAACCAGTGAGGGGATCATTCCCCCCTCGTTGGGAACGACGCCAGACACGCACGTATTACAAACGGTAAACCTCAGATTAACCATTGTCGAGGAGCCAAGGGTCACTTGTCGGTAAACCTTGGATTATTGTCAAGGAGCCGGCAAGGGGATTGAGCTTGCTACTCTGCCCTTGCGTGCTGTCGGAGTTTAGACTGTTCCCCCAGGTGCATTTGTTGCGGTTGGTAACCTTAGTGGCCATTATCTTTAGGATTCTACCGAGGTGACGGTGGAGGGAAGGTCCCACTGTACCTGGAGCAGACGTCGGTTATACTCACTTGGATTTTCTGGGGGGTTCACTTCACTCGAGACGGTTAAAGTGGAGGAACTTGGTCCAGTCTATTCATTAAGCAGGTTGCCGGGGTAACTGTTCCACCCGCCATTTCTGTACTGAATCCAGCGAGGTTGGGCTTCATCACCAACTAGCGCTTTTGGTCCGGAAGACTACTGTTTGTGTTTGGTTTGACGCCCTAGATTCTTTAGGCGTGTGATTCAAATTTGTTTGGTTCTTTAGAGACTTTAGGTGGTTTGATTTGAAATTTTATTTTGTTTTCGTGTGTAGTAGTTAAAAGTTTTTAGCTGTGGCGGAATTACCGAGACAGTCCCGTAGACTGCGGGGCCAGTCTCCTGAAGTTGTTTCTGTGGCCGAATTGTTGAGAAGATCCCGTAGACTTAGGGGTGAACCTCCTCAAGACAAGTCCAGTCATTTAGAAGGTTTAAAGGTCCTTGTAACTCCTCCTAGTGGCAGTAGAGTAGGTTCACCTGAAGAAGGAGAATCTTCCTTGGTGGTCCATCCAGATTACCAAAGTTTAGAGACAGGTTATAATCCCGAAGCTGTTACAGTTTCTAAGCTTGTTGGTAGTTTTTCGTCTGCTAGTGATACAGGCGAAGAACCAGAAATATCCGAACCTGTTACTCCGACTCCTAGTGTTCCTGATTCACCGAGAATAGAAAGAATTATCACCGAAAATCTTCCTGTTGGTTTGATTGCTATTGAAGAACTTGTTCCAGAGGAAGAAATAGGCGTCTCTGATCCTGAAGATCAAATTACCCTTGATCTAAGGGAGCGTGAATCTATCTTTTACAGTCCTCCTAGAAGTACTACTTGGTACCTTTCGTTAACCAATTATCTAGACAACTTTGGGCTAGGTTTTTCTACACCTCGTACTCCTTTTCCACCTGGAGGTATTCATACTCCTGTAAATATGTCTGGTCAGTCGTCCGTGTTTACACAAAGTCCTGAATCTTTTTTACATGGCGGTCCTTCTGTTCCTACTGGGTATCAATCTCTTTCTGGTACCTTTGCGGGAGCATCTCCTCAACCCGTTGATCATGGGTTATTAGTTGGAAACAGTGGTAATATACCATTGGGTGTAGGAGACATTTACATGATGTCAGGTTCAGTTCCCGTTTCCCAACCTCAAGGTGGCCAATTACCGCCTGGGGGGCAGCAGCCTCCGTTAATGCCTGGGGGGCAACCTCAAGGTACTTCATTCGTGTCTGGGGGGCAACCTCAAGGTCAGTACGCTCCTATGGGGCAATACATACCTCAAGGTCAACCCCAGCCTCAATATGTACCCCAAGGTCAACCTCAGTATCAATATCAACCTCAAGGATGGCAACCTCAAGGATGGCAACCCCAAGGTTATCAACCACCTCAAGGTCAATCGTATGGTCAAGGTATGAGAACTGCACCTTACAATTATCAATCCTATCCTCAATCCGGCTATGGATCTCAATATCCTCAACCTGTTATGGGTCAATACCCTGGAATGTTAGTGTGGGATCCTTCACAGGGTCAACAGATGTTGCAGCCAAGTATGCAGTCGGTACCTCAAGCCGAACAACCTGTAGTTTCTGGTCAACCCCAGCAACCGCAACCTGTCAAGTCAAGTGTTCAAACCTCTGTAACTTCGGTAGTTACTCAGCCGCCAATTGCACCTAGTACTCCATCTCAAACGGCTGCTGCAACTACCGCCACATCTACCATACTTACTTCTGGAGTATCAACGGCTCCGGTTTCTACTGTCTCTGTAACCACTCCTCAGACATCTGTACCGTTGTCCGGATCTACGATTCAAACCACGGTCCAGATGCCTGTAGGCCAACCTGGTATAAGTACGGTTGTCACTACTCAACCTCAATTTGTTCAACCTCCGTACCAGGGACAGTATCAACCTGGGCAAGTTGTCCAACAACCGGTTTACCAGTATCAACCATATCCTGGGTACACTTATCAACAACCTCAGCAACCCCAGTATGGTCCGGTTAATCCTGGTTTTCCAGGAGGATATAATATCCCAAATGCAACTCCTGTTCCTAGTTATCCTGGATATCCTCCTCCTGGGGCCGGTATTGTGACCCAGAGTTTTAGAGATCCTAACCGGCAGTTACCGTTTATCGCAACTTTGGATTTACCAGACTTGACGCGCCTAACGAACGATCCAATTCAATATCTTCCGTTCTGGCCGCCAATGCCAAATAAGTTGCCCAGCGATATACCCAAGTTCGAAGGTAAGTCTGGAGAGGATCCGTCTAATCACGTGATGACTTACCACCTCTGGTGTGCTTCAAATTCTATCTCGGATGATTCGATCCGCCTACGTCTTTTCCAGCGTACACTCATTGGTCTCGCGGCCAAGTGGTACATTGAGTTACCACGGGCCTCTTTTTACAATTTTAGCCAGTTAGCTACTTCGTTCTTAACTCACTTTCAGTTACCGGTCAGATACGATAACGGTACGGAGTTATTAACTTCACTAAAACAATCAACCTCCATGTATATTTCTGATCACATTCATGAGTGGAGACGTCGAAGAAGGCTAGTGAAAGTTTTTATCCCAGACCAAATCTTAGCTGAATGGTTTGTTAAATCATTATTACCAAGGATTACTGAAGATGTAGCTAAGGCCGGAGTAGTTACTGAGGAGCAAGTCATTTCTCAAGCGCAATACCTTGACTTAGTTTACACTCAGTCGGGTACATTACACGAGAAGATTCCGGATCTTCCAAAGTCGAATCAAATCACTGCTGCTCCTTCGGGATCTCATGCCGCTGATGGTATGATTGGCATCGTGAATACAAAGAGCAAGAAGAAGTCTTCCAAGGCTTCAACTACTCCTATTATCACTTTGCCCGATTCCCCAACAGGAGAGTCTTCTCCTAAACTTACCGCCGATATTCACGCTGTAGAGTCATCTACGGCCAAATCAAAAAACGGCGGAAAGAAGAAAGGAAAGAAGAAGGCTAAAGCAGACAAGGCTCCGAAGGAGAAAACAGAAAAGTCGGAAACTAATGACGAAAAGTGCAAACCTCGATATCCTTGTCTTATTTGTGAAGAGGATCATTTTACGAGAGATTGCCCTCATCGGGCCGAGGTAGTGAAAATAGTCAAAGGTTCTCCCACTCCTGCTGTATTAAAAAATCCATTTCCGGAGCAGGAGAATAAGATGATAGGTTCTTCCTCGAATGCCAGTGAAGAACCCATTTTGATGATGTCTCATGTGAGGATTGCGACTCGATCGCAAGATTATGGTAGTAAGAATCCTGTTGATGGTAAGGAAGCAGAATCTTCTCATTCTAATCCATCAACCTCAGCTCCTGGTTCCGATCCACTACAGATCGAGAAACCTAACCCAGACTTAGTAATTAAACCGCCCGCCAAGGGTGTACTTCGAAGGTCTGCTTTCAATCCACATGCGAGAGCAGCCCAGAATTACAACATTGTTGAGGACTTAGCTGTTTCACCCTCAGCAATGTCGGCATTAGAAGTGCTGCAATCATGTCCAGCACAACGAAAATTGCTTTTGTCGGCTATAGGAGCTGTTGATGTTTAGGATCCGAATCTAATGATCTTCGATCTAGAAAATAGTACGCCGCGTCTCCCCCATCAAATGGCTTTCCAAATTCCAGTGATAGTAAAAAACAGGCCTATTCATAGGACTGTGATTGATGAGGGAGCTTCTACGTGTATTATGTCGATTCAATGTTGGAGATCCCTTGGTTCTCCTTCGTTGAACCAATCCCCCACCATCCTTAAGGCCTTTGATGGCCGTGGGTTCCGTCCGTTTGGTATTCTACAAGAATTGCCTATAGGGGTAGAAGGTAAAACCGTTAGTCTGGATGTGGAAGTGGTTGATGCCCCTCTAGACTACAACCTTCTTTTGGGTCGAAGTTGGTCATATGCTATGACAGCGGTCGTTTCATCGGTCTTCAGAATAATCAAGTTTCCACATAACGGTAAGATCGTGACTATTGATCAGCTGACATACTTTTCATCCGACCCAGCCTCTTCAGAGAGTATCCAGCATGTCGGTAAGATGACAATCCCTTATAGGGACGTTGGTGTAGGTTTAGTTAAAGATTCCGGTTTACTGGGAACTTTTCCTCTCCCTCCACTCAGCGTAGATCCTTCGTTTGCAACAATTCATATGATTACATCAGAAAACATTATTTATGATGATCCTTGGTTCGTCCCATCTGACTCTGAGATAGACTCATTCGGTAATACTATGCCCTTGAGTCCATATGAAATTGCTTATGAAGCTCTCATGTCTTTTACCAACTTTCGTTCGATCGAGGTCGACCAAATGAATGTGGTCGGTGAAGAGTCACTTTTCACCTCACCCTTAGAATGGATAGCGTTTCCCGAAGTCGTGTCATCTGACGAACATCTTCGCAAAATCCTAAGTGTAGACGATCTACCATGGGAGGATCTCCATCACAGATCTTCGTTTTTACCTAAGGATGATGCATTTGAAAATGATTTTTCATCTATCTTTACCGCTGAATATGTCAAAGACGCTCAGGATCCAATGAAACATTCTGATTCAGAGTTGAATTTAGGGAATATTTCTCGTACTATTCCCATTGATATTTCAGTGAAGTCCGGAATTGAGGAGAACATTCATATAGGTGCCGCATGTACAGAAGAAGAAATCCAAACTTACAAGGCCCTATTCCAAGAATTCCGCGATGTGTTTGCCTGGTCTTACGAGGAAATGCCGGGAATCGATCCTGCCATTGTTGTTCATGAAATAAAGACCTACCCGGATGCTAAACCCGTCCAGCAACGGTTGCGTCAGATTCACCCTCGAAAAGCGGCTGCGATTAAAGCAGAAGTCGAAAAGCTGTTAAAAGCAGGTTTCATTTATCCGATCCCGTTAACGGATTGGGTATCGAATATTGTTCCGGTCAACAAGAAACAAGGAACAATAAGAATCTGTATCGACTATAGGGATATAAATCGATCCTGTCCAAAAGACAACTCTCCTACGCCTTATATCGATCAAATTATTGATGATTGTGCCGGAAGTGAAATGTTTTCCTTTATGGATGGTTTTTCGGGCTATAATCAAATCAATATTCTACCTGCCGACCAACCAAAAACGACATTCATTTGTCCATGGGGGACATTTGCTTATTGCAAATTACCTTTTGGGCTTAAGAATGCCGGGGCCACTTTTCAACGGGCGATGTCTTATGCATTTCACGACATCAAGCACATTGTGCAACCGTATCTCGATGATTTGCCTGCTCATTCTTTACATCGAGCTGATCACCTTGTCCACCTACGAGCAATCTTTATGAGGTGTAGGCATTATCGAATTCGTTTGAATCCCCACAAGTGTGTTTTCTGTATAGAAACAGGTCGATTGCTGGGATTTGTTGTTTCAAAAGCCGGCATTCGCGTCGATCCCTCGAAAGTCGAGGCTATCATCAAATTGCCTCCTCCTTCGAGTTTGCGCCAACTCCAAAGTTTGCAAGGGAAAGCGAACTTTTTACGCCGATTCATCCCAAACTACGCCGAGGTCACTAAAGGTTTTACAAGGTTGTTGAAACAGAACGCACAATTCTTTTGGGACGAGATTGCTCAACAATCTTTTGATGCACTTAAACACGCGTTGACCCATGCACCGTTGTTGCATCCTCCCAACTACAACCAGGACTACTTCTTATACCTCGCAGCTTCGCATTCCACCATTGGAATGGTGTTAGTTCAAGAAGATGAATTCGGAGCGGAGCATGTGATATATTATCTTAGTAGGACCTTAAATCCCACTGAGCTAAAATATTCGCATGTGGAGAAATTGGCCCTGGCAGCCGTTCAAGCTGTCCAGCGTTTTCGTCACTACATTCTTCTCCGTAAAACTACAGTTATTTCGGATTGCAACCCTATGGTTTATATTTTGACAAAACAACTGCTAGGGGGCAAGTACTCTAAATGGATCGTCATCCTGCAAGAGTTCGACTTGGAGTTCGAGAAGTTCAAGTCTAAGAAATCCTTAGTTTTTGCGGAATTGATGTGTGATTTCCCGAGTACTGACACAGAGACTGTGGTAGAAGAGTCCATTACGGACGAATCTTTGTTTCTTATCAGTACTGTAGATCCGTGGTACGGGGATATAATCATTTATCTCCAAACCCAAACCTTTCGGCCTGAAGCTTCAAAGGCGGAACGTCGAAAAATTTGGTTTCAATCCCAGCCATACAAAATTATTGGAGATACACTTTATCGCCGGGGGGCAGACTTAGTTTTTCGACGTTGTCTAACTCACGAAGAGGCTGAGAGAGTTTTGAATGACTGTCACTCTGGAGCATGTGGCGGTCATATGTCTGGGTATGCCACAGCTCAGAAGGTGTTGCGCGCTGGTTACTTCTGGCCATCTATGTTTAAAGATTGTATCATTGCAGTCCGGAAGTGCCACAACTGCCAAGTGTTTGATCGAAAGATGCGCGCACCACCTGCTCCTCTCCACCCTATAATTGTCGTTGGTCCATTCGCCAAATGGGGTATCGACTTTATTACTTGTAACCCTCACTCGGCCGGGGGGCATGCGTATATCATCCTCGCGGTTGATTATTTCACTAAATGGGCCGAGGCGATGCCTACATTCGACGCAAGCGGCAAAACAGCTGCAGTTTTCATATTCAATCATATAATAACTAGGTTTGGTGTCCCACAAGCAATCATTACTGACCATGGGAGCCATTTTCGAAACACCATGATGACTGAACTTACAAGCCAGCTTGGTTTGCGCCACGACAGCTCTACTCCTTATTATCCGCAAGCCAACGGTTTGGTTGAGTCTATCAACAAAGTTCTGGTTATCATGATCCGACAAACCATTGGTATTCATCGGTCGAATTGGCACAACATGTTATTTTCGGCGCTATGGGCATACCGAACCTCAGTGAAAACCTCAACAGGGTTCACTCCTTTCCAGCTAGTTTATGGCTTGGAAGCAGTGTTACCCATTGAATGTGAAATCCCATCACTTCAAATGGCTGTCAAATTACTCCCAGCTACTTCCAAAGAGGAGAAACGATTATTGTACTTAGCTAAATTAGATGAGACTCGACGTGACGCTGCATTGGCAATCGAGACTCACGCAAAGCGAATGAAAGCTCAGTATGATAGAAATGTGACCCCTCGAAGTTTTTCGGAGGGAGACCTAGTGCTTTTATATGATCAAGCTAACGATAAGCTAGGTGCTGGAAAATTCGTTCCTATGTGGCATGGACCCTATATCGTAAAGCGAAAGCTAGCAAAAGGGGCTTATGAGCTGGTAGATTTTGATGGGGACTCTTTAGGTAAACCCAAAAATGGACTTTACCTAAAGAGGTATTATGCTTAAATGGTGGGTATGGAGAATTTTTAGTTAGGTTAGGTTTTCTTTCTAGCTAGTATGATTGTTAGTTAGTCAGTGTGCTTAGCTTAGTGAGTGTGTTTTTCGTCGTTATTCTGGCTTATCTTGGTTTTACTCTTGATATTACAGATGTCGACGCCTCTCCAAACATACATTGGATTTGCTGATGGTGCTTGTCGTAGTACACGGAATATCTCTTCCGCAGCTTGGGTTATCTATTCACCCTCTGACGAGTTAGTTTCTATGCATGGGGTAAGCCTCGGTCAAACAACGAATAACATTGCAGAATACAGTGCAGTGGTTGAATTATTATCCGAATCTATTTCATTTGGAATTCGACGTTTGATAGTGAGGTTAGATTCTGAACTTGTTGTATTACAGCTTAATAGAGTTTATGCCATTAGAAATCCTGTGTTATTAAGGTTGTTTTTGAGAGTGCGTCTCTTGGAACGTGAATTTGATTACATTGAATATCATCATATTCCAAGGTCCTTAAATACATTAGCAGATGCAATTGCTTCTCGAGTGTTGGACAGACATTTACGATAATCATGCACGTAAATTTAAAAACATTTCATCATACATGTTAAACAAGATAAGCCGGTAATAGTGATATATATATAGATAGGAGTGTGTCAAAAAAATATACATCGTCTTCGATCATAGGTTGAAAAACACCTTATGATCGGCAAAAATGATAGAGTACAAAAAGTCAAAAATGTCACATGTGTCTACAAAGTGACTAGCCAATCACTGGTGGTGCTCCCTATACGACACCACTGCATGGGCTACCTTACGCAAAAATCTCCTAAACGGTCCAGGGACTGCGACCACGAAGCACTGAAGCCTGATAGGAATGTCATCCATAGTAGTCTCAGGCATATCTGCCGTCAGACACTCTAGATCATGCTCCAACTCAGCTAGTACTTCTGCAGCCGCGTCCTGTGGGGCCGGTACCGGTGCAGCGGGATGTCTCCTCTCAAAAGGCTGGAGGTTGGCTGGACGCTGTGGACCAACATCTGCATTTTGAAAATTTTACTGTCAGTTTTGAGACGATATATATAAAAAGCAAAAAAAATACATAATTTGAAAACTTGTGAAAAATAAAGTACCTCTGTCATCCCATTGTTCTCCCTGTGGAAGAACCATGTCCGGATCATGTCGAAAATCTACTCCGGCGTACGGAAAGTCCTGAATCGAGAAAACCTGGTCCTCCAACCAGTGAAAGTAACTATCAGAAAATCGAACAACTGCCGCGCCCTCGTCAGGATGCCGGGCCATCACCGCAACCCATCGTACCAGCTTTGGCTCCCGAGGACCCAAGATATCAACAGTGTGTTGCTGAGGGATCAGCATCGGAACTCTCTCTAAGGCAAAGCTCACGACTAAAGGCCCATATCCAAAAGTTTTCAGTCGTCCGTTCTTTGCCTTAGTCAGTTGGCTCTTCATATTAGCCGACACAGCATCACACCAGTTGAAAATGGTGCCTTGGTAACAGTCAATTGCCATCCGCATTTGGGACCCAGAAGCAATGTGTAAAGCGGCTGCGCCGCAAATTCTGGTAACCGTGAAAGAAATAACTTTGAGTTCACGCAGAGAGATGTGTTTGATCTCCACGCCTTTCGAATGGTGTGCCCCAGGTGTGCACCAATCTTCCCGGAGACTAACAAGGGATTGGCCACCCGGCCTAGTCCCGGCTAGATTGAGTTGCTCGCCTCTGTTTGGCAAGCCAGTGAGAAAGTATACATCCGAGGGCTCTATCTCGAGCTGGTGCCCTCCTATGTAAAAGCATTGCTCTTGAACGTTCCATCTCTCAACCAGCCATTCTAAGAATCTTACCTGAGCCCTCATGCCCGATATGGCCCAGTATTTGTATAACCTGCATGCTTTTAGGGCATCCAGGGAAGGTTGGTGTTCTATTGCAGCTTCATCAACCTCTTCGTGCTCTCTTTCTCTCCAATCCAACATGGTGAGTGCCCTACACACCAAGAAATGATGATTAGAATTAATTTGGGGAATTTTGAATGGTTATTTGTGAGGATTGGGGTTTTAATTTCCGCGTTCCACGGAGGACGCACCCTGCGTTTGGAACACAGGGCGTCGGGACGCAGTTGGCCTGAAGGTGGGCTGCGTCCCCCGACCATTTTCCTGTATAGGAAAAAGTCGGGGGACGCAGGTCACCCGAAGGGCACCTGCGTCCACCGAGGAGCGCATTTTGAAACCTAAACCCTCCCAAAAAACAAAACTAAAACCTAAAAAACAATTTTAATCGGATAGAAATGAAGAGTAGGATGTTGTAAAATACCTGGAAGAGACGGCGTTCGATTCTGACGGTCGGATTTTCCGCAGCGACCACGGGAAGTTTCTTGTCAAAAGCTCCTTTTTCAACCTCAACAGTCAAACGGTAAAAATGACATGGTAAAAAGTCTTTTTATAGGTTTTTTGGATGAATTTGTTCATTTTTCACCATGGAAAGATATTTTTCGATGTATTTTTGCCTATCTTAAACAGGTATGAGTAATGTGTCGCTTTTGTGCAGGACAAAGGGACTTAGAGGGAAAATTGTCATTTTTTCACGAACGAAATATCAGAGTCATCTTTTAAGCCCTTTTCTGACTCCTAAAATATGAAAAGATTGCCGAGCGTTTCTTTTACACTCGTTAAAACGGAATTAAAAGACGGTCCCCTTATAGCTCTTTTCTGACCGTAAAATCAGGAAAAGATTGCCGGGTTTTTGTCGTTTCAAACTCGATACGGAAATAAAACGACGTGTCCTTGATCGCTTTTTACTTTTCAGGTCAGTGGCACTAATTATGAAAGTACTCCTTGGTCGCAAGATCAAGCGGTTCCCCCAGGTATTATTTTATACTTTTTCGGGCTTGAGGGACACAAATCTACGAAAAAGTTCAACTTGGAGTCTTCTTAAGTTTTTCAGACTCTCTAAAATTGAAAAACACCGAGTTTCCCCTATACTGGGCTCGTTAAACATTTCACAGTAAAGGACCTGTTCAATTACAAACAGGAACGAACCACTCCTTCCTAGGGTTCGAATCAAAACTAGGTTGGACTCATCCGAAGGATGAGCTTATAATCAAGCACATGTTATCCTCCTCAAGCTTGTTAAAAAATAAAGAGGTACTTGCCAGAAATGGTGGGGGAAAAGAGAGAAGAACGAACCTATTTGTTACCTTTTGTCTCAAAAGAAACTTTATTACCACTCTTGAACACGACACTTTTCATTCACCTGGGTTGGGAAATCTTTTACCTCACAGTTGATCAAACCACTTTGAAAGTCTTTAACCGGGTTCCGGGGATTAACTTTGAGTTATTCGTCACCAAGCCATATGTCGTGTCGTTATGTGTTCAAGAGGTCTGCAAGCAAAACTTTCATCTGCAAAATACTTGTCATTCATTTGACCATCCCTGAGTCAGTCCTTACAGCAACATTTCTTCAACTTGAACAATGATTTCGTGTTGCGGGCTTGCCGGCAACGGGTCGCTTTCTATCGACATCAGCACATTATCTAGAGAGATGACTTAGAAATCGTCAGTACCTTGAAGTCTGCATGCATCAATGGCAGGTTTCTCGCCTTTGACGTCAGTTTACATCATTGACTTTCGATCGAAGGATTCCGTGAAATGTTCGACATCAACTCATTCATTCACATCTCATGGATTGTACTGGGTACTTTGAGAACCATTGACATTACTGGTGGTCTCTCTCACGCTTGTTAACAGTTTACATCATTGACTGGTAATCAAGTGGTTTCTACCATGTTCGACATCAACTCATTTATTCGCATGACTAGAATCATACCAATTCGGGAAGTAGAAATGAAGACCCTGGATCTAGTTTCCACCATCCAGGCTGCGAGGAGTTTTGTATTCATTATCTAAGTAGACTAATCATAAACAGATGGCTGCGTCCATACTGTGTCTACAAAAGTCTATGATTGTGATGTACTGCAAAATCATTCCTGTATCAGAGTAGTTAGTCTGTTAGTTAAAGTTTTGATCTAAGTATGGGAATGCCTACCTCAGTGATGATATAATCTTATACATGTATTTTGTGTTGAAAATTGCAGGTTCTGACCAGGCTCTCCACGGGATAATCCTTGAAATGATAAAGCGCTTCACCCTTCCTAGATATTACAAACCCTAATCTATTCCAGGCTTCGCACTTTAGGGGGCAATCTGTTACACTATAAAATGTCACCATGACTATTTACAGTTAGTATGGCTCAATCAACAGTCATGCTACCCTCTTAGGCAAGTCTTATGCCTCTGCTCTCCATGTCAAACTCCAAAAAGAGAGAAAGTCTTGTATAAATGTATTTATCTCTAGGGACGCAGGTTCTCTCAACCTTACCTGCGGGGACGCTCCCAACGTTCACAAAAGCTGCGTCCAAAGACGCTCTGTATGTAAAGGGACAGGTGCGTCCCCCTGTAAAGGTTAGAATGCGCAAGTTTCATCTTTAAAAAGTTACTTGTGGTCATTTCTAGAGCATTCTAGAAGGTTGTTCGACGTGTATTGGGCGCCTCCAGGTGGTTCATGCACTCCTATCAAAGAGGAACTTATCCCATCAATAAGGGAGCTATCCCACCCAAAGAGGGGATTATCCCATTGATGGTGGACCTGATTAACCTCCTCTTGAGTACTATAAATACAGGCATTGGGCCAGAAGGAAGAGAGGTTGAAGCTATACATTTTCTAAGGGTAAATGCTGCAGGAATTAGGACTCCCATTTAGAAGCTTGTGAGGAGAGATTGCCATCTTTGCTTGTTCTATTTGGAAGTGGGTGAGCTTTGTCAAAGTAGAGGAAGACTCTTGTGGACCCTGGAAGGAGCTTGCACAACACCAAGGCTCAGGTTGTAATGGTTCCTTTTGATTACCTTTAATGCAAATTGGTCCATTCTTCTCAATAACTTGTTGTTTATAGGTTATTTCATGTACTCCTTGGTCTATATGTTGAATATGCTTTGTTTTATGTTATAATCAGGTGCTATTTAATTGTTTGACTGTTGGTGATTGCAGGTTTTGGAGAAAAGGAGGAGCTCATCCAGATCAACAAAGCTTGGACTTCTACAACAGCGTTTGGACAAAGGTAAGAACGAAACACTTGATTTCTCATATCATAATGCATGTTTAGAGAAGGATAGCTCCAGTTTGTTTTGTTTGTCATTAGAATGTCTTAGAATTCTAGGAAGGTCGGTTGTGTCCGCACTCTTGACTGATTCCGTGTGACAAATTCGTACTAGTATCTTAGCTAGTACAAGAGCAAAGGGGGTTGGAGCTCCCTTCCAAGGAAGTTTGGAGAACGAGAGAAGGTTGAAGCCTTCTGCAGGTTGTAGCCTGCGTGCTGGTATAAGGCTGCACCAGTACAAAAGATTGTAAACTGAATTTCTTATTAAAGAAAGATAGAGACGACTTGCAGCAGGTGGTTTTCACCCACATTGGGTTTCCACCTTATATCATGGTGTTCATGTGTGTGGCTTTTGTGTGATGATCTGTTCTGTTATACTGCATCTGTTTACTCTTAATATGATGAATAATGTCCTGATGCATTTAACTGAAGGTAAACTAACTGAATTATAAGATTTATGGTTATACGCTGGTTTCTTTAGACATAGTAGCGTGTACACGCTGGTTCACTTAACTGAAGTAGCATATATGTTTCTGAGCATTGAAAAAGTTTTATTGATCTGATAATACTGATTCACCCCCCCCCCCCCTCTCAGTATTATTTCCAACAATATATTTCCTCAAGATGAAATCTGAAGTCTTTGAGAGGTTTAAATAATTTAAGGCCTTGGTGGAAAACCAGACTGAGAAAAAGATAAAGGTGTTGAGGAAAGATAATGGTGGAGTGTTATGTAAGAAGGAATTTGAAGAGTTTTGTAAAAAGTGTGGTATAGCACGACAGAAGACTAATCCATACACACATCAGAAAAATGGAGTTGCAAAAAGAATGATCAAGAGATTGATGGAAAAGGCAAGAACCATTCGGTGTTGTCAGGTCAGGACAAGAATTCTGGGCAGAGGCAGTGAAGACTACATATTACCTGGTTAATGGATCACCTTCATCAGCGTTGGAGGATAAGTCTCCACATGAGTTATGGATTGGTAAGAAATCATCTCTTTCACATATGAGGGGATTTGGATATGATGCATATTTGAATGTTCCAAAGAATAAAAGAACCAATTTGGATAGTAAATCTGAAAGGTGCATCTCTATTAGGTATAATGATCGTTTAAAAGGTTATAAACTTTGGAACCCAGAAACAAGGAAGGTTGTGTACAACCGAGATGTGGTGTTTATAGAGGTGAAAGATGTAATTAAACATGAAGTCCTATGAAAGGGACTTGGGAAGATAGAGTTTGAAATAAAGGTGGAAGAATCAGGCTCTACAACAGAAGAGGAATAAGAAGATGAAGAGCCACAAACTCCAGTTGTGAGAAGATCAGTTTGAAAAAGAAGGCGGCCAAAAAGCTATAGTGCATGTTCTTTCTGTTAAAAATTTTATTTATCTATTACTAATGATGATCTCGGAACTGTCAAGGAGGTAGTAGATTCAGAGGATGGAAAAATTTGGAAAGAGGCCATGGTTGATGAAATGACATCTTTGGAAAAAAATTAGGCTTGGGATCTAGTGGAGTTGTCGGCTAGAAGGAAACCCATTGGAATCAAAGGGGTGTTTAAGAAGAAGATGAATGTAGAAGTAAATTTGCAGAAATACAAAGCTCGGTTGGTAGAAAAAGGTTATTTCCAAGTTCCGCGAATTGATTTTGATGATATTTATTTTCATGTTATCAAGGTAGCTTCTATTATATTACTTTTATGTTTTGTTGTTGCTTTTGATTTTTATGTAGAATAGATGGATGTGAAGACAACATTTCTTCAAGGGGATCTGGAAGAAGATATCTACATGAAGCAACCTGAAGGATTTTCGGCGAAGGGAGAGAAAGAACGGGTATCCAGGTTAAAAACGTTTTTGTATGGGTTAAAACAATCACCAAGGACGTGGTATCATAATTTTGATACATTTATACAAGGACTTGCCTTCACCAGAAGAAAAGCGGATAACTATGTGTATTTTAAATTAATTTGTGACCGTGTTATTTATCTGGTCTTGTATGTGGATGATATGTTGTTGATTGGAAATGACAAAGAAATCATCCTAGATTTGAAGACCCAATTGTCCTCCAAATTCGACATGAAATATCTAGGTGATGCAAACTATATATTGGGCATGAAAATTAAACGAGACCAGGAAAAGAAAAAGCTCTGGTTAAACTGGAGGAAGTATTTTGAGATAATATTGCATAAGTTTAAAATTCAAGATAGTAAACTAGTCAAGGCTCATATTCTTGTAGGTGTAAAGTTATATGTTGAATAGTGTCCCAAGACACAAGAAGAGGAAGAGTATATGTCCCATGTTCCATACGCAAGTGTAGTTGATAGCCTAATGTATGCAATGGTCTGTACTAGACCATACATTGCACAAGCAGTGGGAGTATTGAGCAGGTTTATGACAAAACCAGGGAAGGAACATTGGACATCAATGAAGAGGGTTTTCAGGTATTTGCGTGGCACTAGTGATTATGGTTTATTCTACCAAGGAAGACCAGGCTTGGACACATTTTTGTAAATTTGTTTCTTTGTTAATGAAGACTGGGCTGGAGATCTGGATCAAAGAAGATCTACATGTGGGTATGTGTTTAACCTATTTTGAGGTGTAGTCAAATGGATGAGAAAGAGACAATCTGTAGTGGCACTTTCAACTACAGAGGCACAATACATGGCATCCACTCATACAAGCAAGGAAGTAGTTTGGTTGCAGAAATTATGTTCAAGTATGGGGTTAGTACAACAAGTTATAAGGATAAACTGTGATAGCCAAAGTGCAATTTTCTTAGCAAAGAAACTTGCTTATCATTCAAAGACAAAGCACATTGATGTTCAGTATCACTTTGTGAGGGATATGGTTGAGGACAAAAAGTTGTTTTTGGTAAAGGTGGACACCTTGAACAATGTTGTAGATGCATTGATGAAGTTTGTTAGCACTGAGAATTTTTCTTGGTGTAGAGAAATAATGGGCATTGAAGGGGCGAACCAATGACTAAGCTCTCATGTGACCCCCTATGTAGAAAGAAAACAACAAGTGGAAAAATGTTGGGTGTGTGTTATATTCTTTCCACAACTAGACACACACGTGGAACAAGGGGTTGGAGGGGGGCCGAAAGCACCCCCTTGATTGCATCAGACACAGTGGGGCGCCCCTGCACAGGGTTCAGGGTAGCACTCAGGGAAATTTTTTTTGGAGCCTAAATTAGGTCGACGGACCTACCTATGCTTTTGTGCATGGATTTCGCACATGGTTTTGGGCATGATGGTTTTCTGCCCATGGTATCTTATAGATCCGATCAAGTGAAATATGGTTATGTTCTAATCTAGGGTTAATGGATTAGGGTTTATGAATGGTTCAACATGTATATATATGTTTGTGACATTGAAAGGAATATAATGTAAAATCAATCTGGTAGTCCCGATTTTTGGATCTAGGGGAAAATATCTGTGTATTTGTTTTGTGTTTCTCACCATTGTATTTTTTTTGTCTTTCAAGAATTCGTTTGCAGGTAATTTCTATACAGGGTTAAAACCTATAAGCTAACTAGCCATTTTTAGTAAGTCCCCCTTTACAATGGCATATTCATTTGCCAAGAGCTCTATTTATGTCCAAATTAAGGAGAAAACCAAAGAATCAGATCATTTTTATGATGTTGATGCAAATTTTCAAGACCCACTGATAAAAACCTTCAATATGAGGAAGGCTATCCATGTGATACTAAGTACCTGTGATATTGTAGGGGACCACAACAATTTATTGACATTAAAATTGGACCTATTTGTTGTCCCACAAGTATTCCATTTCCTAGATATGGTGTCCTAGTGTTTTAGTTGGTATTTTCCAGATAAAATAGTTATTACTTCATCTCAGGGAGACCAAGCAGTAAATAATGTAACACCATATGTTATTGTAGACATGCTCTCATTCCCAAATAGGGAAATTTTGCAAAATTTGGATAAAGAGACCATTGAAGAGAAATGGAATGTTGTTCCGCCAAAAGAGAAATAACAAATGGTTAGTGGATTTGTCAAAGAGGGAGTAGTTTCCCATTCCAGTCATCCTCCCTACCCCATCATAACTTTTTATTCTATGCCTAAGGTGACCTTTTTGATGGTTTCCCAAGGTCTTGGTCTTGATACAAATTTTTATGTCACAAAAAAAAACTCTATGTCTTTTAGCCTCCTTGTGTCATCCGGCCACAAAATTTGTAAAAAAATTGACCTTATACAAAAGGATGGTGTGCAAATCTAGGAGGATGAAAGTAAAAACCCTAGAGGAAAAATTCATCCACCTAGCTACATTCCCTTGGGATTCAAGAAGTTTAAAACCATGTTGGAGGATAAGGATAGGGAGTTATCATCAATGAATAAGAAACTCAAGATTCTTTATGCACATCCTATGCTAACATATGAATTGGCAGTAGCAGAAAAAGAGAACCAAGACCTGAATGATAAGCTATATGAGGCGCTTACAAAGAATAAATATTACAAGCACCAAGTTGTCTTATTGGAAGCACTGGTCCAAGGAATGAAAGAGAAGATGGATGATACTTTTTAGTCTCACTGGACCCTCGATGTTCTGATTAGGGAGGTTGAATCATTGATGGTATTACAAGATGCTTAAAAATTGCAAGCTCTACTCTCAAATCAAGATCAAGAACTAAAGACAAAGGAATAAGAGCTCGAGAATACCAATATGAAGTTGAACAAGACACGGGAGAACAGTGCACAAATTGAAGTTGAACTGGAATTTTTAAAGAGAAATCATCCAAGAAATTCCTCCTTCAAAGATTCTAAAAGAATCATATGGGATAAGATCATGAAGACAATATATAAGCATTGGGATCATATGGAGTTGATCCAAGTTAATATAGAAACTATTAGAAGGTCCCATAGTGAATGGCTGCAATTAAGACAATTATTAGTGAATTCCCTACCATGGATGGAGTGATCATAATTTTCCTTAATCATATGTAGAAGGAGGAGGTAGTCAAGGAAAATATTGAAAAATCCAGGTGGGTTGTGAGGGCCAACCAGATGAAGAGAAAACAAAATTTTGTGATACTAGTTGAGACGAAAGCAGAGGCACGGTCAAATGAAGTACAAACTTTTAAAGATAGATGTGAATTGTTATGCAATAGGAAATTCCCACTATTCTTTGATGGGAATGGGGATTTATACTCCAAGGAATCCCTCATGAAGAGCCTCAATGACATTAAGGAAGATCATAAATGATTTTATGGAGGATTGTCCACTACATGGAAAAGAAATTGTAAATTTATATGAAGGCTGTTTTGAGGTATTTTTCATGTTAAAAAGTCTCTTCAAAGAGTGGAGCAAAGTAGATTATGAGACCATCACTACTTTAGAAGGGACCATTTTGGATGCACAATCATGTGATCTCCCTTTGGGAAAGCAATGGAGAGATATTATGGATTTATATAAACATCACATGCACCAATGTCACATGTGTCACCCGTTGAAGCAGACTCAAGCTCTAGGTCTTTATAGCAGCAGTAGGCATGACCTCATCCATCAACACTAACATCAACACAACCAAGGCCAGCACCATCGACAACCCAACCAAGTTGATGAACACTCTTCTATTATTTCCCATGCAAGAGAGAGAAATCCACCCAACACATAAGTAGGAGAGAGAATGATAGGCCTACTATAGTTAATCAAATGGGATCCACCCTACAACTAGCATATTTTTCTAGAAACTTCTAGCATAACTTAGTTAAAAGAAAGTTGTCATTTTGTAAAATATTCCTAGTGGTTTTTGAATACCACTAGAAGTTTAGGGATAGGGTCTTGAGTCTTGAGTGTAGGGGAAACTATGTCAAAAAAATTCTAGAATCTGTCGGGGTTTCTGAAGTTGTTGTAAAGACGAATTTTGAAGTATGCCTTGGGCTGTTAGAGCTTACTTTTCATGTAACTCTAAAACCCAACTTGTAATTTGAGTTTTGCACCATATTAATATAATTACAGAGATTTTTCATGGCATATTATGTTGTAAACTTGGTTTGGTATGAAATTGAAATGTGATTGTTAATTAAGGAAAATTTTGAATCAGTATGATTGTTTTCTTTAATTTTTGTAGAATTTATCAAGATTGTTGAAGAATATCTTTAATATTTTGTAAAATTTTACACGGGTTTTAAATGAAAATTAAAAATTCAAGTTACTATGTTTTCTTATAGTTGAATTCTTGATTGCTCAGTTGTGCATCTGATTTTGACAGGTTGAAATGAATTATTAATTGCTCATTTTAATTTGTTAAGATATTTTCTCCATTTTTATCTTCTTTTATAACCACTTTATTTTATTTTATGTCAAACCCAAGGCACATGGATGCTCTAACTAAAAACTAGTGGAAATCATACCCAACAAAACCATTTTGAATTGTTGATATTTTCCCTTACTTGAATTCTCAGAATAAACTAAAATTTTAAAACAGAAATTAAAATATTATTGAAATGGTTGAAAATGTATCGTTATGTTTCCTTATTTTCCGTGACCAAGCTATATAAATGAACTAGAGTGCATCAAATTTGTATTAAAAATAAACACAATAAATATCAACAAAATCCAAAGCAGAATTTACACAGTGATCCAGTAGAGATAACATTTACAATCAACATAACTAATGGTTGATTTAGTTGGTTGAAATTTATTCATTGCATTTTATTTTTCTCATTGAAACTTTACACCAAGAAAAAGAGTACATGAATACTCAAACCAAATTAAAATGGAATTATGTTTAGCAAAATTGAATAAATTCAAGTGATTCACTACAAGAAAAAAGGTCATTGGTGAGGGTCATGCCTATGATGGAATTTTAAGGTCCATCACCAATTTCGCATATGGTGACGGTCTTTAAAAAAGAGTTGTTGTAAGTGTATATAGTGATGGTCTTTTAAGGTTTGTCACCAAAGCCATTTTCAATGACACTTTTGGTGAGGATCGTTAAAGGCCTGTCACTAATTCTCTCTTTGGTGACACTTTTGGTGAGGGTCGTTAAAGGCCCATCACTAATTCTCTCTTTGGTGACACTTCTAGGGACGATCTTTTATTGACCCTCACCAATGCTCTTTTTGGTTACTTTTGGTGATGGTCAAAAAATGTTCGTCATCATTGATCATTCCAATGAGTTTTTGATTACGCTTCATGCCTGTGACATACCTTTAAGGTCTGTCACCAATGTCGCATATGGTGAGGATCTTTAAAAAGATTTTGTTGTAAGTGTATATAGTGATGGTACTTTAAGGTTTGTCACCAAAGCCATTTTCAATGACACTTTTGGTGAGGGTCGTTAAAGGCCCATCACTAATTCTCTCTTTGGTGACACTTTTGGTAAGGGTCGTTAAAATCCCATCACTAATTCTTTCTTTGGTGACACTTCCAGTGATGATCTTTTATTGACCCTCACAAATGCTCTTTTTGGTTACTTTTGGCGACGGTAAAAAAAATTTCGTCATCATTGATCATTCCAATGAGTTTTCGATGACACTATGTACCTGTTACTATATTTTTTGTTAAAAGATAACTATTTAAGACTATTGTTGTGGAGTCTTTTTCATTATGTGTCCAAGGTCGTAGTGGTTATAGTCAGTCAGTTTGTTAAGAAGTAATTAGTGTGTATCATTTCCCTCAATTCATAAGAATATAGTTTTCCTATGAGTCAACACATGATTCATCTCTATTAGGTTTATTATGTAGCAAACTTCTTTTAAATAAAGTTCCACTAGTGTGTGTAGGAACTATATTATTTAATACATAAGAAAGCTTTGTAAATCCTATTAATGAGAGAGACATATCGCTCCTCAACACTCATGGCACACCTTAACATTCTTTGGAACAGTACACTAACATTCCTTGGCACCTCACATGTCTTAGTACATCTTTGTACTTGGAACATCTTTGCACCTAGAACATCTTGCCATGAGTAGGATGCCCAAGCACATGTTGGCATGCCCTAGCATAGCATAGCACTCCCCTATCATGTGTTGGCATGCCCTGTAGTCCCTAGGATGCCTTGGAACAACTTGGCATAATATTGCATTGACAAACATTAGCACTTGGCACACATTGGCACTTGGCATGTACTGGAACATATTATTAGTGTGCCTAGCATGCCCCTTTTGAAAAAGATAAAGTCCCAACTTATTAACCCTCTTATGTGTTCATTTCCTTACATTTTATCTTGGTTATTCCTTTTGTTGCCCTGAAACTCCTTGACGCATATTAGCATACTCTAGCACCCTGAACATCCTAGCATGTCTTAGCACCTGACATGCCTTGGCGCTATTTGGCACATGTTAGCACACCCCAAAACTACCTAGCACACTCTAGCACTTCTTGACATTCCCTGATATTCCCTGGCATGCCTTACCCATGCTTAGCATACCTTGTCACTCCCTCCTTGGCATGACATCTAGCACTGATTGACACTCCCCAACACACCCTCATATTCATTCACTTCCATGCATTTTTACCTAATGCTCCCTTGTGTTTTCCTAGTACTCTTTAACACTCCTCAGCATGCATTGGAGCTCTCTAGCACACCTTAGCTCTCTTCGATATGCTCTGCAACTTGATAGCATGCATCACACTCCTTGACGAACGTTGGCACTTGGCCCGCGTTGGCACTTGGTAAGTCTTAGCATGTTTGGCATGCGTTCAGATGGCTTGGCATGCTTTGTCATGGTTTAATATTAAATTTATTTGAGATCAATTATTGGAAACTAGATGAGAAGAAACAGAGGAATATTTGGCACTTAGAATGCATTGACACTTGGCACTTGGCACCTATTGGCACCTAGTGTTGGTGTGCCTAGCATGCCCCTCATGGAAAAGGTAAATTGATGACTTATTAACCCTATTATTTGATTATTTCCTTGTATTTTAACTTGTTCCTCCCTTTTCTTGCCTTGACAGTCCATGGTATGCATTGTCAGACCCTTGTACATCTTGGCATGCCTTAGCACTTGGCACATATTAGCTTGTTTGACATGTCTTCATACTATCTAGAACATGTTAGCATGCCCTAGCATTCCCTAACACACCTTGGCAGTCACAACCTCACAAATAGCATTAAATTTTTCCATGAATTGGGAACCTTACATTCACTAGAACACCTTGGCACTCCCTAGTTGTCATGCCCTTTGTTATCCTCCACAATGTCCTAGGCTGATGAGGAGATCGAAAGAGGTAACCACAGATGAAGATTTTAGTTTGGTAGCTAGCCCTACCAAACTAAAGAGGGCTCGCTTTATGAAATCACAGCCAAGGGATGATTGGAATGTAAAGGATTTTAGGCTAGATAACTAGGCTTATGTGGGTTTTGGAAAATTTAGGGTTTTGTTGCTGGATAAGGGAGAAAAACTAGGTAGCTAGGTCAAAGGATCAAAGGTTTACATAAGCAAAGATATAAAGGAGCAACGTAGTATTACTTTTGTGATGGATCTTACAGTTTTTCAATTTAGTGTAGTGTTTAGAAGAAGAAAAAGGTCTTAAGGAGCATGAAACATGAATTCATTAAGCAAGAAAGAAAGTAATACATAATGATTTTTCCATCAAAACAGAGATTTATGAAAATAATTCATTTTATAAAATGTAAGGAAAACCATTGAAGAATTGATGAATGGAAAGATAATATGAATATCTTTCATATAAATCTATAACATAGAAAAAAAACAGCACAAACTTACTGCACATGAATTCCTAGATAATCGTTGCAAATTGTGTCCTTTGATTTCCAGAAAATGTCCAAGTACAAGCTACAACAGTTCTCTCCTATGAAATCCAACCCGTTCTATCACTGAGAAACTAATACATAAATACCAAAACAACATCTCCCACTCTCAGGGGTCAAAACCATGACTCTAGGAACTGTTCCATGAGGTGTTCTAACGAAACCCTAATGTCTAGGGAAGTTAAAAACAACTTCTACAATTAGCTTTGACTCCAACCTCTCTCATAAATGAGGTAAAATTTACATAAAAACAGCTTAAAAAGAGTAAACACCCATTATTTACATTTATTTACCCCTCACATTCATATACTTCACCCTTTTTACTTTTACCAAAGTCAAACTAGGAATTACAAAAAATTACACAGTGAATTTTTTTTAAAAATCTCATAAATTTTGAGGTGCGCAGCGAGCTGTTGGAGGACATTTGTGAGTGCCTTTATGAAGTCCAAATCCATATATGAATCCTTTTTTGGAAATATGGGAGAGTTTAGATGTATTTAAAGTATGTGTGCACTCAAAAGGACCCATGTTTGGCTAAGATATGGCCATTCTCCCAAGGTGTCTCCAGGTGTGCAGCGAAATGGAAAAAGAGGGGCAGAAAGGTGATTTTTGACCTCGCTTTTGCAAATTTCTCAAAAATTGAGAACCAGAACAAGAAAGTTGGAAAATGGGTTTTGAGAGGGGGTCATAATATTTCCAAAAATGCTGATTTTCCATAATTTGGATCCTTGAGGAAGAAGCACAGTGTGAGCTCGTTGCGCTCTTAGACAGAAATTTTCCAAAAAATTGCAAGTCTGCACCAGTCTGCACCAAAACACAAAATTTTCTCCAAATACTCCCAAAATGTGTCTAGAGATGCCTGATGAGGTATTTTATGCAATCATGGATGCATCAGCAAGCAAATCTAACTTACCCTTATCCTCTTGGTTGATTAGGGTTTCCTTGAGTTTTTCCTTCAACTGCTTGATTTTGACCTTTGCAAACTAATTCCTTGTGTAATAATGGATGGCCATTTTCTTTTGGAACTTGTTATCCTTGGTGGCCTTGTCAAGGATCTTCTCAAGGTTTCAATTGAATTTTTCAAGCCAAAATCCTTGTCCTTGTTTATTTCCATGACAATCCTATCTTCAAAGTTCAATTCTTCCATTGGTGGCTTTTGTTATCTTTCCCTATGAAGTGCCTTCCTAAGACCCATTGTCCTTGGTCTCTTCCTTGCCACATGTCCTTCAAGATTCTCAGTGTCCTCATGGTCCACCACTTCCTTGCCTTTCATCCCTTGTTTCTTGGCTTTGAAATGCTCTTTCTCCATGACTATCTATTTTTCCTTAAGTTGACTATTTACTTGCTCAAGGAATGAAATGATGAATTTGGCCCTTTCCAAATTGTCCTTGAGCTCCATGATCTAAGAATCCTTATCTTTTATGACTTGTTTCATGGTTTGATGTTCATCATGTGCCTCCAAATTAACTAGGTCAAAGTCATGCTCAATGGGCTCCTCATCAAGCAAATAAGCCTCATGATGTGATGGTGATCCTTGTTCTGCTGATGTAGTAGATGTGGCTCCTTCCTCAATTTGAGGAGAAAACACAAGCCTTCTGCCTCTCTGATATGTGTTGGTCACCTCAGGCCCAGGTGCCTTGGAAACCTCATCATGTTTTCTTGATGACCCCACCTCCATGGGATGTACTGACATGGTTTGGTGTTGGCTTGGTGAAGTGATTATATGCATTTTCAAGGCTGCCTCACTAAAGGTGTCCCATGACATGTTCTTCTCTGTCAACTGATGGAGTACTATAACCTTTATCAGGCTATGGTGAAAGGGGTTGGGATAATGCACTTTTCCTTTCAATTGCACCCTTTCAGACATTTTGGTTAGGCTCGTATACAAGTAGATGGACAAATTTAGAGACTTGGTAGTTGTACAGTGCATGAGCAGTCTTACGTGGTATTGATATAGCCTGGAAAATCTACCCTCACATGTAAAGAAATTCATGACAGCCTTCATCAATGGTGTATATTTTCTCCAACAAGCATTTGAATCAGAAAACATGTGAGTGAGCTCCTTTCTATTGTGATTTCAAGTAGGGTTTGTACTCTTTTAGGTCTAGGTTCATGCCTTGGAACCAATTTTCAACATGGTGTTATATGCATGTAGCTTGAGAGATGACATCCAATGAAAACATGAAATCAGTCCCTGCAATGGTGATCTTGTCTTCCTTCAAGGTGAGGGAAAATATACCTATGAGATGATCATGGTAACCTACTTCCTACACTCTTTGAAAAAACCCTAAACAGTTGACATCTTCAAAGAATTTCATGAAAAATGGGGAGGAGGTGATTTCATTGCAATTAGAGGGCTCAAAACTTAGTGTCTTTCCCCCCTTGTTGTACTTCCTCTTCTCTGATGGTGATGAGTCAGGCTCCATACTTCAAACCCTAGGTGAAAGGCAAGTAAAAACATTGAAATTTTTTGCTATGAGGGAATGAGGTGGTATGAAGGACTTAGGAGTTGCCTAATTTTGTAAGGAAATTTAGGAGGGTAGGGGATGATGTCAGTGAGTAGGGGAAAAAGGAATTTTGGGAAATGAGTGAGGGGAGGGGGTGGAAAAGGCCAAAACGCAGGCCTACCCTAGAAAGAGATATGGTAGATTAGGGTTTAGAGGAAAATGATAGAAAATGAGGGGATAAGGCTTTGTGATGGATGGAAATGGTATATTAGCTGAAAATAGAGGTGTAGGGACAAGGAATCTAGGGTTTAGGGAAACAACTAATCATTTGAGGATCAAAACCATGAAAATCGTGTAAACCCTAGAAGAATAAGTATTTGATAATTTTCTTGACATATGAGGCAAAGGAGGGTATGGAAATGATTAAACTTGCTATAGAGCCTGGAGGATGAAATGGCTGAAGAGGATCTTTGAAAAATGAATTTTGGTGGTCAAACAACAATTTTGGAAAACTTTTCCCCGTGCACAGTGAAGCCTTCCTATGCATAGCGTGCTATCCAAGTTCGCAACGAAGGCTCTCTATGTGCAATGAGAGTCAATTCTTTCGAGTGATGGCTATCGAATCACAATTTTTTGCAAAGGAGAGGGGGATCTGGATGCTAATATGGTAGACAAGTGAAAATTAGTGTGAATGAGCTCCTCTATGTGCTTTTATAATTTTGATTTTGGTGCCTAAGTAATTAGTGAGGTACGATGGCCCACCTCACCGATTCACTTTCTGTTTTATTTTTGTAGCCTTAGGACCTCTTCTTGTAACTTTAGAACATTAGGAACATTATTACATATAAAAACATAAATTACATTTGAAATCAAGTGTTATTGAAAAAATTTATTATTTCTACTCTGTTGTACCTCTGAGATAGTAGTAGGTCAGCTACCAATGCCAGAGCATCTAAAATAATTATTTTGGGGGTTTTTGGTTTTAATTTTGGAAGACCAATGAATGAAGAAAGATGTAGAATTGAAGTAATTAATCCTTTGGGTTATATTAATACTTCAGCAAAGGGCCACGATAAAGCATTACACAGTGATATAGATCAAAAATAGTGGTGAGTAGAAGACAACAAAAAATATGATTATCACAGTTTCTAGACTGTAAAATAGAACAATCATAAGTTGGAAAAACTTCTAAACTGCGTTCCAAAGGTTCAAGGCAGTATACTTAATGCTTACACAAGATGCTGATGATTTATTGATTAGAGGGGATTAGCTAAACAGACAGTTCATTAATCCATTCTCTTAATAGATGATCACTTCAGGAGCTTATAGGAATCAATTGAGACACAAATTGTTCCTACCTAGATATCTCTATAAGTCATAAGCATATGAAGAAAAACATAATGATTGAAAACTGGAAAAAATTACAGGATAACACAAAACTGTGTAAAACCAGATTCAGAATCCTCTGCTTTGTATTAAGGTTCCAGAAAGATTGAGTACATCAAGTGTCTGCAAAAGCTTCCTTCAAAGGCGGCTTCCAAGTTCAAAGTAGAATTAACAGTCAAGACTTTACAAGCAATGAACTATGAATCTTGAACTCCAAACCCATAATAGCTCGAGAAGAGAGTTATTTATACCATAATGAACCTAAGGCAATATCCTAAACTGATTAATATTTATTCTAGGAAAGGAAAAGATCTTCATGTAAGAAGATAGGGGCAGCTATTGAACTACTTCTTGTTGTCCCCTTTTATTTAGGTTGTGCTAGCTTTGTTTGTCTGATATTTTGCCCTTTATGCTAATCGATTGTTTATATCCTTCACATTGGTTTATTTCCTTCAATTTGATCTTTCATCTGATACTCTTTAAACTCTGTTTAATATGCTTTCACCCTACTGAGTAACCTTTGTTGTGATCCTTTTATCCTTACTATGGATTTCAAATTTTTACTGTGTTTTTCAATAGCAAATCGCTTTGGATTTTATGTTACACGGTGAAGTGATTTGATATGGTCTTCATATTTGTCCTCCAACTGTACACAGGCTTTTACTTTGTAAACCCGTAACAATAGTCTTCACCTACAAAACACAGAAATCATTTAAGAAAAACATGGTGACAGAGATGGTCATGAATAGCTTTATTGAGTCTTTAAAGGCTATTGGAAGGAATCTGGGGCATATCTGAAGGTAAAATGATGCTTTTTTGTTCAAAGAGGCTTATGGAGAGTTCTTTGTGTAAAACAGGCAAAAACAGAGAAAAATGGTCATTTGGCATTTAAAAGGGAAAAATAGTTTTCCTTTGAAATATGCGTGATAGTGAACAGTAACCATTTTGTCATTTTAAGGAAGGTGGTTTTCATCGCACCGCTTATAAGGCACGGATGGTTTTGGGGAGAGGTCACTTGAAATGATCTGAGCCTGACACGTAGCAAAGGCAACAGTGGAATACTGCTTTTCAGGTGGGTAATGCTCGTACAGAGAGCTAACCTGAAATCGCCGAGGGTTGTTGGACCTTAAGGCTTTAGATCGGACGGTAGTGGAGCAAAGAAAGAGTATGGAGGGTACAAATGGTAAAAAATGGTGGAAATGGTTGTATTATGGCTTAAAACTAAGATTAGTAGTTAAAATGGAGTTTTAATTGTTTCTTCGCTAGAATCATAGAAAATGATTTAACAAAGGAATTATTTGCAAAACGCGCTATGGCGGATTTGAAAATGTATGAATTCAGGTGGAGAATGGTATCGGGACTGGGCTGATATCGCATATCGCAATCACATTTTAGTGGGGAGAATGCCCATCATAAAGGACTGTGATATGGGTCAGACGCAACATGGAAATAAAACCATGAATAATATCGTGTCGAGTCTGGGCTCCCATCGGATATCAAAGATCGCAATGGCAGAGGGTGTATACATCGAATGGGACTTATAATGAGGGCAGATGCGAAATGGCATAAACTGTAATATATATTTGGATTAGGTCCGGACCCATCACAATCACATATCGCAGTGGTGGAGGGTTATGCTCTTAGTGGGACTTTTAATGGAGGGGCGGATGCGAAATGGTAATAGGTTATGATATATATTTGTGTCAGGTCTGGGTCCATCTTATCGCAAATCGTAATGCGGAGGGGAATGTATTAATGTTTGAAGGGCTTGCGATCTGATATTTATGAATTACATAGTTTTTAATGAAACTAAAGCGTTTCGGGTTATTTTATAAAGGAATTAATATACACGGGAAAAGGGGAAATTTAAGGGTTTAATACATTATGTTAGTGTTAATATAAAATGTGAGTGGAAAGGGAAAATGCACTAAGTTATGATGTTTTTTTTGTGTTATTGGCTTTTCACACACACACACACACACACATATATGAATAATTAGGCTAAATGACTTCTTGTGGGTTTTTCGTGTAAAAAGGGATTTTACATGGGATTTTTACTTTTCCTAGGCAAAAAGGGTTTTGACCTTAGGAAAAGGGGTTTTGTGGAAAATGAATGAATATGAATGTATGAAGGTAAGAAAGGGGAAATTAGTAAATATAGGAATGAATGGGGATGAAATTAGTTAATTAATCAATCTCGTAGACCCTCATTTTCTTTGTATAATTGCATCATGGACATAGAAACATATGGTGAAACATGATGATATACCTTTTGTCCAATGAATCATCAAACTTCTGCAATCTTATTCTGCTTACCCTTTGCTTATCCTATCATTTTCTCTTCACTTAATGGGTGCATTTAAGCTAGCAAATCCTTTTCCTTTCTTTTTATTTTACAAAAGAAAACTATCTAAATCTACCCTTATAACCTCCAAGGGCTCAGATTAAACTGATGAGCACCTTATTATTCTCTACCTAACTATTGGTCTGCCAAGATTAAACAGTTTGGCCAGATCTTTATTCTCTAACTATAACATCAAATTTAAAGCATGAAGCGATCAAGATTAAACTATTTGACTGTCATGGGTTGTGGCATTTAAGACAAGCTGCACACAACCATTATTTTGCAGAAAAAGAGTAGTGGCATTTAGACTTTCTCACTTTTAGATTTTATTTGTTTTATTTTCTTTCTAACCTAACATTTTCTTTTTGCCTTGATTTTTTAGAGCATCTACCTAACATTTTCTTTGATATGGACATCATTATCAAGATATTTTATTTTACTAAAATTTTATTCACTATTATTATGTCCATATCCTAACTTAACATTTTTTCAAATATTCTATCTTACCAAAACCAAAAAATGCTACAACATTGGCTCCAACTGGGGACTGCTTTCTCTTGTAGAATGCAGAGAACCTGCAAATCCGTGTGCCTTCTCCTCGGGCATGGAGCCTTTGCTGTAAAAAATATCACACTGACATCTTGGAAAGGAAAATAAAACCAAAGTATTTATAATATAAAATATTTCAACTTCTTAGAACTAAATTTAATGTTTGAGAAACCTTCCATTTATAGGATAAGTGGAATATTTACCTTCAATATTTTGCAGCACAAAAGTGTTGTTACCCTTTACTTTAGCAATTGCTAAAGGTCCAAACCATAGATTGTCAAATTTTCCATGCTTTCCTTTCTCTTCTATCCTGGCATCCCATCTTAGAACTAGATCACCTTCCTTAAAGTCTCTTTCCCTTGCTCTTCTGTCAAATAGGGTTTTCATCTTATTTTGATATTTGATCAATTTGTATTGAAATTCATCTCTATTTTCATTAAGTTCAATAATCTGATTTATTCTTCTTGAAAAGTCATCAGGTTCATCTATTGAATCCTACAGGAATTTTAAAACAGGGAAGGCCAAATTGGTAGTGAAAATTACATCTTTCCCATAGACTAACTGAAACGGAGATTTTCCAGTTGAACTCTTTGGAGTAATTATGTTTTCCCATACTACATAAATCAAATGTGAATCCTAGCTCTTCTTATGATCAGCTAAAGTCTTTTTTATTACCTATACCAGACTCTTGTTTGATGACTCTGCAGGTCCATTATCTTGAGGGTAGTATGGAGTTGAATGATGTAACATAATCTGATATTTCTGGAAAAAGTCAATCAATTTAAAACTAGAAAAAATTGTTGCATTATGTATGACAATTTGAGTTGGGCAACCAAATCTAGATATGATATTTTCCTCAATAAACTTAATTACTACTACATCAATAACATTTCTGACTGGAATTTCTTCCACCCATTTAGTAAAGTAGTCTGTTGCAGTGAGGATCCATCTATGCTGATTACTTGAAGTGGGATGAATCTATCCAATAAAATCTAATCCCCATTGAGAAAAAGGTGCTAAAACTATTGATGGAACAAGTGGAACAGCTGATAACTTTTGTTTACCAGCAAACATTTGACAAGGAACACAACTTCTGACCTTTGCCCCTACTTGTAAGAATAGTGTGGGTCAATAAAATCCTCATCTCAGAATTTTTTATGCTATTGCTCTCCAAGCATAATGTCCCCCACAAAAGCTTGTATGAAACTGATCAATGATTCCTTCAGTTTCTAATTCTTTTAAACATAATAACAAAATTTTTAGTGGATCTTTCCAGTATAAATTTGCATTTACAATGTAGTACTTGACTGATTTTAACTTAAGGGTTTTACACTGGGTTTTGGAGAACGATGCTGGACACTCAAAATGAATCAAGAAATTTACAATATCTTGATACTAGTTTGACAACAAGAATTTTTCATCAATGTGTATAGGACTGATCTGCTCAAAAGGTAGAGGTTCTTGTGGATTCTCCCCTTCTACAAGGACAGAAGGTTCTTTCGTATTCTTCCCTTGTATTTCTAAAATAGAATTGATTCCAGGTACTTTTCAGTTGGATTCAGCTAGAAGCTTGGCTAATCCTTGACCTTTTACTAGCTTGGTAGTCTTGATAGTTAGATCAAACTCCAGAAATTGAGTGATCCCTCTACCTATTTTCCCATCAGTGTCTGTTTGGGTTAGGACAATTTTCACAACACTACTAGGGACATAATCAGTAATAGTTGAATGTAAGACATACATTCTGAATAACTTCAGGGCTTGAATGAGGGCATAGGCTTGCTTCTCAATGATGTCATACTTAAGTTCAGCATCTCTCATAACCTTGCTGAAGAAGGCTATGGGTTGGTCATGAGAATCTTCACTTTCTATAAAACAACAACAGTAAGGGTTGTTTCAGAGGCAAAAGAGAAAATACTAAATGGCTTAGTATAATCAAGGCTTCCTAAGGTGGGAGCTTTAGAGATAGCCTTTTTTATTTGCTCAAATGCATGCCTAGAAGATGGAGTCCATTGGACTTCATGGTCGTTTCAGAGCATGTCAGTTATGTCTTTTACAATCTCTACATAATCTGGAATGAACCTCCTTAGAAAATTGATCTTTCATAGAAAAGCTTGAATCTCCTTCTTGTTTCTAGGTAAGGCTAATGTTTCAATGGTAGATACTCATTTTGGATCAATTAATACTCCTTTGAAATAATATGGCCCAACATTTTTCCTTCTTTGACAACAAACAAGGACTTCTTAGGGTTTAATGATATTCCAAATTTTCTACACCTGTCAAAAACCTTCATCAAGTGCTTTAGATGTTTCTGATCAGATTTAGAAAAAACAGTTACGTCATCAAGATAAATAACCGCAAATTTATTTAGCTGACCCATAAAGGCTATGTCCATATCTCGCTGAAACATTGCTCCAGCATTGGTTAAGACAAATGGCATCCTAGCGTACATGAATGTACCCCAGGGCGTAGTAAAGGTTGTCTTTTCTCTGTCTGCCGTATCAACATTCACTTGATTATAACCTGAAAAACTATCAAACATAGAAAGTCTTTGTGCTCCTGAAACCATTTGAAGTAACTGATCCATTTTGGGCAAAGGATAATTATCTTTTATGATTCTTTATTCAGATTTCTAAAATCCACACAGAGTCTTATTTCTCCATTTTTCTTTCTAACAAGAACTAGATTTGCAACCCAATTAGAATATCTAAGAGGGAGGATGATCTGAGCATCTAGCATTTTCTTAATCTCCCTTTCTATAGTTGGTAGAAGTGCTAGATTTATCCTTCTAAGTTTCTGTTGATAAGGTTTTGCTTCTGGCTTCAACGGAACCTTATGTTGTATTAATGCAGTATCATAGGTCTTTAGATCAACGTAAGTCCAAGAAAAAACATCCTTATAATTTTGCAGTAACTTAAGACATTGAGCTTTGATCTCAGGGTCTAGAGATGCACATAATTTGACGTTTTTGATATCTTCATTAGTTCCAATGTTAATCTCTTCTATGTCATCTATTGAAGAAATGGACTGAGGGTTTCGAAGGACATCATTTTGATCAAACAACCTTTCTAAAGGAATAAGTCCTTTTCGAATAAAATTATTTGATAATTGAATAATGTCATGATTAGCAATCTGGATTTTAAAATCTGAAGTATCATTTCTGTTTGCATTTTCATTTGTTTCAGCTCTATCTTCATCAATTTGTAGAAATGAAAAATCATCTATTACTTGCAGAAATGATTTCAACTATTCATCATCTTCAAATATTTGCCAACTTTTGAGATTATCTGGAGTAGATGGCCTATATTTGACTTGTATTTGATAGAGCACATCAGTATGATTAGGGATTTTAAAAGAACTGGCAGAGACAACTAAGGCATCTACATGAATATTCTGATCTCTGGGAATATGAGTCAAATTAAAAGCATCAAAGAAGTTTTCAACTTAATGCCATACTTCATTTCGGTAGGACCTAAGTCTAGGGTGCTTGGTCTAGCAAGCATTTTTTACTTGCCTAACAATAAGCTCTGAATAGGTGAACACACTTAAGTTCTGAACTTTTAAGCTTTTGGCTAATGGAAATCCTAAAAGGAAAGCTTCATATTCAGCAAAATTATTGGTAACTTCGAAATCTAATTTACATGATTGGGTTATATTTTCTTTTTCAGGTGAAATTATAACTACTCTAGCTCCTGCCCCATCTTTCGTGAAAGAGCCATCAAAGAATAATTTCCAAATATCAGTTCGGTTTGGTTTAGGACTTTCAACTACCTCTTCGATTTTGACTTTAGTTTTATGTTGGTTTGAAGTGAGTTGAAAACAACCAAATTCTTGATCTATTGCATAAATTGGATGGCTCCTTGGTTGGTTAGTCTTACAAAAAGTATGTACAAATCTTACCTCTCTAAATAATCTTAATTGCTCTCCTCCAACAACATGAATAGTAGCATATGACATATCCATCTGTAGATTTCCCCCTAATTTGGCACAGCAAGACCTAGAAAGGAGAATTCCAAACTTGGGAGGGATATCTATGACAACAATATCAAGTACTACACTTTTCACTGGAATTTGGGCAAGGGTAACCACTAGATCCTTGATCCATCCTAAACAGGGCACCCTTTTAGAATCAAAGGTGTACAGGTCATGGTAGGATTTAGTTATGTCGGGCTTCAAATGGTCCATGATAGATTTTGTCATAAGGTTGTGTGATGCTCCTGAATCAAGCATATAATTATACAACTCAAAATCATTTGTTTTAAGAGTTACATAGAAAGGAGGCACTATTTCGTCTATCATGTCTGAACTAGGACCAAAAATAGTGGAATTGGGATCTTAACCCTCTCTAATTCTTTTTCAACACTAAATGCAGTCAAAATGTTTTTACCAGCTTGGGTAGCATTAATTGACTGATCTAAGGGCTGAATAAGAGTTGTTTGAGCTTCAACAATTTTGGTACATGGTTCAATTACTGGAGTTTCTTTTGGAGGTCTCCCGGGACCAGGCCTAGGCCTAAGATCATACCTCTTGTTTAACTCTGCAATTAAAAATTCATAGTAAGCATGATATTTTGAGACTTGTGAAGCTTCCCGATTTTCTTGAACCTGATTCTGTTGTGGGAGAGGAATGATGGCTGTTTGATTGGAAGAATAATCCACACTATTAATATCTTCAATAATTGTCATAGTATGATCATCGAGTTGTTGGTCATCTATCAATAGAGGAGTAGGAACCTCTTGATCATTGCTAGGTCTCTGAAGAATTTGTAGTGGTTGGTTTCTTTTATACTGACCTTGATTTTGATTTTGAGGTCTAGCAACTGTTTGTTGTATTGTCCTAGGTTGGGTCTCAATCTTTGAAATCCTATTTGATAGGTTTGTAAGAAGAGATGTTATTTCATCTATTTTTGAGTCTTCTAATTTAGTCTTAGTGGAACTAGAGGCGTCTTGAATAGATTTGAGTTTTCTTTGGGCCTTTTTTCCTTAAGTTTCAAAGAAGTTGAGGCTGCCCTATTTGCTTTTACTTCTATAGCATTTGTTTGCATATCTTCAAGAGTTCTTGAATTTCTCTCTTGTAGCATAACAACAAAGTCATCATCAAAAGATTTAGAAAATCTAGACTTAGTTGCTGCTACATGGGGCTTACAATCAGCAGGGATTTTGTGATAGAGTTTATTGAATATTTTGATAAAATCTGATACTGGTTTACAAAAGTTCCTTTTAAGCTCTTCAAATTCTGTGAGGAAGTAAAGAGGATCCTTTTTCACACCCCATTGATTTTTAAATATGTTTGTAATATTTTCCCAATTTCTAATGGTAGCTGTTGGTATCTATCTAAACCAAATCCTCACATTTCCTTCAAGTGACTGTACAAACAATCTCATATAAACGTTTTCTTGTTCAATATTCATGTTGTCTACAAAGTCTAGGAAAGCTTGAAGATGGTCCTCAACTGAGGGACTAGCTTCTCCATTGTACTTGGGTAGGTATCTTAACTATCCAGGTGGGAATGCATCAAGGTTATTAGGTAAGACTATGGTAGCATATCTAGCCTGTACAATAGGTAGGAAAGCCATGATAACAGGTGGTGTATGAAGTACTAGAGGTGTATGAGGTTGTCCAAGTGGAGTATGAGGTGTTTGTGTAGATGTAGATGATGAAGAAGAAGTAGAGGAAGACGATGGTGATTTAGGAGTTGATGGACTAGCTGGAGGTGAAGGAGGAGAAGATCTTCTGAAAGAGTTCAAAGGAGTCCTAAGAACTAACTTTGGGACTTGTAAAGGAATACCCTCTTTTGTTTAAAAAAGAGGATTGGAATATATAGAGAAAGTATCCTTAGATTTTTTAGAAGAAGAAGCTTCAAGTCGGTCAAAAATGGAAGGAAAATGATAGGTGGTATGGGATATGAAATCTGTGGGTTTATATTCTGGTGGATTAACACCCAACTCAGATTCAGTTTTAGGTGATCCTGGAGGTAGTGTGGGTATTGGATGAGATTCTAAGGAATGAATAAGGTATGTTGACTTAAAATCAACTCCTCTATTTAGAAGTTCAACAACCCTAGGTGATAAACGGGAGTAATCAGGATCAAATGGGATATTACTATAGGGGTCAAATGATTATAACTCTTCAAATTGTAGGACTGAAGAGGAAGAAGAAGATGGTTGGTGTCCCCTTTTAGAAATAGCTTTTTTCAAAAGCTTTTTAGGATCTGACAGAGGACTAACTATGTCAGCTTCTGAAAGAGATCTGGTATGTTTAAAAGGTGCCAGCTTGGGACTGTGGAGTTGCCTAGGTGAATGATTTTGACCTTTCTAAACCTATAATCACCTTTAAAGGAAAAAAATGAATGAATATCATTGTCCCAAGGGAAACTTAAATGAAATTTGAATCCCTGACAACGGCGCCAATCTGATATTGTACCTCTGAGATAGTAGTAGGTCAGCTACCAATGCCAGAGCATATAAAAAAATTGTTTTGGGGGTTTTTGGTTTTAATTTTGGAAGACCAATGAATGAAGACAGATGTAGAATTGAAGTAATTAATCCTTTGGGTTATATTAATACTTCAGAAAAGGGTTGCTATAAAGCATTACACAGTGATATAGATCAAAAATAGTGGTGAGTAGAAGACAACAAAAAATATGATTAACATTGTTTCCAGACTATAAAATAGAACAATCATAAGTTGGAAAACCTTATAAACTATGTTCCAAAGGTTCAAGGCAGTATACTTAATGCTTACACAAGATGCTAATGATTTATTGATTAGAGGGGATTATCTAAATAGACAGTTCATTAATCCATTCTCTTAATAGATGATCACTTCAGGAGCTTATAGGAATCAATTGAGACACAAATTGTTCCTACCTAGATATCTCTATAATTCATAAGCATATGAAGAAAAACATAATGATTGAAAACTGGAAAAACTTACACGATAACAAAAAACTATGTAAAACCAAATTCAGAATCCTCTGCTTTGTATTAAGGTTCCAGAAATATTGAGTACATCAAGTGTCTGCAAAAGCTTCCTTCAAAGGTGGCTTCCAGGTTCAAAGTAGAACTAACAGTCAAGACTTTACAAGAAATGAACTATGAATCTTGAACTCCGAACCCATAATAACTCTAGAAGGGAGTTATTTATACAATAATGAAATTAAGGAAATATCCTAAACTTATTAATATTTATTCTAGGAAAGGAAAAGATCTTCATGCAAGAAGATAGGGGTAGCTATTGAACTGCGTCTTGTTGTCCCCTTTTATTCAGTTTGTGTTGCCTTTGTTTGTTTGATATTTTTCCCTTTATGCTGATCGCTTGTTTGTATCCTTCATGTTGGTTTATTTCCTTTAGTTTTATCTTTCATCTGATACCCTTTAAACTTTGTTTAATATGATTTCACCCTGCTGAGTAACCTTTACTGTGATCCTTTTATCCTTACTGTGGATTTCAGATTTTTACTGTGTTTTTGAACAGTAAATCGCTTTGGATTTTATGTTACAGGGCAAAGTGATTTGATATGGTCTTCATATTTGTCCTCCAACTGTACAAAGGCTTTTTCTTTGTAAACCTGAAACAACAGTCTTCACCTGCAAAACACAGAAATCATTTAAGAAAAACAAGGCGACAGAGACGGTCATGAATAGCTTTATTGAGTCTTTAAAGGCTATTGGAAGGAGTCCAGGGAGTATCTGAAGGTAAAATCATGGTTTTTTGGTCACAGAGGCTTATGGAGGGTTCGCTGTGTAAAACAAGCAAAAACATAGCAAAATGATCATTTGGCGTTTAAACGGGAAAAATAGTTTTCCTTTGAAATATGGCGCGATAGTGAACTGTAACCATTTTTTCGTTTTGCAGAAGGTGGTTTTCATCGCACCACTGATAAGGCACAGGTGGTTTTGGGTAGTGGTCACCCGAAATTATTTGAGCCTGACACATAGCAAAGGGAACAGTGGAATTCCACTTTTCGGGTCGGTAACACTCGTACAGAGAGCTAATCTCAAATCGTCGAGGGTCGTTGGATCTGAAGGCTTTAGATCGGACGGTAGCGGAGTGAAGGAGTATGGAGGGTACAAATGATAAAAAAAAGGTGGAAATGGGTGTATTATGGCTTAAAACCTAGATTAGCAGTTAAAATGGAGGTTTAATTATTTCTTCTTTGAAATCATAAAAAATGATTTAACAAAGGAATTCTTTGCAAAACGTGCTATGGCAGATTTCAAAATGTATGAATTCGGGCGGAAAATGATATCTGGTCCAGGCTGGTATCACATATCACAATCGCATTTTAGCAGGGGCAAGGCCCATCGCAAAGGAATGCGATATGGGCCGGACACGATGTGGAAATAAAACCATGAATAATATTGCGTCGGGTCTGGGCTCCCATCGGATATCGGAGATCGCAATGGTGGAGGGTGTATACATCGTATGAGACTTGTGACAAGGGCAGATGCGAAATGACATGAATTGTAATATATATTTGGGTCAGGTTCGGACCCATCACAATCGCATATCACAATGGTGGAGGGCTATGCTCTTACCGGTACTTGCGACGGAGGGGCGGATGCGAAATGGTAATAGGTTATGACATATATTTGTGTCGGGTCTAGGTCCATTGCATCGCATATCGTAATGCATAGGGGAATGTATTCATGTTTCAAGGGCTTGTGATGCGATATTTATGAATTACGTAAAAGGGCATACTGATGAGCAACCTGATGATTGTTCTCTACCTAACTATTGATCTGCCAAGATTAAAGAGTTTGGCCAGATCTTTATTCTCTAACTATAACATCAAATTTAAAGCATGAAGCAGTCAAGATTAAACTATTTGACTATCATGGGTTGTGGCGTTTAAGACAAGCTGCACACAACCATTATTTTGTAGAAAAAGAGTAGTGGCATTTAGACTTGCTCACTTTCAGAGTTTATTTGTTTTATTTTCTTTCTAACCTAACATTTTCTTTTTGCCTTGATTTTTTAGAGCATCTACCTAACATTTTCTTTGATATGGACATCATTACCAAGATATTTTATTTTACTAAAATTTTACTCACTATTATTATGTCCATATCCTAACTTAACATTTTTTCAAATATCTATCTTATCAAAACCAAAAATTGCTACAACATATTCCTCATTTGCCAGATTTATACATGAAATGATTGATTTTGTGACCTTAACCCTAATGACCTAATGGTGACACTGAGCTGAATGGAGACCATGATGATGTGACTAAAGTGATATTAATGATTTTTTCCTAATGGTCGAATCAACTGAGTGATGAAAGTGACCGACATATGAAATTCTTGAGAGAGTGGAAATAGCCCTAGACACACTAGCCAGTGACCAAAATTTTATTTGAAGACTCACTGAAATGACAAAAAATTGACTTGATACCCTAACAACACCTTGTAAGAACATATTTGGTCACTAGTGATAGGCCGAACTGACTGACACTAACACCCTCACAAATAACCTTACTTTTTTTGCAACTTGGGATCCCAACCAATTCATTAGAAAAACAATATTGTGCCCAACCCAAAGTATCCCTTTCTCCAACTTGAGGTCAAACATGCCAAGTTAGAGATCCACCAAGTCAAATTTCAAAAAGTTCTAGAACCTTGTCAGCCATTATGGCTTGGCGAAATTGTGAAAAATGGGTCTCAAAGTGCCACTTGTAACTCCAAGACAATAACTGCCATGTAAACGATGAGAGAGACTTTTGTTTTTGGGTATGTTCTAAACAAAAACCTCCTCCAGTTTTCAAAAAGATTTTCCCATTTGTTCAGAATCCAAGCTTGAAGTTGGTCACACATAAATGCAAAAAATCTTGGCAGAATCACAACAAATAGTTAACTTGAAATTTTGATGACTTGAATGAGTTTTTGAGTGTTGTTGAAGACCTGTGAAGAAACTTGGAGATGTCCACTACACCCTAGAGCCTTTAAACCAAGAAAAAACATCATTTTGACCTCTTCAAACTTGATTCCAAAACTGACCTTCTAGAAGAGCAATGAAAAGAGCATCAAGGAAGACAAACTCATATCTCTATACCATAACACCTGTGCAAAAACTGAAGGAGGTTATTGTGCTTGGTTCCATGCTTAACTTAAACCTTCTTTTGTTTTCCAAAATTCATCTCCATGGATAGATTAACAGATTTTACCTTTAAAAATATTTTATTCATATTTTATCAAAACAAATTAACCACCATATCTATTATCCATAATTGTTGATTTAGGATGAAAAGAATGGAGATTGACAACTCAATTACCCAAACCAAAAAATATGAAGCTCTATTGTAGAAAATCCACACCCATAAGTTTACTAGTTGGTTAAAACAATAGGTAACGATATTATTTATATTATAAGTATACTTAAAAATCAGTATATGGGAATATTGCCATGTAGGAAATTAAATGATTTTTTTGGAGGTTGAATGTATGAATTCTAACTACATTTAAAAATCTAAAACTACACAGGCGGAAGGAGATGGAAAGGTGTATGATACACCTAAATGGCTAGCGTGTGGCCCCAGGAAATTCGTGAATAAGTACAAGGGATTCCTAATCAATGGTTATAGATTCCGTACAAAAAGCATAGAGAATGAGAGAACCACCCAAAATAGTGGCATGTGTATGGAAGGCCAAACAATGATAAGGTCCAGTTCCAAAGATGCAAACGCTTAACTTCAAAACACAACATTTTATGGAGTGGTAGAAGAAATAATTACATTGGACTATTTTTTATGGAGTACACATTGTTCAAATGTAATTGGATTGATGTATACAATAAGAGAGGGATCAAAACTGATGATTCGGGTTTTACAATGGGGAATATGAAGAAATTCTTAAGTCAAAATCATTGGCAAGATGATCCATTTATTCTAGCATCGCAAGCTAAACAAGTATTTTATGTACAAGATCCAGTTGACACTGACTGGTATGTAGTGTTAGCATGTCCTCCAAAAGGATTGAGAAATAATATATCATATGAACCCGAGTATGCAGATTTGTCACATGTTATAGACATTCAAGAAACAAAATGTGTAAGTGAAGAACATATCGATGATGTCGATGTCAACATTGATGTGAACGTGGATTATGTCCATTCTGATTGTGAAGGAATATGGTTGAATATTAAGAAATAAAAGATATTAATTTTTCTATTTTGTTTTGAGAACTCCAAAATTGATATTTGGTTATGGAGGGAGATTCCTTTGTTTATTATCTACTAAATATTTTAGACCCATTTAGCAGATCTATTTTTAGTCCCTGCCTATGACAAAGACTATTTTTTTCGACTTGCACCATTAATCTTGTCAAATTGAACACATGAAAAATTGATATGTTAAAATTTTCTCTAACTTTTGTATTTTCATATTTTTTAAGATTGAAATGAGATTTTTCTATATTACTATTGGACCAAAGTCCTAAAATTTACTCATTTGAAAGAACACAGAAAAATACAAATTTATTGAGCACATGCCATTTTTTTAGCCTTCTTCTGTGATTGTTGGTTCCACACATTCAAACAAACAGAGGTAGGTATTGGGAATGATGTGGGTGCGCTAAGGAGATCACCTACCTCTTGATTGCATAGGACTTATACATGTTGGATGTGTAACGCCCAACAATAACATATTTTTATCTCATGAGGAGAAAATTTGCTATAATATAGTAGGGCTCATCTTGGGACACTACTAGCAGCTTTACTATGGGATGGTGCTTACTCATCTCATCAAGGACACCTCAAATAGATCGTTTATATAACATATATTTGGAATTTCTCTTGTCGATTGCGGGATATCCCCAAAGATCAATTTAAGGAAATTCCATTCTAACTAAATGAGAAGAATATTCTTCTTTGATCCTCAACGAAGAAAAATAATGGTCATCGGATACATCAAAAATAGATTTTGGCTATTGAAAAATGCCAAAGGATAAGGGCTTTGATTTAAGATAAGATGATCTAGTCCCACTGATAGATTCTTTTCATCATAATTGTAAGGATGAGAAGAGGTTTGCACTGCGAACCTTAGCTAGCAGGAAGGAATTCTTGGTTGAATCTAATCAATTAGTAGTGGTAACATCATCCCATTTGCTAATTCTATATATTGGATGAACCTGTTTGCACCCCTTGTTGGTGCTTAGCTTCTTTTATGCATTATTTTATGCCATAGTAGCCTATTGTTGTCCCTTAATGGAAGATGCATAAAACTTAGATATCGGGCAAGCTCTATCTTTTTCTATCGCAAAAGGTTAGAGCAACATCCACACACACATAGGAGGAGTACACTCATCCCTAATATATATGGTATGGGTTTCTTATGCCTGGGCTAAGGAGATACTTACTAGTGATGTAAATTGGCTTTGATGTGGAGACTATGAAAAAGGATAATATCATATGGCACATTAGACACACTGAATGGGTTTGAAACCCTCCTCTTGCATAGATACACACCTTAACATAGGGTGAAACCCTCATAAATCAATATGACACCCTTAATGGCTCTGAAAAGCCTTTTACCTCCCTCCATATAACACTTGATGGGTTGAAACCCTACAACTGGAAGTAAGGAAGGAAGGATGGGTTCACATTTTGGTTGCAGACCATCATAGTTGGATGGGGAAAGTTTAACGTCTCGAAGGCAAGTTTCATCAAGCCTCTCAATCGAAGGCATCCTAGCACTATTATGGAAACCCCCAGAAATTCTATTTTTCCCATTTGATATCACCAATGTGGGATTTCCTCATTGAACCACTCAAAATTAGGTTTTCACACTATGGCAAAATGTGAAATGAGAGGGATCTGCTGGAGTAACTATCATTCTAACTATTTACAAGTAGGGGTTCACATAACGGACCATAATAGTAGGAATGAAGGAATTGGTGTTTGCATAGCTCTCAACGATAACTTCTCTCATGGTGGTTCCCTTTCATGCTGTATAGTTCAGTTTAACCACCTCATCAACTATGCAGTTACTAAAAGCCTTTCCTCTTTGTTTTGTTGAACCTCACTAACTTCATGGGGAACAACACATTTGGCTATCCAAACAACCATATGGAAAATATCTAGCTCGCTCGACCTCAAAGAAAGCCAAGGGGACACTCCCTAACACTCCCTCGCACACATTGCCACACTCTAGCACTTGGCACAATCTTTCCATGTCGCCCTAGCACTCTAGCATTCCTTAGCACTACCTAACATACCTTGTCACTCCCTCCTTAGCACACCTATAACTCACTGGCACTCCCTGTCACACACTCTTATTCATTCATTTCCATGCATTTGAAACTAGCACTCCCTTGTGTTTCCCTGGCACTCCATAATACTCCTTGATATGCATTGGCACACCATAGCACCTGACACATCTTGGCATGTTGCTTTGGACTCTAGCATGCCTTAGCACTACCCAACATACCTTGTCACTCCCTCCTTAGAACACCTGGAGCTCACTAACACTTCTTGTCACAAACTCTTATTCATTCATTTCCATGCATTAATTGACTTAGTGCTCCCTTTTGTTTCCTTGACACTCCCCAACACTTCCTAGCACATGTTGGCACACCTTGGCACCTAACACATCTTGGCCACATGTCACCCTAGCACTCTAGCATGACTTAGCACTGCCTAGCATGCCATGTCACTCCCTCACGCTAGTTGAAGATTCATGTTTTCCCGTTTTCCAAAAAAATGTCGTTTAGGGCCTCAAAACGGCTCCGGAAGTTTAGGACACGAAAAACTGCTAAAAATAGTAACTTGTGCTATAATTAAGAATATTGAAAAACTGAAAGAAACAATGGTGGGGGTCCAAGTGGAATAGACAAGTGGCCACCAATATCCACCTGGATCATTCCTCCCCCCTTAGGAAGAAATGGTCCCCATTGCATTGAGTGCCTCCATGAGATGGGAAAACTTTTGTTGAACTTAGTCCCTCATGAGCCACTTGCCTTCATGTAGGAGTTGGCTAGCGTTGATAACCCAATACAATTGGATATTTTGCTGGTGATTTTTCTTGATCTGTGTGTCCATGATCTGATCAGTTAACACATATGTTAGCTAATTAGTTTGCACATATTAATTACCACTAGTTGAAGAAGTATAGGTGCCCTGAATCAAAGATGATATCTTAACACAAGTTATCGACACTTGAACATAGTTGCCATGGATCTCATGGAAAAAATATGGAGAGACTCTTTGAATCTTAGGAAACATTTTCTCATAATCTACTTAATCTATAAGTGGTAGGGCTTCAATTTTTTCCATTTACTGGGAAATCTCACCCAAAAAGTCAACCATTGAAGAATCAATCCTATGCTAAATCACACCTACCTTCTCATTTTTAAGATCTTTGTGAGCTTTCACCTATGAACCTTAAAGTCAGTTCCCTTTAGCACCTCGAATGGTGGAATAGAAGGCATTGCAATAGGAGGTAAACTCCATTCCCCTTCACCTTTGTCAATATCTCTAGAGACACCTACAATCTATACCCCTCCCTTGACTCAACATGATTCCACTTCCTTTACAAACCCTCCCTTCAAGGGCATCCTCATAGGAAGAGCTTGTGGTTGAAATATTACGATAAAAAAATGGGGCACATCATCTCTTTACAGGGTTTCAAGGGAAGGGTATTGGAAAATAACCGTCTTATCCTCTATAGCCCTTAATACCTTCTCAACGCATAAGTGAAACAACATAGTGATAAATAGACCCAAAGATAGATCTCAACATTTAAGGCCAAATTCAAATAGAAAGAATCACACCATGGATTAAGAATTGACATTTGGTTTGGTAAAACTAATGACCTCCTTTCAAGATCATGACGTTGCCTTTAGCATTCTCAAAAGTAAGGTTTAAAACCCACATTAAAAAGGGGAGATTTTCACCTTAGCCTTTGCAACCTTTGCCCAAGACAAATCTATCTAATTGAGTATTATAGATATGTTAGGTCTTGAAATTGTAGAGTACCCAATCAATGCCTTTGAGAGGCCAACTCCCTAGCTCCAACTAAAATTTAGTCCTATTGAAGAGGCAACTTGAATAATCCTGCTAAAAGGAGACATTTTTCCTTTCTTTTGATTAATTTACAACAAACATTAATGCCTCTTCTTTCTTACCTTCCTCTTCCATTCCCAAACAAAAAAATCATTAATCTTATATTATAAACACTCTCTATATATAAGAATTGGAATCATTTTCCTCAACTCATGGGGTACCTTTACACCTCAACCCATGCAAGTGGACCTAAGTCCATGGTACAACCCATCACACTCTAAGATGGTTCTAATTGTCTCCTCAAAACTAGGGCATAAGACACCTTACAATGAAAAATGGTCAAGACATATCAAACTTATGGGATTTTTGCCTTCATGGCACACATTCTAGGGCATAAGACACCTTACAATGAAAAATGGTTAAGCCACATTATAGGGCATAAGACACATTCTAGGGCATAAGTCCATGGTACAACCCATCACACTCTAAGATGGTTCTAATTGTCTCCTCAAAACTAGGGCATAAGACACCTTACAATGAAAAATGGTCAAGCCATCTCAAACTTATGGGCTTTTTGCCTTCATGGCACACATTCTAGCTAGTTCTCATCAAACATGATGCGCTAACACCACTAACACACACCAAAAGTCCAAGATACTCGTAAGATGTGACCCACACCCAAGCAGTTAGACTACACCTTCATAAAATGCACCTTCAACTTTGGATGTCCAAAAAAAGTAATAGCCTAACCCAATATGGCTTATTTTCGTAGATTTGTGTAATTCAATCCTTATCAAATCCTTGCACCTCCTTAACACTCCATGAGAAATCTACTTGAATGGTCACCTTCCAAGTTCCAACACTTCCTTTTGCAACATGAAAAAACCACATATATATGTTGCAACAACCTTACCAACTTCTTTAGTGGGTTGCACATATATTTCAGATTTCTTCTTCACCTTCCAAAGTGGTAGTGCAAGGAGAGGGTATCAACTTCAATAAAGGAATGTTCACTTAGTACCACTACCAAGTTTCCTTCCCACAACTTGTCAAATGTCTTAAGTTAGCTTCACAACTTCTCATGGTGCATAACATGCTTGTCTACACCTCTATGTGAGACCACAACCTGCAACCCCTCTAACTATTCCACCTCTTCAATCCTTGTTAGAGTATTTTTGGATGTGCACCCATGCCTCAAGTAGAACATAACACTAGCATCCCAAACCTGCATGCTCGTTCCATATTTTAATGCCTCGTTGAAACCACATTATCACACTGCTTAAAATGAAATGTTTACATCTTAAGGAAAAACATCTACTTTTCTTATGACAACCTAAACTATGCGAGTGACTTGGAGAGGACTCCATTTTCTCAAGATAAAAACATTAGGTCTTACAAACCCATTCACACAAAAATTTGAATATATTTAACCTAAAGAAGGGTACATACCCTACTCCTTCCAAATTTGTCATATAACTTTTAAGAAACTAACACATGTTTTTAATTATTAAATCTTTACTATAGACTCTCTTTTGTTTGCACCCACCTAATATGCAAGAACACTTAAATATTTTCAATACAAACAAATTAAGAGCACATGTTTCCTTCTTACACTTAAATGTTTTCAATACAAAGAACTTGTTTCCTTCTAATAACATTCAAATTCCAAAAATACAATATATCTACCTCCATAAATTTTAATAACAAAATAACATTCAAATTTTCCAAAAATACAATACATCTACCTCCATAAACTTTAACAACAAAATCGTTACATAAAAATGATAATCTTAAAATTAGATTATTGTTAGGATGATCTTTCAAACCCAACCAAAAACACGCATGAGGGCGCTAGTTTATCAAATGAAACTAAAAAACTTAGTATGAAAGTGAAAATGACTCTAGTTCATAAAATGAAACTAAAAACTTAGCGTGAAAGCGAAAATAGGCGCTACTTTATCAAATGAAACTAAAAACCTCCACTTCATTGTGCTCTTACCTGAGTTATGGAGGAAATTTTTAGCATATTTTAAAAAAATAAGCGTTAATTTTGCTTTACGAAACCCCTCCCAACCCCAATATCCGTTTAATGTTCTAGAACATGTTAGCCTCCTGCTGCAACAGGTATTCATCTTTCATGATTGACATTTTTACATGCCAAATATGTCATACTCTACAAGCTGTAGTGTTCCATATTTCCACAAGAAGCAATGAAAGTGTGCTGGTCCAAATGCCACTGTTGTATTCTATTTGTGATGAGTTTTTCGGTTAAGGGAAGGCCAAACAGCTAAATCTTGGTCTCCCTAGATTTCAATTTCCTGTTGTAGAATATAGAGAATGCATCTGTCCAAACAGTTTAATCTTGGTCAGATTTGTAGATAGGTAGAGAACCAAAGGGACCCAACTGTTTAATCTGGGCCCTGGCAGAAATAAGTGCAGATTTAGACAGGAAACATTCAAAAGAAAAATTGTAATTCTGGGTCTGCAAGTCTAAGTGCACCCTAATCAGAAAAGAAGAAAAAATGTTAGGACAATAGGCTGGGTAGGTAGTTGTGTGGTTGCAGAATGATAATTTGTGATCAGTTTTGTGGTACAAAGTATTTTATCTTTTCAGATCACAGTTGTCAAGTAGTTTTATTTTAAAGGAGGTACTCAAGCTGGAATTCACTAACCTCCCCTTCTTCTCATTTCCCCCAAGTCACTTACTAACATCCCCCAAGAGGTCAAGATCTGCTTGAGCCTCTTAGTTTCATCATTTCCATGACATTTGCCTTGGTGAGGATCTGCTTCACCCAAGGATTGCTCACTCATCTTTTGTGAGCCTTCTTTTCCCAACAAAGCCTAAGGCCTCATACCTTAGCGCCCTCTATACATCTCCATATTAACTACTAACTTTATTATATAACTCCCTATCAGTTTTTTCCTTCCCCTATTAAAATCATGTATATAAAACTCCCTTATGTAAATACTCCCTCTCGGGCATTATAGCCATAATTCTGCTGAGTCTAGGAAATCACAGTCCATCTGGGGCTGTCTTTAGCCCATTCGAGTCATTAAGGAGCTAGTCTGACATCTGGTCAGCTAGTAACCTCTCCCCTAGCCCAAAAACCCCTCAAAACCTCAAAAAACCCATTTTTGCACCTGTTCCCGATGTTCTGTACATAAAATATTAACCCCGCTTGTCAAAAAACCCATATTCCACCCTTGTCTCTAAGTCCAAATGTAAATGTATCAACCCATGCCTTTTTTAACACATAAAAACCCCATTCCCTAAGTTTAAACCCGCCCACACAAATATTAAAGGAATATTCCTGCGCATATACCGCCCCTTATCCCTCCGTCATATCACACTCCCCGCTAGCAGTTGGATCACCCGCCCCACAGATCAACGGTGGGCGGGCCGTCCCATCCCCGACCTGCCCGACGTTTAGCGTCCGGGAGATGGGCAGTATTACCGTCGTACCTCCTGCCACGCGTCAAGCGTTGGACTGTGGCGGAGCTCTCTCCCCCGAAACCACCGTTGTCCATAAGCGGTGCACCACAAAACCACTTACCGCCCGTGACGTCACATCCCACGTCACCCCCTGCACAACTTCCTCTTACGTCACCCCCCTGTCGAGTCACCTGCCTGCGTGGCCTCCTGCCACATATCCCTGCCACTGTACCTGCCTCGTCACCATCCGTACATGATGATGTCATGCTGACGTCATCCCCCCATGTCGTCCTGATGATGTCATGCTGACATCACCCGTCGTACAATGTCACATCATGCTGACATCATCAGCACTTTTTGGGCGCAAAGGCACGAAAATTGCACTTCGGAGCCCCGGAATCCGATTCTGAGGTAGTTTTTGATGAGCGATTTGCCGCAAATCGCTCATCGCTAGATTTTTTGGGCATGAATGGGGAATCTTCGGGGAATCTTTTCATTTTGCGGCCCCCAGCAAGCCCGAAAGACGCCAAATGACCCACTTTTCCTCGCGAAGCTTGCCGGAAGGGGTAGAAAACAGTTTCGAAAGAAACAGAGGCAGAACAACGGCCATTTATTTGTGAATAAGACCCACAGCACCTCAGAACAACATCAATTTATTGCCAAAGGGTATCGAATGAAGAAGGAGAGCCAAAGAGTATCAGTCGAAGATTTTTTAAGGGCTCAAGGTACTTAAACATTGATGAGCCCCCCAGAAATTCAAATCAAGAGGAGTAAGCCCATCCTAGCTCTCAAATCACAGTCAGAGGCATTTAAAACCGCCGAACAGCAAGGGTGCAAAGACCAATGCACAGTTATAACAGATGAAGAGCACAAAGCCACCAGGACAGATATTAACTCATTTTGATACAGTTGCCCCCAGCAAAGCTCAAAGATATTTTCTGGCATTTATTTCTAGATAGGATTAGGTTAAAGTAATCAATTTTCTGTCAGACCTATTAGGTCGGCTGTAATAGATAATTTTGAATAAATCTTCCCTATATATACCACCCTCTGTATTGTTTAAAGGGTCGGTTGGTTGATAGTTTTTCAGTGGAGACTCGCACTGTATACCTGATATGTTTTCTGTAATCAAAGACTGCTGAAAAGCTTGGAGGAAAGACTGTCTGCTCTGTGTCTAATGGTTTCAAGAAGTGAATTTGGAATTCATGTGCTGCAACATGACTCAATAAGTTTTCCTATCTCTTTTTTTTCCATTGATATACCGTCTAAATAGCAGGAAGAAAGAATAGCTTGGAATTAGTTTAAATACTCTCTATGCTCAATTTCTGCTGTTTATTTATGTTTTCCTCTGGATCAGTCATGAATATGAATTCCCTTCAACTCATATTTCCCCTAATCCATCCATCTTTGACAGTTGTCTAGGAATTCTTAATTGCTCCTAGATAGAGCTCATTCACTTTCCCCCTTTAAGCATAGTGAGAGATTCTTTGTTGCCTCTCATTCCTTATTCCTCATTCCATCCCTTTAAGCTTTAAGTGTTGTTTCATGAGCAGCTACCTTGCTCCTTATTTCTATTGTGACCAAGAAAACGCACCAGCAGTCCGACTCCTTGACACCACGCCCAATGGTTTGAAACTTCCAGACTATGCCTTGCCTCTCTGTCTGAAAACATCAATTTTCCCACCAAAAAACAAAACAAAAAACCCTCTGAACTCGAGACCTAGCCTAACATCCTTTTTAAAAAACAAAGCTAAATCTAAAAGAGAGAGCCCTCTCTGATTGCAGGTTGGCTAGAACCTGCAGTCCAAAGTTGGTCTGTGGTTACCTCGGCCGTATCCTTTTCCGGAGCTTAAGGAAAACCTGAGTGATAACAGAACAGGTAGTGTCTATTAACTTTTCAATAGGCGGGAGTGAAAACTAGATTGAAGATATCACAGGGTAGAGTGAAAACTAGATTGAAGAGATTTACGAATGAGGTTTTTACCAGTAGCAAACCCAGTATCGAACCCCATCCAATCTTCAGTTCATTGATGGTGCTAAGGTATGTTTCATATTTAACTTCACTGCATTTCCATCATCTTCATTTCCCCCATTTTCAGCCTTCAACGCAAGAAGAGTACACACATCTCAGGTCTCTGGTTCAACATCCACTATTTTTTTGCATCCACACTTGTATGTTTAGGCTTTAGTCACTTGTATGTTTAGGCTTTAATATCTGTGCTGCATTTTGTTACTGTTTGCAGGCATGGCATTGGAATTTGATGAGTTTGAGAGGCCATTTATCATATTGAAGGAGAAAATGCAAAAAATCCGAATGAGAGACTTAGATGCTCAAAAGGCCAACATTGCAGCTGTCAGGGCCATCGCAAGAATCTCAGCCCCATGCTCTGGAGCCCCAATCTTCACTTCTAGCTCGAACAGTCCGTTCGTCTAGTACACAGTGGCCCGCCATTGGATTGGCAGCTTCGTCACAAGAAGAATCCATAAAGAATATTGGGATTCAAAGTTTAGGAACAGCCTAAAGTGCTTTGGAAGAACCTATAGCACCACCTGTCCAAGTAAAGTATACATAGCTTCTTATCGATGGACAATTTGTTAATGCGGCTTCTGGAACAACATTTCTAACATTGGATCCTAGAACAAGGGATTTTATTGTCAATGTGGCTGAAGATGATGTAGAATACGTGGACAGTGTTGTAAAGGCTGCACGAAAATCCTTTTGCGAGGGCCCATGGCCGAAAATGACTGCTTATGAGAGATCATGTATTATGCTCCAGTTCGCTGACTTGCTTGAAAAGCATAATGATGAGATTTCAACCTTGGAAACATGGGAAATGGGAAGCCTTATGAGCAAGCAGCCTTGGTTGAAGTGCTAATGACAGTGTGGCTATTTCGTTACTATGCGGGGTGGGCAGATAAAATACATGGTCTTACAGTTCTAGGTGATGGACCTTATCATTGTCAAACATTACATGAGCCTACTGGAGTTGCAGGTCAAATCATCCCTTGGAATTTTCCACTACTTATGTTTGCTTGGAAAGTTGGTCTTGCACTAGCTTATGGGAACAATATTGTATTAAAGAGTGTTGAGAAGACACCATTAACATCTCTTTATGCAGTAAAACGTTTCCATGAGGTTGGACTGCCTCCAGGAGTTCTGAATATCATTTCGAGATATGGTCTAACTACGGGAGCTACAGTTGCAAGACACATGGATATTAATAAGGCTACTTTTACAGGTTCAACTGCTATTGGTCAAGCAGTGCCAGAGTTAGATTCCAAGAGCAACATTAAGCCAGTGACATTGGAACTTGGAGGAAAGTCCCCTTTTATTGTATGCGAAGATGCTGATGTCGATCAAGCATGGAGCTCACTCACTTTGCATTATTTTTCAATCAGGGTGAACGCTATTGTGTCGGGTCACGAACCTTTGTACATGAGAGTATCCATGATGAGTTTCTAGAAAAATAAAAAGCGTGGTGTTTAAGTCAGGTTGTCGGTGATCCTTTTAGAAAAGGTGTTGAGCAAGGCCCTCAGATTGATCAGGATCAATTTAACAAGGTTATGAGTTATATCAAGGCTAGGAGGGAGAGTGGTGCAAAACTTGTAACAGTGGGCGACCAAATTGGTACCAAGGGCTTCTATATTTCCTACCATTTTCTCAGAAGTTAAGGTATGGGAATAACATTTTGGGGATAATTGCAAGTCCGCAAATCTTTCCCCAATTAGTTATGAAAATGCTTACTTTTTACTGTCTTGGTTCTTACTTTTCCACTATAAACTAGATTTTAACTCTCATTGATGATTGAAATCCACATATATTCAAGATGACATTATTATGGATTTGTTTGCTACTGTCTTTAACAGGTGGAACTAGACACAAGTAATATAGGAGTGAGGGTATTGTTAGTTTGAGCACATATTTTCCTTTACTGCTTAACATGAATGACGTTGTTATACTTATCTTACCTCTGTTTAGGTGACAAAATGAGGATGACATGGCCATAGCTACTAACAAAATATTTGGTCTAGTAGAGTCAATTATAAAATTCAAGTAAGTATAGATGATGGCTGAATTGATTCTGAAGATATTGATTTCACAATGTATGTTTGAATTTTGATTTAACAACTATATTTTTGGTGGATACTATTTGCTACTATCTTGTGCAGAACTTTAAACGAAGTAATAAAGCAGGCGAATGCTACACATTATGGCTTGGCAGTAGGGGTGTTTACAAAGAATATATAGTCTACAAACACTCTTACTTGGGCATTATGTGTCAGAACAGTTTGGGTTAATTGCTTTGACATTTTTGATGCTAGTATACCTTTTCGTGGCTATAAAATGAGTGGAACTAGAAGAGAGAAGGGTATCTGTAGTCTCAATAACTACTTACAGTTTAAATTCATTGTCTCTCCTTTGAAGAATCCAACCTGGTTGTAGGATGTTAGTTCATACAAAAGGTTCTATTATGTGGGGGAACATATTCAGTTCCTGATGTTCCTCTCAAGTCAATCTAATTTGAATTTAACTTTATCTATCAATAATAATGTATATGACCTTCAGATAGGTGTGATGCTCTTGTTTTCCTATGAACCTGCACAGACGTGTCTCTCAAATATTCTGTAGTTTTAGAATTTGGAACTCAATTATCATGGCCATATCAAATGCGAAATGAAGGGTGTCATAGTTTCTTCCATGTGTTATGGTTCTTGTTTTTCTGTGAAGGTGCATAGTATGTCTCTGGAAGACTCTGTAGATTCAGAATTTGGAACTCAATTATCATGTTCATATAAAAAAAAATGATGTTAGTTCGGAGAAACACAATAGAAATAAAACTTTTTTTGCAACAGACAAACATCACAAATAATGGAGAAACAACAACATTACTCAATCATATTCTATACTCAATCATAGACATTAGAAGAGATAAATTGACAGCAGAAAAGAAAACAAATAACTAGAGAATAGAAATCACTTCATATTACACAACAGGCTTGGGAGTTGGCTTGCCTTGTTCAGGCTGAGAAAATACATTTTTATAGAGGCTGATGCTCAGGCTGAGAAAATAAAAAGTTATAGAGGTTGAAGGAGGATCTAGAATCATGCATGTGATTCAGATGCAAAGCTAGAAACAAATGGCGGTGTGGCAAGTTCGGCGCGAGTGTGGCGGTGACGGAAAAGTGTCAGGGAGTTGGTGTTTCATTAGCACAGTGTGAGTCAATTTGGATTCACACTTCACATTAATGTCTGTTCACTTTTCAACAGGTGGGAGTGAAAAATAGATTGAAGAGATCACAGGCGGGAGCGAAAACTAGATTGAAGAGATTTATGAATGAGGGTTTTACTAGTAGCAAACCCAATATCAAACCCCATCTGATCTTCAGTCCATTGACGGTGCTATTGTATTATGAATTATGAAGAACAATAGCTAAGGTTAGAGATATAAATGGCGAGCCTTTTAAATTTTTAGGCATAGGATAATAATACCTAACTCTAAGAAAATACCTAGCAAAACCTTGCAAAATGAACTAAGGATGAAATCTGCATCGCAAATCACAAATCACACTTTTCCATGTGACTGTCTTAAAACATCTTTCAAAGCTTGTGGTCTGCGATCAAATCTCCTGTTACGATAGCTCGATAATAGCACCTTGTCATTTCACAAATCTCACTTTGTGCTTCGCAAACTTTGCAAGAAATTTAGCTATGCCATTAGAATGTCCATTAGCGATTTGTGAAAAATGATATTGCGATATTCGCAATCGCATTTCAATTTATGCATATGATAGTGCTATATTGTATCCATTTAAAGATTGCGATGTGTGATTAAGATCGGTCAAACATGTGAAACAATTATGTTTTAATATCAAAACGAACGAATTGACAAGTTAATAAATATTTAGTGGCCCAAGGAAGGATAATCATTTTCCAAGTTATGGGTAGTTAACATCAAGTATCTCATTAAACCTTTCTCACGATCCAAAGTCATTTCAAAGAAGCTTTCAGTCTTACTTATCCGATACGGTCTGCGCTGATATATCTTGTCTATTTCAGGCAAGATACGAAAGACATGTCACTAAGGAAGGTGATGCAGAAACAGAGCAAGCAGACCATTGCTGAATATGAGTTTATAGAGATGGCTCCTATTTTATTTGATACAGTTTGCAATGTTGTTGTAGGAACAACAGCTTGGGAGGTCATATACAATAGGCTTGAGGACAAACGTCCTAAAATCATTGTCACGAGAGAAACAACTGACTCAACAAGGCCTTTGGGACTTAAATTCAGGGATGCTTCCTATTCTTTCCTTCATAGGATAGGAGCAAGACCTAAAATCTTCCCATACACAGATATGATCAGGTGGGTGATTGAAAACCTCATCATTGAAGATAGGCAATTCAAGAATTTAAAAATGGAGCTCATAGGTTCGTTCATAGCAGAGGACTTAAAGAAAATGTACCACATACCTGACCCTCAGGATATTTATGACAAGACATTTGTGGCCAACTTCACAAAGAAGAACTCGGACCCCTTCAAGCTAATTCAGGGTTGGAGAGTATTGGACAACAAATTCAAATATGAAAAATCGGGTATGTATGCTACAACCTCTTTGGAAAACCCCTACAGCTATGCAGAAGCTATGTTATGTAGATTATATGGGTTACCCAATAATAGTAAGCTTTCCATAGAATGGATTCCTCTGATTGATGCATGTGTTAATTTCAACATCATGAATTGGCCCTCAATCCTGTCTGATAACCTAGCCACCACCATCACTGAATATTGATAGAAGAGAGTGTCCTCTCCAGATAACCTCCCTCCGTTCTATTTTAGTGCCTACATTATGGATGTCATTTGTTTTTGCACGACATTTCTAACCATGGGTTGGAAATGGACCTTACAGGTCCCCTACCCAATCCATCTTAGTCATAAATAAATATGGGAATCGCATTATATACCTCACTTCTATAAAATATTTCATGTTGTTGTTTTTCACCTACATCAAATAATTTTCAATCAGAGAGCCCTAAGGTTTTCCCAAGAAGCTACAAAAGACCCGTTTTTTGTCAGAAAATATTTTATTGAAGAATGGTTCACCTAAATTAGGGTTTTTGGTAGCACAATTGATCCACATGTCCTTCCTTTATATGTTTCTAATAAATTATTAGTAAGAGAGATTGCCTATCAGACCATGGAAAAAGGCCTAACTAAAGTTCTCAAAGACAACAAGAAGTCATCATGGCCCTCTTTTCCTATCAAATGCAGTCCTTTTGCTTTAGAAAAATTTTTTCATGCTACTAAGGATTCAGCACACATGGAAGCCATCAAACTTCATACATTTTCTAAGAGACAATTTGATCCAGACAAAGTGGCATATAATATCACTACTGCAGTAAAACTCAAGAAATACAACCATGAGGATAACGATTTTGAAGACTTGTTACAGTCAGTAGAATCCTTCAAACAAGTGTTCGTATGGGAAAAGGCGAATCTGAAACCTAAAGATTTTCAAAGCTTCCATGAATTCATAAATGAAAGGCTCGAAGTGATCCTAATGCATTTCTTAAAACTCGAGGATGAGCCTACACCAAGTGTCGTTGTTGATAGTGAAGGTCCTAGTTCTCGAGTAGATTCTCAAGTAAATACTGAGAAGACACCAGACATATGGAAACCACAAGACGCAGATAACACAGCTGAGTCTAGTTGGAAGTCAGCTAAGAAACAAGTGATGAGCACCCCAACTACAGAAATCAGTTCAGAGATCAAAGGTAGTAGTTTGGAGCAAGAGTGGGATCAGTTTAATCAGAAATTGCAATGCACTCCAAAAATGAAAAATACCTAAGAAACAGTGGAGTATAAAACTCCTTTGCATGTTGATAAGGATACAGAGCCCAAGTCTATCGGTGAGTAGTCCAAGCCTATGGAGGAACAAGCAACAACATCCCAGCATATTGAAATTATCCCTTCTCTTCCCACATTAGAATTTTTTTTGAAAGTAACTGAAATAGCTCCACTTCATGTGTTCTATAGTCCTCTCCACAAGGCTGTAGTAAGAAGGCAGAGAAAAAGGAAAAGGGTAGACACACTCGAGTTCCCACTTGGAAACGAGCTGATGGACATCTTTTGGAAGGACATTCCTTTCAATTCGACCGAGAACTTGACTAGACTATCACATCTCTCAGGAGCATATGCATCGGCCACTATGGACAGGGCTACTGAAGTCTCTAGGTTGTTAAGGGAAAAAGAGGAGAGGATTGCACAACTCGAGCAACAAATCGAAGCAAAGAAAGCAAGCGTAAACAGGCAAGCGGCTGGTAGCTCGCCCAATTGCAACAAAAAATGGATGTCCTGAAAATAAGTCATGAAGCCGATATATCGGCCAAAAACATGCAACACCAAGAATTGCAGCAACCCATGGAAAGGTACAATGATTTTACCACTACTAAAGAGTTCATTAAAGAGGCACTGGAATTAAATTCCCTTCTCATGAAATAGCAAGAGAATTTCTGCCAAAATACGTCACACATTACCCCTTATCTGATCACTAGAGACAAGCTGAAAAATAAGGAAATCAACCATAGAACCTATTTTAACGCTTTAAACAACAGAGTCTCTGAGTTCATCGAATGGAAGGAAACAAAATATAGAAGGAAATCCAATCTGCCCGAGATTGAGGAAGTCATAAAAACATTCTCTTCACAGATTGGGATGCGAGAATCAAACAAGTCGAGCTAGCAGTTGCAAGGGCAGCTAGGGTATCAAAGAATATCATTAAGGCAGTGAATCACACCCTTTTTTCCACCAACTTGATTAAATAAGGCAATCTGAAAGAAAAGTCCAATTTAAATCATATGTATAAAAGCTGGCAGGAAAAGGCAGAGACACAAAGGGAGGAAATTAACAAATTGAGTAGGACCAACTGGGATTTGTATTGGCAGTACCTCCTCAAGCCACATAGCCACATTATGACTCTCAACTATTCTCTTCATACGACTTAGTGGATGTTGCCACCTCTCACCAATGCGATTTTCACAGGATAGCTCAGGACACATTTTGGGGCACCTACTCAAATTCAACTGATGACCGATATATGCGATTTGAAGGACAAGCTGGCAGACAACAAGTCATCATCTTAGGTTTGTTCATTTATCCACTGTTTATTTTTGGAGTTAGTTAACTAGTTAGGAGGAAGGTTGTTTGAAAGCTACTCAAATTTTGTATAATCTATTTTTGCACATTAGTTAGAATAGTATTTATACCCTTCTCATGCATTTAGAAAAGGGTCCAGAATTTTATCAAAAAGAATTTGAAAAGAATGCACCATTGTAAGTTTGTGAATGCTTTGGTGAAATTATGGAACATGATGGTTTCTTTTAGATATCATACTACTTTCCTTTGTTGATGCACTATTGTATTCTTGGGAGACAATTTGATTTGAAGAAAGAAGTTGGCCTATGTCATTTGTCAAATGAGCGGGACTTCGCACATATGGTACTATTATCTTGTATGTTTGATTCTGTTTTCATTTAATTAGTGGCAAACCTTTACTTTCATGAATTTTATGTGAGATTTATTGCTTTTGTTAAGCGTTAATTGCACTTTTGTATGATGCCTAGCTGAAATTGTGATTTTCATATATAACTCATCATATATGCGATATATTTTATAAATTTCTTTGACTAACTATTTATTCAAAGGAATTATCTTTATACGTTATCATCTTGTTTAGTTGTGACTAATCTTTATTATCACATGTTAAGAAAATATCTTTGTAGATCGCATACCACACAGGAATACCCGGTTTATATTAGAATAAGTTAGTCAGAGAATTGCATTATAGAATAGCTCATTTAGATTATCATTATTCTATTGCAAATACTCATGAAATACCCACTCTCATATTAAAACCCACACTAGGAAATTGGTCCCATTATCCCCAATCAGAGCCACCACTTTAAACGGAAAAGGAGTTGTCTTAAGGTCCAAACTGAGTGGTTATCCCCCATATTTCGACAACAGAATTCTGAGGCTGCAACATTTTGGCGCTAGAAGGAGGGCATCCTAATGTGAATGGCATATAAACCTAAATATCACTCAAAAAAAAATCATAAGAATCAAAACCGCTCCATAATTTCTACACCTTCTAGATCTCATTTAGAATCCCTTGATCAAAAGTCTGAAGTTGTAGAAACATCTCCCTCGTCTCCTGAAGTAGTAAGGCAACCACCCTCTCCATATTACACTCCTGAGTCTCCTGAAATTCATTCTTTGATACAGAAATTGGAACAGATATCCATTTCTACCGAGAAACTAGAGAGACTCGAAGTTTATGAAGAAAGTGTTACCTCCTTATTACAACAAACTAGTGCATTAACTAGACTGCAAAGTTAAAGGCTTGGGGTCACCCCTTTCGAGTTCCCCATCCCTTTATAATGTAGGAAAGTTACTACATCAAGATCTGAATCAAATACCAGCAAGATCACATCACCTTTCCATCCATTCACTTCCCCATTCACTTCTACTCAATCCACGACTTCTCGACTATCCACTTCTCCAATTAGTACTACCATTAGTAATACTAACCCAGTAGTAAGTTCTTCTCCATATATACCTACTTCTAAGTTGACCTTCCCATCTTCTCAGTCTGCAACTCAAGTTATGGCCAATCAACCTACTCAATATTGGACAAATCCAGGTGTTGTCCTAGTTGCAATCCAAATGCATTCCTAGCAAACCCAGAAAAATGGCTGCCTAAGAAAAATATTGGTGATGCTCTCCTGGCTGAAGAACATCTAAATAATTTTATGTTAGCCATGAATCTTAATGGGGTCGCACATGAAGATGTTATAATTAGACTGTTTCCTTATACTTTCCAATGATCTACTGCATCTTGGTATTTTTTCCTTTCCAATGGGTTTAATTAGAGACTGAGATACTTTTGAAGAAGTGTTTCTTGCAAAATTTGGTGATAGGACCATAGCATCCTTGATCAATGATCTTTCTAATTTGAAAGCTAATCTAGATGAAAAGATCAAAGATTTCAACTCCAGATTTAACAAGTTGCTAAATAAGATCCCAACTGCCTCTAAACCTGTTGTAGATGTACAAATAGAATGGTATATGTCATCTCTTCCTTATAATATTGCAATTTTTATAGATAGAGCCAATAATGCTACCCTTGTAGAAAACAAGAAAGAATCCCTATCTGTAGAAAGAAGAATTATAGCTTTGGAAAAGAGATCACAAACAGATGAAAGGAAGTCAAAGAAAGTAACATTTAAGGATGAATCTAAGAAGAAAGCTTCAAAGGACCCTTTCGATCTTGAAGGCATTAAGAAATTGTTAAAAACAATGTCTAATGAAATGGTCGAAATCAAAAAATAGGTTGCAGAATCCATTTCTCCCAAGAAACCTTTTCACTTATTCAAGAGGAACTCTTCTTCTACATCGCAACCCCCAAACACCATTGCAAATGCTGAGTCTGAAGAATATTCACTAGATGAAGAGGACGTTGAAGCGGAAGAAGAAATTGAAATAAATGGAATATGGGATTTCATCCTCCCAACTGAAGAAGAGGCACAAGCAATGCAAGTGACTACAAGGAGAAAAAACTTTCCTGACATGTCTATCACAAATTAGAAACAAAAAACTGCTACTCTTGTAAACGAGAAAACATTAGCTAAGAAATATAAGACTATCCAAACTGATCCTATTCCTCTAGATCCTCCAAATGCCTCAAAGACATTGGTAATCTCAGATACAGTGGAATACAATATAGTCAAAGACATGAAAAAGACTAGAGCAAACATCTCATTGCACAAACTCATTAAACTCAAGCAGCAAAAGAAAATTCTATTAAGAGGGTTAAAAGAAGTTCCTGTATCTCCTCTGCCATCTGTTGTAGTTACTCAAGCTGCCTACGATATGGGAAAACCTCCCTTATCCTCAAACAAAGTAGATCCCTCAGATCTAGCTCTAATTGGTGATATGTTTATTTCTCATATTCCTCCATTTTTGCTCACTTATGGAATTTTCAACAGGAATGTTCATAACTACCTGGTTGATTCAGGAGCCTCTTCAAATATTATGCCAAGGGTTGTGTGCACCAAATTGAACATTACACCTCAAAAATATGCAGTACACATAGTTCAATTCGACAGGACGAATGTAGAGGTACTTGGATAAATAACATAAGTTTCAATTAGGCTTTCCTCTAATCGAAAATTTTCCCAAATAATTGATATTTTGGTGTCTGATATCCCTAAATTTTATGCTTTAATTATCAGTAGGGATTGGTCTGAAAATTTGCATGGTTATTTCACAACTGATTGGTCTCACATGTGGTTGCCACACAATTGTAAACCAAACCAAATTGAGGTAGACCAAGAAACGTTCATGAAATATACAGTCACAGACCTCGAGGGAAGAAACGAACCTGTTTCCTTCACTAGTAATATCATTGGAAATTGCTTAGCCGACTCATTTTTTGGATCCTTTAATGCTCAGATGTCTCCCTTTCCAGATAACGTTGTAGTTTCTCAAATTGAAAAATTTTCACAAACAGATGCTTCCAAGTGTGTAAATTTAGTAAATAAAGTTTCAAATAATTATTTGTTCTGGACTCTCTATTTTGACGTTTCTAAATTTGAAGATGGCACAGGCGCAGGATGCATTTTGATCAATCCACAAGGAGAGAAAACCACGTTAGCTTGCAGACTTGAATTCCAGTGCACCAATAATATCGTTGAATATGAAGCATTGATCCAAGGACTGTATCTATGATCTAAAGGATAGGTTCAAGAAAATTAACAACTCCAAAACTCAAAGTTCTACTTTGAGATTTGAAGTAGTAAACCTATGGTCAATTGAAAAACCTCAAAATCTCAACCTAGGTCTTGGCATATCATCTGAAGAAAGAATATCATTCTTTAGGTTGTTAAAATCATACGAAGGTGTCTTTTCCTGGGATTACGCAGATCTGAAGACCTACGATACCTCTGTAATTCAACATACCATACCTATGACTTCGAACAAAAAGCCAGTTCAATAGAAGCTTCGAAAAATTCACCCAAGCCTTAAAGTCAAATCAAATATGAATTGAACAAGCTTTTGAAGGCCAAAATAATCTTCCATGTTAGACACTCTAAGTGGGTATCGAATATGGTACCTGTAAGGAAAAGGAACGGTGAATTTAGAAACCTGAATAAGGCTTGTCAAAAATATAAGTTTCCCTTGCCTACTATGGAACAGATATTGCAATCAGTTACAGGTTCCGAATTAATGTCTTTTCTCTATGGATTCTCAGGATATAATCAAATTCTTGTGCATCTAGATGACAGATTAAAGACAACATTCAGGACCAATTGGGGAACACATGCCTATCAGAAGATGCCTTTCGCACTCATTAATGATGGTGCCACATTTAAACGTGCTATGGAAATTGCCTTTAAAGGTCTAATTAATAAATTAGTTTTTATTTACTTGGATGACGTCACAGTCTATTCTAAGGATAGGAACAATAATTTAAGCAACCTGAAACACATTTTCAAAATATGCAACAAATATGGCATTTCCTTAAATCCCAAAAAATCTTATTTTTCTTTACAAGAAGGCAAACTCCTTGGGTTTATAGTGTCCAAGAAAGGAATTTACATTGATCCTGATAGAGTCCAAGAGATCGAAAAGATTCCCCTCCCACACAACAAAAAAACCATGCAATCATTCCTAGGCCAAATAAATTTTGTAAAAAGATTTGTTCCATATTTTTCACAAATCGTCCTACCCCTACAAGCAATGATACAAAAAAACACAGTTTTCAGATGGAACAGGGATGAAAGGGAATCATTTGAGTTGATTAAAAAAGCCATTATTAATGCTCCTTCATTGACGACCCCTGAATTTCTCAAACCTTTTGTATTATATACTTTTTCATCTGATACATCATATGCAGCAGTTTTAACACAGCTGAATGATGAAAATATCGAGGCACCCTGTTACAGGGAAAAGTGTCTATATAGAATTGCTCTATCCCACTAAGGTGTGACAGCTGCCTTAGAAACAAACAGAGAAAAGCTACTTTCGTTTTTCCTTTATGAATTATAGATAGAGAGGAACAGAAAGACCAACCTCTGTCTTGCGCTAATCTCCTGATTTGATCCCTCTCTTCTTTGATAGTCTTTAGCTACCTGCTCCCTTGCACGCCCAGCTTCACAAAGTACCTGTAAGATCACAGAAGCATAGCACTATACAAATACGTGGATATATAATCATAAACAATCTAGGATCATATGTAAATTGACCATACAAATGTAGCAAGCATCAATGACACAAAAGCATGGAGGAAAACTTGAATAGCTTTTATTGATAAACAAGAAAAGAGCCAAGAGGAGTTACAACCAGTTGTTCTGACCCAGCATCAACCTCCCAGCAAAGAAGCCCCTCTTCACCTCAAACAAAGCTTAGATCACCCAACAATCTAGTGTTTGTCTCAAGAAACCAACAACAATTCCTTATAATATGTAAAATTCCAGCCTCTAGATCTTTGGGATGAGGGATCCATATATAGATGTTTGTAATGGAAATGAGTCAGCTCAATATTTGATTAGTGTCTTCCCTCTGATAGTTCTTGCTTCCACTTGGAGATTGATGGTCTCTTACTCATCCTTGGTCGAATTCAGTGAGACAAGTGTCACAGGAGAAGATTCTGGAAGCTTCCATTGCCTCTCCACCTCGCGGAATGACACTGCCATTTGTCATTTCTCGCCCATCGCACCCCACAGAAGGGGTTTTTGAAATGCAACGCACCCACACAATGTATTTAGGTGAGATGCAACGCACTTAGCCAGTGGAGCAGCTAAAATGATCCTATTTTGACCAATTATGAGCAGTTGTTCATGGAGAACTTCTGGGAGAAGTTGTAATCTGTTGACCTTGTTCCTTTAGGGGTTAGAACAACACTTTTAGGGACTTAGGAGCCCTTGGTTTATGGACATTTCATGCTTGGGGTTGTAGGGCCCAAAAATTTCTATAACAGTTTCCCCACTAAAGCATGAGGTCCTTAATCTTTTGATGTCGGATGAAATGCTTTATTATGAGGATCTGAAGTTCTTTCAATGCTGGGAGGAGACCTGTAATAAGATACAATACAATACATTATCTTCATAATATTTTCATGATCTAGCTGAGGCGGGCATTCCCATGCTCAGCTTTATAAATTCATTTTCATGTACATAGGACAAACAATCGTCTGAGTGTAGACTGATGATTCTGATACAGCCATCATCCTTTTGATTGGATGATTATCTGTGCAACAATGATGTACATTTGATGTCTTTATTTTCCCTGAATATATATCGCAGCCCAGATGGATGAGACTAGATCCAGGGTCTTCAATCTTGTTCGATCTTCACTCGGAGTACAAGTCGATCCATGTGAGAAATGTTCTGAAGTCGAACATGGAAAGACATCGCTTGATTACCAGCCAATGATGTAAACTATTAACAAGGGCGAGAGGAATCACCGATAATGATAATGACCCTCAAGGTACTGCAGTACAATTTACGTGGTGTGAATAAAGGACTTGGTGTCGAACACCACGCAAAATCTTTGGATCGAAGGCCATTGATGTAAAACTGTCGCCGGAAGTGAGAAACCTGTCGTTGAGGCATGCAAGCTTCAAAGTACTGAATGGGGTGTTCCTAGATCAACTTCTTGGATAATGAGCTGATGTCGACAAGAATTGATCCGTCACAGGAGGGCCTTAATGAGTCCCACATCAATGACACAGAATGGAGCAAATGATTTTAATGGAGATGAAAACGATCTGGTGATATAAGGTTCAGAGTGGCGGTCATGAAAGAATGGAGTTTAATGTATGGTAGTGGGTGAGACACAGGTGAATTCTCTGAATGACTTCTCTTGAACATATCGGCGACACTGTTGTGATGGATTGGTAGCATTATCCGCAAATGTGGATGGTATGATGGGACCATGGTGATGTGACCGGTGAATGAAACAACCCAACCTGACTCGGACACGGAGTGGAAGTGTCATGTTCAAGAGCGACTAGTACCAACAAAGTTTCTTCAAGTTTTCTTCCCAATTTTCCCCAGTCATTGCTGACCAGTACCTCTTTATTTTTGTCAAGCTTGAGGAGGATAACATATGCTTGCTCTATAATTTTCCCTTCGAGCAAACCCATCGCTATGTTTTAACGAGCCTAGCGATAGTGAAACTCGCTCTCGTCTATAGACAAGTTTGTCACTATTACACTTTTAACGAGTTTAATGACAAAGACAACTCGGTCCTTTTCAATTTTAGAGAGTCTGAAAAGGAACGTAAAGGTAACTCCAAAATTCCTTTTTCGTCATCTAATCCCTTAAGTCCGAAAAAGTATAAAACAATACAGAAGGGATGAATTTTCGATACTTTTAACGAGCCAAACAAAACAAGCGCTCGATCTTTTTGTGTAATAATCCCTCAGGTCCAAAAAGATTAAAATCTAGAGGAGGGATAACACTTCCTGTCCCTTTAACGAGCTGGAGAGGCCAATGGCTCGGAAATCTTTTCATATTTTATGAGTCAGTTGAAAAGAGCTTAAAGGAGACTCGTCTTTGAGGAACGAGTGATAAAATGGGTAGCAATTGATTCCAGGTAAGGTTTGGAATTTTCCAATCACGGCAGTGTCACAAGGATGGCTAGTGAGATCACTCTTCGCAGTTGTTCCTCAAAATGGGTAAACAATCAAATGGGGGTGAATGTTCAGCCAATGAAAAAGTGGAGGTGACGGTGCAAACAAGACCAAGGATTTAATGGCTGAAGTACTACATTCACGATTGTTATTTACCGGGGAATAGTTCATTTTTTAACGAGCTTAAACGCGGGGGGAAACATTTGCTCATGTCTTATGTTTATTTTTTAACGAGCTTGAACTATGTGCTAAAACTGCTCGATGCGGGTTTATTTTTTAACGAGCTTGAACCTTGCGGTAACATTGCTCGATTAATCCAGTCATGTGATAAGAATGTCTCATATAAAATAGCAACTTTTAGAGTTTTGCCCCACATCCTTTCTTTATGCAAGTTAGGAAACGACCAATCCTACGAGTTTAAAGGGTTAGAGGACCTACAAATTTAAAAAATAAATAGTTGCTCTTCACTTGCAAGCCAAAAGGTTTGCATGCCCCCAGGCATAAAACAGAGTTTCAAGGTTACCCCTTCTTTAGTCCGTTAAAACATTTGTTTTACCGAGAGAAGCCTACCTCTTACAGGTTACCCCAAAGATCGTTCTATTCACAGCACAAACAAAACACTTCTTCGACGATGTCTACCGAAATAGACAAAGGTGAGTGAAGGAGGCTACTCCACCCACATAACTTTGACAAGAGAATATTGTTCTAGAATAACCCCCTCTTCCAATCACAGACGGGAGTACAGACTAGTCATATTCTCTCGTTGAAACCTACCCTATACCCGAAGTTTTCCTGCTGAAGTAGACCAGGGTGTATGCCCCCTGGGTTTCAGTCATGTCCCCCCGAATCACTCGCGCTCATCGAGTGGAAGGACTAGAGATTGAGACATTTCTTGCGTGAAAAGACCATTCAGGGATGGTATATGACTATTTGCTCTGTATGATCTGGGAAATGAAAGCTGGTCTACGAGTTTGACCACTCTTCCTTCGTGCAGAAAACACATTACTCTAAAGAGTGAGGAGACAATTGCTCCCATGCAATAAATATAGTCTCGTCCAAGGAATAGATTGTAATACAGGGGTCCTTGGACTACCATTACGTTCATGTGAACGGTTTTCCCTCTCAATGTTATGGGCACATCGGGAAGGATCCCTAACGGTCGACTGGTTCCTTTATCAAAACCTGTTAGATTTCTCATCTCAGGCAAAAGTGATGGTGAACCAAGCGCTTTCCAAGCAGTTGAGGAAAGGCTACTCACAGAAGCCCCCTCATCTATGATGGTACCAGCCATAACCATTCTACATATTTGAACAATGATTCGGAATGGTACACTAGCTGGTAAACGGGGTCTGCCTAGTCGATTCCAGTCGAAGGAGACAACTAGGTTGCTTGGAGGTGGGACCGAATAGACGGCCGGGTACGACTTTGACGAACTTCCTTCCTGCAGTAAAGGAATGGGTAAATTGCCCCCATGTTCATTGGAGTCTGTGCTTATGAAAATAATTTGGATGGTGTCATCCTTTCTCTCTTCAGTGACTGTATCATCTGAAGATGGAACCTCTGAAGGCAAGACCGAGTCAACTGCCGCCTCAACCTTTTGAATTTCGTTTGGTATGGGTTCAGATGGTTTATCTTCATTGATAGATGCTTCGGCCGACCACCTGAGCAGGCTAGCCGGGTTTTCAACTAGTGACGGACTCGGCAAGAGATTTTTATTTCTAGGAGGAAGTCATAACGGTGAAACCGGATGATCGTCCAAAACTCTTTTAGCTTCATCTAAGAAGGGACAACGGTTGACGGCATGATCGCCTTTGCACATTTTACAAGGAAATCTATATTTTCCTTTTTGTCCTGGGGCTTCACTTTCACTAGTTGATGGTGTGTTTTCAACATGACCATCAGAGGTTGACGACACCGAGTTGTGCAAACGAGGAGACCAGTCCCTTAAGATCCGAGGGATGCAAGGACAATCTTTGTGATAGTGGTCTCCTTTGCAAATGACACATGGTGATTTAGGCCTGGTTGGTGTAGTGTGTGGATTTTCACTAGACGACACTCGTTTGCCCACATTCGCTTTTGGCTCCTTCTTCTTCTTCTTCTCTTTCTTCTTATTTTCCTTCTTCTCCTTAGGTACTTGACTTTTGGCTTTTCCAGCCCCATCAAGCGAAGAGGAAGGAGGAGAGGAAGAATTAGAGGAAGTAGAAGGTTGGTGGGTAACTCTGGACTCCTCTAGTCGCTGGTTCGATTGTTCAGGAATTGTGGTGTTCTAAATGACAGAGGTTGAGAAGAGCCATACAGGAAAACCAATTGTCAGTCCTGGAAGCGACAATGTGGCAATATGGGGTGCACCAACATCTCCCCAAGAGGAGAAGGGGCTAGGATTTCCTCCAAGGGGAATTCCTTGGTTGGTGTATTCCATTTTCTCAACCCAAGATCAACGTAGGAAAGGGTAATGAATATTCCGTTTAAAATAAATTTTAGATGCTTTGACACAACTTGTTTTTTCAATTTTTAAGAGTCAAGAAAAAACAAAAGATGACTCTAGTCTCCTTCGATTTTTAATGAGCCTGAAGTGACAAGTGCTCAGATGGATCTTTTCTGTTAAGGAGTCTGAAAAGGAACGAAAGGGGCTGCTCTGGAAATCAAGGTAGAGGGATTACCAAACCAATCACAAAACTGCAAAATACTTTTTACGGTATGGCAGTCAATCTTCCCGAATGTTGTGTTCAGTGCATTGCGATCGACAAGGCAGCAAACTCGGCTTCCTATGGATAAAGGATTAAGCCTATTGGGGTCTCCCAAAATATACTTGACGGTACATGGGAGCACAAGTCTGTACTGGCACTTATCGTCTCAAAGTGGAGGAATCACCCAACCATCAGTGAAAACAATAGTTACCAGGCTTTACGACACCGGAATACGTCTCTAGCCTAGACTTCTAAATGTTGTGCGTTAAGTTCCAAAGCATTGTTAGATTCATTGAATTTATTTTAAGTTGATCTTGTTTATGAAGTTTGCCTTTCAGGTTCACCACAATATGTAGATGTAATTCCTAAAATGCAATCTAAGATGATTAAAAAACTTTTTATCTCCTTTGTGCAATGAAAATCCTAGCTACTAAGGAAAAGAAAGACAGAATCTTTTCACAAAGAGCAAAGAGCACACTCTAAATGCACTTTCCTAAATCAAGCCAATCAGACTGTCTATATGCAAATGCACATGCATGTATTTTTTTTCGAATTTCTTAGTATATGAATGCTAAAAAGAAAGTTGATGCATAAATTTGAATTTCTTTTCAAGCAACAAATATCAGCAAGTTTCTTTTCGAAATCAAAAAATGGAGACGATCACAACACTTTACGATTTTGAACTGAATACTTGTTCTCGACACTAGAAAATTACAAATTCAGACTAAAAGCAATAGTAACAGGATAATTGACCATCAACAGCAATCAAAATCTTTCCTATGATTGAAATCGACACTTGCGACAGTTTCAAATCAAAGGACGACAGTACGATTATGCTACTTTTGCAACGGAGAACTGTAAATGACTCAACAAACACACAAAAACATCTGCAGTTCTTTTGTACAAAGGAGGCGGAATAACAGCAAGGAAAAGGGGTTCCAAACAGACATATACTGATCACAAGCAGCAAAATTCAGGAATAGAACTGGAAAGAATGAACCACAGAAGCCACAACTGCACAGAGCTAGTTTGATCAGCACACTTGTAACACAGAGAATTTGAAATGCAGCACAGCTTGTCCACTCGGGAAGTGCACTGAAATTCAGATTCTCTGAACAGTACCTGCGCTGAGCCAGAAATGGGACTCTGTTCAGGTTCCGGGTCACAGTTTGCAGTTCAGTTCTTGGGTTTTGGCCAAGCAAAAAGCAATCAGTAATGCAACAATTAGGGGTAGATCTAAGGAGGATCTAAGAGCTATCACAAGGGCAATCAGATAGTTTGTGAATCAGTTGTTTAAATCATAAACAGATCCAGTAGATGGATTTAAGTAGCAGTTATCTACTTTGCATTTGTTATGGCAAATGCAGTTCGAATGCTACCTATAAGTTTATGAAATAGACAACAAAGAATGATAAACAAACCAACTAATTAGCTCCCCAGCGGAGTCGCCATTTTGTTACAGGGAAAAGTGTCTATATAGAACTGCTCTATCCCACTAAGGTGTGACAGCTGCCTTAGAAACAAACAGAGAAAAGCTACTTTCGTTTTCCTTTATGAATTATAGATAGAGAGGAACAGAAAGACCAACCTCTGTCTTGCGCTAATCTCCTGATTTGATCCCTCTCTTCTTTGATAGTCTTCAGCTACCTGCTCCCTTGCACGCCCAGCTTCACAAATTACATGTAAGATCACAGAAGCATAGCACTATACAAAGACATGGATCTATAATCATAAACAATCTAGGATCAAATGTAAATTGACCATACAAATGTAGCAAGCATCAATGACACAAAAGCATGGAGGAAAACTTGAATAGCTTTTATTGATAAACAAGAAAAGAGCCAAGAGGAGTTACAACCAGTTGTTCTGACCCAGCATCAACCTCCCAGCAAAGAAGCCCCTCTTCACCTCAAACAAAGCTTAGATCACCCAACAATCTAATGTTTGTCTCAAGAAACCAACAACAATTCCTTACAATATGCAAAATTCCAGCCTCTGGATCTCTCGGATGAGAGATCCATATATAGATGTCTGTAATGGAGATGAGTCAGCTCAAGATTTGATTAGTGTCTTCCCTCTAATATTTCTTGCTTCCACTTGGAGATTGATGGTCTCTTACTCATCCTTGGTCGAATTCAGTGAGGCAAGTGTCACAGGAGAAGATTCTGGAAGCTTCCATTGCCTCTCCACCTCGCGGAATGACACTCCCATTTGTCATTTCTCGCCCATCGCACCCCACAGAAGGGATTTTTGAAATTCAATGCACCCACACAGTGTATTTAGGTGAGATGCAACACACTTAGCCAGTGGAGCAGCTGAAATGATCCTGTTTTGACCAATTCTGAGCAGTTTTTCATGGAGAACTTCTGGGAGAAGTTGTAATCTATTGACCTTGTTCCTTTAGGGGTTAGAACAACAATTTTAGGGACTTAGGAACCCTTGGTTTATGGACATTTCATGCTTGGGGTTGTAGGTCCCAAAAATGTCTATAACACAACCATCTCTTTTTTCAGTTCTAATTTGCAAGGTTCTGAATTAAATTATTCATCTATCGAGAAACAAGCATTTATTGTTTTTAAAACTTTGAAACATTTCATACCTTTTCTTCTTAAATCCCATACAAAGATAGTTGTACCCTACCTTGCAATAAGACAACTATTAATCCAAAGAGAAGTAGGGGAGAAAAGAGCTAATTGGGTTACTGTGCTTCACGAATATGATGTAGAAATCCTGCCAGCTAAAATTTTCAGGGGCCAAGGTTTTTGTAGGATGTTAACAGGAGCTTCCTAGTTACCACCTGAAGAAGATCAAGGCAATGAAGTGCAAATATCAGAGGTAAGCATCAATGATACACAATCACAATATGCCGATTTGAAATTTTATCTAATAAACGAATATGATCTTATGCATATTTATTATAAAACAAAGCAATCTTTAAGATTTAAATCAAATCAGTATAAACTATTCAATGATGTATTGTTTAGAAAAAATTATGATTCAGTATTGCTAAGATGCCTAGAGAAACTTGAAGCCGAAAAGCTCATGCAGGAAATAAATGACAGACCAGCTGGAGGATATTTCTGGGGAAATACCACAACTCACAAAATCTTGCATGCAGGATATTATTGGCCAACAGTATTTAAGGATGCACATGAATATGCAAGAAAGTGTAAAACTTGTCAAACCACAGCCGGAAGAGAAAGAAATTCAACATTCCCTTTACAACCAGTTAACATCTAACAACCATTCGAGCAAGGGGTATTAGACATAATTGGTGAGATTGTTCCTAACTCTTCCAAAAAACATAGGTACATCCTTACAGTTTCTGATTATTTTACAAAGTGGGTAGAAGTTGTCCCATTAAATATAGCTAATACAGAAAGCATCATGGACCTCATTGATCAGTACATAATTACCAAGTTTGTCTTACCCTCATCTTTAATGTTTGACAATGCATCTTACTTTTCTGGAAATACAATGGTAGAATTTTGTCTAAAGCAAGGTTTCAAGTTGAAATATTGAGCCAATTATTATCCACAAGGTAATGGATTAGCAAAATCAATGAACAGAAACCTCATCAAAATTATCAAAAGGACTATTGATCAAAATCACAGGGATTGGCACAAAGCTTAACATTTGCTCTATGGGCAAATAGAATTACTCAAAAGGCCTCTATTGGTTCTTCTCCTTTTGCTTTAGTTTATGGAAAATAAGTTGTTCTTCCCACAAATGTAGCAATCCCATCTCTTTCCCTTGTACAATTTATCGATGAAATTCCTTCTTCTTCTCTCCAGGCTAAACAGTTTCAGATGCTTAAGCTTGAAGAAGAACGAGAAAAGGCTAAAGCAACCCACTTCCATCATCAACAATTAGTCAAATCTTATTTTGATAAAACTTCTGCCAGTCAAAAAACTCTTGAAGTAGGTGACTTGGTTTTGAAATGGGACAAAGCACACGAGGAAAAAGGTAGACATACCAAATTCCAAAGACTATGGCTTGGCCCTTTTCAAATCATTGAAAAAATTGGAAAATCAACGTTTCTTTTACAAGACTTGTCAAGTAAGAAGGATTCTTTACCCGTTAATGGGAAAATTTTGAAAAAATACTTTTCTTAGAAGATAACTTCTTCCAATTTTGTAACATATTGCTTTTTTCTTAGGAAAATAATGGTTAACTAGTATTTACTTTTGGGTTTTCAAAATAAAATCTTTGATAATATTTCTGTTTTTCACTTCTATAAGTAAACAAGAGTTAAAATAAATAAGTAGGACATTTGAGTACTAAAATAAACTTCATTTCTTTGGAAAAACTTGATCTTGATTAAAATATTTATTCTATGAATAAACTCTTATCTTTATATAGTATGAATGTTTTGTTATCAATCAACAAAAGAATCTTTAACCTAGTAAGGACTTTTTGCAGACGAGTATCTTAAAAACTCTATCATTATCATCCAAAAATCTTAATAGAGCCATTTTTTCAACCCATCTGATAAAATTTTCTTTTCTCAAAGTGTAATTCTAAAATATATGAAACTTAGAAGATAAAAAGTCTCATTATGAACTTGTTTACCATGTTCATAGGGAAATAATTAAACTTATATAACCAATATTGCATATCAAAATAGGGTACTAGCTAATGATCTCCTCGATCAGAAGACAAGGGGTCTCATCAAGAGCCAGCTTGTTCAGTTTAGTTACAACCAGTAAATGGCATTGTCATTATTGGGTTTCCACGCCTAGAAAATGTCTTTTACAAAACCAAAAAGAAAAAGATTATATTCGAAAAGGAAAAAGGGGCAAGGTCCAAGTGAGATTCAAAGAAAGTGAATATTATTTTGAAATTTGAAAATTCCTACAGATGGGATAATGAATCATTATTGGTTAAAGATAACCCTTTCGAGGCTATGAACACCTGTTGGCACTAGAGGCTCTATCTGTGATAAATGAGTAAACACCAAAAAACTAATCTGCAGAAGACACCTGCTATATCACTTTAAAAGTTATTATTGGTTGATGCGAGTGTTTATATTTTTATCATTACAAGAGTAGAGTAATTTAATAAGTAGAGTGAGCAAGTAATGATGATTCTAGAGAAATGTTGTTTACCTTATAACTCATGTAATCATTATTCCTATAACTCTAATTACTTTGAAAGTTTTTTTTAGAAATTTTAGAAAACTACTTAGAGATAACTGGTTCTCCCAAGTGAATTGCCAATTGCTGTACTATGAAACAACCCCCCCATTTATGAATAACAATAGCTAAGGTTAGAGATATAAATGGGGAGACTTTTAAATTTTTAGGCTTAGTATAATAATACCTAACTCTAAGAAAATACCTAGCAAAACCTCGCAAAATGAACTAAGGATGAAATCCACATCGCAAATCGTAAATCGCACTTTTCCATGTGACTATCTTAAAACATCTTTAAAAACTTGTGATCTGCGATCAAATCTCCTGCTGCGATAGCCCGATAAATAGCACCTTGTCATTTCGCAAATCACACTTCGCACTTCGAAAACTTTGCAAGAAATTTAGCTATTCCATTAGAATGTCCATTAACAATTTGTGAAATGCAATATTGCAATATTTGCAATCTAATTTCGCTTTATGCATCTGATAGTGCTATATTGTATCCATTTAAAGATTGCGAAGTGTGATTAAGAGCGGTAAATTGTGTGAAGTAATTACGTTTTAATATCAAAACGAACGAATTAACAGGTTAATAAATATTTAGTAGCCTGAGGAAGGATAATCATTTTCCAAGTTATGCGTAGTTAACATCGAGTATCTCATTAAACCTTTCTCATGATCCAAAGTCATCTCAGAGAAGCTTTTAGTCTTAATTACTCGATACCATCTACGCTGATATATCTTGTCTATTTCAGGCAAGCTACAAAAGACATGTCACTAAGGAAGGTGATGCATAAATAGAGCAAGCAGACTATTGTTGAATCTGAGTTTATAGATATGGATCCTATTTTATCTGATATAGTTGCAATGCTGCTATAGGTGCAACAGCTTGGGAGGTCATATACAATAGGCTTGAGGACAAACGTCGTAGAATCATTGTCATGAGAGAAACAACTAACTCAAAAAGGCCTTCGGGACTTCAATTCAGGGATGCTTCCTGTTCTTTCCTTCATAGGATAGGAGCAAGAGCTAAAATCTTCCCATACATGAATATGATCATGTGGGCGATCGAAAACCCCATCATTGAAGATAGGAAATTCAAGAATTCAAGAATGGAGCTCATAGGGTCATTCAGAGAAGAGGACTTGAAGAAAATGTACCACATACCTGACCTTCAGGATATCTATGACAAGACATTTGTGGCCAACTTTTCAAAGATGAACCCGGACCCCTTCAAGTTGATTCAGGATTGGAGAGTATTGCACAAAAAATTCAAATATGACAAATCGGGTATGCATGCTATAGCCGCTTTGGAAAACCCCTACAGCTATGCAGCAGCTATGTTATGTAGATTATATGGGTTACCCAATAATACAGAGTTTTCCATAAAATGGATTCCTCTGATTGATGCATGTGTTAATTCCCACATCATGAATTAGCCCTCCATCCTATCTGATAACCTAGCCACCACCATTACCGAATATCGATAGAAGAGAGCCTCCTCTCCAGATAACCTCCCTCTGTTCTATTTTAGTGCCTACATTATGGATGCAATCTAGTTTTGCACAACCTTTCCAACCATGGGTTGGAAATGGACCTTAGAAGGCCCCTATCCAACCCATCTCACTCATAAACAAATATTGGAATCACATTATATACCTCGCTTCTATAAAATATTTCATGTTGTTTTTTTGCCCCTACATCAAATAATTTTCAATTAGAGAGCCCCCGGTTTTCCCAAGAAGCCACAAAAGACCCGTTTGATGTCAGCAAATATTTTATTGAAGAATGGTTCACCTACATTAAGGTTTCTGGTAGAAAATTTGATCCACATGTCCTTCCTTTATATGTTTCTGATAAATTATTAGCAAGAGATATTGCCTACCAGACTGTGGGAAAAGGCCTGACTAAAGTTCTGAAAGACAACAAGAAGTCATTATCGCCATATTTTCCTATCAAGTGAAGTTCTTTTGCTTTAGAAAATTTTGTTCATCCTACTAAGGAGTCAGCACATATGGAATCCCTCAGGCTTCATACATTGCCTAAGAGGCAATTTGATCCAGACAAAGTGGCATATAATATCATTAGTACAGTAAAGCTCAAGTAATACAACCATGAGGATAACGATTTTGAAAACTTCTTACAGTCAGTCGAATCCTTCAAACAAGCATTCAAATAGGCAAAGGCAAATCTGAAACTTGAAGATTTTCAAACCTTTCAGGAATTCGGAAATGAAAGGCTCGAAGTGATCCCAATGCATTTGTTAAAGCCCAAGGATAAGCCTACACCAGGTGTCATTGTTGATAGTGAAGGTCCTAGTTCTTGAGTAGATTCTTAGGTAAATAGTGAGAAGACACTAGACATAGGAAAACCCAAAGACGTAGATAACACAGCTAATTCCAGCAGGAAGTTAGCTGAGAAACAAGTGATGAGCACCCCGGCTACAGAAATCAGTTCAGAGGTCAAAGGCAGTAGTTTGGAGCAGGAGTGGGATTAATTTAATCAGAAATTACAAGGCACTCCCAAAGCAAAAAATACCCAAGAAATAGTGGAGTATAAAACTCCTCTTCATGTTCATAAGGATACAGAGCCCAAGTCTATCAGTGAGCAGTCCAAGCCTATGGAGGAACAAGTGACAACGTCCCAACATAAAAAAATTATCCATGCTCTTCCCACATTAGAAATTGTTTTGTAAGTAACTGAAATACCTCCACTTCATGTTTTCTATATTCCTCTCCACAAGGTTGTAGTAAGAAGTTAGAGAAAAAGGAAATGAGCTGATGGACATAGTTTGGAAGGACATTCATTTCAACCGGCTGAGAACTTGACTAGACTATCATAGCTCACAGGAGCATATGCATCGTCCACTATGGACAAGGCTATTGAAGTCTCTACTTTGTTAAGGGAAAAAGAGGAGAGGACTTCATAGCTCGAGCAGCAGCTCGAAGAAGAGAAAGCAAGTGTAAATAAGAAAGCAGCTGAGTAGCTCACCAAATTGCATCAAAACACAGAGGTCCTCAAAGTAAGTCATGAAACCGATATATCGGCCAAAACATGCAACTCTAAGAATTGCAGCGAGCGATGGAAATGTACAAGTATGTTCCCACTACTAAAGAGTTCATTAAAGAGGCACTGGAATTAAATTCCCTTCTGGTGAAATAGCAAGAGCATTTCTGCCAAAATAGGTCACACATTGCCCCTTATCTAACCACTAGCGACCAGTTGATAGATAAGGAAATCGACCAGAGAACTGAGTTTAACAATTTAAACACTAGAATCTCTGAGTTCATCGAATGGCAGGAAACAGAAGACAGAAGGAAATCCAATCTACCCGAGATTGAGGAAACTTATAAAGACATTCTCTTCACAGATTTGGATGTGAGAATCAAATAGGCCGAGCTCGTAGTTGTAAGGGAAGTTAGGGTATCAAAGAATATCATTAAGGTAGTGAATCACACCCTGTTTTCCACCAACCTGATTAAAGAAGACAATCTGAAAGAAAAGCCCGATTTAAATGCTATGTATAAAAGCTGGTAGGAAAAGGTGGAGACACAAAGGGAGGCAATTACAAAATTGACCAGGACCAACTGGGATTCGTATTGGCATTACCTCCTCAAGCCACATAGCCACATTATGACTTTCAACTGTTCTCTTCATACAACTTAGTGGATGCTGCCACCTCTCAACGATGCAATTTTCACAAGATAGCTCAGAACACATTTTGGGGCACCTCCTCAAATTCAACCGATGACCGATATATGTGATTTGAAGGAAAAACTAGTAGACAGCAAGTCATCCTCTTAGTTTTGTTCATTTAGCCACTGTTTATTTTTGGAGTTAGTTAACTAGTTAGGAGGAAGGTTGTTTGAAACCTCCTCAGATTTTGTATAATCTATTTTTTCAAATTAGTTATAATAGAATTTATACCCTTCCCATGCATTTAGAGAAGGGTCCAAAATTTTATCAAATTTTTTTTGCAAAGAATGCACTATTCTAATTTTGTGAATGTTTTGGTTTTTTTTTTTTCTAAATTATACTAATTCTATTAATGTAACAAAAGTAGTACAAGGAGGCACCGACCTCTACAGAGCAAGCCCCAAATTATGCCATGCTTAATAACAAAATACTAGAAAGAGACTGCCCGCACTGGGGAAACCAGTCCAAAACTATAAGATTTTGCTGCCCAGGTAGGGGTAACAGTCTCTAGTGCCAGAGTGGAATAGTTTTTTGAACAATCATCAAAATTAACAACATTGAATAAAACAAAAGAAAACCACCAGAATAGACCCATAGTATTGGGAGCCGAGAACCCAAAACCTCAGAAACATTGACTAGCTAGGTGTCATTAGTAGGAGGAGGTTCTTCCACTATTAGACACCTGTACGCCTCCATGTCATCTTATGCATCCTGTTTACTTCTCGGAGTTTCTTCCATGTTCTTGAAGTAGCCTGGATTGGTGCATCCCTGAGCTGCTTCTGTGCATCCCTCAGCTACTTTACTGCTTCTGTGCATCCCTGAGCTGCTTCCAAGGGCTTTTCTCTTGCTGGTGGTGTTCTGTGCCTGAGTATTGTTGTTTGGGTCTTCAGAGTTTTGTGGCTCCTCTCTAAATTCCACCGAGATAGTCGTTATTATGCAGGGGCATTCCAACGTGCAGCGAAATTGAAATTTTGTAGAATGACTGGGCTATGAAGATGATACAGAGGCAACAGGAGGTTGGAAAGCAACGTTAGTAGGCTGAGGACCTGCAGTCTAAGCCTGACCCCAACCTTTGCGAGTGGTTGTGTAGTGTCCAGAGAAATGAGCCATCGAAGCTGAGGATGACTCAGAAGGGGACGAATTAGAGAGGGACAAGGAGGGGGGTGATCTTCCTCTGTTACTGCCCTTCCTGTAGCGCATTCGATAACACAGACGAGGCATTCTCACCTGGGAAAAATTGAGTGGACGAGGACGAGAAGGACCAGTGCCAAAGAATGAGTGGTCAATGGGAACAGAAGGACCTGTAATTAGCGATTCAGAGCAAAGATTCAAGACCAAAGAACTAGTCCATAGGCAGCATAGAAGACTCTGCAAGAAATGTGCACCATCCACCATCTTAATGCAGCACAGAACTTGGCAACATCTCCCTGTTGTCGTGCGCGAGCTCAACTTTGCAGTAGCAGGGAGACAATTCCAGTTCAGAGGAGGTGGAGCGGGGGGAAGACGGTCTGAAGAGGCCATCTTAAAAACAAAATTGATGAAGCTGCAACCCACACAGTTCATTAATGTTCCATTAATATTGGTGGTGGCTTTCTATATATGCTTCTAAGTGGAAGCGTGGGTGGCCAGGTGGCCTCGCCACTTACCAACCCAAGGTCGCTGCATAGTACCTGTGTGCCTAAACACCTGCATCCGGGAGTTCTGCATCATTCTACACCTGATCAGTGCATTCCTATAAATGAGAGCTATCATTTAAAATGTCAAGTGAGCATACGTTTAGAACTCGATCACTATCCACCCCTAGATTTTCCAGGAGATCTACCACTTTATTACCTTCCCTTTTGACATGTTTGAATTTGATTGCTCTATTAGTTAAGAGTGATTGTTCTATGATCTCTAAACGAGTTGTTAATCTCCAGCTGCAGACAACTTTGTGAGCAGGTGTCCCCTGAATAATTTGATTATCCATGTTGATAAGGATCTGTGAGTCTCCTTCAATTACAATAGGAAGGAATCCATGCTGAGCTAAGAAAAGTCCCTGCCACAATCCTTCTAGTTCAGATGAATTGTTTATGTCCCATCCTATTGAGCTAAGGAAGAGCAGGAGTGGTTTTCCTCCATGATCCCTGAAGATGCCTCCATAGCCTGCCATGCCTGGGTTGCCTTTGGAGGGTCCGTCAAAATTTAATTGTATCATTCCTTGGGGAGGAGGCTACCATTTGCTTGGTGCTTTGGGATTTTGAGAAGACTTTCTGGAGTTCTCATGTGTTTGGGTAGTTTGAAGATGCCAATTCTCCTAGATGTTTTGCTCCTGAGGAAGGGTAGGAAAGTCATCTTCATGCTACTTTTGAAGCGCCAAGGTTTCCTGAAGATTATTGTAGAAATTACTCCAAATGTTATCTAGAGGTGTACATTGATTCTTAAAAATGCATCTGTTTCTGTCTTTCCATAATGTCCAGATGAGAAGGCCTGGAATAACTTTCCACTGAGAGTTTAGCAACCTGCTCTTGTAAGCTTTGTAAGGATCGATTGCCTAGTTATGGATGGTGTTTGTAATATCCCCTGTTACTCTGCATCCTTTTTGACATCTAAAGCTAGTTTTTTCCCATAGTTTATTGGCTAAATGGCACGAGTCCATAAGATGTTGTATGGTCTCTTCCTGTTGGTTGCAATTGGGACTTCTTGAAGGCCTGTGGAAACTTTTTTTCCTTAAATTGTCCCAAGTGAGTATCCTTTTTTGACATAGCAGCCAAAGAAACGTCGAAACCTTGGGCCAAATTCTAGGAGACCAGATTTTGTCCCAAAGAGGGTCTTTGGAATCTTGATTGTTAGTCAAAAAGTTGTACGCCTCCTTAGTAGTAAAAATCCCACGTGGTGTGTACCCCCATCTCAAAATATCCTTCTTGCCTGAGAATCTAATTTTCTTGTTCGTGAGTTCTGTATCAATCTCATTATGGATTTGCTTTGTTCCTTGTTTGATAATTTGTGCCACTTTTAGCCATTGTCTATATCCCTGGTTGAGGGCTGGAATCCAGTGCTGATTGACTTTTTCCTTATGTTGCATGTCCCAATCTTCTGTTTGTGGAGGTCTGAAAAAATTGCTTATCCTGGGTCTTTGTTGCCAAGAGTCAGTCCAAAAATGAGCATTACTGCCATCTCTGATTTCCTAGAAACTGTGCTGTTGAATCATGGTGCTATGTTGTCTAGCTGCATTCCATATTAAGGAGTCATTTTCAGTGGACATAACTCTGATTAAATATTTTGGCGTCTATTATTTGCATATTTGTCAGTCCAAAGTATAGCCCACGGTGTGTGTGGAGCTAAGAGCCATCTCCACCATATCCTTGCTCCATAACTGCATTGCTGTGTTGAGGATCTTGGAGACCCGTACCTCCATATTTTTTTGGAAGCAAAACTGTCATCCATTTCACCAATGCCCATTTATGATTTTGGCCTAGGATCCCCATAGAAAATTATGTTGTAAATTTTTGATCCTCTTAAGTACCCATTTTGGTGTCGCCAAAACAGAGAAAAGATATAAAGGCATCGATTGTAAAACGACTTTAACCAGCACCAGTCGACTAGCCATATTGAGGGCTTTGTAGGTCCAGGAGGAAAGGCAGGCTTCAAGTTTCTTGAAGATTAGTTGCAATGAGGCATGTTTTAGTGCAAAATCAATCAAAGGGTTGCCTAGATACTTTGAGGGTAGAGAAGCTACAGAGAATCCAAGAATGCGGGTTATAGAGGACTGAGTAATGGAGGGAGTGTGAAAAAAGAAGATTTGGAATTTTGTAGTGTTAATGCTGGCTCCAGATGCTTCTGAATAGTCATCAAGTAGGGATTTAAACATTAATGCTTCTTGAACTAAAGGGTGCCCAAACAACATGTTGTCATCTACAAATTGTTCATGAGTGACAGCTGGGGAGTCATGGACTAAAATTCCTCTAAGCTACTAAGTTTGAAGAGCGTTCTTGATTATACAACCCAACCCTTTGGCCAATAGCACAAAAAGAAATGGAATGAGCAGATCTCCTTGATGAATGCCTCTAGAGGGGTGGAAAGGACGAGAAGGAATTCCATTTACCAATATGGAGAAAAATGCAAAGGAGACAAGATTCATTACCCATCTGACCCATGGAGGAGAGAATCCAAAGGCCGTAAGAATTTTTTGAATGTAGATCCAACTTAACTTGTCAAAAGCTTTAGAGAGACCAATTTTGAGAAGCATACCTGTTTTTTTGTTGTGCTTTAGTGAATGAATGATCTCATGGCTGAGGATGATGTTGTCAATGTTTTGTCGTCCTTCTACATATCCCTATTGTTTTGGCGATATGAGTAAGGGAAGGAGTGGTTTGAGACGGGAAGCGATGACTTTCAAGATGACTTTATAGATAACATTGCAAAGAGATATTGGCCTGAATTTGTCTAGAGTAATAGAATGCTCTTCTTTAGGAATGAGTGCAATAAAGGTGGCATTTAGAGATGGAAGCAACCAATGAAAAGTCCTAGATTCTTCCACAACCTGCCATATGTCCACTTTTATGAGATCCCAGAACTTATGAAAGAAGTTGGAGGTAAAACGATATGGTCCAGGAGCTTTACCCTCCTTGAGCTGATTCATTGCTGATTCAACTTCCTGTAGAGTAACCGAACGAAGGAGTAATTGATTATGTTCTTCCGTTATGATTTTAGGGATGTGCTGGAGAATCTATTCTATAGCTGGCTGTCTATTGATTTGTGGTTCCTGATGAATGTTTTTGAAATTCTTGAGGAGCTCTCTTTCGATATCATCGTGTTCTTCCAACCTTTCTCCCTGCTGATTCTGAATTTGTGTAATGTTGTTGTGCATTCTTCTCTGTATGGTGGTGCAGTGAAAGAATTTTGTATTCCGCTCTCCCTCTTTTAGCCATCTTACTCTGGATTTTTGCTTCCATAGGATCTCCTCTTGCTTTCTTATTCCGTCCAACTGATTCTGAAGGTTCTATTCCTTTTCCACCAATGCTATTGTCCTTCCTTCATTAATTATTTTCTGTTGAAGGTCCATCATTTCTTGTGCTAGAGCTTTTTGGGCTTGAAAGATATTTCCAAAGGTCGTTTGATTCCACTGCTTGATGTGAATTTTGAGATATTTGAGTCGCTGTTGAAATTGATACATTTTTGTTCCTTCAGGGGGAATGAAGCTTTTCTAGAATGAGAGGACCAGATTGTTGAATTTTGGATGTGTAAACCAAAATGCTTCAAAATGGAAGGGTCTCCATATGGAGTTTCCAGGTCTTTGCCATTAAAGAGATATGGGCCAATGGTCTGATCCAGATAGAGGCAAGATTGAGGCAGTAATGTCTCCTCCTAAATGAATGGCATTTCCAAATAACAAGAAACAATCCAATCGAGAGGAAATTTGTTGCGAACCTGATCTTCTATTGTTCGAGGTATACATTCCACTGTTAAAGGACATATCAATGAGCTGGTTATTTTGTATAAAATCCTTGAAGTGGCTGCTTTCAATGTCTAATTTGACTCAGCCTCCAATCTTTTCCTCAAATTTAGTGATCATATTAAAGTCACCACTTATAATACAAAGAGGATGGACTCTGGTAGAGTTGAGCGATGCTATCATGTTCAGTAATGCCAATTTGTTCGTGGCAGTCTGGGGGAAATATAGATTGGTGGGATGTCCATGAACATTGGTCCCTATGATATGAAAAGTAGCTTGAACAAGATTATGAGTTGAATGGATGTTAGTGAGTGAAATAGCCTGTGTATCCCATGTTATTGCAAGTCCCCCTGAAGCTCCTAAGGCGTTCACTACTACTGAATGGCTTCCTGGCCAGGCTTTTGAGAGAATGGTGCCAAGTGTATTACTATTACATTTTGTTTCTGGCATGAAGAATGTTTGAGGTTTCTCCTGCTGTATCATGTCTTTGATCATTCTGTACTTCACAGGGTTGTTTAACCCTCTTAAATTCCATGATGTGAGCTTCATGGTTCAATATTGGGTAGTGGCCTGTAATACTTTGTTAAGTTGGAATATCTTCCTGACTCCACCAACATTTCTCGAATGATGATGGTTCTTTTCAGATCTGTCTTTCTCCCTCGATTCTTGGTATCTTTGGGAAGGTTTTTCCCATCCCATTAACTACCCAGTAGGATCCCTAAAGTTCACTGCTAATGTGCTCTAGAAAGGATTACCTCCAATATTTATAACTGTCTATCCAGGGATTTTATCAAACTCTTTCTTCCTACATGCTTTCTCAAGGCTGAATATGTCTAGATCCCTAATGTCAATACTTTCAGGCTCCTCTTCCATATGTTTGGGCTCACTGCTTTCTTCTACGAAGTCATTTGAATGGATTGGTTCTTGGAGAAAGATATCAATTTTCATTCCATTAGGCCTCCATTCAGATTCCTTATTGGGATTGGATTTTGGGCTTATAGTGGCATGAGGTGGCTTCAGTGCATTATTTATGTCTGAGGGTTGGATTACAGAAGATAGCTTGGGTATATCAGCAGTTTGGTTGGGGGCCTCAGAGTCATTCATTGCTAGTTGTGCCAAGAAATCAAAGCTATTGCTAGTAGAGGGTATGGAGGAGTTAGCTATGGGATTTCTAGAGCCAAATCATGATTTTTATGGTGCTTTTTCTAATTTTTGACTTTGGTAAATCCTTCCGAATCAGGTTTTTTTGAGGTGGCATTGGTTTTGGGGGTTGCATTTAGGGGGAAATCACAGAAAATATGACCATGGGCATGACATTTTCTGCATCTGAATGGAACATGTTCATAATCTATAAGCTAAATCCATTCAAAATCATCATGATATAAACTTACCGAGTCCGGGAGTGCTTTGTCTAGGTGCATGTAGACACAGATGCGAGCATAAGAGGTGTATCGTTTATGTTTCATTTATTTGGCTATCTTTATGAAGTCTCCCAGACCATTTCCTATGTCTTTTAGTGATTCTTCATCCTAGTACTCTAATGGAAGGGAATACATTCGGATCCAAACCGGTGCCCAACTGAAATCCTCTTTGTCCGGGTTGAATCTTCCGATCCAGTCTCTCAAATACAGGCTCGCGGAGTTGAAGAAGTAGGGGCCTCCATCTAGGAATCCGTTACGGTCTTCTATGCAATTGAAGATAGCCGTAAAGAAACCTTTTGGTCTGAGCTATAGGGTGACATGTCCTTTAGGTTTCCATTTGGCCACAATCCATCCTTGCAAGGCTTTCTCTGTCGGCCAGAAGCCGATAAATTTCCCTATGAGAGCATGGTCCTTCATAAAATGGATTTGGGTATTGATCTGGTGACCAGGTAATTCTATCTTTGGTCACTCTACTATAATAGGTTTGAAAGTGGTAGAGGTCTCTTTAGGGATCTCTCTATCCAGTGTACAATCTTGTTGTTGAGTATGAGGCGTTGCCTCCGTATCCTATGGTGATTTTTGTTTTCCTTGATCTGCTGGGTCAGTATGCTTTATAGTGATGTCAGTCTTAGCTGTTTCAGAAGCTCTTATAGTCACATTAGGAGTTTGAATCTCGCTGCTGCCATTGGGGGAGGCTATGAGTCCCCCCCGGAAGAGAATGCATAGCAATGGGCTTATTTGCTGAATAATGTTGTCACCAGAGGGGCTGAGTTGTTGCAGTCTGGTGTTGTGCAGAGTGATTCCGTCACTGTACAGTTTGCCAGAAACCCTAAGCAGCCATGAAGTGCACCTGTGTTTTAATTCTAAATGCTTTGGTGAAATTATGGAATGTGATCATTTCTTTTAGATATCAGACTACTTTCCTTTGTTGATTCACTATTGTATTCTTGGGAGATAATTAGAGTTGAGGAAATAAGTTGGTCTATGTCATTTGTCAAATGAGGAGGACTTCGCACATATGGTAATATTATCTTGTATGATTGATTCTGTTTTCATTTAATTAGTGGAAAAACCTTACTTTCATGAATTGTATGTGAGATTTATTGTTTTTGTTAAGCGTTAATTGCACTTTCGTATGATGCCTAGATGAAATTGTGATTTTCATACATAACTCATCATATATGTGATATATTTTATAAATTTATTTGAATAACTATTTATTCAAAAGGAATTATCTTTATATGTTATCATCTCTGTTTAGTTGTGATTAATCTTTATTATCACATGTTAAGCAGATATCTTTGTAGATCGCATACCACACAGGAATACTTGGGTTTATATTAGAATAAGTTAGTCAGATAATTCCATTATAGAATAGGTCATTTAGATTATCATTATTCTATTGCAAATACTCATGAACCACCCACTCTCATCTTAAAACCCACACTGGGAAACTGGTCCCATTATCCCCAGTCGAAGCCACCACATTAAACAGAAAAGGAGTTGTCTTAAGGTCCAGATCGGGTAGTTATCCCCCATGTTTCGGTAGCAGAATTCTGAGGCCGCAACAGGTGCCAAGGTATGTTTCATATTTAACTTCACTGCGTTTGCCTCATTTTCATTTCCCCCATTTTCAGTCTTTGACGCAGAGAGGAGTACACACATCTCAAGTCTCTAGTTCAACATCCACTATTTTTTTGCATCCACACTTGTATATTTAGGCTTTAATCACTTTTATGTTTAGGCTTTAATCTCTATGTTGCATTTTGTTACTATTTGCAGGCATGGAATTGGCATTTGATGAGTTTGATAGGCCATTTATCATATTGAAAGAGCAAGTGCAGAAAATCTAAATGAGAGACTTAGATGCTCAGAAGGCCAAAATTGCAGTTGTCAAGGCCATCGTGAGAATCCTCTGCACCTCACTTGGCCCCATGCTCCAGAGCCCCAATGGTGATGCCACCCTTAGTAAGATCCTGTTCCATTTAATGGTTGTCTATTTTTGGATCGGTGAAATAGATTAAGTTATGAAAATAAGTAGACTTTACTTTAAAAATCTATGATTTATAAGTAGAAATTACATTAAAAAAAATTGTGTACATATTTTGCAAGGAGTGGAATAGCCAAATACTTTATTATCTTTTATATATTAAATTAAATCTTGCACATTGAGAAAATATAGCCAAACTCAGTAATAAAAAATTACATGGCTTTCTGACAGGGCAAAGCGTAGAGCACGTCCATGCCTTGAACATGATTCTAAGCAGTATGACTTCGACTGCAATTGAGAACTCACATGGTAAAAACAAATATTTGACTACTCTCATCATAGTATCCTATGCATGTACACCCGACTTTCAATTACATCTCAAAATATTCCTCCATAACCGCAACAGATAATGATATAAAATGAAAAAACTCAGGACCTTTTATTCACATTTCAAAACATTCCTCCATAACCACACAGACAATGATATAAAATGGAAAAACCAGGACCTTTTTCCAGAGCATCTGGCTTTACAATAAATTCAACATACTGAACATAGAGTAACAAATCGTAAATACTTGGGAAATATTATGCCAGCCTTTGATTAAATAATGCATTGTAAATTTCTACAGATGCCAAAGATAGAAAAAGCCCTTAAAGAATAAATCATGTTCTTTGCATGTTTCTGTGTTTCTTTTTCTTTGGTGGTTGATGAACCACTTTGATTATGACATAAAAAACAACCTTAACATTCTGTTGTGCTTTAGAAATGCATTCAATGTACGCGGCAACCCCGATTTGCCTCTTCAAATCTTCACCTTGCGCTATCAAGATTGGGACTACTCCGGGATGATCAACAAAAAAATGTGTCTTTTCATAAATCTAATTTTTCCTCACCAAAATGATAGGCATAGATGGTGCGTAGTGTCTCAATTCTGGAATCCACTTTTTGGAAATGTTTTTATAACTGGCCTTGCTGATCAAGGAGAAAGCCAAGAGGAAGACATCTGCACCTCTATAACTCAAGGACCTGATCCTGTTTTAATCCTTTTGTCCCTTCATGTCCCATAGGCCAATATTCGATGTACTTTCATCCACCAATATATTTGCACTGAAGTTATGAAACATTGTAAGTACATAGTCCGTTCGAAATCTGTTTCTTGTGTAGGAAATAAGCATGCAAGATTTTCCCACAACACCATCCCCCACAGTCACACACTTAATAAAACTCAGATGGATATTGTATTTTAAAAGTGTCAGCACAATTTGAATTTACTAGTGCAAAATAATTACTATCCATATATTGAGCATTCAATGGAGCTTCTGCATCAGGAATCTAAGAAACACAGACTGGAAAAGTACCCTCTTCCAGTAAACTGATTTCTCCATGTTTAGAAGTGCTTGGAATATTATTGCACAACTTTTCACAATCATCCAACTTAAAAGATCCACCTCTGATTTATTATAGTCCCATTAAATTCTAAAATCTTCTCACCCAATTCCCAAGAAAACTTTTCAAGCTTCATCTTGGACATCTTTCACAAAGTAAAAGTATTTTCCTTGGTTCTGGAATGACCTAGGTCATCTTGGTCCCTACCTCCTCTTGAAATCCCTCCTATTGCCTCCTTTCCTGCTCTCTTGTTTGCTTCAACTTTAGTCACTACATCCTCTTCTTCCTCTATTTTTGGGGAATTATGTGTTCTCCTTGGCCATTTCTATTCCTTCATCCTCCGAATTGGATTTTAACAACATTAATATTCGAGCTTATTTCTATCATTTTGTAAGAAAAATCATAAATATGATTATGGAATTTGATACCCACACTGCACATCAGTACACATACTGAGAGGGTGTCCTTATTAGGATATATTTTTCTATAGGTGTCCTTGTTGGGATATATTTTTCTATAGGTTTCCTTATCAACATTAGCTTTTTGAATTCTCTATAGCTCTCCTTGTCTAGTAAATATTTCTCTTTTCCTCCCCACTAGATTCCTTTCTGTATCTGCATATTACATGCACTTAAATAACCTCATCCACATATTTTTTAGCTTGCCCCACAAATATTAAGATGGAAATATTTTTAGAACTTCTCGTAATTTTGTGCCAAGTGGAGGGGGTTGTTCCCCCTTTTTGCAAGCATAGGAGGTGAAAAACAATCTACAATAGCTATGTAGTTGTTGCAACAACTAGATGTGTGTTGGGCATGGAATCCCCCCAAGGCACGTTTTGGGGCTCAAAGCCCAAGTTTTGACCAAATTTTGTTGTAAAGCTCCGCGAATTGCAGGCGCAGGGTGCGGAAGTATGTTAGAGTCACAGGGTTGTCCGCCCTAGTTTTGTAATATAATGTCGGCCTACCCATGGTCTGCGGACCATGTGATTGTATAAATAGAACGAGGCTCTAAGTGTAAAATATGAGTAGTAGAGAAGAATAACAAGTCTAAGTAATTGAGTCGCAAGTGTAAAGTGTGTCTTTGGGTCATACGGTAGGTGAAGGCTCTGTAGTTGAGTGCGCAGAGGCCTAGTAGTCCACAGCTGAGTCCGTAGGGTGGAGTCGAGTCTGTAACAAAGGAAGAAATTAATAAAGAGAAGTTTTATCATAATTTTGTGCATCTGTTGTTGGGTTAATACATGTTTGATATAATTTACGAATATACTGTTTATTTACTGCACACACCTGTATGAATGGTTTATATTGTTAAGTATAACTTAAAGCATGCAAGTAGGCTAAGATAATCAACTAACATTGGAATATCAGTAAAGTCTTAGGTAATAACATAGAAGTGCAGCGTTCAACCCTTTAGTAGCGCTGCGCGAAGGCAATATCTCAAGTTGCGAAGGATGGGAAAGTGCACGAAGAGACCTGCGTGCAGGGTCGAACCGCGAACCACTTGAACTCATCAGACATCTCCAGGGTGCGGAAACCTGGTTCTAGCACCCTCCCATACTACTTCAGGTGAGACCTCAGTCCACGCTCCACAGACTGTTGCCGAAAGGGCCAATAGTACTGGGATTTGTTTGGCTAAATCAACTCTGAACCTAGGTCAGGCCCCAATAAGGCAACAAATAGTTCTGTTGTCGAGACTGGGATTTGCATAAGAGATATCTAATGTCGTATCACTAGAATCCGAAAATGAAAGGAATTGAAGAGTGGTTGTACAGGAAGATTCACAAGTTCACGGCGCAGGAAAATAGGAACCCGCAATTATCAAAGGAAGAGTGGTTAGATTGCTACCTATATATAGAAATCCACGAAATTTTCTTTGCATCCTTTTCCTCTGAGTTGTACGAGTGGAACGCGAAGCTAGCAGATAGTCAAGGAAGGTGTAGGCTCGACAAACCTATTGTCTAGACTCCAGAGTTGGTGCACATACTAGAAGCATCGGAAGATAAGATCACGCACATTGTGGATCACTGGCTCGATCGAATAATAGGAGGATTTATCACCGAGTTCGTGGTAGATACTTCAGTTAGATATAGTGAGAAATAATGACTCTTCCTCAAAGGACCGCGAGGTAAGTACGTTAAGTCTTTGAACACTTGGATTAAGATGCTACTGTGTGAAAAATGGGTTATGTGAATAAATTGATGTTTGGGGCTACATGAAGTGGGAGGATCTACAGAAACGAAGGTAGCGCAGAACTAGAAACTAGCCCCTTGATTTCACCTCTCCAAGAAAGCGAGGAATAGATCGTGAAGGTCTCACCAAGGAGTGCGATCAGTTTGATAAGGCAACGAATTCTGTGCATACCACTTCCAATGACACCACCATCAGCTTCACAATATTCACCCCTGTCTTCACCCACACCACCTCCGCCACCACCACAGTTAAATATGGCAAGCGCGATAAAGTTTTTGGTGTTCAAAGGAGTAGGGAATGAAGATCTGTACCAATTTTGGTTTGTTGTAAAGGCTGTATGGGAAGCACAGGGAGTCACGGATGATAATATAAAGAAAGCAACATTGGTCAGTGCTTTACAGGATCGTGCACTGACGTGGTACATTAAGCATTCCAATTACAACCCAAACGCAGGGATCGTGGATATCCAAGTTGCGCTAAACAAGAAATTTAGCAGGCCTAAATCAGAGACACGGTCAATTATTGGATTTAAGGAAATTGCCATGCTTCTAGGAAAGACCCCATGGGAGCTGGACCAGAGACTGATGATTCGTTAAGCCAACATGACCTTGGTGGATGGGCAACATCGCGCATGTTTCGTAGCATCGCTAACACCACATCTAAGGAACGCATTGTCATAGCATAAGCTATCCACTCAGGACAAGGCCTTGGAGATCGCAATGAGACTGCACGAGACCCCAAAACAAGATCCTAACCTGGGAGTCCAATAGATCCACGCACAGTTGAAAAACTTGTGTCTTGAGATGTAGAGATTGAAATAAGACAGGATAGCTTTCCCAGAAGCGCGCGAGGAGGTATGGTGCATAAAGTGGAAAGGTCAGGGACATGACAAAGACCATTGCCTAGTCTTCGTGAACTACCTGGCAGGAGGAGGACCAATGCCATTGATACTAGAGGCACAAGCAGGACCGAGCGCAGTGCCTGCATTATGGTGTGCGATTTGTCAAATAGGAGGGAATCATGCTACAGATAACTACCATCTATTACAGGAGTACACATAGACGTCCCAGTAGTTGTTCTGAAATTTTTACAGGTCAGTAGGCCACGATGAGCGTACTTGTAGAAGTTATGAACTGATGATGGATCAGACTCCTACCTATAGAGTTCAGACCAAAACATGAGCCCTCGATCAAAATGTAGGGATGGTGCGCACTGCATTTCAGGGGCGCAGACGAGGTCGAGGTGAAATGTGACCAGGAAGAGATCGTAGATAGCTGATCTATTACTATTGCAGAGGGCTAGGGCATTATGCCCATGATTGTACAAATCCGACGAGAGAATCATGTTTATATTGTACCTAATTTGATCATGAGACAGAGTATTGCCCCACACTGATAGCAAGGTTGTGCAATAAAGGAACACTCCAACCTTCCCCCACTCAAAACCTGCAAATGATGAGGTTTGAGCTGCGTGAGGAAGACCTGAATGTAAATATTGTACTCTGAAGTGGCATTACGACGAGGGATGACAAAGGAAAGTAACCCAAAGAGAGTGCTTGGTTTTTTAAGGCTCCAACAAAGAAACCAAAATTTTATTTGGAGCATGATAAGGAGACATTCGTGGAAGCTAAGAAGAGCTTCATGGAGGCCTCCACTTTAGGTAGTAAAGACAAATTAGAACCAGAAATGGACCCATCAATGCTCACTACCTTTCTCAAGACATGCATGAAGCTACTGCACAATAGCAAAGCAGTGAAGGGGCTGCAAGAAATCACCACTATATGTGCTGGACCAGGAGAACTGCACATAGTCTGAAAGCTCGGGAAGCACACAATGTGAATAGGAAGAGAGATGAGATTGACCAGGCAGATCGGGGAATATGAAATGGATCAAGTGATTTTTGATCTAGGATCGGACGTGAATGTCTTGTCAAAGCAGACATGGGAACGCATGGGTAGGCCCGCGTTGCAATGGTATCCTATTCAATTGCAAAGGTGCGAGCGCACTTGCATATTTCGAAGTGATAGAGATTTTTGATGACAACAATCCCTATCCCACACTACTAGGAATAGATTGGGCCACTGACATGAATAGAGTGATAAATCTAAAGAAGCATAAGATGATTTTTGAGAAAAAGTCATTGCATGTAGTGCTTCACACCTATAAACTTTACCAAAGTTGTTCTTAAGTCTTTGGAGGTGGTTAGCTTTTCAAAGCACACACATACAAGAAGACGAGAAATACTATGTCCAACTAATTTGAAGTTATCTCCCTCTGAAGGGGGTGTTCCCATTCACAAACCTGACGACTCGCTCTACTTCTTTCTTGTGAACAACTTTGGGACTTGCCATGAATTGTTGGACAATTCCAACCCCATATATATAAATTTCTTATTTAAATATATACCCACTAAATTAGAATATGCATAAGGAGAACTCCATTCTTGTTTCGAAAGAGCCTGCAATCGACTTGTACCATGCTATTTAATATTTTATGTATTTATTCACATCCTTGGTCTGTGACATAAATATGCAACAGGCTACCTTGCATTTTCTATACTAACACTCCTAAAAAATAATAAAGTATGCTCAAATCTATCATTTCAAATGATTTATGTAGCTTAGCTTCCAGTTTTTCGATTATCGAAGTTGTTACCTATATTGATGAGATATTCTACAACTAATACCATAGTGACAATATATGTTAGAGTTTTATCTATGTTGCTCTGAAGTTTCTTCTCCTTCAGTAGAGCAACAATACACTGCGGTTTCCATCTAGGGGAGAAGTGTACCCAGTAGCAACCTTGGCTTGTGTGCAAATGGGTTGAATGCACATTAGACTCTATCTATTTTTTTGAAGGTGTTTCTCCTTCAACATTACTTCATCTCAGTACATCCTTTTGGTCTACACCTTTAGTAGATGCATTCAGCCTTGGGGTACATTTTGTAGATTATAGTTATCCTATGAGGGTGTAGCAACAATGAAAGAAGTGCATCGATTTTAGGAATCTTTTGGTTCTTGTATGTAAGCGTGCTTGTTTAGTGTTTCCCAAAATTAGATAGAGCCATATTTAGTTTTATAGTTTGACTTAGATGCTCACTCTTCTTAATTTAGTTGTTTTTCTTAGTTTTTTTTTATGCTCAGATTTATCTTTAAGGAAAGTTCACAGCGGAGAAGGGTTATATATTTTGAGCAAGGGACACACTTCTAGGTAGGAGGTACTCTATTATAGGAAGCTTTGTCCATGCAGGTTAGGTGCTTTCTCTGAGAATCCCAAGAGTGGTGCTACTGTAGCAATAAGAAAATCATTTATTTTGAGTTCTTCATTAGTGCATTGATAGTATATTTTTTATTATTGTTTATTCCATGAAATACCTCAATAGTGTATGATCAAATTACATTTAAGCTTGTCATAATATTTTGACTTACCCTCTTTTAGAGGGAAACTAGAGTGTGTGTCAAACTTGCACGTCATAATTGTATCATGCAAAGTTTACCTGGCACAAGTTTTGTGGATCTAAGCAGCCAGATACCTATTGGAATTCAAGAGGCAACAATACTACAAAGTGGGAAAGAGGTTTTGCAGTTAACCTGCATTTCACATTATGGTTGGAGTTGGTTTGTTGGCAAGATGCTAGATACCCCAACTTCCTTTTTATGACTTAGTGCAAGATTGAATCCTGCGACATATTCCTCTCTCAATTGTCATTAAGCGATGGGTTTTCTCAGAAGTTCTTCACATCTATAAACTTTACGAGAGCTGTTATCGAGTCTTTGGATGTGGTTATCTTTTCAAAGCACACACGTACAAGAAGATGAGAAATAATATGCCTGACTAATTTCAAGTTATCTTCCTGCGAATAGGGTGTTCCCTTCCATAAACCTAACGACTCGCTCTGCTTCTTTCTAGTGAACAAATTTGGGACTTTTCATGAATTGTGAGACAATTCCAACCCCATAACTATCAGTTTCTTATTTAAAGTTATACCCACTAGATTAGAACCCGCACAAGGAGAATTCCTTTCCCATTTCAAAAGAACCTGCAATAGACTTATGCCATGATATTTAATATTTTATGTATTTCTTTGCATCCTTGGCCTATGACATAAAGACGCAACATGCTACCTTGAATTTTCTATACTAACATTCCTAAACAATAATAAAGTATGCCCAAATCTCTCATTTCAAATTATCTATGTAGCTCACCTTTTGGTTTTTCAATTATCGAAGTTGTTACCTATATTGATGAGATCATCTACAACTGAAGCCACAGTGACAATATTTGTTAGAGTTTTATCTGTGTTGCACTAAAGGTGTTTTTTCATCAGTAGCACTATAATACATCTTAGTTTCCATTCAGGGGAGAAGTGTACCAAATAGCAGACTTGGTCTGTGTGCAAATGGTTTGAATTCATAGTAGACTTTATTTTTTGTTTTGAAGGTGTTTCTCCCTAAATAGTACTTCATCTCAATAGATCCTTTCAATCTACACCTTCAACAGATGCATATAGCCTTGGGGTACATGCTACAGATTCCAGTTTTTCTATAAGGGTATAGAAACGATGAAAGAAGCACATCTATTTTAGGCATCTTATGGTTGTTGTATGAAAGTATGCTTGTATAGTGTTTCTCAAAATTATATAGATCCATATTTAGCATACTTTTATAGTTTCACTTAGATGCTCACTTTTCTTAATTTAGGTGTTTTTCTTAGTACTATTTTATGCACAGATTTATCTTTAAGAAAAGTGCATAGTAGAGAAGGGTTCTATATTTTGAGGAGGGGACACTCTTCTAGGTATGAGGTACTCTATTTTAGGGAGATTCTGTCATGCATGTTAGGTGCTTTATCCTAGATAGAGTTCCAATCCTTGATAAAGTCCATGCCAGACAAGACACTGGTGGACAGAGTTCTAAGTCCCTAAATTTTCCAAAAACCCACCTGAGCCTATCTATTTAGCCTAAAATCCTTTACATTCCAGTCATCTATTGGCTATGATTTTTATAGAGAGAGCCCTCTCTAGTTTGGTACAGCTAGCTACAAAACTAAAAGTTTGGTCTATGGTTACCTCCGTCGATCTCATCATCATCCTGGGACATTTTGGAGGATAACAGAGGGCATGAAAACTAGGGAGTGCCAAGGTGTTCTAGTGAATGTAAGGTTCCCAAGTCATTGAAAAATGTAATACTAGTTGTGAGTTCATGACTGCCAAGGTGTGTTAGGGAATGCTAGGGCATGCTAACATGTCAGATAGCACAAAGACATGTCAAACAAGCTAAGATGTGTCAAGTTCGAAGGCATGCCAATATGTACAAGGGTTCCCAGTCCCTGGCTCCTCTTCTTCCATATTCTATCCACTTATGACATTTCCTTTGCAATATTTGGTGCATTTGCTAATTATAGGTCATTTATAGGTTATAAATGTCTTCAGAGTTTCACTTCTAATTGAGTATTCAACTAAACATATTGATTCTCTTATACATAAATATTTTTCCCTCCACCCACTTTTCATAACTTCAATAACCATTAGGTAGGGACCTACAGCTTCGATGCTACTTTTCTTGTTTAGTAAAATATGTCGAGAATTTAATTTATTAAAGGTTGTAGAATTTACAATTTACGAAGTTTCAAGGTATAATTTTTAAAAGTATAATTCTTTAAAGGGTGCTAGCTCAATGGAAGAGCACATACTTTACAAGCAGGAGGTTGGTGGTTTGATTCCATTGTGCCCTGACATCCATATGGAATGGTGACAATCAATTTTTGGTGACAGAGGCTATTTTGACCATCACCAATCAGCTTTGGTGACATTTTTCGACCCTCACCAAAAATATGAAATGGTGATAGTCAACAAATGCCACCATATATACGCATCAATAGTGGCGACCCTCAAAGCTCCATAACCATAAACTGTTGTTGTTGATATGAAATGGTGATGGTCATTGTCCGTCATTATAGTCATTATTCGTGACGGACGTTGAATGTCACCACAACACCTATACTTCTGGCAATGCAGACTTTGGTGATGGTCAATGAACATCACCATATATGCACCAATAGTGATGGCCATTAAAGATCCATCACAACAAATCATTATTGTTCATATGAAATTCTGATGGTCACTATCCTTCATTATAACCGATATTCATGGACCTTGAATGTCACCATAACACTTATACTTTTGGCGAGGCAACCTTTTCTGATGTTCAGTTTTTGGTGACCGTTCACATTCATATTTAAAAAAAAAACAAAACTTATAATAGCAGAATAAAATTAGATTTAAATGTTCCCAAGCTATACACTATAGCATGGCATAGTGTTACTTTGGGGCCCCAACAAGTTTTTCATTCTCTTTTTGAATGATATCTTTATGTATAAAAATTTTGAACAAAAGCATGAGAAAATTTTCAGAATGGTGTTGCAAGTACTTAGAGCACATCATTTTTATGCTAAGTAAATGTTTATTTCATAAAAGTAAAATTTATTATTTCATTCATCTCATTCCATTGGAAGGGATGGTAATAGATCCAGAGAAAATCAAAGAAATCAAATAGTGGCTAGAACCCAAAAATGTGATAGAGGTTAGATCCTTCATGGGCTTAACTTTACTACTATAGGAGATTTATTGAGGGGATTCCAAAATAGTACATCTTATCACTTCTTTTCAAAAGAAGGGTGTGGAATTTTAATGGTACCAAAAATATGAAGAGGCCTATCAACATTTAAAAATGATATTAACAAGTGCACCAGTAAGACTATGGATAGTTGAGCCAATGAAGATTTCATTATGTGCATTAATGAATGTAAGGAGGGGCTCAGAGGAGTCTCTCATGCAAAATGGGCATGTGGTACATTACAAGTCAAGCATGAAGATAAAGGAGCATGAAATGAATCATTTCACTCATGATTTAAAATTGGAAGTCATCATAGATGACTTGAAAGTCTAGAGGCATTACCCCATGGAAAAAATGTTTGAACTAAGAACATACAATAATGGTATGGAGCACTTATTTGGATAGCTAACTTTAAATTCTAGATAAATTAGATGGATGGAATTTTTTGATGACTATGACTTTGAAATAAATCATATAAAAGGTAAAGAAAATAAGGTGGTTAATGCACTAAGTAGAAGGGTGCATATAGTGTATGTTATAGCCATAAGTGTATGCAAATATGATTTAAAAATAAATATTTTATAGGATGAAAGTTCTAATCAACAACACATGAAAAAATAAATGATCTACAAAAAACAATTTATAGGCAAAGTATAGGAATTATGATCTAAAACATGATGGTATCCTCTTGTACAAAGGAAGAATTAATGTGTTAATTTCCTAGGAGATGAAATTTATAGTGTTGAATGAGATGTATAAGATAAATTATGTTGGGCACCCAAACAATTTCAACAATAAAGAAAGAATACTTTTTCCCAATAATGAAAAATAGGGTGGCTAATTGTATAGATAGCTGTTTAGAGCGCCAGAAGTTAAGGTTGAGCATACACATCTAGCTGGAATGGAAATGGGAAATTGTATCTATTTATTTTATTGCAAATATTCCCAAGGCTATTGTTGGGCATGGAATCCCCCCACAGCATGTTTTGGGGCTCAAAGCCCAAGTTTTGGTCAAAGGTTTTGTAAGACTCCATAAATCGCGGGCGCAGAGTGTGAAGTATAGGTTAAGTCATAGGGCTATATGCCCTAAAGTATTGTAATGTAATGTAAAGTCATGTCGTTCTACCCATGGTCCGCGGACCATGGGATTGTCTAAATAAGAACGAGGCTCTAAGTTGTAAAGATAGCTAATGAGGAAAGTAGAGAAGAGAATACGAGTGATTTGAGCATAGAGTAGGATTCTAAGTTTATTGGGTCATAGTAGTAGGGAAGGCTTTGTAGCTGAGTGTGTAGAGGCCTAGTAGAGTCTACAGCTGAGTTCGTGGACCCCTGCAGCTGAGTGCGCAGGGCAGTGTCGAGTCTATAACCTTGATCGAAGAATAATAAAGAGAAGTTGATTCCTATTTCTGTGTATCTGCTTGTGCATTGCCTTCTTTACATTTATATTGTTTTATTTATCGCACACACTGATATGATTGTTGAATATGCTATAATAATCATTAGTCTTACACCAATAAGTTAAGTAATCGGCTAATAACAGATCAAATAGTAAGGGACTTGGGTATTATATAGGTTTCACCCTGAGTAGGGCTGTGCGGAAGCAGCATTGTAGGTTGCAAAGGGATAGCAAGTGTGCGTAGCGATGTGTGCGAAGGGTCAAACCGCGGACCACCAGAAGCTCATCAGAAATCCCCAGGAAACCTAGTTCTAGCACTCTCCCATACTACTTCGGGTCAAACCTCAGTCCGCGCTCTGCGGACTGTTTCCAAAAGGGCCAGTAGTACCGGGATTTTCTTGGCTAAATCACCTCTAAACTTGGGTTAGGCCCATACAAGCCAACAAATGGTTCCATTACCGGGACTGGGATCTGCATAAAGGATGTCTGATGTCGTGCCACTAGAATCCAACAAAGAAAGAAATTGAAGAGTTGTTGCACAAGAAGATTCATGAGTTCGTGGCACAGGAAAATAGAAATCCACGAGTATCTAAGGAACAATGGTTGGAGTGCTACTTGTATACGGAAATCCACAAAATTTTCTTTGCATCCTTTCCCTCTAAGCTGTATGAGTGGATCACGAAGTTAGCAGACAGCCAGGGAAGGTGTAGGCTTGACAAACCAATAGTGTGTGCTCCGGAATTAGTGCACAGACTAGAAGCATTAGGAGATAATATAGCACGATTTGTGGACCATTGGATCGACTGATTAATAGGAGGATTTATCATTGAGTTTCCAGTAGACACGACCATCAGCTACAGTGAGGCAGAGCAATGTTTCCTCAAGGGACCGCGAGGTAAGTATATTAAATCTTTGAACACTTGGATTAAGATGCTATTGTGTGAAAAGAGGGTTATGCGAATAAATTAACGTTTAGGACTACGTGAATTGGGATGATCTACAAAAGCGGAAGTAGTGAAGAGTTGGAAACTAGTCCCTTAATTTCACCTTCGCGGGAAAGTGAGGAAGAGCTCGCGAAAGTTTCTCCGAGAAGCGCAGTCAGTCTGATAAGGCAACATATTTTGCATTTACCACCTCCACCCACACCGCCACCCATCTCACCCTCCTCACCTCCATCTCTACCCACCCCACCTCCACCACCACCATAATTCAGTATGGCAAGTGTGATCAAACTAACGGTATTTAGAGGAGGGGGAAATGAAGATCCGGGCCAATTTTGATTCATGGTAAGAGCAGTATGGGAAGCACAAGGCATCATGAATGATAATATTAAAAAGGCTACACTGGTGAGTGTGTTGTAGGATCATGCATTAACGTGGTATATCAAGAATTCTAATGACCACCCAAATGCCGGAATTGTAGAGATCCCGGCCTCGCTAAATGGGGAATTTAGTAGGCCAAAATAAAAAACACAATCAATCATTGGGTTTAAGGCAGGGAAAATTTTAAGAACCCCCCCTAAATTTATAAATATAATAAATGGGCGAATCTCCATGGTATATAGGAAAAATGGAAGGCGATTTTATCAGTAATATAATATGTATATATAATTTTTTGGCGAATCTCTCACCAGGCATGGCGAATATTTTACTCAATTATAAAATCTTGTAAGATCTTCATGAGTCTTTCACTAAATAATAAAACTTTGTAAAGTCCTAGTGAATCTTAGCATTGGCTACATGCTGGTTTAATTCCCCCATTTAAATAGGCTACATTCCAGGTGAATACCATGGGTGAATACCATGTGCCATTTTGGTGAATACCATGGGTCAATACCATGTGCCATTTTTATTTTTATTAATTCTAATATTAGGGTTAATAATGGTTTTTTGCATGGTATTAATAACAATCTAGTCCATGGTATTTGTCCCATAGTATTTTGGCCATAGGTTTCACCTAAATATAACCCATTTTTTGAGTGTTCGTAAATATAAGGTGACTTATGGAGTAAATATAAAAAAATGTTTTATTTGTTTACCATACCTCTCATTTATTTATATTTTTATTAATTTACCATACCTCTTTTACAAATATGGTATTTGGCCCATAGGATTCACTTAAATAAAACCTCTTTCTTGAGCCTTCATAAATAGAATGAGGGTTATGGACTAAATATAAAAAGAGGTTTTATTTATTTACGATACGTCTAGTTTATTTATATTTTTATTTATTTACCATACCGTTTGAGTAAGTATAAAAATACGTTTTATTTATTTACCATACCTCCACTTATATTTTTATTTGTTTACACCATTACATGTATATAAGGTGACTTATGGAGTAAATATAAAAAATGTTTTATTTATTTACCATACCTCTCATTTATTTATATTTTTATTAATTTACCATACCTCTTTTATAAATATGGTATTTGGCCCATAGGATTCACTTAAATAAAACCTATTCTTGAAAATGGGCGAATGGATTCACTTAAATAAAACCTATTCTTGAAAATGGGCGAATGGAAGGTTGTAAGTCCTAATTTCAAGGGCTAAATTTACCTTTTTTACCCTCTCCCTTAAAATAAGGTGGGCTATTTGAGGTGATTTGTAAAAATGTACTATGATACAAAATATTCGCCCACTAAAAATTTAAAACCCCTTAATTTCGCCAAAGGGCGAACATTCGCCCCTAAAATTATCTTTGGTTTAAGGAGATCGCGATGCTCCCATGCAAGACCCCCCTAGGACTTGGACCAAAGGCTAAAGAGTACGATTCATGAAGCCAATATGACATTGATAGATGGACAATGCCATGCATGGTTTGTGGCATCACTTACGCCACACTTAAGGACAACACTTTCACAGCAAAAACTTTCCACCCAGGCCGAAGCGTTGGAGATGGCAATGAGATTACATGAGACCCTTATACAAGACCCTAGGTTGGGAGTCCAAAAAATTCACATGCAACTGCACAATCTGTGTTTGGAAATGCAAATTTTGAAACAGGATAGGACACCTTGGCCGAGACGCGCGAGGAAGTATGGTACATAAAATGCAAAGGCCAAGGGCACGACAAGGACCATTGTCCAGTGTTCGCGAACTACTTGGCAGGAGGAGGGTCGATGCCATTAAGACCTAAGGCACAGGAAGGGCCAAGTGCGGCATCTGCATTATGGTACATGATTTGTAAGAAAGGAGGAAAACACACCATGGATAATTGTCACATGTTGTAGAAGTATACACAGACATCCCAACAATTGTTTTGTAATTTTTGCAGGTCGGTAGGCCATGATGAACGCACCTACCGCATCTAAAAACTAATGATGGACCAGACTCCTACCTACAGGGTGCAGACCAAAACGTGAGCACTCAACCCCAATGCCGAGATGTCATGCATTGGATTTTAGGGGCACGGTTGAGGTTAGGGCGGAATGGGACCAGGAAGGGGTCTCGGACAACTAATTTGTTACAATTGCGGAGGGCCAAGGCACTATGCCCGTGATTGTACAAACCCGACAAGGATATCATGTTGGTACTGTACACAGTTTGATCATGAGGTGGAAGATTTCCCTTTTCTGATAGCAAGGATGCGCGAAAAGGGGGCACTCCAACCCCCTCTGACTCAAAATTTACAAATGATGAGGTCTGAGCCGCGTGAAGAAGATCCAAATGTAAACATGATTCTCAGGAGCAGTATGACCATGGGAGAGGATAAAGGGAAGTAGCCAGAAGAAAGTGCATGGGTTCACAAGGCTCCTATAGAGGAACTCGAATTTGATTTAGAACACGTGAATGAGACATTCATGGAAGCTAAGAACAGCTTCACGGAGGCCTTCACTTCAGGTAGTAAGGATCAACTACAACCAGGGATGGATCCTTCAATGCTCACTACCTTTCTGGACATGCATGAAACTACTGTGCAACAGCAAGGCAGTCAAAGGACTATAGGAACTTATCACTAGGTGCGTGGGGTCAGGAGAACCGCGTGTTGTCCAGAAACTTGGAAAGCATGCATTGTGCACAGGAAGGGAAATGAGGTTGACTACGCAAATCGACAAGTATGAAATGGATCAAGTAATCCTTGATCTAGGTTCAGATGCAAATGTACTACCAAAGAAAACATGGAAACACATGGGAAAACCCATGCTACAGTGGTCTCTTATTCAGTTACGAATGGCGAACCAACAGAAGATTTTTCCCATGGGAAGATTGCAAGGGGTAACGGTAGATATCGAAGGTGTGAGCGTGCAGGCAGATTTTGAAGTGATAGAGATTGTCGATGAAAATAATCCCTATCCTACATGACTAGGAATAGACTAGGCCACCGATATGAATGGAGTCACAAATCTGAAGAACAACAAAATGATCTTTGAGAAAAAGTCACTACGCATAGTAGTACCACTAGATCCAGACGAAGGAGAGCGATACATTGAACCGGTGCACGACGATGATAGTGATGATGATCTCGATTGCATTTAAAAGATAACTACGCAAGAACAGGATTGGGTGAATCTGACTACAGAAGGAAGGATTTCGTGGGAGAACGAAATATCCTAGACTTTGGATTCAGACGAAGAAGTAGAACGATGGTAGAATCGGTTGCACGAAGTAACAACACTGAATTGCAACATGATGGTTAGATCACTGTGCTGCGTGACAATAGAGGAAAGGGAGCTACCGACATATGACGGATTCTCAGTGGTGGATGAATTCCTAAGAAAATATGAAAGTGCAGTACTAGAACAACAGTGATTCGATGCTCTGAAATGGGGGCTGCATGCATCACCCGCATGATGGTGGGATATGTATCAAGGAAATTTTGAGAACTGACGTGGATGTAGAAGGATGATGCGCCTACATTTTGGAAAACCCCAGCTCCAAACGATAGCCAATCAGTAGGGGCGGAACAACCTGCATGCCCACCTTTCCCGATGGGTACAGACATATGTTGTATAGCCCACAAAAGCACACACCACTCTTAGAATAGAGAATCGGACCAAACCGCAGCAGCAGGAAAGGTGACGTGCGCTAACGATTCTCCACAGCGAAGCATTCGATAGGGTGTGCGGAGTACTGAACAAGGTTCACCAGGTGAGACGATCTGATTGGGACTTGCACGTGCCAGCGGTTCAATGGGCCTATAGGACCATGTGCAAAACCGTGAATGCGGAGATGATTCCAAAGGTGCGGAATAGAGTAAAGACCATAATTTCGAAAGATAATACAAAAAGGAATCCACACGTAATGGCTCCAGTAGTTGTGCACGATGACCAAGAGGAAGAAATCACACATCTACGTGAGATCGACCACATAAGGATACAGGAAGCCATCCGGAAAGGGAACCTTAGACTTCGTGAACTTGAAAAGGACCGGGTACGATTGAGGAAGAAAAGCATTTTGATGGATGCTGAGATCAAGAGGCTTAAAAATGAGATCACGCAAGCATGTCTCGTCGATAACCCAAGGATGAAAAGGCAATATACGGATGATCGTACCACTACATTACAAGATTGTCACCAAGAATTTATGACTCTACCGTCATTGCTATGACCACACCTCACCAACTGCTGTAACTAGGGGAGTGCACTACATATAGTAGAACACGCGGTGTCAACTATCGCAAAGGCAATTGAGGAGTTTCCGTGGACTATATTGGAAGGAGAGTTGAAGTCTCGCACGGGTGGTGAGACCACCTAACTAGACATAGGGAGCATAGTCTCAGTGCTCCAGGCAGTTGAAAGAGAGTGTGTGACTATAAAAGAGTCTGTTTGGGAGGTGCATGATGAGGGAGGTGCATGCTGAATCAGAATGTCACACGGTTTTCGCCCGCGCATGGGGGGCTGCGCTACCATGTGGGTAGGCTAGGAAGTGACCGTTGGTGTCACTATTCATGACAAGATATCTGATTTAAGGTAAAAAGGAGTGGGTGGCGGGCATATAAGACACGAATTAAGGACAAGATTTGGGGCAATCTGCCTCTAAGAAAACATTGATGGCCCAGAATTGGGGGGAATGGTCAAATTCGAATTCAAAAGGCGCTATAAAATTCCAGGGGCTAACCATGAGACAACACTTGTTCATTTTAGATTTGAGCAGTTGATTAGAGCATAGAGTGTTGAGCGCAAAGCAAGAATTGAGCCTCAAAGTTCACGAACAACCACAGACAGCTCAAATAGGATGACAACTACTAGGAGAGGTTTGGGCTCTGCAGAAGGAATCGTCGGTGAGGCCGCGTAGAACCCCATGGTACATGATTTTCCCAGAGACACTAGGGTCGCATCGGAAATCCTGAAATCGCCTTGGACACTGAGGCCCAAGAAAGATAAGCAGGCCACAGGACCAGTTCGTATGTCCCCAAGGAACCCGCAGTTCGGTAAACTCTCAGTGGAAGAAAAGGGCAAGGTTGTCACCATTGAGACAGATGAAGAGGAGGAGAACCTACAGGCTCTTGTCGATGAGATAAAGGAAGCAGAAGACATGGAAGAGGACATCCAGCTGGTGCGCTCTACAACAAAATTGCCCAAGTACGTCCCTCCGCAGAAAGGGAAAAATAAGATACCCAAGGACCTAGATGCCACTAAGAGCGCACTCCAGACCCCACTCCTCCCCGCTGGAATTGTGTTTGAAGGCTCTCACCTGGGGCGCATGCCTACAATGAAGTTTGAATATTGGGGCCTTGCAGGCAGTGAAAATTTCCCACACTTAGAGACGAGAGCCTCATGAAGCAAAGCACAGAGGGGTCAGTCACAACACTAGAGCCACAGAAATGGCTGCGCAGTGTGGAGAAGGCTGGATTACATCATTTGTGGTGGATTCCACACTTTCACCGCGCACCTATCACTATTTTCATCATCAGGCAGTTGATTTGCCTGGTGCATGATGGGTACTTATGGCTGGAGGAGCCTATTCCCATCATGGCGGATCTCATCCATAGGATTTCCCAACTCCCTTGTAAGGAAAAGGACCCCACGGTGATAGCAAGAAAAAGCAGATATTTGGCGCTTGCAGAGGCCATGAAGAAAAAATACAAACTAGAGAATAAAAAGAGGGGTTACACAATCAATAGCATCAAAGATAAAGGGGTGCGTGTACCCACCCAACTCCTGGCTGGGAAGGTAATGAGAAAATGCCACGAAGATGAGGTACCAGCCCTGCTAGTTACGCTGGCAGAACAATGCACAGAAGGGGTCCAATGTAACTGGGTCGAGTTCCTCTGCGAGGAGTTCTTGACCAATTGCAAGGAATCCCAGGAGCAGGCCAAGACCTTCCACTACGCGTAGTTGCTCTTGTCCATTTTACTGGTAACAGGGGAACTGCCCGAGGATAGTCAGTTCCCCAGCATTGAACAGGACTTACCAGAGGCTGAAAAGTACCCATCACTCTGGGCCACCAAGGACACAAAGCAGATTCGCGAGACAAATATCTTCTGGGTGCTCATGGAGGCGAGAATCTGATTGTGGATCAATAGATGGTTGTGCCTGTCCCCCACAGTGTACAATAGTCTGCGAAGATTTACAGACTTCAAGTCAGACATGCATAATGTGTACATCAAGGCATGTAAGGACCCGACACAGCAATGGACCAAGCTCCCCTTCATCACCATTGATGATGCAATATTTTCAATGCTAGAATCATGGCCCCACGAGTGGCGTGCCCTAGATCTGGCAAAGTTGGATAGGCCGGCAACACAAAAGCAAAAGTATGAAGCCAAGTTGCGGGTCACAAAGTTTGCCGGGTGCAATGAAAAAGTTGCTGCAAAGGTAAGGTCTATCCGCGAGGTAGCAAGGGCAGCCACGGAGCAGGCAAAGGCCATCGAAGAAGCAGCAACAACATAGGCCAGGGGCTACTACATCGCAGGATGATGAGGGCCAAGACTTTTCTACAGGACATGAAGCAGAGGACACAGAAGAAGGCACAGACCTAGGCATGACTTCCACCTAGCTAAAAAGGTCATGTGTCACAGAGAGATCAGGTCCACAGAAAAAGGTCAAGGCATCCAAATTGGCCATCGACTCGATCATTTTAACAAAAGGTGACCTCTATGACATCGCTGACACAGTTCATGAGGTCACCAAGGAAGTGCTCCAGGAAGCCATGTCGGAGCGGTAGATTATGTTGGGGGCCCTAAGGGCGCAGCCGCAGGAACTACAAGTCTGGCCCCCATAGGAAGGAACCATAGCCACCTACGATGAAGTAGGTACATTAGCAACATAGAAGCTGCTACGTGCAAAGATGACCAACACCATAGTGCTACCGAAAGGAGCACTAACAGCGGAGAACGAGGATGACAGAGCCGCGATGAGCAGGATCAGGGGAATTGGCCTTAGCTTGGTTGCCCTTCTGTGAGACACATTGTACCAACTGTGGGATGGCATAACAGTTGAGCTCCATGCTAGGGAAGGCCGCGCGATTTAGGTGATGAGTGAACAGAAGATTAACATCAAACAACTTAGCCTGCAGTGTGATGAACTAGTTTCACAGAACTAGTAGATCGTGCAAACAGTTGATGAAGAATGTCGGCGAGTCCCAGAGTTGTCCATCACCACAGACCTACCAATAGAGATGCGGATCCACTGTCTGGCAAGTGGAGTCTGAAGTGCATGCAAGGAAACAACGCGAGTACCGCTGGAGCTGAACCTCCAGATTGTTGAGCTGCGGCTAAAGGTGCAACCTTCCACTCCTCCGGAAGTTAGAAAGTAGCGCGTTAGCGTGATTCAAACAGGACTCGAAGAAATTGGACGGGTAGTGTAGGACTGTACCGATATGTTGGACCAAGCCTTTGACGTCCTCACATCCTTGTAGGAGGACCCCAACATACAGCGCCTGGAAATAGAGGTGTGCGAACTGCAAGAGCAGTATGATAATGAAGGGGAATTACGTAGATAGTCGTCGTCACCCAACGACTAGCAAAGATGCAACAAGAAAGGGCACTGAAAGAGTAGGTGGATGCTACCAGACATAAAAAGGCACTTCTCAAGGCACACGTCCAGCCATGGATTGATGAGGCCTTCACCATTACAGCCAATATTAAGGGCAAGCTCGCACAGATGCAAGGACTCTCTGTGCTAAGGTAGGTAGTTGATCCCCATAAAGAGGCATCGGAAGAGCGCATGCAGCAGGTCTAGCAAATAGCAGAATAGTGCGTTGCAGACCTCCGAGAAGTATGGGACAAGTTGGAGGGGCCCTGCGCCAAGGTCGCCACACCAGCAAAGTGACTCAGGATGAGTCACAATGATTGTGTTGGGGGCCTGTTGGGCATGGAATCCCCCCACAACATGTTTTGGGGCTCAAAGCCCAAGTTTTGGTCAAAGCTTTTGTAAGACTCCACGAATTGCGGGCGCGAAGCACGAGCATAGGTTAAGTCATAGGGCTACCCACCCTGAAGCATTGTAATGTAATGTAAAGTCATGTCAACTGTTGTGGGGAAAAATGCCTATGCAGGACGATCCTATCCACCTAAGGTGTGACAGTGCCTTAGCAACAAATGAGTACAGATATTCTGGTTTCTTCCTTTATGAAATATGAAAGAAGAGAGATCAATAGACTTACCGGTGTCTTCTGTTTGTCCCTCGATCCGGTCTCTCTTCTCCTTGGGTGTTCACAGCTACTTGCCTTCTTGCTTATCCAGCTTCAACTTCCTGCAAGATCACAAGAGAACAGCTACTTGCGACAAGAGAAGAACACTACACAAAGATAGATGTTCACATTCATAACTAGTTTTAGGATTAGAAATAAACCAAATACACTAATGCAATCAAACATCAAGAATACATCAGAATATAGGAGAAACCAAGATAGCTTTATTGATGAATAACAAGGTTTAGGAAGAGATACAACCCAGAGGGCTCCAATCCAGCATCTCCTTCCCAGCAAATGGAATTCCTATCTTCACCCCTTTCAAAGCATTAAGCACCCAATGATTCCAGTCTCAAACCAACAGCAATTCTTTGCAATAACAAAATTCCAGCCTCTAGATCTCATGTAGGAGAGATCCATATATAGATGTTTGGAGAGAGGATGAGTCAGCTTGAGATCTGACTAGTGTCCTCTCCCTCTGTCAGTTCTTGATTCCACTTGGAGGTTCTTGCTTCCACTTGGAGATTTGGAACCTCTTACTCATCACCAATCGAATTCCCTGAGGCAAGTGTCATTTTGGAAGCTTCCTGGGTTTTGACACCTTGAGAAATGAGCTTACCACATGTCCATTCTCATTCAGCGCAGGTAGCCAGTGTTCCCTTTGACATTCAACGCAGGTAGCCAGTGTTGGCTTTGACATTCAGCGCAAACAGCTAGTGTAGCCACTGAAATGATCCTGAATTGACTTGTTTTTTAGCAGTTTCTGGTGGAGAACTTCTGTGAATTATTGTGGTTTGTTAGCCTTGTTCCTCTAGGGGTAGGAACAACATGTTTAGGGACTTTGGATCCCTTAGATTATGGACATTTCATGCTCAATGCTGTAAGGCACAAAAATGTCTATAACAGTTGCCCCCTAAAGTATGAGGTTGTTTATCGGGTGAAATGCTTTATCAGGGGGATCCGAAGTTCATCCAATGCTGAGAGGAGACCTGTAATAAGATACAATACAATACATTATTTTTCATACTGCTTTCATGATCTAGCTGAGGCGGGCATTCCCATGCTCAGCTTTATAAATTCATTTTTCTGTACATAGAACAGACAATCGTCTGGTGGTAGACTGATAATTTTGATGAAATTATCATCCTTTGAGTAGGATGATTATCTGCTGCAATGATGTACATGTCAATGTCTTTATCTTTCCTGAATATATATCGCAGCCCGGATGGATGAAACTAGATCCGGGGTCTTCAAACTCGTTCGATCTTCACTCTAAGTACAAGTCAATCCATGTGAGAAATGTTCTGAAGTCGAACATGGAAAGACATCGCTTGATTACCGGTCAATGATGTAAACCATTAACAAGCGCGAGAGGAATCACCGATAATGATAATGACCCTCAAGGTACTGCAGTACAATTCACGTGGTGTGAATAAAGGACTTGGCGTCGAACACCACGCAAAATCTTTCGGTCGAAGGTCATTGATGTATACCTGTTGCCGGAAGTGAGAAACTTGCCATTGAGGCATGCAAGCTTCAAAGTAATGAAGGGGTTGTTCCTAGATCAACTTCTTGGATAATGAGTTGATGTCGACAAGAAGCGATCCGTCAAAGGAGGGCCTTAATGAATCCCACATCAGTGACACGGAACGGAGCTAATGATTTTAATGGAGGTGAAAACGACCTGTGACATATGATTCAGGGTGGCGGTCATGAAAGGATGAAGGATAATGTATGGCAGTGGATGGGACATGGTTGACTTTTCTGAACGACTTCTCTTGAACATATGGTGACACTGATGTGATGAATTGGTAGCATTACCCCAAATATGGATGGTATGGCGAGACCATGGATGTGACCAGTGAATGAAACAACCCAACCCGATTGTGGTACGGAAGAAAAGTGTCATGTTCAAGAGCGACTTGATACCATCAAAGTTTTCTTGAGTTTCTCCCAATTTTTCCCCAGTCATTGCTGACCAGTACCTCTTTATTTTTGTCAAGCTTGAGGAGGATAACATATGCTTGTTCTATAACCTACCCTTCGGGCAAGCCCATCGCTATGTTTTAACGAGCCTAGCGATAGTGAAACTCGTTCTCGTCTAAAGACAAGTTTGTCGCTATTTGATGATTTTAACGAGTCTAACGACAAGGATAACTCGGTCCTTTTCATTTTTAGAGAGTCTAAAAAGGTACATAAAGTTAACTCCAAAAGTCCTTTTTCGTCATCTAATCCCTTAAGTCCAAAAAAGTATAAAACAATACAGAAGGGATGATTTTTCGATAGTTTTAACGAGCCGAATAAAACAAGCGCTCGATCTTTTTGTGCAATAATCCCTCAGGTCCAAAAAGATTAAAATCTGGAGGAGGGATATCTCTTCCGGTCGCTTTAACGAGCTGGAAGGCCAAAACTCGGCAATCTTTTCATATTTTACAAATCAGTTGAAAAGAGCTTAAAGAAGACTCGTCTTTTGAGGAACGAGTGATAAACAAGGTTAGCAGCTGATTCCAGGTACAGGTTGGAATTTTCTAATCATGGCAGTGTCACAAGGATGGCTAGGTGAAATCACTCTTCACAGCTGTTCCTCAAAATGGGTAAACAAACATATGGAGGTGAACGATCAGCCGATGGAAAAGTGGAGGTGACGGTGCAAACACGACCAAGGCTTTAATGGCTGATAATATTACATTCACAGTGGTTATTTACCGGGATAGTTCATTTTTTAAACGAGCTTAAACGCGGGTGGAAACATTTGCTCTCAGAGTAGGTCTCAATTCCTCCTCCTCCTAAATCAAAACACATAAAAACATTCACAGTCTTTTTGTACAAAAGGAGGCGGAATGTAAGCAGAGAAAAGGGGTTATTAGACTGGTACCTATGCTGGTTACAGGCTGCAAAAAACAGAGATCAAAACAAGGCAAAACAGAGCAGAGAACCCCAGCTGCACAAGGACAAACTGGTTCAGCGCAACCTCAACACAGGATTTTTGACATTCAGCACAGGTAGCCTTCACGGGACCTATGTTGAAATGCAGAATCCCTTCACTGGGTCTGCGCTGAAGGAGAAACTCTCGTTTCCCTCAGGTTTTGGGTCACAGATTGCTCTTTAATTCACTGTTTTAGGCCAAATAAAAGCAACAAGCAAGGTGTAATCAAAGGGATGCTTTGAGAGGCTACTAAGATCTATCACAAGGATCATCAAATCATTTGTGAATCCATTGTTCAGATCATAGACAAGTCTAGCAATTGGATCAAAGCAGCAACTTTCTACTTTGCATCCGGGAAAGATGCAGTTCGATTGTTGCTGTCAAGTCTATGATGCAAACAATGATAGAAACACAAATAAAATGACTAAACAAATTTCCCCAGCGGAGTCGCCAATTTGTTGTGGGGAAAAATGCCTATGTAGGACGATCCTATCCACCTAAGGTGTGACAGTGCCTTAGCAACAAACAGAGACAACTATTCTGGTTTCTTCCTTTATGAAATGTGAAAGAAGAGAGATCAATAGACTTACTGATGTCTTTCGTTTTTCCCTCGATCCGGTCTCTCTTCTCTTTGGGTGTTCACAGCTACTTGCCTTCTTGCTTGTCCAGCTTCAACGGGTTCCTGCAAGATCACAAGAGAACAGCTACTTGCGACAAGAGAACAACTACTTGCGACAAGAGAAGAACACTACACAAAGACAGATATTCACATTCATAAATAGTTTAGGATTAGAAATAAACCAAATACACTAATACATTCATACATCAAAATACATCAGCGTATAGGAGAAACCAAGATAGATTTATTGATGAATAACAAGGTTCAGGAAGAGATACAACCCAGAGGGCTCCAATCCAGCATCTCCTTCCCAGCAAATGGAATTCCTATCTTCACCCCTTTCAAAGCATTAAGCACCCAATGATTCCAATCTCAAACCAACAGCAATTCTTTGCAATAACAAAATTCCAGCCTCTAGATCTCATGGAGGAGAGATCCATATATAGATGTTTGGAGAGAGGATGAGTCAGCTTGAGATCTGACTAGTGTCCTCTCCCTCTGTCAGTTCTTGATTCGACTTGGAGGTTCTTGCTTCCACTTGGAGATTTGGAACCTCTTACTCATCACCAGTCGAATTCCCTGAGGCAAGTGTCATTTTGGAAGCTTCCTGGGTTTTGACACCTTGAGAAATGAGCTTGCCACATGTCCATTCTCGTTCAGCGCAGGTAGCTAGTGTTCCCTTTAACATTCAACGCGGGTAGCCAGTGTTGGCTTTGACATTCAGCGCAAACAGCTAGTGTAGCCACTGAAATGATCCTGAATTGACTTGTTTTTGAGCAGTTTCTGGTGGAGAACTTCTGTGAATTGTTGTGGTTTGTTAGCCTTGTTCCTCTAGGGGTAGGAACAACATGTTTAGGGACTTTGTATCCCTTAGATTATGGACATTTCATGCTCAATGCTGTAAGGCACAAAAATGTCTATAACAGTTGCCCCCTAAAGTATGAGGCTGTTTATCGGGTGAAATGCTTTATCAGGGGGATCCGACGTTCATCCAATGATGAGAGGAGACATGTAATAAGATACAATACAACACATTATTTTTCATACTGCTTTCATGATCTAGCTGAGGCGGGCATTCCCATGCTCAGCTTTATAAATTCATTTTTTTGAACATAGAACAGAAAATCGTCTGGTGGTAGACTGATAATTTTGATGAAATTATCATCCTTTGAGTAGGATGATTATCTGCTACAATGATGTACATGTCAATTTCTTTATCTTTCCTGAATATATATCGCAGCCCGGATGGATGAAACTAGATCTGGGGTCTTCAAACTCGTTCGATCTTCACTCTAAGTACAAGTCGATCCATGTGAGAAATGTTCTGAAGTCAAACATGGAAAGACATCGCTTGATTACCGGTCAATGATGTAAACCGTTAACAAGCGCGAGAGGAATCACCGATAATGATAATGACCCTCAAGGTACTACAGTACAATTCACGTGGTGTGAATAAAAGACTTGGCGTCGAACACCACGCAAAATCTTTCGGTCGAAGGTCATTGATGTATACCTGTCGCCGGAAGTGAGAAACTTGCCATTGAGGCATGCAAGCTTCAAAGTATTGAAGGGGTTGTTCCTAGATCAACTTCTTGGATAATGAGTTGATGTCGACAAGAAGCGATTCGTCAAATGAGGGCCTTAATGAATCCCACATCAGTGACACGGAACAGAGCTAATGATTTTAATGGAGGTGAAAACGATCTGTGACATATGATTCAGGGTGGCGGTCATGAAAGGATGAAGGATAATGTATGGCAGTGGATGGGACATGGTTGACTTTTCCGAACGACTTCTCTTGAACATATGGCGACACTGATGCGATGAATTGGTAGAATTACCCCAAATATGGATGGTATGGCGAGACCATGGATGTGACCGGTGAATGAAACAACCCAACCCGATTGTGGTACGGAAGAAAAGTGTCATGTTCAAGAGCGACTTGCTACCATCAAAGTTTTCTTGAGTTTCTCCCAATTTTTCCCCAGTCATTGCTGACCAGTACCTCTTTATTTTTGTCAAGCTTGAGGAGGATAACATATGCTTGTTCTATAACTTGCCCTTCGGGCAAGCCCATCGCTATGTTTTAACGAGCCTAGCGATAGTGAAACTCGTTCTCGTCAAAAGACAAGTTTGTCGCTATTTGATGATTTTAACAAGTCTAACGACAAGGATAACTCGGTCCTTTTCATTTTTAGAGAGTCTGAAAAGGTACATAAAGTTAACTCAAAAAGTCCTTTTTCGTCATCTAATCCCTTAAGTCCGAAAAAGTATAAAACAATACAGAAGGGATGAGTTTTCGATAGTTTTAATGAGCCAAATAAAACAAGCACTCGATCTTTTTGTGCAATAATCCCTCAGGTCCAAAAAGATTAAAATCTAGAGGAGGGATAGCTCTTCCGGTCGCTTTAACGAGCTGGAAGGCCAAAACTCGGCAATATTTTCATATTTTATGAGTCAGTTGAAAAGAGCTTAAAGAAGACTCGTCTTTTGAGGAACGAGTGATAAATAGGGTTAGCAGCTGATTCCAGGTACAGGTTGGAATTTTCCAATCACGACAGTGTCACAAGGATGGCTAGGTGAAATCACTCTTCGCAGCTGTTCCTCAAAATGGGTAAACAAACATATGGAGGTGAACGATCGGCCAATGGAAAAGTGGAGGTGACAGTGCAAACACGACCAAGGCTTTAATGGCTGATAATATTACATTCACAGTGGTTATTTACTGGGATAGTTCATTTTTTAAACAAGCTTAAACGCGGGTGGAAACATTTGCTCGATCTTATGTTTATTTTTTAACGAGCATGAACTATGTGCTAAAACTGCTCGGATCTTGCGTTTATTTTTTAACAAGCATGAACTGTGTGCTAAAACTGCTCGATATAAGTTTGCATGCCCCCAACATAATAACGCAAATCGAGGTGCATGCCCCCCAAGCTTCATTGCATTCAACTTGGTGGTTGGAATGAAGGTTTACCTTTGAGATTTGGAAAGGGGATTGTTTTCATTGTTTAATGAGGTTGACACAATAAAATAACTATCCTCATGACTCCTTGTTTCATTTTTTAACGAGGTTGACACGAGATAAGAACCGTCCTCGGAGTCCAAATCCATTAGATATAGAAGGTTTCATATTCCACTGTGGCCACTTCCGCCAGATTACTCGGCGACGGTAGGGCAAAAGTACCCATTAAGGCAGGGTCTTTTAGGAGACCTACTCCGATATTTTGGAGCGAATGATTACTTCCATGGATCATGGGAATGCTTCCAGTAACTTGAGAACCATTGGGGAGGAAGTTTTGTTGATCGACGATTGTAATCCCTCCTTGAAAGGGAAATGCAATCTTTCTAAAATAGGTCGACACAACAGCTGCCATGGCATAAATCCATGGTCTTCCTAGTAGGATGTTGTAATCAAGATTCCCATCGATGACTTCGACATCTATTTCTACTGTTTTCCCTCCTAGTTCAACTTTCAAGTTATTTAGGATACCATATGGGGTATATATCCTTCCGTCGAATGCTTTTAATGTCGTCGAAGATCGTGACAAGGTTGGAGATCCTAAAGTTTTCCAGCAACTCATCGACATAATGCATGTAGATACCCCCTCATCAATAATTGTTCGATGAACAGTTTTGTTGAGGGCTTTCACTTGAATAAGGAAAGCTAGTTGAGCTAGTAACTGAGGGTCATATCCTTTATGATTAAAGGCCACAAGATTGAAATCCATTGGGTCAATCCCACCTATTGCTGATAATAAAGCTTGCTCTTGGGAGAGGCAATTTTGCGGTACCTCAAGTGTCGACATAGGGGACGGCGATTGGGCTAGGTCCTCTATTATATTATAATTCTGTGCTATTTTTGCACGAGGATTAAATGTCGACTTGTGTACTACTCCCTTTGGCGACTTTATCATTTGTTCAGGAATGATGGGTGGCACAACTTTGGTCAAAGTTGTTGTCGAACTACTCGGTTGTTCATTAGCCTTGTTATTCGACACCTGTGGATTCCCGTAATTTTTATTCCTTGTCAAAGCATCATTTTGCTGCTTTGAGATGGACAACATAAGCACTTGGGATCGGGAAGCATTTTGATTAGCAACCAGTTTGGTACCTGGGCTTGGAAACGGATCAGTCAATACTGCTGAGGTTTTTGAACTCTTAAATAGTTTCTTAACTTCAGCTATATGTGGACAATCTCTCATCCAATGATCCTCATCGCATATATGACACCCCGCAGGGGGTTTCCTTTTTCTCCCTTTATTTTTCTTCTTGCCCCCTGGTTGCTTCAGTTGTTTGCCCTTGTCGTCCGACACGACACTTACTTCTGAGGCAAGAAGTTCCTCATTTGAATTTTGACCGGAAATCTTACGGGCCTTTTTAGATATAGCCTTTGTCGATTTCATGTCTGTTGCGCCAATCACGCCATCGCCGGCATGAGAGTCATTGTTTGATTTAGGAGGAGGAGGAATTGAGAATTCCGGTCACCTTTGACAAGGAATAAAGATTACGGGAATCCACAGGTGTCGAATAACAAGGCTAATGAACAACCTAGTAGTTCGACGACAACTTTGACCGAAGTTGTGCCACCCATCATTCCTGAACCAATGATAAAGTCGCCAAAGGGAGTAGTACACAAGTCGACATTTAATCCTCGTGCAAAAATAGCACAGAATTATAATATAATAGAGGACCTGGCCCAATCGCCGTCCGCTATGTCGGCGCTTGAGGTACCGCAAAATTGCCTCTCCCAAGAGCAAGCTTTATTATCAGCAATAGGTGAAATTGACCCAATGGACTCAAATCTTGTGGCCTTTGATCATAAAGGATATGACCCTCACTTACCAGCTCAACTAGCTTTCCTTATTCAAGTGAAATCCCTCAACAAAACTGTTCATCGAACAATTATTGATGAGGGGGCATCTACGTGTATTATGTCAATGAGTTGCTGGAAGAATTTAGGCTCACCACCCTTGTCGAGATCGTCAACGACGTTAAAAGCATTTGATGGATGATCCTACACTCCATACGGGATTTTAAGTAACTTGCAAGTTGAACTAGGGGGCAAAACAGTAGGAATTGATGTTGAAGTAATTGATGGAAACCTCGATTACAACATCCTACTGGGAATGCCCTGGATATATTCCATGGCCGCAGTTGTGTCAACCTACTTCAGGAAGATTGCATTTCCCTTTCAAGGAGGAATTACAGTCGTCGACCAACAAACTTTCCTCCCCGACAGTTCACAAGTTACGGGAAGTATTCCAATGATCCGAGGAAGCAACCATTCGCTTCAAAATATTGGAGTAGATCTCCTAAAAGACCCTGCCTTAATGGGTACTTTTGCCCTACCGCCTGCAAGTAATCTGGAGGAAGTGGCCACAGTGGAAGCCTACAATATGAAATCTTCTATATCTAATGGATTCGGAAGATTCCTAAACATTTTTTCAGCGTGGATCATCGCCCTAATAGAAATACTGTAAATGCAGTGGGCTCCGAGGACGGTTCTTATCTCGTGTCAACCTCGTTAAAAAATGAAACAAGGAGTCATGAGGATAGTTCTTTTACTGTGACAACCTCATTAAAAAATGAAACAACCCCCTTTCCAAATCTCAAAGGTAAACCTTCATTCCAACCACCAAGTTGAATGCAATGAAGCTTGGGGGGCATGCACCTCGATTTGCGCTGTTATGCTGGGGGCATGCAAACTTATCACGAGCAGTGTTACCACAGGGTTCAAGCTCGTTAAAAAATAAACCCGCATTGAGCAGTTTTAGCACACAGTTCATGCTCGTTAAAAAATAAACGCAAGATTCGAGCAGTTTTCGCACAAAGTTCATGCTCGTTAAAAAATAAACGCAAGATATGAGCAGTTTTAACGCGGACTTCATGCTCGTTAAAAAATAAACATAAGCAATGAGCAAGTGTTTCCACCAGCGTTTAAGCTCATTTTAAAATAAAAAATGAACCTACCCGGTAAATAACCACTGTGAATGTTATATCATCAGCCATTAAAGCCTTGGTCGTGTTTGCACCGTCACCTCCACTTTTCATTTGGCCGATCGTTCACCTCCATATGATTGTTTACCCATTTTGAGGAACAGCTGCGAAGAGTGATTTCACCTAGCCATCCTTGTGACACTGCCGTGATTGGAAAATTCCAACATGTACCTGGAATCAGCTGCTAACCCTGTTTATCAATCGTTCCTCAAAGGACGAGTCTTCTTTAAGCTCTTTTCATCTGACTCGTAAAATATGAAAAGATTGCCGAGTCCTTGGCCTTCCAGCTCGTTAAAGGGACAGGAAGAGCTATCCCTCCTCTAGATTTTAATCTTTTTGGACCTGAGGGATTATTGCACAAAAAGATCGAGCGCTTGTTTTATTCGGCTCGTTAAAACTATCGAAAACTCATCCCTTCTGTATTGTTTTATACTTTTTCGGACCTAAGGGATTAGATGACGAAAAAGGACTTTTGGAGTTAACTTTATGTACCTTTTCAGACTCTCTAAAAATGAAAAGGACCGAGTTATCCTTGTCGTTAGACTCGTTAAAATCATTAAATAGCGACAAACTGTCTTTAGACGAGAACGAGTTTCACTATCGCTAGGCTCGTTAAAACATAGCGATGGGCTTGCCCGAAGGGCAGGTTATAGAACAAGCATATGTTATCCTCCTCAAGCTTGACAAAAATAAAGAGGTACTGGTTAGCAATGACTGGGGAAGAATTGGGAGAAACTAAAGAAAACTTTGATGGTAGCAAGTCGCTCTTGAACATGACACTTTTCCTCCGTACCACAATCAGGTTGGGTTGTTTCATTCACCGGTCACATCCAAGGTCTCGCCATACCATCCATATTTGGGGTAATGCTACCAATCCATCACATTAGTGTCGCCATATGTTCAAGAGAAGTCGTTCAGAAAAAGTCAACCGTGTCCCATCCACTGCCATACATTATCCTTCATCTTTTCATGACCGCCACCCTGAATCATATGTCACAGATCGTTTTCACCTCCATTAAAATCATTAGCTCCGTTCCGTGTCACTGATGTGGGATTCATTAAGGCCCTCCTTTGACGGATCGCTTCTTGTCGACATCAGCTCATTATCCAAGAAGTTGATCTAGGAACAACCCCTTCAGTACTTTGAAGCTTGCATGCCACAATGGCAAGTTTCTCACTTCCGGCAACAGGTATACATCAATGACCTTCGACCGAAAGATTTTGCTTGGTGTTCGACGCCAAGTCCTTTATTCACACCACGTGAATTGTACTGTAGTACCTTGAGGGTCATTATCATTATCGGTGATTCCTCTCGCGCTTGTTAACGGTTTACATCATTGACCGGTAATCAAGCGATGTCTTTCCATGTTCGACTTCAGAACATTTCTCACATGGATCGACTTGTACTTAGAGTGAAGATCGAATGAGTTTGAAGACTCCGGATCTAGTTTCATCCATCCGGGCTGCGATATATATTCAGGAAAGATAAATACATTGACATGTACATCATTGCAACAGATAATCATCCTACTCAAAGGATGATAATTTCATCAAAATTATCAGTCTACCATCAGACGATTGTCTGTTCTATGTACAGAAAAATGAATTTATAAAGCTGATCATGGGAATGCCCGCCTCAGCTAGATCATGAAAGCAGTATGAAAAATAATGTATTGTATTGTATCTTATTACAGGTCTCCTCTCAGCATTGGATGAACTTCGGATCCCCCTGATAAAGCATTTCGCCCGATAAACAGCCTCATACTTTATGGGGCAACTGTTATAGACATTTTTGTGCCTTACAGCATTGAACATGAAATGTCCATAATCTAAGGGATCCAAAGTCCCTAAACATGTTGTTCCTACCCCTAGAGGAACAAGGCTAACAAACCACAGCAATTCACAGAAGTTCTCCACCAGAAACTGCTCAAAAACAAGTCAATTCAGGATCATTTCAGTGGCTACACTAGTTGTTTGCGCTGAATGTCAAAGCCAACACTGGCTACCTGCGTTGAATGTCAACTGGAACACTAGCTACCTGTGCTAAACGAGAGTGGACATGTGGCAGGCTCATTTCTCAAGGTGTCAAAACCCAGGAAGCTTCCAAAATGACACTTGCCTCAGGGAATTCGACTGATGATGAGTAAGAGGTTCCAAATCTCCAAGTGGAAGCAAGAACCTGCAAGTGGACTCAAGAACTGACAGAGGGAGAGGACACTAGTCATATCTCAAGCTGACTCATCCTCTCTCCAAACATCTATATATGGATCTCTCCTCCATGAGATCTAGGGGCTGGAATTTTGTTATGCAAAGAATTGATGTTGGTTTGAGACTAGAATCATTGGGTGCTTAATTCTTTGAAAGGAGTGAAGATAGGAATTCCATTTGCTGGGAAGGAGATGCTGGATTGGAGCCCTCTGGGTTGTATCTCTTCCTGAACCTTGTTATTCATCAATAAAGCTATCTTGGTTTCTCCTATATTCTGATGTATTCTTGATGTATGATTGCATTAGTGTATTTGGTTTATTTCTAATCCTAAAACTAGTTATGAATGTGAACATCTGTCTTTGTGTAGTGTTCTTCTCTTGTCGCAAGTAGCTGTTCTCTTGTGATCTTGCAGGAAGTTGAAGCTGGATAAGCAAGAAGGCAAGTAGCTGTGAACACCCAAGGAGAAGAGAGACCGAATCGAGGGACAAACGGAAGACACCGGTAAGTCTATTGATCTCTCTTCTTTCATATTTCATAAAGGAAGAAACCAGAATAGCTGTACTCGTTTGTTGCTTAAAGAGTTTCTTAACTTTAGCTATATGTGGACAATCTCTCCTCCAATGATCCTCATTGCATATATGACACCCCGCAGGGGGTTTCCTTTTTCTCCCTTTCTTTTTCTTCTTGCCCCCTGGTTGCTTCAGTTGTTTGCCCTTTTCGTCCGACACGACACTTACTTCCGAGGCAAGAAGTTCCTCATTTGCATTTTTACCGGAAATCTTACGGGCCTTTTTAGATATAGCCTTTGTCGATTTCATGTCTGTTGCGCCAATCACGCCATCGCCGGCATGAGAGTCATTGTTTGATTTAGGAGGAGGAGGAATTGAGAATTCTGGTCTAGGGGCATCAGGTATTTTGTCGTATAGCGTGTCGGACTGAGTGTAAACCAAGTCCAAATATTTCGCACGAGCGATGACTTGCTCTTCCGTTACGACTCCCCCCTTTGCCACATCTTCCGTGATGGCAGGAAGTAATGACTTGATAAACCATTCAGCTAATAGCTGATCGGGAACGTACGTTTTTACCATCCTACGACGACGTCGCCACTCATGTATATGATCAGATATGTGAGTGGCCGTTGTCTATTTGAAGTTGGTTAGGAGTTCCGTTCCCGTTTCATACCTTATCGATAATTGAAAATGGGTTAAGAAAGTTGTGGCTAAGGTACTGAAATTGTCGAATGAAGCTCTAGGCAATTCGATATACCATTTTGCTGCCGGACCAGTTAACATCCTCTGAAAAAGGCGAAGCCTAATCGAATCATCATTTAGGGTCTTTGATGAACACCACAGATGAAAGGTCATCACATGATTCGACGGATCTGCACCCGGATTTCCATTAAATTTAGGAATATCTGACGGAAGTTTATGTGGAATCGCTGGCCACCAAGGGGCATAAGCAATTGGATCATTCGTCAGCCGGTTTAGATCTAGTAATTCTAGAGTTGCTACAAAGGGCAATTGTTGATTCAGGTTAGGCGAAGCATACCCAAGATAAGATGGAATCGCCTGAGCAGTGGTTCTTTGCATACCAGCATAATGTATTTGATGCTGGCAACTTTGACAAGGTTGATGGGCATAACCATTATAATATGGTTGTTGGTAACCACTTTGTAAATGCAATTGTCCATTACTTACAAAGACTTGTTGCTCAGGTCCTTGATATGATTGCTGGAATGGGGGTTGATGAGTTTGAACCAGCTCTGGTTGTTGGACCATTTGCTGTTGTCCAATACTAGATGATTGACCAAGATGAGGAGTCATAGTACTTGTTTGAGCCTGAGTCGCTCCAGATAAGGAGGCACTAACCGGAGGTTGTGATTGAGTTGTCGAGACAAGAGGCTGTTGTATGGCAACCTGAGAAACTTGGGGTTGACATACAACAGGTAGCGCTTGTACTTGTGACGCAATCACCATACCAGGTATAGTGGCAACATTTGACACAGGGTGGACTGGTTGCATTGAATATGCAACCCTTGGTTGCTGAGGCAGTATCGGTACCCATCCACTGGATGTAATTCCAGTTTGACCTGAACTTTGTTGTAAACTCACATATGGTTTTTCTCCGGGGGGGAACAATGAAAAGACATACTGCCCTCCATATGGTGGCAATCCAGTACTTAAAGGGTAGATTGGCCTTTGAAGACACATTGGATCAATTTTTTGAGTTTCAACATAAGAAATACCAGATGATAATCCGGATGAAGAAATAGGAACTAACCATGTCATCGAAACAGTCTCTGATTGGGCTCCAGCTTGTTGTTGACAATTTGTCGGGACAGATGGTATACCAGCGAACATCGTTGGAGTAGCAGCAGGAGGCTCTGCCGCTGCTGTGTCGGATGACACAGTCCTGTATGTCGACGGTTGTTCAGACATATCTAGTCTATCCAAAAGATTTTCTAGCGATTCTACAAGAACTTACGATGAAAAGAGACTAACTTCGAAGATCAACGAGGGAATGGTGATGATTATTCCGTTTAAAATAAATTTTAACGACGCTTAGACACAACCTGCTTTTTCAATTTTAAAGAGTCGAGAAAAAGCAAAAGATGACTCTAGTCTCCTTCGATTTTTTAACGAGCCCGAAGTGACAAATGCTCGACTGGGCTTTTTCCGTTATAGAGTCTGAAAAAGGCCAAAAGGAACTGCTCTGGAGTTCTAGGCAGAGGGTGTGCCAAACTTTTCACAAAACCACAGAATACTTTTTAGGGTACGGGCGGTCGATCTTCCCGAATGTTGTGTTCAGTGCATTGCGATCAGTAGGGCGGCCGACACGGCTTCCTAAGGATAAAGGTTTTATGCCTATAGGGGTCTCCCAATATATACACTACAGTACGTGGGAGCACAATCCGTACTGGCACTATCGTCCCTCAGGAGGAATCACCCACCATCCACGAGATCGACAGTCACCAGGCTTAACGACGCCGGAACACGTCTCTAGCCTAGACCTCTATGTTGTGCATTATGTTGCAAAGCGTTGTTAAGTTCATTCAATTTATTTTAGGTTGATCTTTTTAAAGTTTGCCTTTCAAGGTTCACCACGAGATGTATGATACAAATTCCTAAATGCAGTCTAAAGATGATAAGCAAGCTTTATATCTTTTCAAATTTGAAAATCCTAGCTACTAAGGGAAAAGAAAGACACCATCTTTTCTCAAAGAGCAATCAGCACACTCTAATGCAGTTTTCCTAAATCCAACATGCAAACTTATCAAATGCAAATGCACAATGCAGGTGTTTGTTTTCCGCTTTCTTAGTATTGATGCCTACAAAGAAAGCTTTTTGTACAACTTTGAATTTGGTTTTAAATGAACAATACAAACAAGTTTACTTTTTCAAAATCAGAGAAGATAGAAGAGATTACAACACTTAAAGATTTTCGAAATAAAGACTTGTTTCGACACTTAAAAGAGACAAATTCAAACCAATAAGCAAAAGTAAATGTATAATCAATCTGCAAACAACCAACGAACTCTCTTCCAAGATCACAATCAACAGATCTGAATCAAGGGCTACAGGATGACTATTTCACTCATGAAAAGGAAAACTGTAAATGACGCCACAAACACATAAAAACACTCACATTCTTTTTGTACAAAAGGAGGCGGAATGTAAGAAGAGAAAAGGGGTTATTAGACTGGTACCTATGCTGGTTACAGGCTGCAAAAAACAGAGATCAAAACAAGGAAAAAGAGAGCAGAGAACCCCAGCTGCACAAGGACAAAATGGTTCAGCGCAACCTCAACACAGGGGTTTTGACATTCAGCGCAGGTAGCCTTCACGGGACCTGCGTTGAAATGCAGAATCCCTTCACTGGGTCTACGCTGAAGGAGAAACTCTCGTTTCCCTCAGGTTCTGGGTCACAGATTGCTCTTTAATTCACTATTTTAGGCCAAATAAAAGCAACAAGCAAGGTGTAATCAAAGGGATGCTTTGAGAGGCTACTAAGATCTATCACAAGGATCATCAAATCATTTGTGAATCCATTGTTCAGATCATAGACAAGTCCAGCAATTGGATCAAAGCAACAACTTTCTACTTTGCATCCGGGAAAGATGCAGTTCGATTGTTGCTGTCAAGTCTATGATGCAAACAATGATAGAAACACAAATAAAATGACTAAACAAATTTCCCCAACGGAGTCGCCAATTTGTTGTGGGGAAAAATGCCTATGCAGGACGATCCTATCCACCTAAGGTGTGACAGTGCCTTAGCAACAAATGAGTATAGCTATTCTGGTTTCTTCCTTTATGAAATATGAAAGAAGAGAGATCAATAGACTTACCGGTGTCTTCCGTTTGTCCCTCGATCCGGTCTCTCTTCTCCTTGGGTGTTCACAGCTACTTGCCTTCTTGCTTATCCAGCTTCAACTTCCTACAATATCACAAGAGAACAACTACTTGCGACAAGAGAAGAACACTACACAAAGACAGATGTTCACATTCATAACTAGTTTTAGGATTAGAAATAAACCAAATACACTAATGAAATCATACATCAAGAATACATCAGAATATAGGAGAAACCAAGATAGATTTATTGATGAATAACAAGGTTTAGGAAGAGATACAACCCAGAGGGCTCCAATCCAGCATCTCCTTCCCAGCAAATGGAATTCCTATCTTCACCCCTTTCAAAGCATTAAGTACCCAATGATTCCAGTCTCAAACCAACAGCAATTCTTTGCAATAACAAAATTCCAGCCTCTAGATCTCATGGAGGAGAGATCCATATATAGATGTTTGGAGAGACGATGAGTCAGCTTGAGATCTGACTAGTGTCTTCTCCCTCTGTCAGTTCTTGATTCCACTTGGAGGTTCTTGCTTCCACTTGGAGATTTGGAACCTCTTACTCATCACCAGTCGAATTCCCTGAGGCAAGTGTCATTTTGGAAGCTTCCTGGGTTTTGACACCTTGAGAAATGAGCTTGCCACATGTCCATTCTCGTTCAGCGCAGGTAGCCAGTGTTCCCTTTGACATTCAACGCAGGTAGCCAATGTTGGCTTTGACATTCAGCGCAAACAGCTAGTGTAGCCACTGAAATGATCCTGAATTGACTTGTTTTTGAGCAGTTTCTGGTGGAGAACTTCTGTGAATTGCTGTGGTTTGTTAGCCTTGTTCCTCTAGGGGTAGGAACAACATGTTTAGGGACTTTGGATCCCTTAGATTATGGACATTTCATGCTCAATGCTGTAAGGCACAAAAATGTCTATAACATTAGCCTACCCATGGTCCACGAACCATGGGATTGTATAAATAAGAGCGAGGCTCTAAGTTGTAAAAAAATATAGCTAATTAGGAAAGTAGAGAAGAGAATACAAATTATTCAAGCACAGAGTAGGAGTCTAAGTGTATTGGGTCGTAGTAGTAGGGAAAGGCTCTGCAGCTGAGTGCGCAAAGGCCTAGTAGATTCCACAGCTGAGTGCGCGGACCCCTGTAGCTGAGTGCACAAAGGCCTAGTAGATTCCACAGCTGAGTGCGCGGACCCCTGTAGCTAAGTGCGGAGGGTGGTGTTGAGTCTGTAACCTTGATCAAAGAAGAATAAAGAGAAGTTGATTCCTATTTCTGTGTATTTGCTTATGCATTGCCTTCTTTACATTTATACCGTTTTATTTATCGTGCGCACTGATATGATTTTTGAATATGATGTAATAATCATTAGTATTACACCAATAAGTTAAGTAATTGGTTAATAACAGATCAAATAATAAGGGACTTGGGTATTATATGGGTTTCACCCCGAGTAGGGCTATTCAGAAGCAGCATCGCAGGTTGCAAAGGGATAGCAAGTGCGCGTAGCGACGTGTGGTGGGCTCCAGTATTGTAGCAATAATGCTACAACTCCTGGAGCTTCCTTCTCTAATTTTATCAACCCGGTAGTTCGTAACAAACTTGGAAGCGACGGTGCTGTATGCACAAGTACTAGCTCTTGTCGCAGCTGTCACTTGGTCAGCTGGCACAAGTCCGCTAGGGCTCAAGCCAACTTCTATATGTTCTCAGAAGAAGCTTTCTAAATGATGAACGAAGGATATCTCAAAGGAAATTAACCTAATTTGCAAGAATGAACTGAAAGCCAACCAAACATGGAAACCCTAGTAAACCCTAATCTGACTAGTTTAATCTCTATGATGCAATGGTGGGAGTGAAAACTTCTCGGAATGATGCCATTACTTCTAGTGAGATGAGATGCATGAATTTAAACTACTTTCATGGAAGAGAACACGTTTTTGTATTTTTGCTCAAGTGGGTGGAGTTATTGTGATTGTGCTTCTTACTAGGTCTTGACTGTGCAGGGGTAGTTCGAAGGGAAGGAAGGCTTGGGAAAGGTCAGGATGACTCTAAGAGGTTCCAGGGGATCCCTCACATCAGTCCACAGGAGTCCACAACGTTCAGGTGCTTGGAAACCGTGTTTGTAGGCTTCTACAGGATGTCTGCAGGGGATTGTTTAGTCAATTTAGTGTTATCTAAATTGCTAGTATTAATTGTCAACCCGGGGCTCGTAAGCTGATGAAGTGAAGGTGTACTATATGTACTTAAGCAACCTCTTAGAGTTTTTTTTTTATCGTTGGGGGTGTTGTTTGTGGTTAATTTATCTTCCTAAGATGGAGTGGTGATTTATAAACAGATGAGTGATAGTGTGTGTGGAGTGAATCCTAAATGAGTGAGAGTGTGTGATTAGTGATCTCTAACTACTTGCTTGAAAGGAAATGCTTGAAAGAAATAAATAACTTGAAATAACTTGAAAGCAAATAACCACTTCCAATGGCACTAGACACCATCCATGCTGCTGCAAATAAAAGAAAAGAAAGTCACTTTTAAAACCAAAGATAATGATTATCTCTCCCTAACTCCCTGCTTCAAACACATAGTGCTGTGTAAAGCACGATTAGGAAGTAGCTCAAGTTGAATTAGAAAAGTGATAAGAAAAATCTACTTTAAAGACTAGTGATAACGTTTTGCTCTTTCTAACTCTCTACTTCTGCCATATGTACTATGCAAAGTATGATTAGAAAGTAGTGAAAGATTAGTCTAAAAAGCACTCAAAGCCAACTGCAAGTTAGTGGTATTCTGATCCTTAAAAGATAACAATTTATGATAAAAGATCATTCATGTGTTAGCAGAACTTTGAGAAATAAGACTAAAAATCAGCTACAAAAACAAAGGCAACAACTTGAACCTGTCAACTTCAAATACCATTAGTTTGTAAAGCAAATACACAAACATAAAAACAAATCCCGGGCTAAAAAAAAACCTGCAAGGAAATAATACTGATCAGCTTGAAAGAAAAGAAATCAAATCAATCAAACTATACATGTTTAAAGAAATGCTGAATGAGAAAATAAAGAAATGCTGAACATAAAATACTTTACAGAGGCTAACATGAACAGGGGCCCTCCATTCATTCAGCCACAAGAAGACTTAAGGAACTGAAAGCTTCAAAACAGCACTGTTTCTATTGCTCCATTTGCAGAAATGTACAAAACAGAGTGCTAGAACAGCACTATAAAAACAGAGTTTACAAATGCTCTTAAAATTATCACAAGTTCAGAAAGTACAGCAGCTAAAAAGTAAAATAAGCGTACGCAGACGCAAGTATATATAGGCATCTGAAGGATGGCCTAACACGTACAGCTAATAACTGAAAAACAACTAACTGTAATGCGTATTTAAGGTTCATTGACACATCATAAGGCTGCGTGGATGAGCTGGAGGTTCTGTCGTCATGGGCAATGAATCCAGTGTTGGATCATGTCCCCTACCGCCTGCAAAACGTGGACAAGTAACCGTTTGAGCTGACGTGACCTAACAGCTTACAATCACCGTTAAGCTGCCTTTATTTGACCGTAACTTGACCAGTTTTGACCGGAGGTACAGATGACGTGGATGGTTGAACAAATGGCACAGGAACCTCGAGCACGTTGATACCTAAGTGCCCATGTGGCTCATTTGGCAAACTGACACGTGGAACCTTGAGTTTAACAAAAAGGCTGCGGAATCATCAGATGGATGCGGGATCGCTGAATGGCTGCGGGATTGCCAGACAACTGCGGAATTCCTGCAAGTAAGTCAAAATCTAAACAAAACAGTCACCCATTAGCAAAACTCACTTGATCATGCTTAATGACACCTAATGTAATGATCTGGGTGGTTTTACAGTGAAAATGAGGCAAAAGTGAAGAAAAGATGAGGAAAAACTGAGGGAAATGGTAGACAAGTAGGTGTAAAGTAGAGGCTCTACATACCCCCACTACGAGGGTATTGCATGTCCTCATGCAATGAAAGCACAGCTCAATCCACCTGCTGGGATGCCTCTGCTAAGACATCCAATCTCCTCTTCTTCCTCTGTGTGGAGACATTGACTTTTGGTCTCTTGAACATGCATCTGAATTTCAAATTGATTAAGGCTCTGTTTAGCCTTCTACATTTCTTCTTGAGTCTCCTGTTTTTCTTCTGCCACATGCCCATGTGAAGCATGGTGTTATCTTGGATTGCTTTGTCAATATCAGCTTGCTGCTTCATTTTTTCATTTTCCTGCTTAATGTGGCGATTTAGCACCTCAAGTTCATAGATCTCTTGTTTGAGTATGTCTATTTGCTGCTCATGAGGTATGATATTACTTGGGCCAGCAGTGTTCTGCTCCAATGTTTCAAAATAGTTGTACACCTCTTGCTGAGCTGGGTCAACAATTGGTGACTTCCTTGGACTGTGTTCATGTTCAATTTCAGTTTCAAACTCCGGCTGAAATGGACTGTCCTCTCTTGGAGGAGTAGCTGCATCACGTTGTGGACTATCCTCAAGGTCTGATTTTATAGCACCCTTCTCAGGTGTGCTTAGATCAATGAAAAGTGTCCTTGTGGCTCTCCCTTTATTCTGCAATCTGCTGCTCCTTCTTACATTGGCAACACTCTGTGTTTCTTTTTGTGCCTTTTTCCTTGGTTTCTGCACTTTTACTTTCTTGGAAAGGGCAGTTTTTTCATGGAGTTTGGCCAACCTTTGTGCTAAGGGCTGACTATCTTCCTCACTAGAATTCTCTGGAGTCTGATAAGTTTCTTGAATTATGGATTTTCCCTTGTCTTGCTTTTGTTTCTTCTTATTTTCTTTTCTCTTCTGGGCAGCTTCTTGGGCAAGTTCTGAGAGGGTTTGTGTGATAATCCCTTGAGCTATTGGATCACTGTCCACAGTAGGTTCAGGCTCAATCTCATGTTCAGAATAATGTACTTCAGTTTCCTCTTCAATCTGTCCTTGGACAGTTCCCTCTAATATATCAGTTTCAGGGGTATTCTCTTTTCTTTTTCTTCTACTTTTTCTAGGCACAGAGGTTTCTCCAGCTTCTTCAAAATGATTTCTCAAAAGGAATTTCTCCCAGGTGTCTCGTTTTGCTTTTAATTGTTCCTCCACTAACATTTTAACAAGACTATGATGACAGAGATGTGCTTCAATGTTTCGTGGATTCCTTTGGGCCATGGAACACATTTTTCTAAGGCTTTGGAATAGAAAGTAGGGAAGATTTATATCATGTTCTCCTTGAAATTGCAGCATAACTTTACCATGATAAACATATAAGACCCCAAATCTCCCTTCACAAGTGAAAAATTTTTGCACTAACAACAGTAAAATTTTCCATTCTTCCTTAACATAAGTGACAGGAATTCCTTTTGTGAAGACACTGGTATCCATACCTGGTTTTTTTAAAATCTGCTTCCATTGTTGATCTTGAACTGAATGGTTTTTAAACCACCTTTCTCCGGTTTGTGGGAGAGATGTAGCTTGTGCTATGCTGCCCTCACTGACTGCAAACGTTAAATCACCCACCTCCACTTGACTGTCTTTATCTCTGAATGACCTTGCAAAGGCCTTTGTAACCTCCTTGTGGTAGCCTTTAAATTTCTTGATGCACTGTAGCCAGCTGGCTTTCTGCAACGCCTCCTTAACTTGAGGATATGCTTCCAGGAATTTTGAACCTTCTAGTTCAGCCCTTAAAAGTTTCCCCATTGACTCTACGGCTCTGTTCTAAAACACGACTTCAATGGTGGCTTTACACAGTAAATTCTCGGCTCTGTTCAGAATTTTGTGGAAAAGAGGTTGTATGGTTTCAGTAATAGCCTTAGACACAGTGAATTCACGGCTTGAACATAGTGAAATGGTGGATTAACAGCTTTAACACAGTGGAACGGTGGTTTAACAGTCGTAATACAACCGTAACATACGTTCACTGGTTATATGTATTCACTGTTTCTCAGAATTAGCAGAGAGGAAAAAACAGAGTATGGTTTATGGAGGCAACGTAGTGAGTGGAACGGAATGAAGGAAATGAGAGAATGGAACAGCGTGAAATGGAGTGTTATGAGCATAGGAGGGTTTCGAAATAATGAATGGAAACGGCTAGATCCTTAGATTTCGGCTGTAGGTTTACACATGGCTGCGGGATGAGGACTTAGAGAGTCGTAGTACATTAGGCTATGTCACTAGGGTACGAAAGCCTTAATGACAGAAGCAGCCGTAAGTGATTTTCAAAATCGTGGTAATCAAGGACTGATAGACTTGGGAGATACGTGGATATATGGTCGCATGGTAGGGAAAATGGGTAATCATTACAATTAGTGGCAAAAATACATAACCCAGAAAACTTTGCGTAATGAAATAACTGTAAGTTTAAGATTTAAAACATACCTCAGATCCGCGTTTGGTTTGCCTTTCGATGATTTGCCATTAACCCTTTGTTAACTTATTGTTGTTACATGACTCTTTCCTCCTTGTTATTGGTGATTTTTGAACTGTAAAAATTTCTCAAACAGACTGTGTTTCTTTGTGCAGGTGCAGAGGGCTGCGGAAAGGCTAAACGGCTGCAGAATTGCCAAATAGCTGCGGGAACTGCAATGGTGTTCTCCAGCTGCACAAAATAACCTTAGTTGCCTGAAAAAAAAAAACCTTTATTAATGAAATGAAATGGAATGAATGGATGAATGGGTGGAAAGCAGTGAGGTGAAGTGAGAATGGTTAGATGGAATGAGATGGTGAAATGGAATGGATGAAATGGCGAAATGAGATGAAAGAGATAGAGAGATTTTTTTATTTTTTATTTGGAAAACATGAGGTGTCAGGTGACCCTGATTTTCACCTCAGGTTTTCTGCATGAGACTGCCAATCAGAGATTGGTTTTCAGGCTCATACATTTATTCTTTTTTTTTTTTTTTTTTTTTTGAAATTGAAAGAAACAGAGATTAGGCTAATGGAGGAGAAGAATTCTTCTCCACCAGCCTCATTTCAGAATCGCCTTGGAACAACTTAACAAACTCCTCTTTTGAGAGTGGCTTGTGGTAAACTTTCAACCGGTGGCCATTCACAATAAAGGGAGTTTGAAGTTCATCAATAGTCTTCACTCTAACTGCTCCATTATTAAAGACTTCATCAATCTCATATGGCCCAAGCCAATGAGTTTGAAATTTTCCTTTGAAGTCCTTAAATTTGGAATCAAACAAGAGTGCCCAATCACCCTTTTGAAACTTCTTTTCTTTGATATGTCGATCATGCCATTTGATTCTTTGGTGCTGAACTAGATCGGTCCTTAGAATTGCATCTTGTCTCATTTCATCTAGTTCATTTAACTGGTCCATTCTGTGCTTCTGGGCTTCTGATAAGCTCATCCCCAATTGAACTGCTGTCTTGAAGGTCTTGATTTGGAACTCAATGGGGAACAGGACTTCCTTCCCATAAACAAGTTCATAGGGAGAATGTCCTGTGGTGTTCCTCCATGTAGTTATATAGGCCCATAAGGCTTCAGGAAGCCTTTCCGCCCAATCTCTTCTATGAAGATGAACAGTCTTTGTGATGATGCTTTCAAGAACTTTATTTGTAGATTCTACTTGACCATTCGCTTGCGGATGGTATGGAGTAGATGTTCTATGCTTGATCTTATATTCCTCCATCAGCTTCTCCATCATCCTTGATGTAAATTGGCTCCCCTGATCTGTTACAATTTCTCTTGGGACACCAAAACGAGTGAAAATATCCTCAAAAAGAAATTGAACAACTGAATTTTCAGTAGCAGAAGTCAATGCTTTAGCTTCTACCCACTTAGTAACATAATCAGTACAAACCAATATATATCTCTTTTGCTTGGATGGCGGATTAATTGGTCCAACAAAATCTAGAGCCCATTTCTCGAAGGGTTCGATGCATACCTGTGGCTGTAGTGGCATTTCATTTGAAAGAGTTGGTCTCCCAACTCTCTGACAACTGTCACACCTTCTAACATATTGCTTTGCATCCTTAAAGAGAGAAGGCCAATAATATCCTAAAGAAAGGATTTTATAGGCTGTCCTCTTATCAGCAAAGTGTCCGCCACAAGGTTCGTCATGACATGCCTTAAGGATGTCAGGCATTTCATCCTCCCGTACACATCTTCTGATCATAAAATCTGGCCCTGTTCTGAACAATTCATTAGAAATCCAAGAATAATGTGAACTCTCCTGAATGATTTTTCTTTTCTCATTAGGAAATAAATGTAAAGGTAGCTTTCCAGTAACTAAATAATTAGCAATATCAGCATACCAAGGAGTTTTGGTAGTTACTGCAAACAAATACTCATCTGGAAATTTATCCTCTACAGGAGAATCCTCATTAGTGTTTTGAATTCTAGACAAGAAATCAGCCACTGTGTTCTGTTTACCTGGTCGATCTAACACAGTTATGTTGAATTCTTGTAAAAGAAAAAGCCATCTTGTAACTCTACCATTAGTGACTGGTTTGTTCATGAGGTATCTAATGGCAGAGTGATCAGTGTGGAAAAAGGTTTCATAGCCGGTTATATAATGTCTAAACTTGTTTATCGCATGAACAACGGCTAGAAATTCCTTTTCAGTAACAGTGTAATTTAACTCAGTAGGAGTCAAATTCTTACTTGTGTAATAAATGGCATAAGGGATCAAATCCTTTTGTCCCAAAACAGCTCCTAAAGCTGTATCTGAAGCATCAGTGGAAATGTGGAAAGGGAGTTTCCAATTTGGACCCCTTAGAATGGGTGCTTCAGATATTCTAATCTTTAAAGCTTCAAAGGCAGATTGACATTTAGGATCCCACTTAAATTCACAATCTTTAGTAAGGAGTTTGAAAAGAGGGGATGCTATCTTAGTGAAGTTTTCAATAAATCTTCTGTAATAACCAGTAAACCCAAGAAAACTTCTAACATCTCTTTGGCAATTTGGAACAGGTAACTTAGAGATGACTTCGACTTTAGATCTATCAACTTTGATTCCATCTCCTGAAATATGATGTCCTAAAACAATCCCTTCAGTAAACATCATAAAACACTTTTCATGACTTAAAGAAAGATTTGTTTCCTTACATCTTACCAGTACTTTTTCCAAATTTGCTAAAGCTTCCTCAAATGTATTACCATAAACTGTGAAATCGTCCATGTATACCTCTACACAATCATGAATCAGATCTGAAAAGATTCCTAGTACAGCCCTTTGAAATGTAGCGGGTGCATTGCACAATCCAAAAGGGAGTACTCGGTAGGCAAAAGTTCCCCAAGGACAAGTAAATGTGGTTTTGTCTTGATCTTTAGGTGCTACCTGAATCTGGTTGTAACCACTAAAACCATCCAAGAATGAGAAATACTTTTTTCCTGCTAAAGTGTCTAGTACCTGATCAATAAAAGGTAGAGGGAAATGATCCTTTAAGGTTGCCTTGTTCAATTCTCGATAATCAATGCAAACTCTCCATTTACCATTCTTTTTGGGCACTATAACCAAGGGAGAAACCCATTGGCTATCTGAAATGGGGTAAATGAAGTTTACCTTGAGCAATTTCTGAAGTTCTTCTTTCACAATTTCCCTAAGGTTTGGATTCATTCATCTTTGTGGCTGCCTAATAGGTCTGCTGTTTTCTTCAATATAAATGTGATGAATACAAGTCTTAGGGTCGATTCCTTTCATGTCAGTGTATTCCCATGCAAAGGCAGTGGAATGTTTTTGCAACAGTTTAGTTAATTCTTCTTGTTGTGATCTTTCTAAGTTCTTGTTAATGTTTAATGTTTTTCCTGGAAAGATTTCAACTGTAGAACTACCAAACTCTTCCATTGAGAAGAGAGACATCTGTCTAGAGGAGAGATATTCAATGTCTGCATCTAACTGAAACTGTGTAGAGTCATATTCTAAAGGTGTCTCAAAATTTTCTAATGTATTTAGAATTTGATTGTCCTCACTAATCTCAGAGATGGTTAGAACAGGTTGAAGAGTATCCTCATCATTGATCCACTCATCTTCTCCTATTTCTGTTATTGCCTTTGCGGGAGGATACAAGTTGAATTTCTTGGTAGAATTACCATCTGATATATACATGTCCCCAGACCTACAACTTATGAAAGCATCAGCTGTGGCCAGCCAAGGTCTTCCTAAAATAAGAGGATGTCCTCCTAGATTGTTCTTGGGAGTTAAAATCATAAAATCAACTGGATACTCCCAAGAATCTAGTGAGACTGGAATATCCTCCAATACACCATCAGGTTTGATGATTGATCTATCTGCAAGTTGCAGCAAAGTAGGTGTAAAGAGAAGGTTAGGAAGCTTTAACTGATCCATGGTCTGTCTACTCATGATGTTGATAGCGGCTCCTAAGTCAATCAAAGTATTTGGGATTTCAACCCCATTAATATGAGTTTTAACAATAGGGCTACCGGGATCCACATACTTTTGCATGGTAATCTTACCCATCATAATGTCTGCAATTTTTCCAACTAGATGTATCCTTTTGGTATCTCTGGTTTTCTTTCCTGTTTTTTTCAAACTCAACTCCTTTATTGTCTTTGCTAGGATGGGAATTTCCTTAATGGCTGTTAACAAGGGAATCTTGATACAGACATTTTTCAATTCATCTAGAAAGTTGTAGTCAGGCAACCAAATTTGTTTTTCCACCCCCTGGTCAATTTGTAACCTTTCAGGGAAACGCGGTGTAGTTGAAGATGTAGGTTGCTCAACTAAGGGAGTTGATTCTTTTTCTTTAATGTTTGGATTTTGAAGGGATGCTTCAGAACCCTTATTAGCTTTAAGAGATTCTTCCTCAAAAATGCTTGGCTGTTGAACACTTGTAGAAGGTTGATCTAGGATTCTACCTGATCTGAGTTGTACTTCATTGAGAGGAACAACCATATAGGTAGGGAATGGTTGACCTTCTATCACATAAGCATTTTGAGGATTCCTATTATTTGGATTGGGTAATGGCTGAGAGGGAAGTTGATTTGGCTTCTGCTGGGAGAGTTGAGAATTTTGATTTTGTGGAGGAGGTTGTTGTTGTTGAGGGTATGGCAATGATAATTGTTGACCTTGATTTGGAAGTTGGGGAGCTTGCTGATTTTGAAATGATGGAGGATATTGATAGAATTGAGCAAATCTCGCATAAGGATTTTGCATGCTTTGCAACCATTCTTGAAAAGCATTTTGTGGTTGAGGCCAAGGTTGTTGCCAAGGATTCCAATTTGGTTGGGATTGAGAATTCATAGAGTTGTTAAACCCTTGATTCTGTTGTCCTTGCCAAGGTCTCCTTGCAATAAAACAAAGAGATTCAAGCGTACTTGGATCTTCTTGAAAGACTGATTTGAGCCCAGGGATTGAAGGACAATCCTTGGTCTCATGGGTTTCTGAGCAAATTACACATGTTTCCACAACTTGTGCTTCCAAGGGACATTCCCTTAAAGCATGCTTCTTTCTACACTTCGGGCAAAAGATAGTCATAGCCTCAGCTTCTGCTTTTTGTTTATTTTGAATCTTAAGGGTATCAATTTGTTCACTAAGACTCCCTAAGATGTCAGTTTTAAATTCATCCAGCATATTACCGATTTCAGCCCTACTCACTGATCCTGTTGCAGATTTATTTGCCCTAAGGAGAGAAGGATCTCTAGGCCCCTTTTGAGTTTTTGATTTGCCCCTTGAGAGATGGATACAAAGTTCTGCTATATCATTGAGAGAAAGTTGAGAAATATCCCCTTTCCCCATCATGTTTAAGATATCTATCCATTCATCCCTAATGGCTTTTAATAAGAGGGATTTTAAGGTCTCTTCATCCAAGGTACTCATTTTTGCCCTTTTTAAGTTATATTGAAATCTCTCAAGTAAATCTTCTAAGCTCTCATCTTCTTTTTGCATCATTTTAAAAACCTCGTCCTTGTGATTAGTAGGCATACAATAGTCCAAATACCTATCCAAAAAGGTTTGTTTCATTTCATCCCAAGTCCTAATGGATTGAGTAAGTAACCCCATGAACCATTTCAAAGCTTAATCTTTTAATGTTGATGGGAACAGCTTGAGTTTCTGAGTATCATCCAGATAGTCATAGGTTCGACACACAACTTCAAATTCAAACAAGAATGTTTCAGGGTCCTCAGTTCTTAACCCATGAAAATTTGGGAGGACGGATGGTGATATGTTTTTCATGGTGGCTCGGGAATCCTCATTAACAATGGGAAACCCAAATGAGTTATCCCCATCTCTATTTCCTCCAATGGGACCTCTACCTCCTCCATTATTATTGTTATTTCCTCCTCCTCCTCTACCTCTACCTCTACCACCTCCTTCTTCCTCTGTCATGATGATTCTCCTAGGGATTTCAAAATCTTCTGGTTCTTCTACAAAGGGTGAGTGAGAAGAGATTTCTCCTTCTTCTTCAGGTGAGTCTATTTCCTCAATTACAATTGGTTTTCCTATAGGAGAAAGAGAAGAGTCTCTTCCTGGTTCAAACTCAATAGAAGGTGTAGGAGAGTCAACTCTTGGCTCTTGAATTCCAGGAATTCTAGGACTAGGAGTTTCGGTTGGAGATAAGGGAGGTGTCTCTTGTCTATCTCTTGAAGCAGATGGACTTGTAAAAATTGAACTTCGAGCTCTAGCTAAAAACCTTCCCCTAGAATCTCTAGCTCTATGCATGTCATTTTTTATTTTATCTTCAAGTCAAGTTAATAGTTCTTTTTCTGATCTTCCAGGTCACTCTAGGTGCAAGAAGAGAGCATACTCAAGAAACTATTAAATCAATAACTTTCTCCTTTCTGATCCTCCAGATCACTTTGAAGTGCAAGAGGAGAGCATACTTAGATAGGCTATTAACTTCTTTTCTTGAAATTTTATGTTTTTTTTTTTTAAGAATATGGCTACTTAATTTCACTTCCCCGGCAACGGTGCCAAAATGTTTAGTCAATTTAGTGTTATCTAAATTGCTAGTATTAATTGTCAACCCGGGGCTCGTAAGCTGATGAAGTGAAGGTGTACTATATGTACTTAAGCAACCTCTTAGAGTTTTTTTTTTATCGTTGGGGGTGTTGTTTGTGGTTAATTTATCTTCCTAAGATGGAGTGGTGATTTATAAACAGATGAGTGATAGTGTGTGTGGAGTGAATCCTAAATGAGTGAGAGTGTGTGATTAGTGATCTCTAACTACTTGCTTGAAAGGAAATGCTTGAAAGAAATAAATAACTTGAAATAACTTGAAAGCAAATAACCACTTCCAATGGCACTAGACACCATCCATGCTGCTGCAAATAAAAGAAAAGAAAGTCACTTTTAAAACCAAAGATAATGATTATCTCTCCCTAACTCCCTGCTTCAAACACATAGTGCTGTGTAAAGCACGATTAGGAAGTAGCTCAAGTTGAATTAGAAAAGTGATAAGAAAAATATACTTTAAAGACTAGTGATAACGTTTTGCTCTTTCTAACTCTCTACTTCTGCCATATGTACTATGCAAAGTATGATTAGAAAGTAGTGAAAGATTAGTCTAAAAAGCACTCAAAGCCAACTGCAAGTTAGTGGTATTCTGATCCTTAAAAGATAACAATTTATGATAAAAGATCATTCATGTGTTAGCAGAACTTTGAGAAATAAGACTAAAAATCAGCTACAAAAACAAAGGCAGCAACTTGAACCTGTCAACTTCAAATACCATTAGTTTGTAAAGCAAATACACAAACATAAAAACAAATCCCGGGCTAAAAAAAAACCTGCAAGGAAATAATACTGATCAGCTTGAAAGAAAAGAAATCAAATCAATCAAACTATACATGTTTAAAGAAATGCTGAATGAGAAAATAAAGAAATGCTGAACATAAAATACTTTACAGAGGCTAACATGAACAGGGGCCCTCCATTCATTCAGCCACAAGAAGACTTAAGGAACTGAAAGCTTCAAAACAACACTGTTTCTATTGCTCCATTTGCAGAAATGTACAAAACAGAGTGCTAGAACAGCACTATAAAAACAGAGTTTACAAATGCTCTTAAAATTATCACAAGTTCAGAAAGTACAGCAGCTAAAAAGTAAAATAAGCGTACGCAGACGCAAGTATATATAGGCATCTGAAGGATGGCCTAACACGTACAGCTAATAACTGAAAAACAACTAACTGTAATGCGTATTTAAGGTTCATTGACACATCATAAGGCTGCGTGGATGAGCTGGAGGTTCTGTCGTCATGGGCAATGAATCCAGTGTTGGATCATGTCCCCTACCGCCTGCAAAACGTGGACAAGTCACCGTTTGAGCTGACGTGACCTAACAGCTTACAATCACCGTTAAGCTGCCTTTATTTGACCGTAACTTGACCAGTTTTGACCGGAGGTACAGATGACGTGGATGGTTGAACAAATGGCACAGGAACCTCGAGCACGTTGATACCTAAGTGCCCATGTGGCTCATTTGGAAAACTGACACGTGGAACCTTGAGTTTAACAAAAAGGCTGCGGAATCATCAGATGGCTGCGGGATCGCTGAATGGCTGCGGGATTGCCAGACAGCTGCGGAATTCCTGCAAGTAAGTCAAAATCTAAACAAAATAGTCACCCATTAGCAAACTCACTTGATCATGCTTAATGACACCTAATGTAATGATCTGGGTGGTTTTACAGTGAAAATGAGGCAAAAGTGAAGAAAAGATGAGGAAAAACTGAGGGAAATGGTAGACAAGTAGGTGTAAAGTAGAGGCTCTACAGGGATCCTACAGGAAACTCGGGATTTCTACAGGATGTCTGCTAACTTCTACAGGATGTTCTACAGTCGGAGTTTTGGGTGATGGAGGAGTGAAGGAGCTATATGGATGGATGGGTGAGATGAAAGAGGAGCCCGAGATGGCCTATGGACAGAGAGATGAGGTGGAGAGAGAGTGGATAGAGCTGGTTGGTCGATAGAAGGGTAAAGGCAATGGAAGGTCAAAAATATTGAGCAACGTGGACAGTAGAAGGGTTGGAAGGAAAATGAGCTGAAAAGAGGATGAGTAGGTGGCTCAGGCACAGTTCAGAAGGATAAGAACACGATGAAGTGGTGATGCGCAGTGTAAATGAAACAAATCACCCTTATATTGCATGTAAACAAAAGTTCACCAACCTATTCTAACTGTTTTATTAGGAATCAAAGAACAGAAATGTAAGTTGAAAGGAATTCGTGCATGATGCTGAACCCAAGAGTCATTACTCAAGATATAATCGCATGGACAATTCTTCAATTGAAAACATTACATCAATACTTGCATGCATATGTTAAAACAGTGTTTTTTTTTTGGTAGTTTGCACGGTCTACACTTCCGGTCCCCAAACAGAGGTGAAAGTGAGCATGCATTCAACCTTTTTGGACTCAATGTAAGTTCAATCTCCCTAAGCTAATTCTAAACTACTGAAACAACTGCATTCATGAAACTAACCTACATAACCAGACCGAAACAATCAACTCAGCAAACTGTATTTTTCAAGTGCATGTAAAGGAAAGAAATGCAATGATAAAAAAAAGACAAGTAACAATACAAAGGAAAGGAGGTCTATTGCTCTCAGGTTGAGCCCTAACCTGAGAGCTATATCTCCCCTAAGAACTCAGAATTGGATCCAAATCTGACTGCCTATATTAAAATATCATAATCATGAGTCTAACAACATGCCAAAATTGGCTTACGAAGAGCAAAAACAGAGCTACAGCTCGTAATCCAAAATCTATAACAAAAGTTCAAGAGACGAAGGCTACAGCCTTAATATTTATACATGATGAGGGCCAAGCTGGCCTCCTCAATTAGTGGAGCTTGGTTGTCCAACTAAAAGTAAACTGCTGTTCCTGTAGAATCCGTTGGCTGCCTTCTAGCTCGGTGGTGATAGCTGTTGGAGCTCGGAGTTGGGGTGGAGATCACGAGGGAGGTCATTCAAGGCTGTGGACAACCTCCCTATAAACCCGCAATGCCACCTTGGCTGTCTCCTTTTCTCGATTTGCATGGTCTTTGCTCCATTTAATGCCAAAAAACCTGAAATCATCATGTATTAGCCACATAGGCATAATGACTGCCCTTCTTCCTACAAATAACACGAATATACTAAGAAATGATGCATAAGTGATAAAAATTGAAGGGTTGAGCAAGGTAAGTAGGCCAAATGAGCCCAAATTGTTACCAAAATTTGGGGCTCATCATCACCCCCCAGCTAAAATATTTGCTCACCCTTGAGCAATTTTGCTCCGGCTCCTTGTCCTTGGCCGGGAACTAGGCTCCGGAATACGCTCTTTCTTTCCTACTCTTGGTGGCTCTGCCTGTTCTGCCCTTGGTGGTAATGAGGGTGCCGCTCCTTCCCTCTTCTCTGTTTCCTTGACCTTGGGCCGGGCTTTTGAAGCTGATTGGTCTACCCTTCCTTTCCAAGTAGTTATTTTTGGGCTCCCCCTCCCGTAGGTGACCGATATCTTCGAGGGGGACCTCTCACTGGGTGAAGTAGGGGCATCCCCTGTAGTGATTTGGCTGCTGGATGGAGGCTGTGGCTTGCACGTATTTATTCTCACACTTCTTCGAGCTTCAAAGTATAGAGGGGCCTCCCTCTTTCTCTTCTCCTTTAGCTTAGGAGGTGTGCTGAGGCCGGCCAGCACAGCTGCTGCCTCCCTTTCACAAATATCAGCTTTCTTCTCCTTGGGTTTCACTTTTTCAGGGCTTCCTATAGAAGACCCTGTTTTAGTCAATTTCGGGCTTCCTGTAGAAGACCCTGTTTCAGTAATTTTCGGGCTTCCTGTAGAAGACCCTTTTTCAATAGTTTTCGGGCTTCCTGTAGAAGCCGGTTTCGGCTTTCCTGTAGAAACAGGTGTCGCCGCCTTGGTTTTCTTTTCTGCATGGGTTTTGCTTTTTGACTTGGTTGCGGTCACTGTCGAGGCACTTTTGCTGATGTGGACCTTCTCAGCCTTGTCCACTCTACCTTGCAACCTTTTCTCTCTTGCTGTCAAGATGGGTGTGTCATCTTTCTCCTTGTCTTCCTTTTTCTCTTGTTTCTTCTCTTGCTTTTTCTTCTGCTCTGTGGTCGGGGTCTTTTGGCCTTTTTCTTTCTTCACTGCGGGCACGGACTCTTTCTCCTCACTGCTAGAAGAACCGAGCTCTTCAGTCAGCATCTTTATGTCCCCGTCCTTTGTCAAATTTCTGAAGGCTTCCCATGAGAGCGGAACCTTGTATGTGTGGAGCGCATCCTCCATGAGGAGTTTGATCAGTCCATGGTGGGCTACCTGGTCTGGTATGCCTTCTTTCAGCTTGGTTGCACACTCAATCAGAGACTATAGTAGAAAGTAAGGGAGACTGAGTTTGTTTTCTACAGGTAGCTCCATCTGGTGCCGTAATTCATTGAGTAACCGAAAGTGGTACCCGTATACAATGCTAAAACGGCCTTCGCAGGTGATGTACTTCATAATTTGCAGGCTCACTTCATTCCATGGTGGTAGTAAACTGGTTCTACGAACCCCATTTTTGTCTTCTAAGAATTCCTCCTCAGGTGGAAAGAATTCTTTCTTAGCTTGTTGGCTCAATTTCCTTTCTTCTTTATCCCATGGTAATCCCATTGGGAGCTCCGTAACTCGGCTGATGAATTGTGGGGTGAGTTTGAGGCTCAGACCCCTGAAGGTAACAGTGGCCAACGTTTTAGATTTCGGCCTCAAAGCTTGCAAAAACTCTTCTGCCACTTCGTCGTCATAGCCCTGCAATTTGTCACAGAAGGATATCCATTATGCTCGTGTGAAAAGCTCCACCACCTCAGGATTTTCTCTTAACTTCGCTGAATCAGTGGGCTCCCTTCTGATGAACCCACCCGGCATGGTGAAAAACTGTTGTGTTAGCTGGAGGTGGCAAATGGGAAAGAAATTCGGTCTACTAGGACAGAGCATAGGATTACGCCTCTGTCATGCACATAATTCACAAAGCTTACCCCCTGCAAACCTTTGACACAGCTAATTACACTGACATCCTGTAGGACGACAGTTCATGCACGGCAGACAAAAATTGCAACAATTTTCTTCGACCAGACTGTAGACGACGATTCTGCCACCTTCAAAAACCAATTGCATGGAGAGTTCAGGCTTACCTTTTTAATCCGCCACCTTTTGACGTGAGGAACCCGACTTCCTGTAGAAACAGCTTTCCTGTAGGAGCAGCTTTCCTGTAGGAGTAGCGCGTGATTTCCGGGGGAGACTGCAGTGGGTCTGCGCTCTTGCTGTTGCTTCACAGGCGTTCTGATGGCCAAAGACTCAGAGTATCGAACTGCAGAGGGATCTGGATGATCACTCAAGTCGCAAACGGTGAATGATAAATGCATGGGGTTGATAAACTAGCCGATTAGATTTGAATCGGCGGAATCCGTGGTGCGGGGGTGAGCTGTCCCTGCCGGACCGTTGGGCGACGTCACCCCATCATTCTTCTGCAAGTTTACTTACTGCCGCATCATTCCCGCAGATCCGCCGCCGCCATTCTCGTTAGAACTCGTTTCTCCCCGAGTGGACGGTTCTCACGTGTCCACCGCCCGTTTTTTCCACGGCCACCATTCACACATCCGGCTCGACCAGCTGACTGGTCGACGTGGCCAATCGATTGACCATACAACCGCTCAACCCATCCATTTCACACTTTGCAAACATTTTCAAAGTAAAATTCATGCAATTCGTCGGAAGAAAGGGTCGAGAGACTTACCTGTGCGGCCGCAACACGATTGTTCAGGCTTTTGGACGACGATGAGTGGATTTGGTTGCTGCTGCTTGATTTGCACAGGCCCGGAGGTTCACATTCATAGGCCGCTGACGATGGATTGGATGCTTCAGCTGCATGCGCCTACGTTTTCCTTGTATATGGTGTGCACTCTAGCGGGCTTAACTGTTACGGGACTCCTACAGGATGTCCTGTAATAGTTTCTTCCTCCTCGGGTGCATGCTGCACGACAAAGGCAATGGCCCCACGATCACGCTCATAGAGCTCATGGATGGCTGGGATGGAGATGGTATGACATCTCAGCGTTTTTTTCATCTCAAAAAAATTACTTTTCTCTTGATAACTCAGTGATCTGCTTTGATGGTGCAGCTAACTTCATTGCATGTCGACAGGGATGGTAGAAAGAGGTGACAGCAATGTATAAAGGTGACAACAGTAGCTTGCATGCGTCCAAACCGACCCTTGGTCGTTAGATCTCTTCATAAAATGAATTTTGGCCCGTCCGAACTTCTACAGGAAGGTTCCTGTAGAAATACAGAACTTCCTGAAGAAAAGTTGTGTTTCCTATAGAAAAGTCTGCACCTTCCTGTAGAAAGTCTGCACCTTCCTGTAGAAAGTCTGCATCTTCCTGTAGAAAGTCTGCCATGATGAAATTGTGCACATACCTTGGAGGAAATGAGTATTCTTGGAGGAGGTGCTGGTGAGGTCTCTTGGCAGCATGATAAGGATCTTTGGCTTTGCATTAAGAGTCCTCCTCACCTTCATGGAACACCTGCAACTTGCATGCATTTTCACATTATAAACTTGTTGTCCCTATCTTTTTGCTTATTGTTTTTTTCTTTTTCTTTTTTCTCTTTTTTTTTTGAAAGATAACAGGGGCGCCTCAATGAGGTTTTCACCCTTGCCATCTGCCTTAAGCGCCTCAGAGAGGTTTTCACTCAAGAATGTTTTCAAATCTCCTTTTTTTTGGAAAGACAATAGGGGCACCTCAATGAGGTTTTCACCCCTACCACCTGCCTTGTGAGCCTCAGAAAGGTTTTCACCCAAGGATCTTTATTATTATTATTACTTTTATTTTTTTTTTAAATCTTTCAGGGTATGCCCAAAGCAGAGGCAGAACCCTTCTCTATGACCAACACTGATTTCTCCATAGTTTTGATGAACTCTTGTCTTGAGAGAGGCTTCCTGTAGATCTTCAATCGATGCCCATTGACAAGCATGGGGATGGCCTCCTCATCAATGGTTCGAATAAGAACAGATCCATTGTCATGGCATTTTTCCACTGCATATGGTCCTAGCCATATGGTTCTCAGCTTCCCCTTGAAATCTTTGTATCTGGAGTCATACAACAAGGCCCAATCTCCCGGCTGGAATTGCTTGTCATGGAGGTGTTGGTCATGCCACACCTTTCTCTGAAGTTGAACCACTTCTGAGTGAAGGAGGGCCTGCATACGGTGCTCGTCCAGTCCATTCAGCTACAATAACCTTTCTTGTTGTGCATGGCTGAGATCTAGATCTAGCTGAGCTGCCATCCTCAAAGTGTTGTACTCAAACTCAATGGACAGCAAAGCTTTCTTCCCATAGACCAGCTCATAAGGTGTGAAGCCGGTGGTGGTCTTCCAGGTGGTCTTGTAAGCCCATGTGGCCTCAACCAGGCGATCTATCCAATCTTTCCTACTGCTGCTCACCACCTTAGTCAAAATCCCTTCCAATGCTCTGTTGGTGACTTCCACTTGCCCATTTGCTTGTGGATGATAGGGGGTGGAAGTCCTATGCTTGATTTTGTGGTGAGCTAGCAGGTCTTCAAACAAGTTGGATGTGAACTGGCTCCCTTGATCGGTGACCAGCTCTCTTGGGTAGCCAAATTTGTAGAAGATGTTTTCTCTTAAGAACTCAGCCACCTTTTCTTCTGTTGCTGCCTTGATTGCTTTAGTCTCTGCCCACTTTGTCAGGTAGTCAGTGCACACAATAATGTAAGACCTTTGCCTCGAAGGAGGGTTGATTGGACCCACAAAATCCATACCCCACTTCTCAAATGGCTCAAGAGTCACTTGAGGTTGGAGAGGCATCTCATCCCTTGGAGTCGGTTTCCCCATTCTTTGGCATCGGTCACATTGGCTGATATATCTTCTGACATCTTGATGAAGTGTGGGCCAATAGTAGCCTGCCTGCAGGATTTTGAAGGCAGTCCTCTTTGTTGCAAAATGTCCTCCACAAGGCCCATCATGACAGGTGAGGAGGATATCAAAGACTTCCTCCTCCCTTACACAACGCCTTAAGATCTGATCAGGGCCAAGCTTGAACAGATTGCCCCCGATCCAAGTAAATGAGGCACTTTTTCTGATGATTCTGCTCTTCTCTCTTGAAGATAGGTGCGGAGGGAACTGTGTTGAAACAAGGTAGTTTGATATATCAGCAAACCATGGAGAGAGTACTGAGATAGCAAACAGATGTTCATCGGGCATCTGGTCATCCACTGTTCCATCCTCATCTGCAGACAAATCCAATCTAGATAAAAAGTCAGCAACAACATTTTCTTTACCTGGTTTGTCAACAATGGTCAAATCAAACTGCTGCAACAAAAGTAACCATCTAATAATACGAGCATTCACATCTGGTTTATTCATTAAATATCTAATTGCAGCATGATCCGTATGTACAAAGGTTTGATAGCCAGTAATATAATGTCGGAACTTGTTCAATGCATGGACCACAGCCAAGAATTCTTTCTCGGTTACAGTGTAATTCAGCTCAGCTTTGGACAAGTTTTTGCTAACAAAGTAAATGGCATATGGAAGTTTCTGTTCAACTTGTCCTAAGGCTGCCCCTATGGCTTTGTTTGAGGCATCAGTGTGGATGTGGAAAGGTAGGGCCCAGTTTGGGCCTCTCAAGATTGGGGCTGACACCAACTTGTCCTTTAATTCATTCAAAGCCCTCTGACAATCGCCAGTCCATTTAAACTCCACATCTTTTGCCAACAGGCCAAACAATGGCGAGGCTAGCTTGCTGAAGTCTTTAATGAATCTCCGGTAATACCCTGATAATCCTAAGAAACTCTGGACATCCCTTACCTTTTGGGGAGGTGGAACCTTCTTGATGAGAGCAATTTTGTTAGGATCCACTTGTAACCCTTGGCAAGAAATGGTATGGCCTAGCACAGTCCCTTCAGTCATCAGGAATTCACATTTTTCAGGACTAAGGGACAGGTTCATCTCAATGCATTTGGTTAGGACCTTTCCTAGATTGGAAAATTCTTCCTGGAAGTTGGACCCATAAGGAGTGAAGTCATCCATATAGATTTCCACCGCATCATGGACCAGCTCCGAGAAGATGCTCAAGACAGCTCTCTGGAAGGTAGCAGGAGCATTGCATAGCCCAAAGGGAAGAACTCAGTAGGCAAAGGTACCCCAAGGACAAGTGAAGGTGGTCTTATCTTGGTCTTCCGGGCTGATTTGGATTTGGTTGTACCCGCTAAACCCATCCAGGAAAGAGAAGAACTTCTTTCCTGCCAGTCCATCCAACACTTGATCTATGAAAGGTAGAGGGAAATGGTCTTTCTTGGTAGCTTTGTTCAGTTCTCGATAGTCCACACAGATTCTCCACTTCCCATTTTTCTTGGGAACCAACACCAGAGGGGACACCCATTCACTATCTGAGATGGGGTAAATGAATTCGGCATCCAACAGTTTTTGCAATTCTTCCTTGACAATGTCCTTAAGGGCTGGATTCATTCTCCTCTGAGGTTGCCTAACCGGTTTACAATCCTCTTTGATGTATATGTGATGGGTACAGATCGAGGGATGGACTCCTTTCATCTCCTTATAGCTCCAAGCAAAAGCATCTAGGTGACTGGCCAACAGGCTACACAGCTCCTTTTCCTAGGAAGGAGATAGGGAGGAGCTGATCTTTAACGATCTCTCAGGGCCGAACTCCACATTCTTGACTCTGGGAGTGACAGGGTTGGTGGTACAAAGGTCCAATAAGCTGCTGGCTTGGGCATCCTCCACCAATTTCTCTAAGGATAGTGCACTGGAAGGTGGATTCTGGATCAAAGTCTCAATCAAGTCATCCTCGGTTGGGGGATCTCTTCTAGCGGGATCTAGGGTGCAAAAAGGTGTTGAGTACACCCCATCCTCTTCTCCTTCCTCCAACCACAGTGGTAAGTCATGCTCTAAGGAGGGTTGGGCAGGAGGATATAGGACTAGCTGCTTGGACATAGGACCGTTTTTGATGGTCATGTTTCCTGCACGCCAACTGATGTAAGCATCTGCAGTGGCCAACCAAGGCCTTCCCAAAATGAGAGGATATCCAGTAAGCTTTGCCTTGGGTTGCAGAACCAAGAAATCTGCAGGGTATTCCTAAGAGTCGACAGAGACCAAGACATCCTCCAAAATCCCTTTGGGAGTCACAGTGGAGCGATCTGCTAGTTGCAGTACTGTCGAGGTCTTCCTCAAGGAACCCTGAAGATTGAGTTTGAGCATGGTATCCCTGGTCATCACATTAATGGCAACCCCCAGATCAATCAAAGTGTGAGGTATGATGGTGCCATTGATGTGGACATCTACTACAAGACTCCCAGGATCTAGGTACTTTGGGCAGATGACTTGTCCTAACATAAGGTCAGATAGTTGTCCTAAGATTGATGGTTGAAGCATCTCTCTTTCGCCTGCCTGGGTGTTTGAAACACTTTTCCTTAACCAGTTTGTTGTATATTGGCACATCCTTGATGGCTTGGAGAAGTGGTATTTTTACACACAACTGCTTGAGTTCTCCCAGAAGCTCATCCTCCTCTGGGTTGGGTTGTGTGGTGGCTGTTAGTCTCTCAGGAAAGGGTGGAATAGCCTTTGGTTCACTTCCCTGTTTGTCCTCCTCGTCCTCTGGGGGAGGAGGTTGGCGATCTGGAAGAGTCTTTCCAGATCGAAGATTGATCTCCTGGATCTCCACAACATAGGTAGGACATGATGTTTCCCCAGTGTATACCTGCTGGGCCTGTCTATTGTTGGGGTTCGGGTTCGGTTGAGCAGGCATTTGAGGTTGCCTTGGAGGAGCAGGAGGTAATGGCTGAGGTTGAACTGGTGGTGGAGGCAAAATGGCGGGAGGAGTGTTGTACTGGGGCCTCCACCCCGACTGAGGTGCATTCCACTGAGGCTGTGGCTGGGCATGTGAATGATATGAATGAGTAGTGGGTTGAGTAGGGTACTGGGGTGGATAAGACCATGGAGGAGGCATAGACCAGGAAGGATGAGCAGGGGGACCCCAGGAAGGCATAGGAGTCGATTGGTTGGGGCTGTAATAAGCTTGAGGTGCCCCTTGCATCCCCTGCTGGTAAGGTCTAGGTCCTTGTGGCCTCCTTTGGTTGAGGAAATAGAGAGGTTCAGTGGGAGCTTCTGCCCCTTGGTACATAGCTTTAAACCCAGGTAAGGTTGGACATTGATTTGTGGGATGGTCCTCCTCACAAATGAAGCACACTTCAACCGAATGCAATGGGCATTCGTTCTTAGGGTGTCTCCTTGTACATCTAGGGCAGAAGATAGCCAAGGCCCTCTCAGCTTCTTCCTTCTTCTGCTGGATCCTGAATGTGTCCAGTTGCATGGCGATGGTCTGTCTCACCTCACTCTTAAGATCTTCTAATTGATTTGCAAACTCATGCTTGGAGAAAGGAATACCAACTGAGAGAGGGTTTCCTCTACCTCGTTTCCGGGCTGCCCTAGAGTGGTTTATGAACACAGTCTTGATGTCCTCATAAGGCAGCTGGTAAATATCTCCCCCAGCTAACATGTGAAGGGTATCTAAAAGGTCTTCAGGGACTCCTCGGAGCAGGACCAACTTGAGGGATTCAGGGTCAAGTGTGCACCTGGCCCGCTTATAGCTAAGTTGGAACCTCTCCTCATAATCCTCTAAGGACTCATCATTTCCCATGGTCATCCGAAATATTTCTCCCTTGTTTTCCTTGGACCTACAGTAGTCCCGGTACTTGGTATTGAAAGCTTGCTGCATCTGAGCCCAAGTGGTGATACTATTCCCAGGTAAGCCCATGAACCAGCGTAATGCTGCATCCTTAAGAGTGGAAGGGAAGAGTTTCAGCTTCTGCTCATCTTCAGTATAGTCATAGGTTCTACAAAGGACAGCAAACTCAAACAGGAAGGTATCAGGATCTTCAGTAGTCAGTCCATGGAAGTGAGGCAGAGCAGAGGGGCTAATGTTTTTCATTTTCATGTCTCCATTGGTCTCTCGGATGGGGAAGGCACCTTCTATTCTCTCATCTTCTCTTCTATTGTCAGCCATAGCTTCAGATGGGATGGTCTCTAATTCTTCTTCTACTATAGGATCTTCGTATATCTCAGGAGGTTCACCTATAGGTTCTTCTGGATCACTGTCACCGAAGAAGAGAGAAGGGTGACTCAGTGATGTGGTGGGGGTGTTGGGTAGGAATTTGCCTGTTTTATCTCGGTTCCTACGAGGCATGAAATGGAAAGACTTTTTGATTGCTTTTGTTTTTTTCTCTTTGGTACCTGCAAAACTGAAACAGATTGATCTACAACTAACTATCTTGCTGAAATAAAAATGCAGAATTGAAATGAAAGCAGGAAAGGACTAATCTACTTTGCTCAAATGGAATTACAGGAACGGAAATGCTAGTCTACGCTTGCAAAATTGAAAGGCTAATCTATACTTGCAGAATTGAAATTGCGGAATTGAAATGCTAATCTATGAAAGCAGGAAATGCTTATGCTACTTTTGCAAAATGGAAATGAAATAAACTACTTGGCAGAAGGCGAGAGTAGGAAAATAGAAGAAAAGAAACAATTACTAATACTTTGACGCTTCCCCGGCAATGGCGCCAAAAAGATGGTGGGCTCCAGTATTGTAGCAATAATGCTACAACTCCTGGAGCTTCCTTCTCTAATTTTATCAACCCGATAGTTCGTAACAAACTTGGAAGCGACGGTGCTGTATGCACAAGTACTAGCTCTTGTCGCAGATGTCACTTGGTCAGCTGGCACAAGTCCGCTAGGGCTCAAGCCAACTTCTATATGTTCTCAGAAGAAGCTTTCTAAATGATGAATGAAGGCTATCTCAAAGGAAATTAACCTACTTTGCAAGAATGAACTGAAAGCCAACCAAACATGGAAACCCTAATAAACCCTAATCTGACTAGTTTAATCTCTATGATGCAATGGTGGGAGTGCAAACTTCTCGGAATGATGCCATTACTTCTAGTGAGATGAGATGCATGAATTTAAACTACTTTCATGGAAGAGAACACGTTTTTGTATTTTTGCTCAAGTGGGTGGAGTTATTGTGATTGTGCTTCTTACTAGGTCTTGACTGTGCAGGGGTAGTTCGAAGGGAAGGAAGGCTTGGGAAAGGTCAGGATGACTCTAAGAGGTTCCAGGGGATCCCTCACATCAGTCCACAGGATTCCACAACGTTCAGGTGCTTGGCAACCGTGTTTGCAGGCTTCTACAGGATGTCTGCATGGGATCCTACAGGAAACTCGGGATTTCTACAGGATGTCTGCTAACTTCTACAGGATGTTCTACAGTCGGAGTTTTGGGTGATGGAGAAGTAAAAGAGCTATATGGATGTATGGGTGAGATGAAAGAGGAGCCCGAGATGGCCTATGGACAGAGAGATGAGGTGGAGAGAGAGTGGATAGAGCTGGTTGGTCGATAGAAGGGTAGAGGCAATGGAAGGTCAAAAAGATTGAGCAACGTGGACAGTAGAAGGGTTGGAAGGCAAATGAGCTGAACAGAGGATGAGTAGGTGGCTCAGGCACGGTTCAGAAGGATAAGAACACGATGAAGTGATGCTGCGCAGTGTAAATGAAACAAATCACCCTTATCTTGCATGTAAACGAAAGTTCACCAACCTATTCTAACTGTTTTATTAGGAATCAAAGAACAGCAATGTAAGTTGAAAGGAATTCGAGCATGATTTTGAACCCAAGAGTCATTACTCAAGATATAATCGCATGGACAATTCTTCAATCGAAAACATTACATCAATACTTGCATGCATATGTTAAAACAATGTTTTTTTTTTGGCAGTTTGCACGGTCTACACTTCCGGTCCCCAAACAGAGGTGAAAGTGAGCATGCATTCAACCTTTCTGGACTCAATTTAACTTCAATCTCCCTAAGCTAATTCTGAACTACTGAAACAACTGCATTCATGAAACTAACCTACATAACCAGACCGAAACAATCAACTCAGCAAACTGTATTTTTCAAGTGCATGTAAAGGAAAGAAATGCAATGATAAAAAATAGACAAGTAACAATACAAAGGAAAGGAGGTCTATTGCTCTCAGGTTGGGCCCTAACCTGAGAGCTATAGCTCCCCTAAGAACTCAGAATCAGATCCAAATCTGACTGCCTTTATTAAAATATCATAATCATGAGTCTAACAACATGCCAAAATTTGCTTACAAAGAGAAAAAACAGAGCTACATCTCGTAATCCAAAATCTATAACAAAAGTTCAAGAGTCTCCACGAAGGCTACAGCCTTAATATTTATACATGATGAGGGCCAAGCTGGCCTCCTCAATTAGTGGAGCTTGGTTGTCCAACTGAAAGTAAACTGCTGTTCCTGTAGAATCCGTTGGCTGCCTTCTAGCTCGGTGGTGATAGCTGTTGGAGCTCGGAGTTGGGGTGGAGATCACGAGGGAGGTCATTCAAGGCTGTGGACAACCTCCCTATAAACCCACAATTCCACCTTGGCTGTCTCCTTGTCTCCATTTGCGTGGTCTTTGCTCCATTTAATGCCAAAAAACCTGAAATCATCATGTATTAGCCACATAGGCATAATGACTGCCCTTCTTCCTACAAATAACACGAATATACTAAGAAATGATGCATAAGTGATAAAAAATGAAGGGTTGAGCAAGGTAAGTAGGCCAAATGAGCCCAAATTGTTACCAAAATTTGGGGCTCATCAACGTGCACGAAGCTTCAAACCGTGAACTACTAGAAGCTCATCAAACATCCCCAGGGTGCGGAAACCTAGTTCTAGCACCCTCCTATACTACTTTGGGTCAGACCTCAATTTACGCTCCGTGGACTGTTGCTGAAAGGGCCAGTAGTACTGGGATTTCCTTGGCTAAATCACCTCTAAACCTGGGTCAGGCCCATACAAGCCAACGGCTATGAGGTGGTATGATTCAATCACATTGGTGGTCAACGAACGTCACCATATATATGCACCAATAGTGATGGCCATTAAAGATCCATCACAATAAATCATTGTTGTTCATATGAAATTGTGACGGTCACTATCCGTCATTATAATCAATATTTGTGATGGACCTTGAATGTCACCATAATAGCTATACTTTTGGCAAGGCAACCTTTTGTGACATTCAGTTTTTGGTGACCGTTCACATTCACATTTACAAGAAAAAAAAAACATATAATAGCATAATAAAATTCGATTTAGATGTTCCCAAGCTATCCACTACAGTATGGCATAGTATTACTTTGGGGCCCCAACAAGTTTTTCATTCTCTTTTTGGATGATATCTTGATGTATACAAATTTTGAACAAAACCATGACAAAAGTTTCAGAATGGTGTTGCAAGTACTTAGAGCACATCATTTTTATGCTAAGAAAATGTTTATTTCATCAAAGTAAAATTCATTATTTCATTCATCTCATTCCATTGGAAGGGATGGTAATAGATCCAGAGAAAATCAAAGAAATCAAATAGTGGCTAGCACCCAAAGATGTGACAGAGGTTAGTTCCTTCATGGGCTTAACTTTACTACTATAGGAGACTTATTGAGGGGATCCCAAAATAGTACATCTTATCATTTCTTTTCAAAATAAGGGTGTGAAATTTTAATGGTACCAAAAATATGAAGAGGCCTATCAACATTTAAAAATGATATTAACAAGTGCACCAATGAGACTAAGGATAGTTGAGCCAATGAAGATTTCATTATGTGCATTAATGAATGTCAGGAGGGGCTCAGAGGAGTCACTCATGCAAAGTGGGCATGTGGTACATTAAAAGTCAAGCATGAAGATAAAGGAGCATGAAAGGAATTATTCTACTCATGATTTAAAATTGGAAGTCATCATAGATGCCTTGAAAATGTGGAGGCATTACCTCATGGAAAAAAGGTTTGAACTGAGAACATACCATAATGGTATGGAGCACGTATTTGGACAGCTAACTTTAAATTCTAGATAAATTAGATGGATGGAATTTTTAGATGATTATGAATTTGAAATAGATCATATAAAAGGTAAAGAAATAAGGTGGTTAATGCACTAAGTAGAACGGGGCATACAGTGTATGTTATAGCCATAAGTGCATGCAAATATGATTTAAAAATAAATATTTTAGAGGATGAAAGTTCTAATCAACAACACATGAAAAAACAAATGATCTACAAAAAAACAATTTATAGGCAAAGTATAGGAATTATGATCTAAAATATGATGGTATCCTCTTGTACAAAGGAAGAATTAATGTGCTAATTTCCTAGGAGATGAAAGGTATAGTGTTGAATGAGATGTATAAGATAACTTATGTTGGGCACCCAAACAATTTCAACAATAAAGAAATAATACTTTTGCCCAATAATGAAAAATAGGGTGGCTAATTGTATAGATAGGTGTTTAGAGTGCCAAAAGTTAAGGTTGAGCATACACATCTAGCTGGAATGGAAATGGGAAATTGTATCTATTTATTTTATTACAAATATGCCCAAGGCTGTGAGGTGGTATGATTCAATCACATTGGTGGTGGATAATGTCATTAAGGGTGCCCATTTTATCCATTGAAATCAACAAAAATGTTGAAAATATTGTTGAAATTTATATGAAGTAAATTTCCAAGCTACATGGTGTGCCTAAGGAAATTATTGTAGATAGGGATACCAAGATTACATCAAAGTTTTGAACAAGTATTTAATGGATTTGGAACTAGTATGGATTTTAGTATTGCATACCATCTATATTCAAATGGTCAAACAAAAAAATTTAAACAAGTGATTGAAGATATGATGAGAACATATGTGATGGAAAATCCATCAAAATGGGAAGCATATTTTCACTTGATGGGGTTTGAATATAATAATGGGTACTAACCATCATGAACATAATCCCATTTGAGTAATTCTAAGGAATAAAATACAATACACCTGTGAGTTGGGACAATGATTTGAAAATCACTCGTGAGTGATCTCAGTTAAATAATTAATGAATGAAGGTATTATAGACTCATGTGCTTGTGTGTTTCTATGTTATCTTAGGCAACGGATCGATCAGATTGCAAAATACACAAACATTGGAAAGTGGAAAACAGTAAGAGAAACACAGTAAGCAAATACAAGAACACAACATATTTAATAAGGAGTTCACCCTATCCTCCAGGGCTATGTCTCCGGTCCAGATTTCAGTGGTGGCCTTTTCTTATTGTGTCTTTAAAGCAGAGATTTGCAATGAGGGGCTCAACTTGAGTCTCCTAAAATAGAGGATGCTTAGTAGGGTGGTTCTTTGATTCCACAAGCCACTAGAGTGAACAAACTCTTTCCTTACCAAGTCTCGACCTCTCTGGTCTTTAATGGGAGGAGCCCAATGTGGTACTCAATTCCTGACAGATACTCACATGGATTGCTTGAACCTCTGAAGCCTTCTGTCTGCTCGATGCTGCCTTACGCTGTAGGTCAGCTCAGCTCTCTATTTTTCTACCTCTTGCTTTATTGTCTCTTTCGTCTTTTTTTCACTGTTCCCTTTTCTGGTTCTTCCTTTCCTTCCCTGTTCTGTTCTCCATCTATTCATGGCTTAAAGCCAATTTGTCTCATGACTTCTCGCTTCCTCTTTCGCCCCTTCGGATCACCTGCTGCTGTTCGCTTGGAGTTCCCTGCCTTTGCGTCATCGCCAACGTCTCACAAGGAGGTGGCCACTTCTCTCATGAACTGTGCCAACTCTTCCTCAACGGTTCGATATTTCAGTTACATTGTGAAGTGATTCATCTGCCAGCTCAGCAGTCAAATTGGACTTCATAATTTTATATGTCGCAGCTTAATTCCCCTATCAAATCCAGTTTCTCCGTCGGGTGCAATCTCCGCCATTAGATCTGGGTCCCCCAGATCTGACGATATTCGCTCATTTCGTGCAGTTCACTTGCTCGATCGTTAGCCCACGATGAGAGGCGGTTTTCTCTCTCATCCACCGAACACGTGTTGTGCGATGAATGGAACCACTCGTTTTCTACCAAATCCACTTACCACCCTAATATGCCTCCAATATACCACTGGTTTTGGGATCACGGGATCCACCTTTCGCCTTAGCCCTTTCCCTACGATTTTCTGGCTTCCCATGCAACCGAGCACTTTGGGTCTTTTCCTTCTCGATGGGTTTTTCCCAATGCTAATCGCGCATCAAAAATGGCCTCTGTTTCTCGAACTGGGCTTCCTAACTGCCAGTTTTTCCTCCTGCGCAGTGTCCATGGGCCTCAGTTAGCGCGCTTTGACCGAGGTTCTCGTCGTTCCTTGCTCGCTACAAACTGCCATTGTCCAGAGGTCTTCCTAATAGCTCTTTGTTCACAAGTTCTTTGAAGTCTGTCCTGATTTGATACAGTCATAGAATTTTGATAATTTCCATGGATCCAATTCGGATCATGGCCTTCCCACTGAAAAAGCTTTTGGACCACCAAAAGTTGGTTTTCAAGCATCGACTAAGTGAGGATACAATTGTATCACTTGTCTAATCTCTATCCACTTTGCACTACTTGGATTTGAACCCTTGAGCCCAATTCTAAGGTACTCAACATCTCCCTTGTGCGTCGTCCTCACCTTCCCATCTAAAATTGTGTCTTCCTACAATCCATTAAGATATTCAGGTAACAGGTCATCAATAGAAGGCAATTGACTCTACTCTTCTAGATCTTCAATTAGTGAAGGTTCAAACAATCTCAAGCAATCTACATTTACGACTGAGTAGATGTGCATGTAAGCTAGTAGATCAAGGCAAAAAGCATTCTCACCAATCTTCTCAAGTATCTTGAAGGGTCCATACCTAATAGAATTTAGCTTTTTTCCTTCACCTTGCATTCTATCCTTGCTGATATACAACCAGACTTGGTCACCAACTTGGAAACTATGCTCCATCCGATGCTTGGCATCCTTGCCTTGTATTTGGCTTGGCTCTTTTCCAACTGTTCCTGTACTGCCTGGTGGATCTCTTGGATTTGTTCAATGACCCTAGTTTCCCTGTCCACATCATTGTGCCCCTCAATTGTGGTGTCTTTACCAAAGACAAAATCCAAAGGAGACCTTGGTGTGAAACCAAAACATGTCTCAAAAGGATATCTCTATGTAGAAGAATGTTTTGCTATGTTGTAAGCATGCTGCACATAACATAAATGTTCATCCAAAAGCTTAGGATGTTTGCTGCAATATCCCCTGAGTAACTGGATCGCTGTCTTGTTGACTACTTCTGTGTGGCCATCAATTTGTGGATGAAAAGTTGTGCTTTTCTTCAGTTTGGTGTCCATCAGTTCCCACAGACTTGACCAAAACTTCCCCATAAATCAGGTGTCTCAATCAAATACAATGGAAGTGGGTAATCCAAAATGAACCCATACATGTTGAAAGAATAGTTTTTCAGTTTGTTCAGCTGTAATCTGTTTATTACAAGGTATAAAAATACACATTTTTTTGAACCTATCCACAAAAACATATAGATAATCATGACCTTTCTTAGATTTAGGCAGTCCTCCAACAAAATCCATGGAAACACTTTCCCAAGGGTGAGAAGGAACTGGTAATGGAGTGTAAAAGCCTAGTTTTCTATTGCTGGTCTTGCTTTTAGCACACATAGTACACCCTCTTACATATCTAGAAATTGTCTCATTCATTTTTGGCCAATAACAAAATATTTGCAGCTGTGCAACTGTTTTACTTACCCCAAAGTGACCTGATACCAGAGAAGTGTGTGCTTCTCGAATTATCTTTACTCTTTCAGTTTGTGGAATGCATAACTTCCCACAATGATATAAGAGCTGATCCTTTACATGATAATCCAATTCTTTTACTCGTTTCCTTGACTTAAAGTTGCATATACGTCTGGAAAGCCTATATCTTGAGCATATTGTTCAATGTAAGTCTCATGTAACACAGAATTATGCTTAAGTATAGTAGATGCATTTATAATTGGTCTAGATAACATATCTGCAACTTTATTGTGTGTGCCCTTTTTATATCTGATGACTAAATGAAACTGTTGTAGAAAACCCATCCATCTATAGTGTCTTGATTGCTGCAACTTATTTTGGGAGTGTAGATATTGAAGTGGTTGATGATCAGTATGTATTATTGTCTCTTTGCCCATTAAATAATGTTTCCACTTTTTCACACTCTGTACTAATGCATACAATTCTTTATCATATGTAAGATAGTTAACTATTATAGAATCAAATGTCTCGGAATGATAACATATGGGTTTATCATGCTGTTTCAACATTGCTCCCATGGCATAGTCACTAGCATCCATCTGGATCTCAAATGGTCTTTGAATATCAGGCAGTGCTAGTACAGGTGTTGTACTAATCTTTTCTTTCAAGGCGTAGAAGGCTTTCTACTGTTTGCCTCCCCACTGAAACACCTTGTTCAATCCTGTTAAAGCATGTAAGGGAGTTGCAATGTAGGAAAAGTTAGAAATGAACTTTCTCCAATATTGTGCTGCCCCTAAGAAGCTTCTAACTTCTATAGTAGATTTGGGTTTAGGCCAGTTTACAATGACTGCCACCTTAGAGGGATCTATCTTCAATTCACCATCCCCTACTATATGTCCCAAATAATTCAAAGATGTTTTTCCAAATTCACATTTTGAGAGTTTAACATAAAGTTTTTCTCTTTTCAAAACACCTAATGTCTACTTAACCTACTTTAAGTGTTCTTCCCATGTTTTTCTAAATATCAGAATGTCATCTAGATACACAATAACAAAATCATCAAGAAAAGGTCTGATTACATCATTCCTTAATATCATAAAAGTAGCAGGAGCATTAGTTAAGCCAAAAGGCATAACCAACCACTCATACAATCCCTTCTTTGTTTTGAAAGCAGTATTCCATGCATCTTGTTCTGCAACTCTGACCTGATGTTATTCACTATGCAATTCTAGCCTAGAAAAATATAAAGCTTCTTTCAATTGATCTAACAGATCATCTATGTGAGGAATGGGATAATGATTTTTGATTGTTATCTTATCCAGTGCTCGGTAATCAATGCACATTCTCCATGAGCCATCTTTCTTTCTCACCAAAACGATTGGTGACCCACATGGTGATGTGCTAGGCCTAATGAACCCTTTCTCGAGCAACTCTTGCACCTGCTTCTTGATTTCATCATTCTCTAAAGTGGACAACCTGTACATCCCAATGTTAGGCAATGGAGCATCTTGCTGCAAAATAATATCATGGACTATTTCCTTTTTGGGTGGCAGATGTTTAGGTTCTTAAAACAATTTATCATACTCTGAAACAAATTTTTCTAAATCAGCTTGTTGTTTAGCATCGCAGCCCTCAAATACATTGATTTTATCAAGTTTCTTTTCCTTTAGAACCATCAGTAAGAATTGTTTGCATGAATTTATCATTCGTTTCATCTGCCATGAGTTTATGAGATTATAATTATTCTTGATCTTATGAGCTCTTACAAAGTATTCGATTCCATCTTTAACAAGTAGATATTTGTTCTCAGCTCTATAGAAAATAGCTTTTCTTTCATACAAGGACTTCCTAAAACAATTCCACATATATCCAAAGGAATTATGTCTAACTCAACCTCATCTACAAATGTTGACCCAAATGAAAACTTGAGTTTGCATTGTCTAGTCACTTGTAGTTGTGCTTTATCATTTAACCATCCCAATGCGTATGGTTTCTTGTGAGGTGTAGTCACTAATCCCAACTTCTTTACAATTTCTTCAAAAATTAAATTTACTTGTGAGCCACTATCAAACAAAGTATCGATCTTTTGATGTTTGGAAATAACTCGAATATGGAAAATCTCATGTATTTTTCTCTCATTTTCTTCATAAATAATAGATTGTGCAGAATTACTAGTAGATGCTTCAGAATTCTTACCTTTTATACCTATGGCTGAAATAATTGTTTCATATCCCGAGTCTGACTCCAAATCTTTCTGAATAGCTGCAACAGTTTTCTTCTTCTTGCCCTCGAACTTCTTAGGCCTCAGCCCTGGATGCAGAATCCAACAATGCTCATCATCATGCCCATCCTTTTTACAATGAGTGCATGAAGACTTGCTCTTCTGTACAGTGTTAGCCTTCATTTCTTTCCATTTCTACTTTATTTTCTCCTTATTCTTGCTTGCAGTGGGTTGGGATGATCCCCCAACTTTTGGATTGTTGTGTGTGGAGCATGATTGTTCAGAGGTCTTTGTTTCAGCCGGATGTATACCCCAGGAAGTTTGTACACACCTCCACGCGGGGGGGTGCGGGGGGGACTTGTCCAGTCAATCTGGGTCGTTCATTAGGCAGATGATCTGACGGTAGAACTTATGTTTAGTTTAGGGTTTTTTTCCCTAGAAGGAAACCCCTCTCTTTGTATGAGGGCATTGTATTGGAGGGTGAGATATAGATGTTTATTCTGTGAGCGAGAAACAGAGAGGTGAGACTGTGAGAAAAAACAGAGGATATTACAGCGGATTTGTTGTAGGTTGTGTCTCTTCATTTTGCTGGATAATAGAAAGGACGGACTGGCTGTTCGGGCTGGACGTAGCCCAAACTAGGTGAACCACGTATATCTGTGTCTCTCTTGTTTTGTTTGTTTCCTATGTTTATATTTCTGCAATATTTTAAGTGTTTCATTGCTCCGTAATATATAATTTTCTAACAACTAGTATCAGAGCCGAAGGTCTATTTGGCTGATAAACTCACAGGAAATAAGGGTTCCTGGTTCGAGTGGGAGCAATGGTGGAAGATGGTAAGTTTAGGGTTGAGAAATTTAACGGCCAAAAATTCTCGCTGTGGAAGATGCAGATGGAAGATTATCTGTATCAGAAAGATCTATACCTACCATTGGGTGGAAAAACAAAGATGCCGACGGGTATGAAAGACGAAGAATGGAACCTTCTCGATAGAAAGGCACTCGGAACAATACGGTTGTGCCTTGCTGCGTCAGTCACCTTCAACATTTCGAAGGAAACCACGACAGAGGGTTTGATGCAGACGTTGTCGAAACTATATGAAAAACCCTCGGCCTCAAACAAGGTATTTCTTATGAAACGGTTATTTAATATGAATATGTCGGAAGGTGGATCTATTGCAAACCATTTAAATGATTTTAATACAGTTACAAGTCAGTTAAGTTCTGTAGGGGTAAACTTTGATGATGATGTTAGAGCTCTGTTATTCTTGTGCTCATTACCAGAAAGTTGGAATGGTTTGGTAATGGCCATTAGTAACTCTGTTTCTAGATCTAGTACTTTAAAGTTTGATGATGTTGTCGGTGCTATCCTTAGCTAGGAAATGCGACGGAAAAGCTTCGGTGAGACATCGAGAAATGCTTTGAGTGCAGAGTCTAGAGGAAGAAAAATGGAAAGAGGAAAGATCTCAGGATATCGCAGTAAATCAAGGAAAGGCAGATCCAAGTCCAGATCGGGGATAGTGTGCTGGAAATGTGGAAAGAAAGGACACCTAAAGAAAGACTGTAGATCTTGGAAGGGAAAAGAAGGAGATGCACAACAAGAAAACAATCATGAAGTAAATGTGACAGGTGAGGTGTTACAAGATGCTTTGATTCTTTCTTTCGAAAACATTCTTTCTTTCCTGGGTGGTAGATTCAGGGGCTTCATTCCATGCCACACCTGATAAGAAATACTTTCATGACTATGTTCAAGGAGATTTTGGACAAGTTCGTCTGGGTGATGATAAATCCTGTAAAATTGTTGGAATGGGTAAGGTTCTTGTAAAATAGCAGAATGGAAACCAATGGCTATTAAATGAGGTAAGGCATGTTCCAGATCTAAAGAAAAATTTGATTTCAACAGGGCAGTTAGGCAGTGAAGGTTGTGTGACAACTTTCACAGATAAAGCTTGGAAGGTCACCAAAGGAGCCCTGGTAATAGCAAAAGGCGAAAAGGTTGGTACATTGTATTTATGCAATGGTATTTCTAACTCTGTTAATGTTTTAGCTTCCAAAGGAGCAGATGCAGCATTATGGCATCATATGCTTGGACACATGAGTGAAAAGGGGATGAAGATTCTTCACTCAAGGAATTTGTTGCCAGGTTTGAAGAATGTTGATTTGGACTTCTGTGAGAATTGCATTTATGGGAAACATAAGAGAGTCAGATTTCTCAGAGTTGGGAAAGAAAAGAAGAATGAAAAATTAGAGCTTGTGCATACAGATGTATGGGGACCTGCTCAGGTATCATCTCTCGGTGGCTCTCATTATTATGTTACTTTTATTGATGATGCAACTAGAAAAACTTGGATTTATTGTATTAAGAATAAATCTGATGTATTTGATACTTTCAAGAAATGGAAAGCTTTGGTTGAGATTGAGACAGGAAAGAAATTGAAGTGTCTTAGATCAGACAATGGAGGTGAATATTGCAGCAAAGAGTTTGATAGGTACTGTTCAGAATATGGAATTCGCAGAGAGAAGACAGTTCCAAGAACACCACAAGAAAATGGTGTATCAGAAAGGATGAACAGAACAATCATGAAGCGTGCAAGGTGCATGAGATTGCATGCAGGATTGCCTTTACAGTTTTGGGCAGATGTTGTAGATACTGTTGTTTATCTAATAAACAGAGGGCCTTCAAGTTCCTTGGATGGTGGTGTTCCGGAGGAAGCATGGACAGGTAAAAAGGTAAACTACTCCTTTTTAAAGCCTTTTGGTTGTGAGGCCTTTGTCCATATTGATAAAGAAAATAGAACAAAGCTTGAGGAAAAGTCAAAGAAATGTACCTTTATTGGATATGGTGTTAATGATTTTGGTTATCACTTATATGATTACGAAAATCACAAAATCATTAGGAGCAGAGATGTAATATTCAATGAAAAGGTCTTGTATAAGAATCAGTTGCAGGAAAAGAAATAGGAAAAGGAAAACAAGGAATACACAGTTCTTGATGAAATCACTGAAAAAGGAAAGGTGCCTGAAAATAATAATAATCAACAACCACAACAACAGCAACCACCACAACAACAACAGGCACCCCAAACACCTGAAAGTGGTGTTAAAAGATCTACCAAGATAAGTATACCCCATGAACGATACTCTCCTTCATTATATTATTTATTGTTGACTGATTCCGGTGAACCCGAATGTTATAAAGAAGCAATGCAAGTTGAAAGCAGGAAGAAGTGGGAGGCAGCCATGGAAGAAGAGATGCACTCCTTAATGCATAACCAGACTTGGGATTTAGTCAGGTTGCCTGTAGGAAAAACTACATTGAAGAATAAATGGGTTTACAGGCTGAAGGAAGAAGATGGAGGAAAACAGAGGTACAAAGCTAGACTTGTGGTGAAGGGGTTTGCACAAAAGAAAGGTATTGATTTTGATGAAATATTTTCTCCTGTTGTTAAAATGACTTCAATCAGAACTATTTTAAGTCTTGTAGCAGCTGAAGATTTGCATCTTGAGCA